>CM044435.1:113489175-113511719 GCA_024363595.1 Xenopus borealis
CCCCCCCCCCCCCCCCCGGGCTATTGCCCCTAACCTGTTAATTAACCCAAAGTTTAGGTCCCCTGCAGCCAAGTTCACGGGCGCCATCTTGTCCCGCACCGTCTTCTTCCTTGATCCGGTGGTGTTTGGCGGTGCATGCACAGGACAACGCATGTGCCAGTTGCTACTACTGCGCATGCACCCGAATTTCACAAAGTTCCTGAAAAAGGAAATCAGAAAACTTTGTGAAGGTCGGGCGCATGTGCAGTAGTACCAACCAGCAAATGCGTCCAGATCAAAGAAGAAAACAGTGCGGGACAAGATGGCGCCCGTGATCCTGCCTGGAGGGGACCTGGACTTTGGGGTAAATTAACAAGCATGGGGAAATAGCACGTGGGGGAGGGGAGGAGGGAGGGGTTTTAGCGCCAGAGGGGTTGACTTCCCCTTTAAAAAATCAGCCCCAGTGTTTCAGTGTTCCCTGGTCCATTTAAGGGCATGAAAACACAGAGTGTTATTTATGAGAACCCGAATTTCTATTGTATTTTTTATTAAACGAAGCTTGACCAAACTCCCATCCACAATTTTATACAATTTTTTTTTAATTTTAAAAGCAAAAATTGGATGGCTTTTTAGCAAGTTGATCCAGGGACTAGTCCGATTGCCTTTTTGGAGTCAGGATGTCTGACCAACTCAGCTGCATGAAAGTCAGTTATGTGAATGAGGCCTAAACAAATTTGAGTGCTTCCACAGTATCCTACTATATGAATTAGGTGACTGGCAATAGGGATCCAATATCCTGCACCTGACACTGCACAGCAAATTCGCATGGAAGTCAGATTCCATGCGAATAGCTGAAGTACATGCAGCTGAGGTAGGAAACAATGTGATGCTGGATCTTCCAGGGAACAGGTCATGGAGAAAGAGAGAAGAACAAGGGGATCAGTGTCTAAATCAGCCATATTTTGTGGGCCGGATTGGATATATCCAATAGAGCGAACCCCAGGCCTATGACTGGATTATACTAGTGGCCTCTTTGAAGAGAAGACATCAACAAGTGGTGAGGTATAACAGGATTAATAAAACCTAAGGACAGATATATACGCATGATCCTAGGCCAGATATTTGTGATGCATGCCATCAATTAGCCACTATATGGGTTGTCTGGAGGAGCCATGTCAGCTTTATGCATCATACCATTGTTCACCTGGGATGAATAATAGCGGGGACACTGGTTTATTCCTAAATTCATTCATGTAAACCTGAATATTTTTAACTAAAATCATCAACAAAGAGTTATTTTAATTTAGGAAACTTGGAAGATATGCAAGTGTTGTAACCAGCCTTTCATTACTCAAACTGTTTTTGACCAGCAAAGGTCAACTGCTGCCTGGTTGCTGCGAGATACAGGACCAGTGCAAATGCACTCTGTATTTGCAGCTTGAGAAAGAACAAGCATAGTATAGTCACAGGAGACTAGCCAGTCAATAGCAAGGCTACTGCAAAAGCCAACAGAAAGCCCTTCGATGAACAGTGACATCATAAAAGGCAAGTGTTTTAAAGTAATAATAAAATAATGCAGTGTTGCCCTGCACTGCCAAAACTGCTGCGTTTGCTTCAGAAACACTACTATTATTTATATAAATAAGCTGCTGTGAAGCAATGGGGGCAGCCATTCAAAGGAGAAATGTCTCAGATTACACATAAGCTCTGTAGAACATAATAGAGTTATCGGTTATCTACTATTTAACCTGTGCCATGTAGCCCTTTTTCAGTTTCCACTACACAAGCAGCGTGTTTATATGAACTATAGTAGTGTTTCTGAAACAAACAAACCGGGACAACACTACAAAATAAAAATTTGTTGTCAATATGCTTGTTACAGTATATTGAAATTTCCATTCCACCCAGGCCTCCCCCCACTTTTTTTTGGTGCAGACATAAAAACAATTAAAAAAATTTTAAAATTCAGAGATAAAAGCTTCCACAGAGATTTTCGAAAGAGAGGAAAATATATACTATGTACAGCTGCAACATTTCTTTACAAACAAACCAATATAATTTCTAAAAACCCCTCCTCCTTTCACATCAATGTACCAAGTGACCTAAACCTTGCACGGGCCTTTCACTAGCGATTCATTTTTCCAACCCTACCGCTTACAACCTCAGTTTTATTCAATATCACCACAAAGGTTGAATACTCTCATCTACCAATATTTACTATTATCTATACACCTACCCCATATATATCCAGTGATAAATATATTTCAATGATATGTTCATCACTTTAAGACACTTTCATTTTTTGGGGTTACTATTCCTTACCCTAATGCAATTAGATAAAGACATTTAACTGTTACAGCATACTTGGCTGTGATAGTCTCCCCAAGCTGCGGGTTTGGGGCGTCGCACCCGGGCCAGAGTGGTGAGTAACCTGTATACCATCTGATGCAAAATTTGGGAATTGTTTCTTAAGCGAGAGGTCCAGGGCAGGTGCACCCGGGCCTACCCGAGGCAAGGGTGAGCAACGTAGGGAATATATTGTAAAAATATTGTATAGGGGAGCGCACCAATTTTATAGTATTGACATGATATTGCTCGTTTAGACCAATTTTAAAGCTTATCTCCCCATGTATAGGGGCTTCCGGCGGGTCTTCTTCTGACCGACCCGTCGGAAGTCCATTGCGCTTCTCGTAATCAGATCGTTCGGCCATAGAGCTGGATTAGCCCTGCCAGTTAGTGGCATATCGGGGAAAGATCCGCTGGTTTGGCAATGTCGCCAAACGAGTGGATCTTTGCATCTTTGGCCAGCTTAACACAAACAATGTCATGGCTGAGCTTGTCTGATCCTGGCCTTAAAACAATGCTAGCATTACATTAACTGGCCCCCAGGGAAAGACCATACTTTATCGGCCTAATTTTTCACAACAAAAGGGGAAATAAGTCAATCAATGCTAAGCAGCCAGCCATTCACAGGGAGAGATAATCTTGGGTGTTCTACTACCACTGGTGTAACTATTGGCCCGACAGCAAAAGTACTTTAAATCCCATTTACTTTGAGAATATGATATACTCAAAAAAAAAAAAAAAATGACTAACACTGCTTATAATTATCCAGTGAGGCACAGGAAGCCCTGAGCAGTCACATAGTCTGCTTCTTCTGTAGTTATTCTCCTGCTCAGTTTCCACTAAAGAGAAAGCAGTAGTGCTGCACAAATGTGTCTCACAGCTGCTGCATCTACTCATTACCACTCGGGCCTCATAAGCCTTCACTGCTTTAAACTCACTGCACACCCTACCTAAACATACACTTTCCCTCTGATGCTAAATGAGCAGGGGCAATATACTTGCATACACTATAAAAACCCAATCAGTAGGAATTCCTTTTTTTTAAATAAATATATATCGGAGACACCCATTGGGCAACAAAGGGGAAACATATTCCCTTTTCAGTAGGATATATTTTAAAGGAACTGCTCTTCACTTATTTCAGTTCAGTTGGTTTCAGACAGTTCAACCAAAAGACTGTTTCCAATTACTTTTCTATTTTTACCTTTGCTTTTCCTATTTTTTTGTAATAGTGAATGAAGTCTAATGTTTCACCTTTCTAAAGCAGCTCTGGGAGGGAAGGTCAACTAAACTGTAAACTGTTCTAAACTGATATATAAATGTTGCAAAAATTATAACAGTTCAGAATCTGCACCTATTATCACATCTGCATAGTATCACATAAAATTCCAGCACAATGTGCATAAAAGCACCATGCCTACAGGACTGAACCTTAATCAGGTCACAAAAATCCAACGTGACTTCTAAAGCCCTTCCAGTTTATAAAAGGGAAATTTGAAATTGTTTGGTATATATATATATAAAAGCTGTAATGAGAGAGAGAATGCATTGCTCCTACATTCAGATGGATAAATCATACAGGTACTGGATCAGTTATATGGAAATCAGTTATCCAGAAAGCTCTGAATTATGGAAAGGCCATCTCCCATAGACTCCATTATATCCAATTAATCCTTATTTTTAAAAAGGATTTCCTTTTCGATTGCGAGGATACAATAGTAGCATGTACTTGACCCCGACGAAGATGTAATTAATCCTTATTGGAGGCAAAACCTGCCTATTGGGTTTATTTAAGGTTTATGTTTTTTTTAGTAGTCTTGGTATGAATATCCATTAATCTGGAAAACCCCAGATTCCAGGCATTCTGGATAACAGGTCCTGTATATATATTCCCACTCCTGCAGATCACAAATAAGACAATGGTATTGCTCGATTATCTACACAGAATTCATCTGTACCATCAACCATTATGGCAGGCCATATTGATTCTTCAGTGCATATAAATTTACTGTCAATGCAGAAATATTGTGTGAAGATTAGTCTGTATTCGAGCTCATTTAAAGGGGAGCTATCGTGAAAATGAAAAGTTAATATAAGCTTCATCTTACAGAAATAATAAACCTTCTAAATATAATCAATTAAATGATCTGCATTGTTTCTGAAACAATAAAGTTTATCTTCACTATTCCTCTTACAGTATCTGTTTTGCTTCATTCTGTCTTCATGCAGGAGTTGGGTGTCAGATATTCATTTATAGTTATTTCCAATATATCTTATAGGGGGTTCCTTTCCTAGCAGATGTATTAGAGCTCACTCAAATAATTGATTCCAGTACAAACCAAATAACTGCCTTTTGCACAAATCCTGCACGTAGAGAGACATTATGTCTGGTGATTTTAATAGAGAGCTCTAATACATCTTCCAGACAAAAGGAGCCCCCTTATAAGATACATTGGCTCTAGTTGTCGATTATCTGACACCCAATTGCTGCATGAAGAGAGAATGAAGAGAGAGGGATAGTGATAGCTAAACTTGATTATTTCAGAAACGATGCAGAACATTTAATTGGTTGTTTTTAGAAAGTTTCTTATTTCAGTATGCTGAAGCTTATACTAAATTTTCTTTTTTTTGCGATAGCTTCCCATTAAAGGAGAACTAAACCCATACTTAAAAAACCCTCCCCCAGCCACTTGCTACCCTGGGCAAATGCCTCTAACTTTAAAATCACCCCTTGCTACAGATTCAGGCGTTGGCATGAATGGTAGCCATCTTCTTTGGTAATCTTCGGGTATTGAACGGCGCTTCGGGAATCGCCGAAAGAAGACACGTAGATTACAGAAGGCTGCCATGAACTCAGACGCCTGAATCTGCCCCGAGGGGTGAGTAAAAAGTTAGGGGCATTTGCCCGGGGTAGCGAGTAGGCTGAGGGGGTGTTGAAAGTAGGGGTTTAGTTCTCCTTTAAATAAAACCAATAGGCTGGTTTTTAAGGATAAATTATATCTTATACCTATTATATCTTATACCTAGTATATCTATATACTGTTTTATTTTTACAGAAAAAAAGGAAATTTAAAAAAATTTGGATTATTTGGATAAAAAGGAGTCTATGGGAGACAGCCTTTCCATAATTCAGAGCTTCTGGATAACGGATCCCATACCTGTAGCTCTTTTGTGGTCTTTGCTCAGTCATTCACACCACTGTTCCCCTACCTTTAAATGCACGCGGCTAGCTTATTCAGTGCCCCACTGCCTGGTATAAAAAAAGCCACATAACGTGGAAGTGACAGTACTTTCTACTGCACAAAATTGAGCTTACAGTGTTTTGAAGGCGAGAACAACCTTTACTAGCAGTGTCAGAATACAAGCTTGAAGACAGAGAGAGGTGCATTGGTGGATACATTAGGCTGCGTGGATTTAGGAAACCCTGGGATCAATTAATTCTTCAGATCATTGGGAACGTCAATGTCTTATGGCCTCAGGAACAGTTATATAGGGACAGAAACTCAAGGCATCTAATTTTTTTTTTACATATTCTGCTATTATTCTGCTTAAAGAGCACTAAAGAAAGAGAATTTAAATAAGAAACTCAAACGTGTACTCTGTTGAAGATCACACACTGGATTTTAAATGAGACATGGGATAAATGGGGAAAAAAATTGAACGCAATTATAAGTAATATGTGGTGTTGCTTTCACATGGTGCTAAAAATGAATATGGTCTTTAAAAATTGCACCTTTATTAGAACTGCCTATAGATGTTCACTGGTCCCTGTCTGTTTCAAATGAGGGGTGGGCATGTCCTAACTGTCTCTGACAGAAGCACAGTAGGAGGAGGACAGCCAATCACAGCCCTGTGGTCACTCAAGCAAAGTCAGGCTTCAGTTCCCTGTCAGGTCCTGCTAGCTGCTGATTGGCTCCTATCCTACAGTGCAGAGGGCTCCCCTGCACAGCCTGGGAATTCAGGAGCAGGAAGTGGAAGAGAAAGGAGGGATTATTACGGTTTTTGCAGAAATATTTTATAAATCAGTCTGAAACACTAATTTTTGTAAGCACAATTCTTCTATATCTAAAGGAGTATAATGCACGGATATTCTCTAATTTATTTATTTTTTATAAAGAACACTCGAGGCACATGTTGATCAGATCTGATTAGAGGTCAATGGCACTTATCGGGGTCCCTCATTGTAGTGCAAGGCTTTCTGACCAGTATGTGTATATTTTTATTTTCTAACGTGCTACTTATGTACACAGCACTGAACAGCAGATAGAGCTTGGGAAGCGGTACCACATGAAAAGTAGATTTAGAAAGATGGAACTATCCCTCTTTATTTGTATGCAAAAGAGCAGGAATTATGGGACGATAACTTTAGTGCCTAGAATTTTCATTCTCATGGAATACCCTAAAAACTGAATACGGGTTGCGAATTAATCTTCTTATACTGTATCGTATTATGCACCAGTGTAGCTTGTTCTGTGGAGAATCCTTGATGTTATATAATGTAAGATGGAAGGCAAGTTAAAGCGAGGTCAAGCAATAATTCCATATTTTGCTATATATTAGGATAATTAGGGCACCAAACCCAACTCTTAAAATCATGTGACTTTTCGTCAGAAATCAAGGAAGTAAAAAATTTTTTTAGCCGCGCACAAAGTGCATAAGTACATTCAAACCTTCTAACCATCGGAAGTGGTCGATGAACAGTTTCTGGGTTCGCAAAAAGCTATAATAAATTTGCACAAAGGCATAACTTTTTGTTAGTATAAAAATTGGTCATGAACTATATAACACGTGGGGGGGGGGACAGTTGTACACAAATGCTATTTTATTTTTCATTTGGATGTCCTCTGGGAATTTAAAGCGGGCATGGTAGCACAGCAGTCAGGCAAACTGCCAATTAAAACAGGCTTGAAGAAAAAAACATTTTCAGATCGTTCCCCAGAAATAGAGACTTTTTTCAATTATTTCCCATTATTTATTTTCCAAAATCTAAGTTTAAAGTTGAATGTTGGTGTCTGAGGTGTTTCAGTCTGGCAGCTCAGTAATTCAGGTGCAGACTCTATACAATTAGGCTCAGGCCAGACGGGAAGATTCGGGGAGATTCATCGCCTGGCAACTAATCTCCCCAAACCACTTCCCCCTGCCTTCCAGCGGCTTAAATAAATAATTGCACGCCGCCTATTCACACGTGGCGCTGCGATTTCCCAAAATCGCTCAAAATTGCCAAAGGAGGCAACTTCGGAAAATCCAGAGCCACGTGTGAATAGGCGCAGGCGATTGTTCATTAAAGCCGCTGGAAGGCAAGGGGAAGAAGTTTGGGGAGATCTCTTGCCCCAAAGAAGAGGCGATTAGTCGCCAGGCGACAAATCTCCCTGAATCTTCCCATCTGGCCTTAACCTTACAGTTTTGCAACATTTAGTTGATCCAATTCTCAGCAGCATCTCTGGAGTATTACCAACTATTGCATCAGTTCTAACAGCTGCCTGTAATGGAATCCAGGGATTCTGCTTAGCAGGGACAAAGATAATGTATCAACTAAATGTATCAATTTAGAACCGTTTACAGGGTCGCAACCCCCCATCCCAGAGCTGCTTCAGAAGGTGAAAAATTATACTTTACACTTCAATATTAATAAAATGGTAACACATAGAAAATTATGGGAAAAAGTTATTTTTCCCTCATTTTAGATTGTTGTTCTGTCTGTGGTCCCATATAGTTGGCGCTTTAGAAATACATGTTAATAATAATAAATATATATAGCTATATCTATACTCACTCGAAGCAGAGATGTGAGATCAAAGTAGTGTAAAATATAATTACGGATTGGCAGTATTGTGAATAAAGTGTTTTTTTTATTGATAACTATTGATTCAATGCGGTTATCAATTAAAAAAACATTGATTGCCAAGATCATTGACCCTAGCAACCAGTAAAGCTTCAGTTGGCATTAATATATAAAATAAACACACACCGCGAACATAACATTGAGCATAACAACTTTAGCAAGGGTCCCATTAACAGCTCATCATCCATGGAAGGGCCAGTAGGTAGAAGCCATGCAGACAGATACAGGAGACAGTTGCACTGGCTGCTGTGTGCATGGTGGAGGGTGGGCAGTTGTGTGTGTGTGTGTGTGTTTATTCCCAGCTGCGTTGCACTGGCTGCTGTGTGCTTGCTGGAGGGTGGGCAGTTGTGTGTGTTTATTCCCAGCTGTGTTGCACTGGCTGCTGTGTGCTTGCTGGAGGGTGGGCAGTTGTGTGTGTTTGTGTGTTTATTCCCAGCTGTGTTGCACTGGCTGCTGTGTGCTTGCTGGAGGGTGGGCAGTTGTGTGTGTTTGTGTGTGTGTGTTTATTCCCAGCTGCGTTGCACTGGCTGCTGTGTGCATGGTGGAGGGAGGTTAGTTGTGTATGTGTTTATTCCCAGGTGGACAAGAGTTCGCTTCCCACTCCAGTAAGGCGACACGGCTCTTTTGAGCTCGCTGGATTTTAAATACAGTATAAACACCACAAACAAGTGGCAACGAGATATTTCAAGTGAATACGCTGGGACATCCCATAGACACGGGCGCCTGTTTGCGAGTGTGTACGAGTGTGTGTAAATGAGCGTGTATAGAAACACACCTACCTCGCTACGCATTCACTCGTCCAATAAGCCAGGCATAAATAAATATTTCTTGCACTCCACACGTTACACACCCATTTACTCCCGCCAGCCCCTTGATCTCGCTGCTGCCAGTGTTTGCTGGGAGATGTAGTCCTGTCATACCCAGAGCGCCAAATCTTTGCTCCCCCTCCTATATACAGCAACATGCCATCATATTGGATATTCCAGACATACCCTGTACCTTAGCGCCTCGCTATTGCGCGCATAGAAACAGACTAATCCACCGCCCCCCATCCCCTTCTCCGGAGGCCCCTTCTCCATCCCCAGACCCCAGCCTCTATTTCTCACAGCCACCGAAAATTACCTGATTGGTCCCGGCGAACACCGGGATGTGTGTCAGTGATTACTTAGCCAGGATGAGGCTTCACAACGTCTCCACGGGCCCCGGCCTCTTTGCTATATCCGTGCCGCGGCTACTAAATCCCGGGCGCCATTTCCCGCCGACCGAGGAGCGTAAGACCCGGATACAGCGCGTTGCGCATGCGCCAAACAACGAGGGAGGAGAGGAGGTGGGAAATTGGAATGACGGTATTGGGAAAGGGAGGAGGGGGTGGGAGCAGGTGAGCGCTGCTACAAAGAGAAGGGGAAGTAGTCTCGTTGAATCGCCCCAGCAGTTGCCCAATGTCATATTGTTCCTTATTATAATCTACATCTCCCCCCCCCACACGACCTCATACAAGAATCCATGTGTGAGTGGGAGAGAGTGACATTCTCCACTGAACTCATACGTCTGCTCAGAAAAGGGACATTCATTTATTCACCTTTATTTTGGGCGGGCTTCACTTTTGAGCGTGTTGTTAGAGCCCCGCAGGCTGGGAGACGGACAGGGAAGTCAATGAACAGATTGTAAACGAGAGTGAGAGGTATAAGAAGCGACTCCATTAGTCAGAGGTGTAACAACATACTACAGCTAATTATTTTTCAGGTTCCCAAAATGTCTAGAGGTTGACCTGTTCCTGTTTTACCAATGTTTATTGAAATTTTATCTGAATTGGTGCCCCTATATTACAGTCCTGCGCTTGTCCATTTTTTGCAACCCAATCTGCAACCCAGACCTATGACTAGGGTTGCCACCTTTTCTTAAAAAAAATACCGGCCTTCCTATATATTTTTCTTTTTTTCCTATTAATAACATTGGGATCAGCCATCAAAAATACTAGCCAGGTGGCAAACCTACCTGTGACTAGGGTTGCCACCCAGCCGGTATTTCACTGGCAAGGGCCGGTAATTACAAATTTACCGCAATATAGTTGCCAGTAATTTGTAATACCCTTACCAAAAGCCCTCGGCCCTTCACTTTAAACGTATCTGTTGCCGAAGCTGTGGTGGCTCCGCCCCTTTAGTGTCATGGCCACGCCCCTTTACATAACTCCCTGCCCCCCAGCACTAGCTGGTAATTTTTTTCTTTTTAAAAGGTGGCAACCCTACCTGTGACCCACATTCTTACCCTCCTGGACCGGCTATCCGACTCGCACAGGGCCGTTCCTGCCATGAGGCAAGGTGAAAACCTTGCCTAAGGCAGCATGGAGCGGTCAGTAACAAGGGGCGACAAAAAGCCGCCTCTTGTAACTTTAAGAGCCGGATTTCCAGGTTTAACCTGGAAATTCAACTCTGCTAGTGCAGAAAGCACAATTGTGCTCAATGCACTAGTGATAACGCCCCCTTTGACCCACTCTGACTCTGATTTTTAAGCACAGAGTGGGAAGGGGGGGGCGGCATCGGGGCTGCTGCCTCAGGCAATCTGTGGGTTTGGGCAAATGCCCAATGGGCTGCTTGCTTTAAAATGTAAATGGGCTGCTCACATAAAAATGCAAATTAGGTCTGCCTTTAGTATGTAAATGAGCCAATCATTATTTAACACTAATTAGCTGTCCATAATAGCCAGCCACAGCTAAGCTGATGCCTGTATTTGTTAGTGCATATTCCAGTACTGACATATTGGAGGAACCAGGAATTCTGACCAACTTCAGTTAGTTATATTAGAGTTGCTTGCTATCTACCCAATCCCTTATGATTATGATAGGTATGTTGGCAACATGATGATCCATTCTTAGAACAGTCACTTCAGCCTGTATATGGAACACTGTGATATGAAGCATTAATTGCATGAGACAGCCTAGTCTCTTCAAGTATGCCACATGGTCTAGCTGGGGGAATATACTGTAAGTATATCTGATATAAGTAATTCTAAAACAACTGGACTTGCTGAGTAATTATTGAAGACGTTTCACTACTCATCTGAGCAGCTTCTTCAGTTCAACTGACTGGTATGGGAAGTTCTCGGTATATAAACTCTTCTATATATATCTATATATATATATATCTATATTTATATATATATATATATAGTAATACTTAAACAAGGTAATGCAGCTCAATCCCTTAACAATTGGGTGCACGTGGGCTGGCTTGATATACAAAAAACAAGAAAATTCCCCAGCACTCCAACCTTTAACCCCTAAGTGAGAATTTGCACAACTGAACTGCAACTAACAAAAAAGACACTTTTAGTTACAAAGTTTGTACAAAATATGCATAAGCTGACGCGCCCCGTCAAGGCAGTGTCCATGCGTCAGTCCTATCCTTAGTGAAAAAAGTATTATCTTTGGGGGGAGAAAGACCATACCTGCTTTTCTCTTTATTTAGCATGATCTCTTCCAAAGACTTCATTAAATGGGGGTTGGGAGAGCAAGCATTTAAGGAGAGCCACCTCCCATAATACATATAGTAATACTTAAACAAGGTAATGCAGCTCAATCCTTTAGCGATTGGGTGCACGTGGGCTGGCTTGATATACAAAAAACAAGAAATATATATATATATATATATATATAATGTTCAAAAAGTACCTGCACTCTTCCACTGTTGAAGATTAGGTGATTGGTCAAGTTTTCAGTATAGCTCACAAAGTGGACCAGCACTCCAATTATTTCCAATCAAGGTGATTTTATTTCAATATCACTCACGTGTCCAACGTTTCGGCCCTCATTGGGGCCTTTATCACAACTAGAGGATATAGTGAATATCCTCTAGTTTATATTTTAATATTTTAACTTACAAACATCACTACCTAAATAGATACATCTGAACACTTAGAAAGAAAATTGTATAGATACTTCCTAAATAAAGCCCAACTCCTATACAACTAGAGAATATAGTCCTCTAGTTGTATAGGAGTTGGGCTTTATTTAGGAAGTATCTATACAATTTGCTTTCTAAGTGTTCAGATGTATCTATTTAGGTAGTGATGTTTGTAAGTTGCAATTTGCTACAGGTTTCTTTGGCAATTTATGTAGCAATTTCTTTAGAGGTAGAATTGTTACATTACTTAACTGTTAATGATATGGACTTTTGAATAATACGATGGACCTGAACTGTTTTAACCACGTATTTATATTTTAGCTTTTTCACCTAAGATTTTTAGTAGTTTTAGATATCACTGTTTAACACAGACTAATTGAAAGCTGCTACTTAATTAATGGTCACTGAATATTATTACATTTTAAAGTATTTGTAATACACTTATGTATATGCTTTTTAATTAAGCATTCACCCTAATTGGTTGTAAGGGCTATTTAATGTTGGGTCACACCTCTAGTCAGTATCCTGACGACGGCTCTGTGTGAGCCGAAACGCGTTGATACACCATGTTTGAATAAATAAATCAATAAACGCGGAATGGCGACTGCTGTGAGTGCTTTCATGGACTATTACTACAAATGTTTTGGTTAGCACCCAGCCAATGATGCAACGAGTGGTGAGTGCCGATAAATGTGTCAGATATACCATGACCTGGATGAATGAAAATCTTCATAGTCATACTGTAAGCATAGGGTCACTAATCCATCTAATAGAATAGTTGTGATAGAAACAAACTAGGGTGAGATTTTTGCTGCAAGGGCCAGTTCGCGCACATAGTGTGTATATCTTAAAATATCTATTAATAAACAATAGTTCTACTTAAACTTGGGGTTGGAAATATATATCATGCTTTGCATGCGTGGGAATACATGGGCTGCTTTGATACTTTGCCAGGGCTGCTTTTTCCTCCCAGTCCAGCCCTGTCCACAAGTACCTTATCGGCAACCCGGACCCGCTGACCATCAAGAATCAGGAAGTGCTGTCATGCTGCCAATCAAGAATCAGGAAGTGCTGTCATGCTGCCAATCAAGAATCAGGAAGTGCTGTCATGCTGCCAATCAAGAATCAGGAAGTGCTGTCATGCTGCCAATCAAGAATTAGGAAGTTATGTCATGCTACCAATCAAGAATCAGGAAGTGCTGTCATTGTAACTGGAAGTGACATCATCGGAAGTATGCGTGATCAGAAAAAATAATCACTACTGACAAGAACCGCAGCTCAACCTGCAAAACCGCCGACCCGTGTCTATACCCGCAGCCGGAACTTCTACCCACAACCTGCAGGGTACCGGACCCGATACAGGACTCTACCCTATACCTCCTACTACTCATCTGAGCAGCTTCTTCAGTTCAACTGACTGGTATGGGAAGTTCTCGGTATATAAACTCTTCCATATATATATATATATTGTAAGAAGGATCCGCACTCCAGTTTCTGTGTTTCCAAAGGTGTTTATTCACTCACTAATGCATCCAACGTTTCGACACCCATCGGGGTCTTTATCAAGGATCCTTCTTACAATATATGATTGCTTTGACCCAGCACCCAGACAGAAGATTGTTGGAGTTGGAGTGCAGGTACTTACCAGAACTATATATATATATACAAGTTTAACAGGGACCCGCACACCCTGTTAAACTTATCTGAAATTTTTGACCCTGCACCCACATGATTTAAAGCCTGGATTTGAGTGCAAGCGCTTCTGATATACCTCCTGGCCCCACCGTCTGCTTCCACTGTATTTACGCCCCTTACATTATTCTTTATGCCATTCACACTGAAGCGCTGTAGTCCGGAGAATGATGCAGCGTATTCATGTGCTTCCCTGGGTACATTGTATCTGCAGTCAGTCAGTGCACTCACATACAAATAATAGTGCAAAACAAAAAGCCACGTAAAAAAAACTAAAGCTACAGGATTGAGCTGCTCTTATAGGGGATCCCTGCAACCAAAACAGAGCCAGATAGTCCAAAATGTTCAACTCTATCCCATAAGAGAGACATATAGCACATAGGAAATGATGAATAGAATATGGTGCTGGTTTTACTTTCTGCAAACATTTTTATATTTTAAAAAATTACCTCTTTATTAGAGCTCCTTATAGATCTGCTATGGTCCCTGTTCCAAATGAAGGGTGGGCATGGCCTAACAATACCTGCCAAATAGTGATGTGCAGGCTGGCCAGAAACCCGTGGGTTTACCCTGCACCCAATCTTCGTGGACGGGTCTGGTTTGAATTCTTCTCCTGCTCTCACCGCCCGCTTTCTAGTGTCGAAATTTAAAGACTTGCGCCCGGTCCTTTTGTGATATCACTGCAGGGCAGGTCGGGCACAGGTCTATAAATCAAGGGACAGCAGCAGGCCAGGTGTGGATTGGGAGGGGGCGGGACATGGTTGAGAAATTCTCAACCTGCACATCACTACTGCCAGAAGCACAGTAAGAGGGGATAACCAATCAGAGCCCTGCATTCACACAGGCAAAAAGTCAGGCTTCAGTTCCCTATCAGGCCAACCTAGCTACTGATTGGTGCCTATCCTACAGTGCAGCCCCCTGCACAGCCTGGAAAAGGAGGAAGTAGTAGGTGGAACAGATGGGAGGCACTAGTCAGATTACGCATTACGAACGTGGATTCAAAAGGGGGAAAACGTCTGTAATATCAATTCGGCTTTATTGAGCACACAATATTACAGCGGTGGGGTGCAAACTAACGTGGTAATGGCGGTGCTCACCCAAACTGACATCTCCATACGATCGCTGCTCACACAAGATCCCGGTATTTTCTCCACCGGCTGGTATCCTGTATCATCCACCTCCCATTACGAGTGCCAATTCAAAAGGGGGAGACGTCTAATATCAATTCGGCTTTATTGAGCACACATATTTAGATTACAGCAGTGGGGTGCAAACCAACGCGTTTCGTGCCCTTGTCTTGGCACTTCCTCAGAGTTTGGCCAATCTCACAAATAGACACATTCCTGTTTTTCACAGAGTATGTCTCCTTTAATTTTAAGCAAACAGCCTCAAAGTAATGTTTTCCAGCAGTAATTATAAACAAATTCACAAGCCAACAAGATCTTTCTATCACCTTTATTTGTAGTGCCTCATATGAACAGGCCACAACACTGGCCGGGCGAGAGAAAGGATACAACATTGGAGAGGCAGAGATTCAGGTCAGTAGAAAATTGAGGAGAATCCATTATTTATGCAACAGTTTCAGAAACTACCAAGTGGGTAAAGTGCTGAAGTGTTACCTTGATCTTTATTTAAATGAAATGCTGGGTCTTCAAAGTATGGAAATACTTTGGTAATAAACCCAAGGGCCCTGCTAACTGCATAGAAGCTAGAGGTGAACATTTGGGTAGGGTAACACTTCATAAAGGCTCTGTGTCTAGAACGCATAGCAAAACAGAAGAAACCACATTACTTTGGGCCTACTGCCAAGCGGTGATCTCAGTCAGGTTTCCACTTTTACATTCCGACTACATATTTTTGGCATTTCCTCACTTGGAAGTAGGAAAAGGGGAATCGTGGGTAGGTGGATGTGTTATGACTAGTGTACAGAAACCGCACTCTGGGGTGATGCAGGTTTTTTTTCTTCTTTACACTCTAGCACATTTACACTTATCAGAGGGTGTGCAACTAGTAGCGCCCGTCTTGGCCTAGCCCAAAGCCTCTTACTAGAGATCTCTATATACATACGCTAACACACACTGTATTTCAAATAAGAGACTAATCTGGCCCTTTAAGACTTAGGGAGTGCAAATCACACACTAATCACACCTTGCCATTCTATTTACACAATTACATACAAAATACAAGTAATATACAAATAGATTTAGGGACACTGGTACTTGGCTGTGCTGCTTGCTGAGGAAGATATGATCCTATAACACTCACACCTGCCCCCCCCCCCCCCCCCCCCCCAATTATTTAGGTCCTAACTATAGTCTTAAATACTGTAGATTCTATATTGGAAAGCTTTTATAAATAACATGGGAAAAACTGTTAATGGGTACAGCATCACGTTTAGAGGTAAAAGCACAGCTAGTGGATTTCAGTGTAACAGATGCAGGAGACATCTCTCCTTTGTGAGGCCTGATTTTCTATACAGTTTAGGCACTGGTGTACAGAATTCATTATCTGGCCAGCTGAGCCTGGAACCCATAAAGAATCCTAATGGAAGCGGAATCATGAACACATTTCTTAAAATTGTCCCCCTCTTTACAATCCGATAGGCAAAAAAGGGCCCAGTTAGAATGTCTATTTATTCACTAGAAAGAGTTCTTTGATGACATTTGTTTGTGCAGGTCCTTATCCATCGGCATCAGTCCATTCAACACGGAAAGGCTTACATCAGTACCTCAGTGACATCACTGATCTTTACTTGATGCTCTTTCGGACAGATATATTCTTGATCTTTAAACCTTTAAAACCAGAGAAACCCTTACATCAGTTAGCACTCTATGATCAGGTTGGTTACTAACGTCCCAAGTTACAGTGTTTCTTTCAAGTGATCTTTATGGTATTCGCCAGCATCTGCTTGTCCATCATGATCATCATCTTCTACAAAAGAAAATAAGTCAAAGATTAGTTTCACTCAGAACACGACAATAGAAACAGATTTGAAGGAAAACAAAGATCCCTGAATGATCTGTGTTAAGGTGGATATACATGGGCTACTAAAAGCATCCAATAGACCAAGTCAGTGGGTGGGGCCCTTCAACAAGCACACCCCCCCCACCCAAGGCAGAGGTCGATCGGGCAGATTCGTTAATGTGGTCCTCGCGCTGGCTGCCTGCATAACCCGAGTTCTGAGGAAGCCGAATCGGCGAAACGCGTTAGGCAAGGAGCAACAACAGCAACATCCACAAGGATCACAGTTGGAACCACGAGGGGAGTAAAAGAATTCCATCTGCCGGCATATTTACGACCCTCCATGTTCAAATATGCAGAGCTGTGTTGAAATACCTTGAATGAATGTGACTGAAGCTCCATAGCAAATGTGAGTGAAATTTTATTTTAAGCAAATGTTTTAATAAATAGAGATACACTATGAATCCTTTATGTTTTTTTATCTGAGCGGGACACGGAAGAGAAGGGAACATATACAGCGAAATACCATTACTACACGCAACCCAGGGAGTTGGTCCTGTAAGTAGGCACTTTTACCAGATCGGTGAAGGAACTCTGTAACCCAGTGGGACTCTCCCACTATTGGAGAAAGAAACACATTTCCCTGGGTGTAACAAAATAATTTTTATTCACACGTGGTGTATGAGTATATTAATATATTTTTCGTGAATTACTACACCATAAACGGCCCCTGGCTTCTCTGTCTGCCCTAGGCGCTGATCCATGTGTGAGATTGTGATACAATCGATGGGCTCTATCGGATCAGCCTCATATTGCCTACCTCAAGGTGGGCATATCGGGGACAGGTCCCCACACGAGCAAATCTTTGAGTGTATGGCCACCTACATGAAAGTTGAGTAACCGGCCCAAGGCAACAATCATTAGGGTTGGCTAACTTCACCACCCGCAAGTAGAAAAACATTTCCTTCTTTAAACAAGTATTTAAGCCTCCCCCAACCACTTGCAGTTCCCCTGGGAGCAGCAGTCCTGCAGTGTGAGAACTTCTGTAAAGCTAGTCACATATACCAGGGAGTTTGGCCAATGTCAACCATCTAGCCATGTACGGCATGTTGCAAAGCCAATCTCTATCGGAGGACATGGAGCAGATCAAAACAATACGAAAGTCACACACATGTATGGGCACTCTGCCCATTAAACATTGGGACTATTGGGTCAGGTATTTTACAGATCAGCATGTGTACGCCCACCTTTAATAACCATTACCATATGTATGCCAGAAAGTACCACTAGACATTAAACGGTGGATGCAAACGAGGAGCTGTTTCTTAGGTTGCATTTATACTCCTGCCAAGAAACAGCCATGTGTGACTGTAGCCTTATGTTTACCTGCTAAAGCCAGCAGAATCCTTTTGCAGAAGCAGTAAGGCAACTCCCACAAAAAGTTTCAGCCTTCTTTCTTCAAAATGTACTTTCAGTTTTAGTATGATGTAGACAATGATAGAATAAAGACTATTTACAATTCGTCTTCATTTCTTATTTGTGCTTCTGAATTCTTTAAAGTTTTAGAACTACGCTGCTTTTTGATCAGCAGCTCTTCAGATAGTTGTGGATTTTCCAATTTGGATGTTAGAGCCCAACGTACCCTAGCAACCAGGCAGTGGTTTAAATGACAGACCGAACAGTAGCGGCCCTGAATAAAAAGTGATAAAAAGTACCAATTCAATTGTAGACTCTCAAAGCAAGAGATTGTTTGGTTGATTGCCATTTGAAAGTTGAAAAGATGCAGAAGAGGTTGGCAAATAATTATAAAGCTATAAAAATTGAAGACCAATTGCTAGTTAGTTTTGTAAACTTTCCCCTTAAAGGAGAACTCAACCCAAAAGTAAAAAAAAAAAACCCTAGCCCCCTACCCTATATAGAACCCCCTCCCACTTCCCCATCAGCCTAGCTGCTACCCCAAAAAATGCATTTAACTTTTTACTTATCCCTCCGTGCAGATTCAGGGATCGGAGTTCACGGCTGCCATCTTCCAGGTCTTCGATAATCTTTGTGAATGGAGCTGTGTTTGGCACATGCGCCGCTGGAGCAATTTCCTGGTGTGCGACAACTGTGCATGTGCCGAAATTGACAGAGGTTGAGAAAGTGCCGAAAGAAGACAAAGTTTACCGAAGACCCGGAAGATGGCTGCCATGAATGGTTCTATGTAGGGTAGGGTTTTTTTTTACTTTTAGGTCCTAATGGTCACATTTATTTTAATACAAAACAGGTTACACAAGTGATCCATTTATTGCACTTTGGAATGCACATTCCTTAATATTGAATAAAAGACAAGCACGCTCTGTTTGCTGAAAGGAAATATGCAAGCACATATTGAGGTGCTATTTTTATTTTAACAAAGCAAGCTGACTGTGCTCTGTGCCAATGGGGGTTTCTGCAAGTAGGTCAGAGTGTCTTAAAAATATGATTTATGTGCCTGCCGAATGGTGGTGCATTCTTACAAATCTGGCAGCTAGACATAGTTGAGCATGACTGTTGCCTGCCACTGTTACAATAGTAGCCCCAGCCAGAGGAAACACAGCATGCCTTGCACGTGGCTGAAACAACTACATAAAAGCAAGCCAAACAAAAAGCCCTCCATTTCTGCTCCACTGGAAGTTACTAATGAAGATAGGACAATGGTGAATTTGCCACATCCACATTGTTGTAAACCTTTCAAACCTGCATATTCTAGCACAGTCCAAGAGGTGGACTTCAGTAAGTTATTTAGAGTGAGTTCAAGCATGTATTATTCATTCATATTTACTTGTAATTCCATCAAGTAATACAATACCATCACTTTATAGGAGTGATACATTTAGGGCAGGGTTTTTTTTTTTACCTTGAGCCACAAGCATGGAAAAAAAGGCAAATAAGGGCAGTGACTGGCTATTTGGTAGCCCTTATGTGGACTGGCAGCTTACAGGAGGCTCTATTTGCCAGTACACGTATTTTTTATGCAACCAAAACTAGCTTAAGCCAGGAATTCAAAAATAAGCCACGGAGAGCATCATTTAAGCAGTTGTTGAGCAATATGTTAGTTATGAGCCACTGGTTGGGGATTATCAATTTAGGGCAATGACAGAAGGGATTTTTGTTGCCTGCTGGTTATGGGAAGTGACAAATTGTCCCATGGGAATAATCACTGGGCAAACATACACGGCGCCTACTTTCCAAAGTGAGGAAACTTCACCCAAATTCTTCAGTGGTGGCATGTCAGCAGAGAGGAAACAAGGGATGTTTTGCACCCACTGTAGATTAATTGTGGGTGACACAGTGTCCAATTTTTCTGAAACTAGATATGTTGTAAGATAGTGATGTGCGCCTGACTTCCGTCTTCCTTTATAGACCCACTCCGACCTGCCCGTGGTGTCACAAAAGGGGAGTGGCGAGCAGGCACATGGCTATAAAGTTGGAAGCCAGCAGTTGAAGGTGGCACGGGGGGGGGGGGGGGGGGGGGGGGGGGGGGTCGGGGTGCGAGGTCAGTCTGAACCTGACTGACTCACGGTTATCGGGCCGCACATCACTGTTGTAGGAGTCATCCAAATGGGGTTTGCTGTACCTGATCAAAAGTGACTAGTTTTCAAACTCTAAGAACAATGGCACACAAGGTGATTTTGAGCACCATCTCCAGCTCTGAGAAGATGAATGGATCCACACTCAATTTTTCTTTTTTTTTTGCTTGAATATGCTGGTTAATGCATTTATGAATAATAATCACCTGACCAGCAAATGCACCCTCAGGAGTAGGCAGTTAGTAGGCACAGGAATAAATGGAGGGTTGATCACTCAAAGAGCTGGCAGGCAACAAAATGCTTGAAATTGCCCCCCCGCGCCACTGTCAAATATTTTGTGTGCAGCTTATTGATAGGTGGAGCTGATGCTAATCTACAGAAATGATCTGCTCTAGGAAACAGGTACAGCTGTTCTGCAAGTCATAGTTAACTTTGACCCACGTTAACTATAAAATAAGCATCTAACCGAGCAAGCTGCACAAGCTTCCCTTTTACAAGGCAGAATTTAGGCTATAGAAAACTTTGTTGATATATTGTCCACTGTTAAGCAGCAATGTACATATTGGTCATAATGACACATAAGGACATGCAATAGAATAAGCCAGGGATTGGTTTAGCAGGGATCATGCAATGTAGATATGCAACCCAAGCTCACCTTGCACATCTTCTTCTCCCCCATCACCATCCTCTTCCTCATTGTAAGCCAGTTCTGCCTGCTTGTCTGCCTCATACTCACCCACGTTCCCATCATCCCCATTATAGTCTGCGACTTTTGATCCATGCTGAGGATCTACAGGGGACTCATTCTCATCAAAGAACCGGCCTATGAAGTCAGAATGACCGGGGCAGAGGAAGTAGAAAGGATGTACAGATTGTACACAAGGAATGAAGAGGAGCGAGGAAAGAAAAAGGAAAACAAGAATCATCAGCAAAGAGTAGAAAGGAGGGAGAGACATAAGATGGAACCATTTTCAAGACTGCTGCATATCAAAAACCTCTATACAGCAATCCAAAAGTGAGGCAATGATTCATAAAGGCAAAGGTAAATAAAGCGCAGAGGACAAAACAAGAACTGTTGGGACTCCTGTATCTGTGGGTCAGAATGAAACTAAATCTTTCCGCACTTTGTATTTGGCCACAGATGTATTTCAAAATGAGGTTTTACTGAAAAAAAGTATCACCCATTGTTTATACTTTAGTAAAACCAGAAAATTCATAGCCGGTGTAGAGCAATACCAGCAATGACCAGGACAGATGGGTTATTAAAACCTAGTGCAGCATTTTGCTTAAATAAAGAAAGTTTTGCAGGTCTGTGTGTGGCAGATGTGGTCCATTAAGGGTCCATCTTTTCTATCCCATAAAACAGAGAAGCATGGAAACCTGCTAGAACAACTGGCTGCAACCAAATGCATCAAGACCACTGTTCAAGTGATATGCTGCTTTTAATTGCCTCATAGACATTCAGAGTGCCAACATTTGCAATAAGTAGCTATTCCAGGAGAGGACAGCAAGAAGAATATTCTCCAGAATTAAATCGGT
The DNA here is from genome assembly GCA_024363595.1 of Xenopus borealis. NCBI lineage: Eukaryota > Metazoa > Chordata > Amphibia > Anura > Pipidae > Xenopus > Xenopus borealis. The sequence goes on from CM044435.1 coordinate 113,510,985, forward strand.
TTTCCAAACAATCTTTAAACAAACCTATTCAACAGAGTGGATCTTACATAAATCCAAAATGAAATCCTATACATAAATGAAACAGGGTTGTAACATACTCATGGGGCTATATCACATATGCCATTTCTCCTCTATCGACAGTTTTAAAATGTTCTTTTTTTTGCAGCAGAGATTACTGCACCCTAAAGAAGGTGGGGCTCACCAGAAAGGGACAGGAACTAACCATAACAAAACAAGCGAGTCCCAATATTGTAACTCCCTCCACAACAAAAAATGCAAAGCAACTAAACATTTATAGTGAAGCTAATTTCATGGAAAAATTATACTCACTTTGTTTTAAGTTAAAGCTCATTGTCTTTGAATCCCTTGGCATCTGCTTTAGAGGATGTGGCTCTAATTGTAGGGCATTTTCTTCTTCTTCTGGGATTTGCACAGTGTCCTTTTTATCAGGCAAGGGTTTCTTCACTAGATATAATACAATATGTAATGTTAGTGTTCATGCACCTGGTCATTACATCTGCACCTATTGTTTGGGTTACAGAAAGTTATCATCTTTGAGGCTCTATGTGCAAAAATGTTTATATACACATAACCACAGAATAACACTCCAGCTACTTTCTGGGGTGCTGGTTAAGGTGGTAAATAGTGTGACATAGTACCACAATAAACAGGAATACTTGTTAACCCTTTAAGTGCCAGAAGAATTTCACATTTTGGTTACGCGAAATGCCAGCC
>CM044435.1:113511819-113556880 GCA_024363595.1 Xenopus borealis
AATTACTTTTCCACAGATAGTAGATTTAACGTTGGGTGGCACTTAAAGGGTTAAAGGACAAGGAAAGGCAAAAAAAATATATACAATTTTTATCCTTTCTAATGAAAAAGAAACCTATCTCCAATATACTTTAATTAAATAAATGTGTACTGTTTTTATAAAAAGAAAACCTGGCTGTATGCAGTGAAATTCTCCCTTCATTTACTGCTGTGAATAGGAATTGTCAGACGGTACCTAAATGCTCGGCAGGGAAACAATCATACTTATGAACAGCAGGGGGGGCCCACCTTACTTCCAAGCCATGCAGAACTCCAGCAGCTTGCCGTGGGTGACTGCATAGAGATTTGTATTAGATTTTATTTCTGCCTTTACATCCCCTGCAACTCCAGCTGCAGGGACAAATATCATGGAGCCAGATTTAAAAAGATAAAACAGATTCTATTTGGAGGATTATTTTGCCACAGCCACTGATTCTGCAGAGTTGGAGAAAGTTTGTATTAAAATAAAAAAAACTATAAAATCCACATTAGATTACATGACAACACAGGACCAGTGCAGTCTGTATATTCTGATTATTAATCAGTCTTGCTGTATCGGTGTCTGGCAGATATTATTTGATGTGTGCTGTTTTGATAATTTATGATGATCCCTAAGCTTAACCTCCCAATTGAAGCCCAGGTAACACTGAGCATGTGCACAGTCTTGGTCTTGCAAAGATGTATAACAAAGTTACAAGATGACAGCCCCCTGTGGACAACTTTGAAAGCGTAAATCATTTGTTTGATTAGGCTTGTGGTGCAGTAAGTTCATTTTTATGTTAAGTATACAAAATACAACATTTCTAGCCTATTTTAGACTTTCCTTGTCCTTTAAAAAAAATCAAGATTTATTGAAAAATTTCTCAAGTATAGTAAGTATTCAGAGATTTAAAAAAATGGTATTTAAAACTTTTTTTTTAATAAGTGAACTTTTCCAACTATCTATGAGAGAATAGGGAGAACCTTACCTTCATACTCGGTGAATGATACTGGCTGAAGGGAGGGATGCTTATCAAGCAGACTTTTACTTTGACTTGGCAAAGCACCAGTATCCTGTCCTTTCACATCTGTTTAAAATATTAATTGTATGATTACCATCTAACCACTGCATTGTCTCAGTAAATCAAAGTATTTAAAGGAATACTGTCATGGGAAAAGTTTTTTTCAAAACACATCAGAAATCCATTTTTCAAAAGAGCAAACAGATTTTTTATATTTAGTTTTGCAATCTGACATGGGGCTAGATGTATTGTCAGTTTCCCAGCTGCCACCAGTCATGTGGCTTGTGCTCTGATAAACTTCAGTCACTTTTACTGCAAGCTGGAGTGAAATCACCCCCTCACTTTCACCCCCCAGCAGCCTAACAAAAGAACAATGGGAAGGTAACCAGATAGCAGCTCCCTAAAAGTGGGCATACATGGGCAGATAAAGCTGGCGATATCAGTCATTTAGACCAATTTGACAACTTATCTGCCTAAGTATGGGGGCTTCCGAGGGGTCTACCCGATTGATATCTGGACACGATATAGATTGGGAAGGTTTGATTTTCTCACGACGACCCGTTTGAGCTCTTTGCGCTTGTTGTAATCTGATCGTTCAGATTACCCTTGATTACCCTTGATACAGCCCTGCCATTAGTGGCATATCAGGGAAAGATCTGCTCATTTGGCGGTCGCCAACCGAGCAAATCTTTGCATCTATGGCCAACTTTACACAAGAGATAAGCTCCTTGGTAGATCCCACTGAGACACATATCAGCCTGCCAGAAAGTAGTTCCATCCTAAAGTGCAGGCACATGTCACATGACTGAGGGCATCTGGGAAACTGACAATATGTCTAGCCCCATGTCAGATTTCAAAATGAAATATTAAAAAATCTGTTCGCTCTTTTGAGAAATGGATTTCAGTGCAGAAGTCTGCTAGTGCAGCACTATTAACTGATGCGTTTTGAAAAAAAAACATGTTTTCCCATGACAATATCCCTTTAATTATAGAAGGGAAAGAGAAAAGAACAGAGAATCTCCTCTTGATCTATATGAAACTTAGTTAAAGTGCTAGTGCAAGTGAATTAGTAATTAAAGTATATAAGTTAAAAACGGCTATGGGTACAGTTTCTTAATAAAAATTCATGAATTCCACAATTAGGTAATAATTCGATGACAGTTCATTAAGATTAAATTAATTAAAGTGTTAATATTAATTTGACAACTTCTAAAAGTAATTCATCAAATTGGCGTTCCACTGCATAGTCAAAGAAAAAGAATGCAAAAAGGAATAAAGGAGAAGGGTGGAGAAGTCCCGTATAGAGCTGAGTTTTCGGCTGCCTTCGGGACCCCACAAAGCTGGAGAAGTCTGCCACTCCGAGGCTGTGGTCTCGTTAATTTAACTATCGTTAACTATAATGGTTGCTGACTGTTCTAAAGAACCACAAACTCCAGAGCGCATAGATTAATTAGCATAAGAGGTAGAGAATATAAGGTTGCGATGCAGAGGGAACCCGCCAATCAGGTACCAAAGACCAGTGAGAATTACTGCTTGAAGTTAAAAATATCGATCCTCAAGGATTCGGTAAGAAATGTTTAAAAAGGAAGAACAAGTGCTCTTAAAATCGGAGAGATCAGCCTGACGCGCGTTTCGCAAAAAAAGCTTATTCATAGGCAAATATCCCTTTAATTCCTATTTGTCTTACCATTGGGAAGACTATCTTTTTTTGCTGGCTCATTGTCCTCGATCTCTGGCATTCCAGCATCACTCTCAAGTTTGACGCCATCTAAGAGCAAGTTTTCATAGCATTAAGGATGCAAGGTATGTATCATTACATGGCAAAGAGTTCTCTGGTTTGGGTTTAGTACTACAGGGAATAAACTTAGAGACTGAATTCATGGGGGGGCAGTGCCCTGCTTAAATATACAGGCACCCAAACAAGTTAGTATTCTAGTGAATTATATAAAAAAGGCTCTGACTAACTTCAAAACTATAAAAACTACATTTGTATGATTTTAGGTTTTAGGGAGGGCTAAGGGTGTCTCATTGATTTGCTATGTGATATGGAAAATGAATATTGTCTCACAATATACTGTGGATAAAACTAAGTGCAGCATAAACCTTTATCCAAAGCGTAATCTATAGATGAGATCCAGCAGAACACATGCCCACCTGCTATGGCTCCATTACGTTAAAAGAAAAGCAAGTAGTCCTCTTTCTCAGGTAAAGAAAGGTTGAATTATCCTTTAAGGAATGTTTGTAGTTTATATAACAAGGTAGTAGCTATACAATAGGGCAGTGCATCAGCTTCCTAGCCAGTAGTACTTATTAAAGGAACAGTTCAGTGTAAAAATAAACACTTGGTAAAAAGATTGGCTGTGCAAAAATGTTTCTAATATAGTTAGTTAGGTAAAGATGTAATGGCTGGAGTGACTGGATGTCTATCACAATAGCCAGAACACTGCTTCCTACTTTTCAGCTCTCCAACTCTGTTAGTCAGGAACTTGTAGGGGGGGTCACATGGGACATAACTGTTCAGTAAGTTTGCAATTGATCCTCAGCATTCAGCTCATATTCAGAAGCAAACAGTTATGACCCATGTGGCCCTCCCTCAAGTCACTGATTGGTTTCTGCCTGGTAAACAATCAGTGGAAACCAAGAGAGCTGGAAAGCAGGAAGTAGTGTTCAACCATCCAGTCACTTTATACATTACATTTTTAGCTAACTATATTAGATACATTTTTTTTTATTTTGCACAGACTATATTTTTACCAAGTTTTTATTTTTATATAGAACATTTCCTTTAACTTCTTCCAATCAAATGGAAAATACATTAGTATATTAAAAACAGAAGAGTCGAAGGATTTATGTACCGACTCCACAGCCCTGCACATTAGATGATGGAATAAAAGGTATAAAGTGGATATTTTTGTGAGCAGTAGAGCCTCCTTTGTTTTAATTGGTACTAGGCGGGACAAAGGTGTACTATAGTAATGGGTTTTAGCTACCAGGAGTAAACATATAAATGTAAACTGTACCTTGTGCAAAAGGCAGGCGGTTACTGGAAGGATCCTCTACCTTTTCTTTCACATCACTGGGTAATATGTGCATCTTATCAACAGCAACTTCCTCTTCCTCCTCTTTCTTGGGTTGCTTATCTAGTTCCTCCTAAAACAAACCACAACAAAAGCCAACATTCTTAGTACACAGAGCAAAATTGAATGTAGTAGTGTTCAAACCTTCCCTCCTGCCAGCACTGTCCAGGTGTACACTAGAGCCCCAGCTGAACCCTCAAAAACACATAAGCACAATGCCTCTTCCCTGAAATATGTAGTGCAAAAAAGAACTGAAACAGAAGATTTTTTTTTTTTTCTATTTGAAAAAATAGACAGACGACCTCAAGAATTCCAGATAGTGTATCCCATATTGGTAAACAAATACGTTACTTTAGCAAAGGAGGCTGGGGTGTTGAAAAAACAGCAGCACTTAAAACACACTCTATGCCATGATTCTAAGGGTAGAATTGAGAATTTTCAAAACTTTTTTTTGGGTCAAAACTGCAAAATTCGACTAGGGAGTTATCCAAATTGATTCGAGGTTTTTAAAAAATTAAACCAAGATTCATCATACTCTGGGCCTTTAAGAATTCGACTATTCGCCACCTAGAACCTGCCAAATTGCGGTTTAAGTCAATGGGAGAGGTACAGGGATCAATTTGGAGCGGTTTGCAGCCTTCCTGACAAAGTTTGATCGAACTGCATTTGAAAACGTTTTGAGTTTTTTGGGTCGTTGCAATTTGTCGGACTTGATTTCAATAATAAATTAATTCAAAAGTCGACCCTTGATATGTGCCTCCAAAACTGCTAAACGAGCATAGCTTTCCATAGGGGCCAGCAAATTGGAGCTTTTGGCATTTCAATCTCATGCATTTGTGCCCTTACTCTTCAACATCTACTAAGGTCTTCAAGCAAAGAAAATATAAAGCAAACTATCATGAACGTGTGCTTATTTGCTGTTTCAGGATAGAACGTGGAATTTTAGAACCAAACAGAATGGCAGTTATTGTTTGCTGTATAAAAGAGGCAAGCACAACTGCCAATGCTGAAAAAGGAGAACCCAAATACATAATACAATCGCTTACCTTTTGCTTGGTAAGGTTTTCCTCATATTCACGCTTACGTTCTGCTAGTTGTTGTGCGCACTGCAGACTGATTACAAAAAATGATAATAATTATAATAATAAGAGGCAAGTTAGACAAGAGAGTTACACACCTCAGATAAACAGGCACCGTTACCTTTCTTCCTGCAGGGACTTCTGAAGGAATGTGTTGTTATTCTTGTACTCATGCAACTGATCTTCCTGTCTCAGAAACTCCTGCCGCAGTTCAGCAAGCTGCTCTGTAAAGGCATGGGAAGCATTTCAGTATTATGAGGAACACACCGCATGATTGTGCCTGGCCATGCCCAAAGCAACAGGTTCCAAGCAATGCTATGGCACATGTTCTGATCACACTTCAACTTGTCAATGGTGACCAAAATGAGGCTTATGCAGCACATAGATTCACATGTATTTAAATGGACAGTGCCATGAGTCAACCAATAAAATCATTTATCGCTGTGCAATGCACCTGTCCTGAACGGACACTGTTGACATTTCTCAGCATGCTGTTGCCCTTAAAAGAATATTGCTATCACAAAAATGTCTCTTTCATTAGAATACTTATTATCCAAACAGTTGCAGTAGCTTTGCATTTATTATTATTTGTGGTTTTTGAGTCATTAATTCTTTATTCAGCAGCTCTCCAGTTTGAAATTTCAGCAGTCTGGTTGCTAGAGTTAAAGTAATCCTAAGTACCATGTATTGATTTGAATAACAGAGTGGAATATGAATAGGAGAATGGGAAGAGTATTTTTTTTTTTTTGCAGACATACCAGATTCCATGGAAAGAAAAGGAACTGTGATACGGTGATGGACCATTTTGCCAACTATTTAAGACTCCAATTGTAAGCTGAAGCATTCTGGGACTTCAGGTACCTCTTCTTTCCAAACAATCTGTACACCACCCACTATAGATAGAAGAGGGACTTCAAGTCCCAGAATCTATCACAGTATAAGCCTAAGAGGGATTGGGAAATGTTCCATCAGACTCTACTGGTTTACTATAAACCTGTGGAATCAGACCTGTGATTTAAAAAGAAAAAAAAAAAAAACGGTTTTTAAATTTGTACAATCACAGTCAAAAACAGGAGAAGTTACAATTACGGACAATTATTTTCCCTGTGGCCATGATTTTATTTATTTTTATTGTATGTTCACACAAATTCTGAGACATATGCCTCTTCTAACTCTTTTAATGTTAGTGGATGGGAATGGAGGCAATAAAGGTAAAAACAAAAAAGTATTTTATAATGGTAATAATGCATCTGTTCCTTACCCTTTAAGCGACTGATATCTGCCATCTGAAGGGACACATTATTCTGCAGTTTAGACTGGAAAACACAAAAAGCTTAACATTAGCTCACAAACTCTTTCACTGTATATTATTTACCCATTTTATTAATGTGATCTGTTCATGTGCAAAATGAGAGAACCCCAAGTTGTCCACAGAACAGAACATTAGCGGAATAAAGATCCAAAAAGAGAACGTGATTTTCCATGTAGAGCAATAGCACACATGGCCAGCCCAGATTTCTCATGTGCTGTAGAACGCAGGACCTATAGTGAGCAAGTCCTTTAAAGGGGTTGTTCACCTTCAAACAACTAGTTGTTTTTAGATAGATCACAAGAAAGAACAACTTTCTCCAATATGGCAGCACTGGGAAGGGGGCGCCGACCCCCCCCAACACTTCTAAACCGATACATTTAATGGATACATTTCTTATCTTTGTCCCTGCTGAGCAGAATCCCTGGAATCCATTACAGGCAGCTGTTAGGATTGATACAATAGTTGCTAATACTCCAGAGATGCTGCTAAAAAATATATCAACTAAATAATGCAAAAGTGTAACAGTTTATAGTCTGCACCTGAATTACTGAGCTGCCAGACTCAAACACCAAAGACACCAACATTCAACTTTGAATTTAGATTTTGGAAAAACAGTAAAAAATAAATAATGGAAAGTAATTGAAAAAAAGTCTATCTCTGGGGAACAATCTGAAAACAACTGAAAAAAGTGTATGGAAGGTGATCAACCTCTTTAAGGCTGGGGGCAGACAGGGAGATTCGGGGAGATTCTGTCGCCTGGCGTTTAATAGCAGGCGACAATCTCCCCGAACTTCCTTCTCCCTGTCCGTCGCTAGTTTAAATGGAAAAGCGCCAGCGCTGTGCACATGCGGCACGGCGATTTCCGGAATCGCCTGAAGTTACTTTGTGAGGAAACTTGTGAGACAAGATGACGCCTATGAACTACGCTGGACAGGACCTGGAAGGAGGGGTAAGTAACAAGTTAGGGGCATTTGCCCCGGGGGCAGGTAGGCCAGGGGGAGGAAGGAGGGATTTTCCCCTTACAGGTTGAATTCTCCTTTAACGGGCCACATCTGGCCTCCAATTGGACAACCCTGGCCTAAATGACCGAAAAATGGTTACTATGATAAACTATAGGGTAGAACTTCTGATATGAAGCAAAAATGGTGTAAAGGTGATACCTTTATTGGATAACTAAGATGTTAATCACAGCATGCTTTCAGAACATTTCAGTACCTTCTTCAAAGTGGATTACCCAGCTTTGAAAAAGGAACTGAAATGTTCTGAAAGCATGCTGTGATTAACATCTTAGTTATCCAATAAAGGTAACACCTTTACACCCCTTTTGTTAGGCATCATTTCAAAGGTTCAAGGTGGGCATATTGGGGAGAGATCTGTTCGTTTGGCAACATCAGATTGGAACTGTATTTGGGCTGTGAACTGCATACTGAGTAAAGGGGCAAAGCCCAAAAAGCTCTGTTTTTTTACCTCTAATAAACATATTTGGAGGTGCACACACCAGTTACCAATGGTGTCTTTCTTTTTGCTGTATCTTTCCAAAAGCAGTTTTATTTGCATTACTACTGTAAATGTATGATGCGTTATTATTGTTTTACCCTTCATGTATTGAGGGGGCCAGGCGTTGTAGTTTTAAAACAGTTTGGGGGGCAGGGGTTAACCAAGCTCTAGCTGAACCTGGTCAGAAAATAAAAGGTTTTATAGAAAACCCAGAAACAATTATTTTAGTTTTTCATTTGAAATAACACCTACAAGCTACAAAGAACCTTAAAGGGAAACAGTCATGGGAAAACATGTTTTTTTTTTCAAAATGCATCAGTTCATAGTGCTGCTCCAGTAGACTTCTGCACTGAAATCCATTTCTCAAAACAGCAAACAGATTTTTTTATATTTCATTTTGAAATCTGACATGGGGCTAGACATTTTGTCAATTTCCCAGCTGCCCCTGGTCATGTGCCAGCACTTTAGGAGGGAACTGCTTTCTGGCAGTCTGTTGTTTTTCCTTCTCAATGTAACTGAATAGTGCGCAGTGGGACGTGGGTTTTACTATTGAGTGCTGTTCTTAGATCTTGTGTTAGGGAGCTGTTATCTGGTTACCTTCTCATTGTTCTTTTGTTAGGCTGCTGGGTGGGGGAAAGGGAGGGGGTGATATCACTCCAACATGCAGTACAGCAGTAAAAGGAGATTTTGTGTACTCACCGTTAAATCTCTTTCTCTCCAGTCTCTTGGGGGACACAGGGACTATGGGTATAGCTCATATCACTAGGAGGCAGGACACAACTAGAAAAAAGAACACTGGCTCCTCCCCTACCAGCTATACCCCCAGTAGGCGGAGACTAGCTCAGTTTATACCAAAGTCAACAGGAAGGTAACTAAATTCAATATAACATCAATTAACATCCATTAACAGTAAACATGTCTGACGGAAGAACGGTGACCTCATTCCAGGGAGGGAAGCCCTGTGTCCCCCAAGAGACTGGAGAGAAAGAGATTTAACGGTGAGTACACAAAATCTCCTTTTCTCATAGTCTTCTTGGGGGACACAGGGACTATGGGGACATACCAAAGCTGTCCCTGTAACACCCAGAGGGCGGGTGAATGAGGCTAGGTAGAATCAACCACTGCAGCCTGGAGCACCTTTCTACCAAAGCGCGTGTCAGAGGCCACAAAAGTATCAAAGTGATAAAACTTTGAGAAGGAATGGACAGATGTCCATGTTGCTGCCTTACAGAGCTGATCAGCTGATGCCTGGTTTCTAAACGCCCAGGACATACTCACACCTCTGGTGGAATGAGCTGTGATCTTGCTTGGCGGGGATTGGCCCCGAACTGTGTATGCCTTCTGGATGGTTTGCTTGATCCAGCGAGAAATGTACTGCTTTGTAGCCGGAATCCCGTCTTGGTCCTGAGGGAAGGACCAGGAGGGCATCGGATTTGCGAATGTCCCGCACCCTATTCAAGTAGAACTTCAGGGCTCTTATTGGATCCAAGGAATGTAGTTCTGTTTCCTTTAGGTTCTTCGGAGAAGGGCAGAAGGAAGGATTATTTCTTGGTTGATATGGAATTCCGAAACCACTTTTGGCAGGAATGATGGAATGGTGCGCAGGACTGCCTTGTCTTGGTGGAAGACTAGGTATGGAGCTTTACAGGATAAGGCACTGAGTTCTGAAACTCTTCTTGCGGAGGCAATTGCTAGAAGAAAAACAGTCTTCAATGTAAGAATTTGAAGAGTCACAGAGGCTAATGGTTCGAAGGGCTGATGTTGTAGAGCCCGTAGGACTAGGGTGAGGTCCCAGAGTGGGGCTGGAGCCCTAATAGGAGGAGCCACGTGCGCTACTCCTTGGATAAATGTCTTTACATCAGGAATCAAGGCTAGTCTTCTTTGAAAAAGAACTGATAGAGCGGAAATTTGTGACTTAATGGAACCTAGAGAAAGACCCATCGATAGACCCTCTTGTAGAAACTCCAGAATCCTTGGTAGTGAGAAAACCTTGAACTTGGCCTTGTGGGAGAGACACCACGAGCGGTAGGTGGCCCAGACTCTGTGGTAAGCCCTCGCTGAGACTGGCTTTCGGGCCGTGCACATAGTATGCGCCACGGCCTCGGAGAATCCCTTCTGTATTAGGATCTTTGTCTCAAGAGCCATGCCGTCAAATTGAGATATGCCGGATTTGGGTGTTGGATTGGTCCCTGAGTGAGAAGATCTGGATGTAGAGGCAGAGGCCATGGTTCTGCCACGGAGAGGTTGAGAAGATCCGAGAACCACGCTCGGCGTGGCCACCTTGGAGCTATCAGAATGAGAGTGGTTTGTTCCCTTTGTAGTTTTCTGATGGTTCTGGGGATCAGAGGTAAGGGTGGGAAGGCATAGGCCAGCTGAAATGGCCAGTCGGTCGTCAGGGCGTCGACTCCTAAGGCCAGAGGGTCTCTGTATCGAGCCAGGAAGGATGGAACCTTTCTGTTGTGCCTTGTCGCCATCAGGTCTACTTGTGGGACTCCCCATCTTCGAGTGATGTCTTGAAAGATTTTGTCCTTTAGTGACCACTCGCTTGGATCTAGTGACTGCCGGCTTAGGAAGTCTGCTTCCCAGTTCAGAAGGCCTGGGATGTAAATGGCTGAAAGATGAACTTGATGTCTTTCGGCCCACTTGTAAATGAGTTTTATCTCGTTGAGAGCACCTCTGCTCCTCGTACCTCCTTGGTGGTTGATGTAAGCCACCGCTGTGGAGTTGTCTGTCTGAACCTTCACCGCCTGACCCGCTAGATCCTGCTGCCAGTGAAGAAGGCCTAGGCGAATTGCCCGGATCTCGAGTAGGTTGATCTGGAGCTTCTTTTCGGCCGGAGTCCATTCGCCTTGTGCTGATCTGCCTTCCAGAACTGCTCCCCAGCCGAATAGACTTGCGTCCGTTGTTAGGATGCGCCAAACGGGTTCCCCTAGGTGTTTTCCTATCGAGAGACGGTTGGTGTGGAGCCACCACTGGAGGGACAGTCTCGTCTGGCGAGACAGAGGGATCACCTGCAACAGGGAATTCCGTCTCCAATTGTAGAGAATGTTCCATTGGAGTTCCCTGAGATGGAACTGTGCAAACGGTACAGCTTCTATCGTTGACACCATGACTCCAAGTACTTTCATGCAAAATCTTACTGTTTGTCTCGGCTTCTGCAGCAGATTGCTTACTAGTGATTGAAGGGCAATTACTTTTTCCTGTGGGAGTAGAATCCTCTGAGATTGAGTGTTGAACATCATGCCTAGGAAACTCATGTTCTGGCTGGGAACTAGAGAGGACTTGTCTAGATTTAGAACCCAGCCCAGTTCTTGTAAATTTTCCATGGACGTCTGGAGGGACCGCTGGGCCTCCTGAAGAGATGATGCCTTGATCAAAAGGTCGTCCAGGTTGGAAATGACCTGTAGAAATGCTGCTCGTTTGGATGGTTCTTGGGGAAGTCTCGACATGAAGAACCTTGGAGAGGGAGGCGTTGAAAATTTCTAGGTGGTAACCCTGGGAAACGACCTCGTGAATCCAGGCATCTGGGACAAGTGCGGTCCATACTTCGGCAAAATATTTTAGTCTCCCCCCGATAGGAGGCAGTCCGGGATTTCCGGCGTCATGCTGAGGCATTTTTGTCAGTGGGTTTTGAGGTGTGTTTTCTGTTCTGCCAGGGTGTTCTCTGTTTGTTACCGAAACGCCCTCGGTTTAGGAAGGAGTGTCTCGGAGGAGACGATCTTGTACTCTTGGTCTGGAAGGGGCGAAAGGATTTGCCTTTCCGAAAGGAAGTACGGGCTTTTGATTGAGGAAGGAGAGTGCTCTTGCCCCCAGTGGCTTGGCTAATGATTTTGTCTAAATCAGGCCCGAAGAGCAGTTTTCCTTGGAAGGGGATAGATGTGAGAGACTTTTTTGAGGAAAAATCGGCGGACCATAGCTTCATCCAAAATGACCTGCGGGCCGCCACTGCCAGAGCGGAAGATCTGCTGATTGCCTGTGTCGCATCTAGTGAAGCTTCACAGATGTAGTCATTTGCATCCTTAATTTGGGAAGCCCATTGGGAGAGCTCTTGACGAGGTGTACCGTTTTCGATGGCCTCGAGCAGGGACGCAGACCAAGATTGAATGGCTCGACTGACCCATGCGGTGGCTAGGACTGGTCTAAGAGAAGACCCTGACGCTGAAAACATGGAGCGTAGGAGGCTCTCCAACTTCTTATCCATGGAATCCTTAAATGACGAGGCATCTGGGACTGGTAAGGCTGTATGCTTGGAGAGACGAGAAACAGGAGCGTCTACAGATGGGGGAGACGACCATTTTTCCGTAAGTTCGTTCGGAAAGGGATATAATTTTGAAAAACGACGGGTAGTCTGGAAACGTCTCTCTGGCTTATCCCATTCTTGTTGAATAATCTGGTTCAACTGGGCGTGAGTTGGAAAGACAGGTGAGGATTTGGTCTGCCTTTTAAAAAGCGTCTTAGTGGAGGACACTGTGGCTTCTGGCTCTTGTAAATGGATTGTCTCTAAAACTGAGGAAATTAGAGAATCCACGGCCTCTGGGGAAAGTTTTGTCGAGTCTGAGTCTTCCCTCTCTGAGTCACAGGAAAGCTCGCCTTCTGAGCGTTCCTGCTCCTCCTCTTCCTAGTCTATCTGACTGAAGGAAACACTTGCCCCCTGCCTGTTAGTGTAGTCCTGCTCTTCCTCAGAAAGAGAAGGAGACGGGGCCCTGCGTTTGGTAGGTTTAGGCCTGGGATTATCAAGGCGATGGAGTAATTTATCTAAAGATTGGGCTAGTTTTGGGATGCCCGTGGCTAACTGGACGGCCCATTCGGGAGTGGAGGAGTCCCGGGGGGGAGGCCTCTCTGCTGGAAACAGAGGATTCCCTCTGGACAGCCTGGTTCACCTGAGGTGGAGTAGGTTCTGTTGGTTGTGAAACCTGTTGAGGCTGTTTTGAGACCGGGTTGCATTTACTGCATAGCGGTTCTTTGTGCCCAGGGGTTAAACGTTTGTGGCATTTGGCACAGGCCAGATACTTTACCAGTGCTGTAGGTGGCCCTCTAGGAAAAAGACCATCGCTTGTTCCCTCAGACATGGTGCAGTTCTAGAGCCTCTGGAATAGAGATTGGTCTGGGAGGAGTACAAGAGGAGAAAAAGACCTCTAGTAGTGCCCTGTGACCCAGTGGTGTAGTGGGAATAACAACCCCCTCTCTGGTGTTTGCTCTGTTCAGCAGCGAAATTTTCAGTCCTGCAGCTTAGAGAGATGGATAGCGTGTGTGCGCAAAATGGCGGCTGTAACCTGAAGTCGCGCGAGATTTCCTGCTGCAGAAGGGAAATGGGCGCCAAGGATAAAATACTGTCGGCGCAGCAACAGTGGAAGCGGCGGAGAGTTCCGCTCCTCCCCTGACGCGCTGTACCCGCGCGAGAGTCCCTACTGTGATGTAGGAATGGCGCCAAATTGAAAAGCCCTATCTGCGGACTTAATCGTGCTGCCGCTCTGAGAAGGAAACCTTTGTGTAAGGGAAACCTGTAATATGTCGGCACTTAGTTCGGTTGAATTGCCGGAGGCTTAGAATTAGCCTCAACCGAATACAAAGCCCTTTAACGCTCCCTCCTTGAGAGAGGGAAGGGAGGGGGAGGAAGGAGGGGGGGAGAGAGTGGAAAGCTGCTGACAGGCCCTGCGGACCTGTTCTTGTGCAGGGATGAGGAGACGAGAGGGGATTAGGGAAGGTGAGGGGGGGGGGAAGGGGAAAACATACCTGCTTGGCCCCCTCTCCTGCTCGTCTCGTTTTGGACCCCCTCGGTTCCTGTGTGGTCCACTGTCATCCGGCCAGCTTACTTCTTCTCATACCTGGGAAGAAGGGAATATGCTGGATGGTCTGTGCAGAGCACGTCTGACCCCGGAGACAATCCCTTGTGGGGGGTGTCAATGTGGACCTCTACGCAGTGTAGAGGGCCTGACCAGCCCCTAGTGTCAGTCTCGCTGAACTCACTGTGAGAAAAAATAATAAAATACTCTGCAGAGTAATCCATGTCCTAACCTCCTGAGGACACAACTAAAACTGAGCTAGTCTCCGCCTACTGGGGGTATAGCTGGTAGGGGAGGAGCCAGTGTTCTTTTTTTCTAGTTGTGTCCTGCCTCCTAGTGATATGAGCTATACCCATAGTCCCTGTGTCCCCCAAGAAGACTATGAGATTGATTGAAGTTTATCAGAGCACAAGTCACATGACTTGGGGCAGCTGGGAAATTGACAAAATGTCTAGCCCCATGTCAGATTTCAAAATTAAATATAAAAAAATCTGTTTGCTCTTTTGAGAAATGGATTTCAGTGCAGAATTCTTCTGAAGCAGCACTATTAACTGATGTGTTTTGAAAAAAAATTTTTTCCCATGACAGGTTCCCTTTAAATGTATCTTTAGAAATGGTGTTTGGTGGATCAACTACAGTTACTACCCCACAGAAACACATTAAAGGAACAGCAACATCAAACATTTTTACAAAAAAATGTGTTTGAATACAACAAAATAAAAACACCAAAACAAATTAAAATTTCAAATAGAAAAGCCTTTATTAAGAAATAACTCCACTTCCTGTCCTCTTCAGAAAAGGCGACATGGCGACTATCCATCCAGGCTCGATTTCTCCGCTTGGCTATTCACGGACAGGTACCTTGGTGTTCCTTCCCAATAAGCAGACTGGCCCATAACTGCCCAACCCTCTCTCCTTCACACAACTACCTCTTCTGCTGCTGGATCTTACAACAGAGACTTCTCCTCTCAGCAGAGTTTCCTTCCCCGACACAACTCTGGGAACAATAACCAATGACTCCCTCCTGACACCCATTATTCTATCTGCTTAGTTCTCTGGCATGATTGTTGCCACAGACATCCATGTTAGGGAGCTGCCACACTTTAACCCCTTCATGCCTGTGAGAAACTCTGCGCAACTTTGCCACTGGACTCTTGGGTTCGGGACTTGGGGATTTACACCATAGGCATACCGTTGGTGAATCTGTCACTTACGCACAGGGCCAGGCCAAGGTAGTTTGGCACCCTAGGCAAGGGGTACAATCAGCGCCCCCCCACCCCCCGTTCTGTATGACCATTTCCCACCTATTCACTTTTTCTTAAATAAAGAAATCTTATAGCACATTAATAAATCAAACTGTATGTGTGCCAGCCAGTCCCTAACCTGTACCTGTGTCAGCAGCACCCAAAATATTGCTCCCAATCTGTACCTGTGCCAGCCAGTAGCACCCAAAATATTGTCCCCAATCTGTATCTGTGCCAGCAGCATTCAAAATATCGCCCCAAATCTGTACCTGTGTTAGCAAGCCAAAATATTGCCCCAAATATGTAACTGTACCACCAGCCATTGCCCCCCCAAATCTGTATCTGTGCCACCAACCATTGCCCCCTAAGTCTGTAACTGTGCCACCAGCATTTCCCCCTAAGTCTGTACCATCAGCCATTTCCCCCCAAGTCTGTACCATCAGCCATTGCGTACATGTGTAAGCTGCACCGGTGTGGCTTGAAGGGAAAGGAGGAGCCCGGAGCCTGAAGAGAAGCCCCGAGCCGGCGCCACTTTCTGGGAGAGGAGGCTCGGTGCGGGGGGAAGGTGTATGTGTGATCCGTTGTCGGGGAAGGAAACTCTGCTGCGGATGGATGTCTATGGCAACAATCGTGCCACAGAACTAAGCAGATAGAATAATGGGTGTCGGGAGGGAGTCATTGGCCATTGGTTATTGTTCAGAGCGCAACTTTGACGCTGGACTCAGTTCGGGACTTGGGCTGCGGGGAAGGAAACTCTGCTGCGAGGAGAAGTCTCTGTTGCAAGATCCAGCAGCATCCGTGAATAGCCAGAAGGAGAAATTGAACCCAGCAGGATGGATGGTCGCCAGGTCGCCTTTTCTGAAGAGGACAGGAAGTGGAGTTTTTGTAAGTTATTTCTTAATAAAGGCTTTTCTATTTGAAATTTTAATTTGTCTTGGTGTTTTTATTTCGTTGTATTCTAATTAATTTTTTTGTAAAAATTTTTGATGTTACTGTTCCTTTAAACAGCTGTTAAGACTTGGTAGAGAACATAGAGGAAACTGTGTTCCACAAGCTGTATGAGACGCATATTATTTCAATGTATTTAAAACAGGGGTGTCCAGGTTGCACGCCCCCAGGCTGTTTATTGCAGATGAACAACAGATGGAGGGCTGCAGGATGGACACCCTCTGTGTATTTACTGACCACACGTTAATAGAATTCAGCGGTTACACAAGACATTATCCCCTTTGTACATTCTACTTCCCTCTTCGCTGGAACTTGTGATGCTCTGGGCCCTTAGTGCTTTGTTGTAGGCAGGAAGCAGACGTACAGCCACTGTACATTGATCTGGCCATAGACGCAAAGATCCGATCGTACGAATCGAGGATTCGTGCGATTTTCGACCTGTGTCCATCTCCTGACCTGCAGATTAACCTTCGGATTAAATCAAGTAGTAAAAGCACTGATCAGCAGATGTTCTGCCCCTGACCGGGATCGTACAAAAGTTGTGTCCGACAAAACCTAGTGACAGTCTCCTACTGAAAATCATATCTTTGCTTCTATTGCATATCATACGATTTTCAGTGGGAGACCGTCACTAGGTTTTTAATCGTACAACTTTTGAACGTCGGCTGATCTGTGATTTTGCAACTTTATTTGATCTGAAGGTTAGTGGCAGGTCGGGAGATGGGGAAGTCCGATCGTTCGATGATTCGAACAATCGAATCTTTGCGTCTATGGCCAGCTTAAGCAGAGATATTATCGGCAGCCGACAGAAATTTTCTAACCTGTCCGATCGACCAAACAACTGCTCTCTGCCGGACGAAACGTCGGGACTACCCTCCCACGGTCTGAAATTCGTACGATCGGATTGTTGCGTCTATGGCCAGCTTAACTCACTGATCTGTACAATTACTCACCAGTCTGCACAATTATTTACTCACTGATCTGCATAATGACTTACTGACCGATCTGCACAATTAAATTACTCACTGATCTGCACAATTAAATTACTCACTGATCTGCACAATTACTCACTGCCTCTCACCTTGTCCAACTCACAGCGTTGTGCCTGGATATCCCGGGCCTGTAGCCGCTCCCCGAGCCCTTGGTACTCCCCCTGCTTCTGTTCTATCTGCCTCCGGTGACTGTCTGCCTGCATCATTAACTCCGAGTTGCGCTTCTCCAGTCGGCTCCGTGCCACCTCTGTGCGCTGGACTTGAGCCTGCAGCCCCAACAGCTCTTCATGGAGAGCGGCCTGGCGAGCAGATACACTCCAGTAATTAAAGGCCAAAAGACCGATAACAACCAAAAGCGCAACCAACACAAAGGGCGGTAAGCGACCAGTGCGCCGTGGGGCTCCGAAGCCCACCATGCTCGCTGTCAGTGCTCCAACCCAGCTGCAAGGCCTTACCCACCCCACACTACAATTCCGACACCCCCCGACAATATTCCCTCCAGCTTCCAGCTCTGGAGCACAGAAACATGATAATACAAGAAACGCGCCTCGACAACCAATAAAATCTAACAATTATGATTCCATCTAGTCAATGATTGGGAGCCTGATGGTCGTAGCTCCGCCTTATGGGCGTGACTCACAGCAAGCGCAAGACTGGTTGCAGAAGACAAAGAACAACGTCCAAGCCGGCGGCGCATGCGTAGTAAAGTTCCGCATTCGTAGTTACGGCCGCGTTGCTGATTCTTTGATTAGAGGCGTGTCTTAACGCGTTACTATGGCAATAGCAACAGGTAGATGCGCGAGATTTTAGGGTGCGTATCCTTTTCCGCTTGTGCGTACATTTGCACTTGTGTGATACTGAACCACCCATAGACTTGTAGAGCTTGTGGCCCAGTGCTTATGTCATACCTTAAAGTGATACTGACACCAAAAAAAAAATTTTGACAATGTTTGTCCTACAGAATTTCAGAGGCGATTGGCGACTCTGTTACTTTTAGAAAAAGTGCCGCCTGACTTTGTCAGCTCAGCATCCCTGTTGCCGGAGCAACGTTGGGGACATGCGCTGAGTGAGCGGGTCTCGCTTCTAACAACGCGAGATTAAAGATAGGAACAGTTGGCCCCCACCTCTTGATCATTCGCACTTCACGTGCGCATGCCCATTTTCCGCCAATCATATTTTTTCCTTGGCGTCCTGTAGGCAGAGTTGAGTGAGTCAGAGAGCGGGAGGTACTTTCACAGCTATGGGAGGCCAGACAGTAGCTTCTTCTCTGTCACCCGCCGACCAGCAACGCTCTATCCCTCTGCCATTGGGCAGCACAACAAAGAGGGGCGGGGCAGCGCACTGGGGCACGCAGTGCTTCGTTTATCAAAATCGCCTGAAGTTGCCTCACACTGCGACTAATCTCTAATCTTGTGTAGCTGCATGTCAAAGTTTCGCCCAGTGACCTGCTTGTCTTAAATAATTACAATTGTATCTTTGCTTATCTTAATTTTTTTCATGTATCTAAGTGCACCTGCTGAGTATTCTGGGCTCTCTGCCAAAAGCCTCTAATTTAAAGGACCAGTAACATAAAAACCGTTTTAAAAAAAAAAAATTGTTAGACTACATCCAAAAAAAAAACCACAAAGACAAATTAAACTTTGAAAGTCGTTATTAAGAAATAACTTACTGAAACTCCGCTTCCGCGACAGTGCGACGATCCATCTTGCGGCGCTCAATTTCTCGAGCACCGCATGATGGATCGTCGTCCTGTCGCCTTTACTGAAGAGGAGCAGAAGCAGAGTTTCGGTAATTTATTTCTTAATAACGACTTAGCGATTTCAAAGTTTAATTTGTCTTTGTGTTTTTTTTCTTCGTTGTAAACAAATTTAAGAGAAAAAAAAACAATTATGTTACTGGTACTTTAATTACATTTGAGAAACAACATATAATTTTCTGGCTGTTCAGTGCAGGTGATCAAAGAGAAACTCAGGACATTTCACTAGCAATCCTGTGCTGTGGGCTGAGCTGTCAAAATGGGGACTGTCACAGTTGGACGCTATGTGTGCATTGGTAAAATTGTTGTGTTTGCTTCAGAAACACTACTATAGTTTATATAAACAAGCTGCTGTGTAGCCATGGGGCAGCCATTCCAGTACAGGTTACCCAGTAGAGTAGATAATAGCTTGAATGGTTGTCCCCATGGCTACACAGCAGCTTGTTTATATAAACTATAGTTGCCTTTATAAAGCAAACGCACCAGTGCAGGGCAACAGTACATTATATTTTCAATACTATCATTTTTGGTGTTAAGGTGGCCATACACAGGCCGATAAAAGCTGACAAACAGACCGATTCATCAGCTTATTGGTCCATGTATGGGGCCCTTCCTGATCGATATCTGGCTGAAAGTTGGCTAGATGTTGATCGGATGGGACTAAAAATCCTATTGGATCGCGGCCACATCTGTTCTGCCTGTATCTCCTCCATTGTGATCCGATCATTGTGCCCTAGGGCCGACGAACAGATCAGCCCAATATTGCCCATCTCAATGCCAAACGAGCGGATCTCTCCGTGTATGGCCACCCTTGCTGTTTTTTTAAGCCTAGGGACAGGGCTGGAGCAGGAGGTCAAGCATGGGTAAGGCAGGGCACAGATTGACTTACATAAAACAGCAAGGCCATGTCTGCATTGAGTTAAAACTGCACCACACAAGCCCAATATAAGATACAGGTTTGTGACAGTTTACAGCTGCACTGTTGGCATTTGCCAGAGCTTCATATTGTCAGTGCTGGCCTGCTTTGTGCTGCCTAGTTGCTAGCTCTCCAGCAGTTGTTAGCTGCTTACCTCCTGGGAGTTCCAAGAATATCTTCAGGTTGGCTGTTAGTTAGATGTCCCTGATGTATATACTGGAATCAACCATATAATATATTCCTTGTAGCTTTATAAAATTGTTTCCCGTTAGTGACTTGTCAAATAAAGCATCTGCCTGGATCTCCACCTCAACTTGCACTTATCTCCTTGCACTGAATCCCCAGGACTTAAAGGAGACATTTTGTGTGATACTTTTCAGTATGATATTCTCCTTTCCTTACAATACAGTATGTAATGATGGAGGAAAAAAACTATAATTATATCAGAGATGCAGAGAGATTATTGCAGGTTAACTCCAGTGCATGGGCTTTAGTATCTGCTGGCCATCTTGGTGGCACTTGAGGGATTCAGTTCCAGAGGGTTGTCCTTTAAAGAAAGTGTTCGGTGTAAAAATAAAAGCTGAGTAAATAGAGGCTGTGCAAGATATAAAGGGGCAAATTTACTTACCTCCGAAGTTGCACCAGCATTGGCTTTGCCACAGTTTGCCGCACTTTGCCAGGCATTGATTCACCAGGGCTGCACAAATTCATGAAGGTCCGAAGTTGAGCACAAGTTACAGGTCGTTTGCAAAGTTGTGCTAGCAATGTTACGATCAGCGGGTCGAAGTTGCGCTAGTGAAGGCTAATTTGAAAATGGCGCCGAATAGAAGTTTGAATGGACTTGGATGCTGCAGCAAATATATAACACTACACAAGCCCAGGGAAACTTAATTAAATTATGTAGAGGTGTTTTACTGCCCTACACATGTGCCCACAGTATTGTTTAGGTGCCATATGTTATTAAATGTAGGGGGGAAGGAGGGTACCCTAAAAAAAAGTTACAATCTTTTTCAGCCTATCACACCGTAAAAATGAAAAGATTACAGTGTTTTTTTGGGACTTAGAAAAATTAAAAAAAAATATTTTGAAACTCCTATCTACTCTATTGCACAACACTTGGTCTGACCTGGTGAAAGGGGTAGCGTTCAGGAAAAAAAAACGTTGTAAATTTGCGTAGTTTCGCACCTTCGCAGAGTGCAACTTTGCCAGGCGTTAAGGTGGGAAGTTGCACTAGTCTATCTACTTCGCTGGCGAATTTTCACCAGGGACACTGTTAGTAAATTGGCGAAGGGGGAAATGATGTCACGCTGGTGACTTTTCACTAGTGTTAGCCACTTCTCACTTTAGTGAATTTCCCCCAATATGTTTCTAATATAGTTAGGCAAATATGTTAAGTATAAAAGCTGGAGTGACTGGATGAACATAATAGCCAGCTACTTCCTGCTTTGCAGCTCTCTAACTCTGAGTTAGTCAGCGACTTGAAGGGGGGCCACATGGGACATAACGAGGCCCGAACTGAGAATTAGAATAGGCCCTGGCATTTCAGGTACACAGAGGCCCAATCAGCACACACAGAGGCCCAAACAGCCCCCACCAGCCCACGAAATACTGACTTTCTATGGCACCTTATAGCAGCCCCTCTGGCATTTGCCAGAACCCACAGATTGCCAGTCCGGGCCTGGACATAACTGTTCAGTGAGCTTGCAATTGATCCTCAGCATTCAGCTCACATTCAAAAGCAACAGTTATGACCCATGTGCCCCCCCTTCAAGTCTGCCTGGTAAAAAGTCTTGAGGCAAAACTGAGGTATGCACATCAGAAGTTGTAACATTTAGATGTCAATTCAAGAGAGCAGTCATACAGTTAGACATTGGCAATTGTCACGTTTATTTAATGTCTGTTCAACCTTCAGCATAATCTGTTCTGTCTCTTGTGATTAGAGTTCCACAAAAAGCCATTGATGAAGCACATTGGGCCAGGTCTCATGGAGCAGTCCATAGCATTGATGCAAAACCAGGAAACCTTATTTATGTGTGAGGAATAAGACAGTATTCCAGCCAATGATATCACATAGGAGTGCAAGGTTTGAAACATAAATACAGAATAAAGAGCATCCCAAAGGAATGTGTAGCCAGTAGTGTAACATGCTTAAACGAGCTTTACCAAGGTACATACACAGTGAAAAAAGTGTAACTATTTTTTATAGCTGCCATCGTCTAACAACTCAGGGCATAGGAAATCACATTATAATTCCACACAGCCACCATTAGGGGTCACTCTCCATATTCAGCTTTACACGTAACATTTTTTGTATAATTGTAACTGTTATACCAATGTATCCACATAAAATGTTACATTTAGCAGTCATTGGTAATGTAAATTGTCCCACAGCATAAATTCTAAAGGGCCCCTTAATTACCCAAATCTTGGTTAAGATCTGCTGTGCACATATATATTAAGAATCATATTACTCAGGACCCGCCTTCAATTCATCCTCTACTCCTGAGCTGCTATGCAGCCACCAGTGCAGCCACCAGTGGGTTGGCTGTCTCTATTTTTACACACCCCTGGCAATAAGGAACAGAATAAATAACAATTACAATAATACTTTAGACAAGTAGGAAATACAAGATGGTTTACAGTAGAATCAATTGTTGCATATGGTCAATAGATTCCTGGTTGCAATAAAAGTAGAATCAGATGTGAAGGTGAAAGAATACTGTTCGGTCAGACCCAAATTAAATAGGAGACAGAGAAAGAACCGGAATAGCATGTTGCCACAAAATTTGGACACACACCCTTTTGGCCACTCCACCCTCTTTCCCATTTGCTTTCACTGAAGTTTCAGGAGAATCAAACCATAGCAGTGGGGGACATTTTTGCTTAAAGTCTGGCACTGCAGGAAGGGGGTATTAACATCACATGTACTATTTTAACTGTAGCTATTAATGCTGCACTACAAGCACATTATGGGGGGAAAAGGGGGAAACAGATTCTGGCACCTAAAGTACATTACATGTAGAGACTGGGAGGTACTAAAATGACATACAAATGAATAGTAGGTACTGATTTCCCAAGAACAAAGAGAAGGCACAAGCACTATAAACACAAGCACTATAAAGAACATTATATAGTAAGAAGCAGAGGGAACTGACAAACCAAATACATACATAAGCAGCAATGGACAATGACACCATGAGTAGTAAGATACAGAGAAGCCAAGCACAATATACAATAAAACAAAGTAGGTATAAGTACAAGAATGCATTACACAATAAGAATCAGTGAGCACAGACACTCCAAGCCTATTATAAGTTCTAGTAAAATTTAACAAAGTTCAGATACACTCACAATACTTGGATACACTTTAGATTCTTTCGGTGCCGCGTTTCTTCCAGTCACGTGACCCAGCGTGACGTCCCAACAGTAACAGAAAAACAAATGGAAGACGTAGTGCTCGTTGCAAAGTGATGTACCTCCAAACTTTTATTGTGCGGAAAAAACATCCAAACGTTTCAAGAGCCTCATGCTCCCTTCCTCTCCGCACTTATCCACTGAGGAAGGGAGCGTGAGGCTCCTGAAACGGGTGGATTTTTTTTTCAGTACAATAAAAGTATGGAGTACACCACTTTGCAACGAGCACTGCGTCTTCTGTTTGTTTTTCTGTTACTATTAAAAGTTCTAGCACCTCCCCATGCACTGCATAATTCTATTGCTCTGCCAAAATTCCAGGTATGAGGAGCTGTAATCCTGGAGCACTGTAACCTGTAGTAGGGAAAGTCATGCAGTGACTGCTATAGTAATGTGAAAAATTCAAATATCTCTCACTACATGGATCCCTTTTCTGCTAGATAGACAGCAATGTTATATTATAATGGGACAGTTGTACAAATGCTCAAATCCCATTGCATCAGCATAATAATTATATATAAATATAGTAATCTAGTTTGAAAAAAAGAATTGTCTAGTAAAACCTGTCTAACTTCTAGCAGGAAGGACTCCAAGATGCAATTGGACCATTTTCTGGATTAACTTTGTACTGCACTAAGATCTTTAACCCTGTATTTTCTGTATACCCCCACACACAATCAGGATGGCACAGTAGAAATCTCATGTATAAATACCCCAGAATTCTTAATAGGATGGCACAGGCACAATTCAATGTATAAATACCCCAGAAGACCAAGTCTAGCATTGAGTTTACTCTGGATGTGTTGTTAAAGTCAGGGTATGTTTCATCCTTTAGCTTGCATATATAAACTACTGTCGAGGGTTTGGTCTGTATGTCTGATGAGGGGCACATCCCTGAACAACTACTGTGTGATGAAAATAACTGTGCTTAGAATCTCCCCTCTTGACTTACCTCAGTGTGCAGGTTGTTTTCAATATTTGGTTATTGTGGAAGAGGGGCCATTCAGCCGCAGAGCAGGGGGATTAACAGGAGTCTCAAATGCAGCAAAACCATGCCGCTCCAAATCATAACTAGTTGTTTCCGGGCCCAGGATGTGCACCTTGCCACGGCCCCCCTCTAGATGCGTTTTTTCACACTGTGGTGCAATCTTCATTGGGCTGCGGGGGGAAAGGACCCTGGTGCAAATGCACCCCCTGCTCCCCCGTTACTATCCCTCTCTATGGCAGGAAGGTCTTTCTTTACAGACACACACACACAGCGACGATACTTAGGCTAGTACACTAGCAGAGCCGAACTTCTGGGCCCCCTCCCCCGGTTCTGAAGCCTATGTTTTGGACTTATATAAACATAAAAATCCTGAAATGTATTTGTGCAACGTTCAATAATATCTAATAATGTTCCTTACTCTAGTTTTATTTACAGTACATATTTCTGAATAACACCTCTGCCTGCCTCAATAAAGATTATTTTGTAAAGGGTGAGTAAACAGGTTTTTAATGCTTAAAGGGCCCCTTTCACCGAAAAAAATAGTTTCCCCCACCGGACGCGTAGACAAAAGAACCTGGTTGGTATGAAACTATTTTTTTTGGCATTTGGGCATTCTAGTGCAGGTTAGAAGCAGGGCCGACCAGCACTCAAAACGGATCCACAGGACCAAAGTTGAGATAAAACTTTTACTTTATTTTATACAAAGTTAAAAATATGCATCTCCATCCACCCTACGAGTTTCACACCCCACCAAGTCTGCCACTTGCCTTCTGCTGCTGAAATGAATGGGTGTTAAGTGATTTACATAGTAACATAGTAAGTTAGGCTGAAAAAAAGACTTGCGTCCATCAAGTTCAACCTTTTTTTTTTTCTTCTTATTTTTAATTATAGCTGCCTAACTGCTAGTTGATCCAGAGGAAGGCAAAAAACCCCATCCTAAGCCTCTCCAATTTGCCTCAGAGGGGGAAAAAAAATTCCTTCCTGACTCCAAAAAGGCAATCGGACTAGTCCCTGGATCAACTTGCATAATGAACTATCTTCCATAACCCTGTATTCCCTCACTTGCTAAAAATCCATCCAACCCCTTCTTAAAGCTATCTAATGTATCAACCAGTACAACAGTTTCAGGGAGAGAATTCCACATCTTCACAGCTCTCACTGTAAAAAACCCCTTCCGAATATTTAGGCGGAACCTCTTTTCCTCTAAACGGAATGGGTGACCTCGTGTCATCTGGAAAGACCTACTGGTGAATAAAACATTAGAGAGATTATTATATGATCCTCTTATATATTTATATATAGTTATCATATCACCCCTTAAGCGTCTCTTCTCCAGCGTAAACATCCCCAATTTGGCCAGTCTTTCCTCATAGCTAAGATTTTCCATACCTTTCACCAGCTTAGTTGCCCTTCTCTGTACCCTCTCTAATACAATAATGTCCTTTTTGAGTGAGGGAGACCAAAACTGTACGGCATATTCTAGATGTGGCCTTACAAGTGCTCTATAAAGTGGGAGAATGACCCCCTCCTCCCGTGACTCTATGCCCCTTTTAATACAGCTCAGGACCTTATTGGCCCTTGATGCTGCTGACTGGCATTGCTTGCTACAGCCAAGTTTATCATCTACAAGGACTCCAAGGTCCTTTTCCATAATGGATTTGCCTAGAGCAGTCCCATTAAGGGTATAAGTGGCTTGAATATTTTTACATCCCAGGTGCATGACTTTACATTTATCAATATTGAATCTCATTTGCCACTTATCTGCCCAGATTGCCAGTTTGTCAAGATCCTGTTGCAAGGAGGCCACATCCTGGATGGAATTAATTGGGCTGGATAGTTTTGTGTCAAATTTGTCTGACATGACCTATCCTTCATAAAGCCATGCTGATTGCTGCTCATAATGCCATTCCCTAGGACAAAATTTTCAATGTGATCCCTTAACAAGCCTTCAAATAATTTGCCCACCACAGATGTCAAACTTACTGGCCTATAATTGCCAGGCTGAGATCGTAATCCCTTTTTAAATATTGTACTATCATAGGAAGATGACTGCTATCTAAGGAAATCAAATAGACAGGCTGTCAGAGAAATAGATATTATCTATACAAGGCACTGTACACATCAATGATGGATTTAGAAGGGAACAATAGTTTTGTTATGGCTACTCCCATATTTGAAAAATCCTCTATCCAGAAGCCACTTATTAGTAAACCTAGCAAGCATTTTTCAGTGTTGGTCTGTGGTACCAGGGGTCGACCAGAAAACTGTAGGCAAAAGACCTACTCTCCAACTTATTTTTGCTCCTCTCTTCTTTCACCTTATTAATTCTCCTAATCTCTTCACTGTCCATATACTATTATCTATGCTTGTCTCAATGTTACTCAATGTTCTCATACACTAATGGGAAATGACAATAGTATAACCATTACCATGACTAAATTGTTGTGTGAACACTAGGGCCCACTGATACCTGGGTTTACCAGGGGTTCTCCTGGCACCAGTCTTCTGAATTAACATTTGTCCCTGCAAATGAAAATGTAATTTGCCAGTGCAGCTTCTCTGCATGTTCTCAGGACACTAGTAGCACTTGAAGCCACAGCTCCTCTTTATTTCCACTCATCTTTTCTTGTTCAGGCCATTGGATCATACTAGTGAAGCATTGTTATATGGCCTCCATGCCAAAACATACACTGTCCAACTATCATTCAGACAAAAGTCTGATATTGATAGACGTGTCAAGTTTTCAACCTTGTGTACTATGTTACTTTGTCAACAAGTTTACCCTCTTTGGCTGTAATCAAAATGCCTGTAACGTTATATAGCTGCCTCTGACCTGAGCTTGCCTGGAACATTCTCCAAATAGCACCTGAAACTGAATGCACCTGCCATGCAGGAATTGTGTTTTTCTGTTTGTATGTTATAGAGTGCTCTATATGCACTAGTTGTTAGGGATGGCGCGAACCGCGGAAAAAAAGTTCGCGAACTTCCGGAAAATTGCGAACGGTTCGCGAACGGTTCGCGAACCCCATAGACTTCAATGGGAAGGCGAACTTTAACAGCTAAAAAAGACATTTCTGGCCAGAAAAATTATTTTAAAGTTGTTTAAAGGGTGCAACGACCTGGACAGTGGCATGCCAGAGGGGGATCAAGGGCAAAAATGTATCTGAAAAATCCATTGTTGACACAGCGCTGCGTTTTGTGCTGTAAAGGGAAAAAAGTCACTCAGGTGGTGGTTGTGGACACTAATATTATTGATATTTAGACAGAATGTGAACAAGCTCACACAGCTAGATGGCAGTTGTTTGAAGAACACACTGGGCAAAAAATGCCTACAGGGCAAATAATGGCTACAAGGTCAACGTATACACTACTACAGCGGTGGATACGGATTACGTAAAATATATTATGGCTGCTTGAAAAAAGTCACTCAGGTGCTTTTTCTGGAGAGGGTAATATTATGGATATTTAGACAGAATGTGAACAAGCTCACACAGCTAGATGGCAGTTGTTTGAAGTACAGTAGATTACTAGCCAGCAAACTTACTATCCACTGTCCCTGAAATCACTAACAGCTCTCTCCCTACACTAGCTCTTCCAAGCAGCACACACAGACAGAATGAAAAAATGCTGCAGGGCTTCGGTTTTTATAGGGAAGGGGAGTGGTCCAGGGGGTGTGGGGGTGGTCCAGGAGGGAGAGCTTACTGATTGGCTGCCATGTATCTGCTGGTCTGGGGGAGAAATGGCAAAAAAAAAGCGCCAACTAAGGCGAACCCAAATTGGCGAACGTCTCGCGATGTTCGCGAACTTCCGGCGAGCGCGAACAGCCGATGTTCACGCGAACAAGTTCGCCGGCGAACATTTCGCGCCATCCCTACTAGTTGTGCTTGTGCATTCACATACAGTGTCCAGTGCCATAAGGGGGTAACGTAATGTAAAACTGTAAAGTTTGCATTAGATCTAGGAATGCCTAGCAACCAGTCAACAGGCAGCATATACATTTAAAAGAAATTCGGTTGATCACTTTGGGTTACCATACCTAGTTTTATCCCCTTCCCCAAGCAGAATCATATCCCAAGGCCCCTGACTATCGGTTAACACAGTTATTCAAATATAAATAATTTTCAGTTATTCAAATATATATATAATAGAAATGCGTTGGATTAGCACATTGGGCACTTTATCGCCAGGAAGTTTAAATAAAGAATATACACTGATGTCATTTATAAGTGTTTGCGAGTAACTTTATTTTAGTGCTGGTTTTTAACATGTGTCTGTGTGTTTCTATATTTAAAGCAATTTTCCTTTTGTATTATGCTTTAGGACAGTAAGATTTAAAGATATGGGAGCTCCTGATCCAGAGTCATTGTGTGGTATTTGTGCCCTAAATCCAGCAATGGAGCCATAGATAAATAATTTCAAGAGACCTAATATAGAGACAAAGTAAGGCTTCCTGTCCCAAGTATATGGTTACTAGGTATACTGTTACATTTTTGTTACAGATTTTATTTTTTAGTGTTTAATATCACTTGTTAACAATGTATCTTATACATTTTTTTCACTGCTTTGAAGCAATATAGAAACATGAGTCACACAGCAATTTATATAATATTTAAATATACAATAGTTTTTTATGGAGTGTATGTGCACTGAAATATTTCACTGTGAATCACGGGTAATATGAGGTGAGGAGTGTGACTCCTCCTTGTTTTTGTGAATACTTAAACACATGTGGACACTGTTAATTAATGGCTTGACAAAGGGCCTGTGCACTTTAAGTAAAATTCTTCAGTTTTTCAAATAATACCGGAGTGCTGCTGTTTTTGTTGGATTTAAACACGCTGAAACTCCTTCCCTGTTTTCAAGTGCTCCATAAAAAACAAATGCAGCTGGGCTACATTCTGCCCTAAAACTGTGCCACCCTAAGCCCGGGCCTTTGTGGCCTTCCCACAAATCCAGGCCTGTTCACCTTCAGACACTTTTTTCATTTCAGCTGTTTTCAGACAGTTCTACAGAAATTAAGACTTTTTACAGTTACTTTATATTTTCTATTGAAGTTTAAAGTATGTTTTCTGGAAGGGCAGCTCAGGGATAGGGGTCACCCAGGGCCGCCATCAGGGGGGCACAGGAGGTACTGCTGTACCAGGCCTGGGCCTATGGGGGGGGTGCGGCTGTGCTGCACTTTTGGAAATAGCTGGGACCCCCGCCTCTTCCAAAGTGCCGAATAGCTGAAGTCCCGAACAACCACAGTCCCGAACTGCCGAAGCTACGAAAAGACCAGAAGCCACTAAAATAGCTGAAGTTGAAGTCCTGATGAGGCAAAAAAGACCCAAAGCCAAAAAAATATCCGAAGTTGAAGTCCTGAAGCGGTGAAAAGACCAGAAGCCACAAAAATAGCCAAAGTTGAAGTCCTGAAGCCACAAAAAGACCCAAAGCCAGGTAAATAACCGAAGCTGAAGTCCTGAAGCCGGGAAAATACAGAAGTCATGTCAGGAGCCGAAGTTGAAGTCCTGAAGCCACAAGTTCATTTCTACTGAACACCAATGCACGTGGGTTTTTTTTTGTTTTTTTTAAACCCCTGGCCACCAATGTATTATTTTAATCATCTATAGGCCCCTGTCACCAATGTTTTCTGTTTTTTTTTAAATATTCTCTGGGGCCCCAATGTTTTTTTTTGTAAGTTATAATGGGGGCCCTGGCACCAATCTGTTTTTAAGAAAGTTTTATGGGGGGTCCTGGCACCACAGTTTTTTTTTTTTTACTTAAAAGGGGGCCCTGACCATCAATGGCTTTTTATAACTTGTCTGTGGGGAGGTTTACCATTTTTAGCACTGATGTCTGGCTGGTCTATCAACTATGATGTGGAATAGGTGGGGTCTGGGGTGGGGCTTGGGGACCAGGGTGGGCGGGGCTCAGGGGGCTCTGAAAACTTTGTTGTACGGGGCCCCATGATTGCTAATGGCAACCCTTGGGTCACCAACTCTGTAAATCGTTCTAAATATATCAGTTGTTACATTTCTTATATTCTTCCTGCTCAGCAGAATCCCTGAGTTTCATTAAAGGCTGTTGTTAGAGTTGAAACAATGGTTGCTAATATTCCACAAATGCTGCTGAGAAATGTATCAACCAATGTAGCAAATTTTAACAGTTCAGAATCTGCACAAGGATTACTGAGCTGCCAGACTGAAACACCACCCGGAGGAACACTATACTTCAATTTTGGAAAAATAAATGAGAAGCAATGGGAAAAAAAATCTTTATTTCTGGTGAACAGCCCCTTTAAATAATGAGAAATGTAAAACATAACACCATTAGGGTTGATATTAGTGTAGGGCAGAGGGTCTGGTCCTTTTTCATACAGGGGCCAAAGCAACATTTATCCAGGTCCCTCCATGGACAATTTAAACTGCAATAATAAATAATAATCTATCAGTGGTGATAGAACCGTAATTATAAACAGGACTGATAAAGGCACAACATCGGAGTCAGAGGGGGTCTGGGGAGTGCACAATACCACCGGACGGGGTCCAGCATCATTCAACTCTTAAAGTTACCAGGAGCTGCATCTTTGCTGCCCCTGATGCGAGTTTCTCAACTCACCTTATCAGTGCAGCACCCCTGTCTTCACCCACCAGTTCCTTGAAGGATAATTCAACCCTGTAAAAAAACAAAACCCGTACCCCCCACCCCATGTAGACCCCCCTTCCTCCTCCCCCCAACCTAACTGCCCCCCAGTAAAGTAACTAGCAGGGGGTAGGCCTGGATGCAGGTCGTGCAACCGGGCCGGGCCCCCCACCTCCCTCCGTACATGATTTTCTGTACAGAATCAGCAGTGGAGAGTTGCCAGGGGACCCTGAGGGGGTGTGGGCCCAGGTCCAATTGCACCCCCTGCTCTACCCAGTAGTGCTGCCACTGGCCCCCGGGGAAATGCCCCACACTTTATACTTACCCCTCGGTGCAGATTCAGGCAGCAGAGTACCACGCAGCCGTCTTTAACCGCTTCGGGTGGAGCAATCTGCCGGTTTGCAACAACATGCGCAGAAATGGATGGAAATTGCTGAACTCCCAGTCATCTTACTGAAGCGGTTGAAGATGGCTGCATGGAGCTCTGCTGCCTGAATCTGCGCCGAGGGGTAAGTATAAAGTATAGGGCATTTCCCCAGGGGGAGCAGTTAGGCTGGGGGGTGGAAGGTCTATGTGGGGTGGGTGTATGGGTTTTTTTTTTACAGGTTTGAATTCTCCTTTAATACAGCCCTGGGTATAAATGGCTGATAAACGCATTATACCTCTAGAGAGAGAGAGAGAGTGTGTGTATATAAACACTAATACATGCACTATAGGTATAGTTAGATAGATATGAGCCTTTTATACATACATATATCTCTATCTATCTATCTATCTATCTATCTCCCTGTAACAAGTGCAAGTAGCAACATCCCATGGCAGGTGGAATATCCCTAAACGAAATACATTTCCCCCAGGCCCCTTGCCCTGCTCTCTCTCCTCAGGCTCAGAACCGTGTGTGATGCTTCAGTGACATATCCAGCAGGCACATAAAATCTCCTGAGACAATTTGAAAGGGATGAGGCGGTATAGACATAGATCTATAGACACAGGGCTATAAGTATATCTAAGTATATGTAATCGTGTGAAGCTGAGAGCGACAGCATTTAGTGGGACTCCGAGTCGTGCCAAGCTCAGTTTCACTACCTTCTCTGGGTACCAATTATTCAGAACTGATGATGGGGATGCCATGGCCCGCCCACTAATACGCCACTCCGTCTGTGATTGGTAGGGAGGCTTTCTTTCTCTCCAATCCCGGGCATCCAGTTGGTGGAGACGATGTCGCTCCTCAGATATCCCACGCTGGTTAGTCGGGGCTGCTGAAGCGAGGCGGGGATTGTCTGAAGCGCAGCCCGGCGGGCACACTGTGACCCGGAGCGGGTGTAAGCCCGGAGTGTAGCCGCTACAGAGAGGATGCTGAGCCGCTTGGTGAGCGGAAGCAGCCGCAGTTTGGAGCAGCAGTGTGTGTGCACCGTGAGGCTGCTGGACGACTCGGAGTATACGTGCAACGTGCAGGTGAGAAGAGGGACAACGGGGGGACGTGGGGCGCACGAAGGACAGACAGGGCACGGGTGGGCCTGGGGTTGTGTGATGAATAGGGCACCGCCAGCAGCGCCTTTCCGCTAATGATCATCGCCCCTGTCACTTCCCATTCATATTCCTCTGCTACCGTCTTATTGTAAGGGATTTCCATTGGACCGACCCCTGCCCTGTAATATTACACCCTACACCATATAGATGCTAGCGACCCCTGCCACCTTCTTACACTTTACTATATTAATATAGACCCCTGTCACCCTCCTACACTTTATTATATTACTATAGACCCCTGTGCCACCTTCCTACACTTTATTATATTAATATAGACTCTGTGCCATCTTATTATACTTTATTATATTAATATAGACCCCTGTGCCACCTTCCTACACTTTATTATATTAATATAGACCCCTGTCACCCTCCTATACTTTATTATATTAATATAGACCTCTGTCACCTTCCTTTACTGTATAATTTTAATATAGGCCCCTGTGCCATCTTACTATTCTTTATTTTATTAATATAGACTCCTGTCACCTTCGTACACTTTATTATATTGATATAGACCCCTGTGCCATCTTACTATACTTTATTTTATTAATATAGACCCTTGTCACCTACTTACACTTTATTATATTAATATAGACCCCTGTGCCATCTTACTATACTTTATTTTATTAATATAGACCCCTGTCACCTTCTTACACTTTATTATATTAATATAGACCCCTGTGCCATCTTACTATACTTTATTTTATTAATATAGACCCCTGTCACCTTCCTACACTTTATTATATTACTATAGACCCCTGTGCCATCTTACTATACTTTATTATATTAATATAGACCCCTGTCACCTTCCTTTACGGTATAATTTTAATATAGACCCCTGTGCCATCTTACTATTCTTTATTTTGGTGCCGACCCCTGCCCTGTTACAATCCATCATTTCACTGTGATTCATGTTGCTGTACTTCATTCTACTGATTCTGATCCCTGCCCTGCTACTATCCATCATTTCAGTATGTATCACTTCACTATAATATACTGGTACTGACCACTGTAAGTGCCATCCTACTATACTTTATTATACTGGTACCAAATACTGTGTCAACTATACTATATTCTACTGGTACTGACCTCTGTAAGTGCCTTCTTACTATTACTATTATTATACCTGTCAACTTACTATATATTATTATACTGGTACAGACCTCAGTTATTATACAGGTATCAACCCCTGCCAGGAATCCATCATTTCACTGGTTCCACCCCTTGTGTTAACTTACTATACATTATTATAATGGTGCAGACCTCACTGTCTTCTTACTATACTTTTATTACATAGGTACCGACCCCTGCCAGGAAACCTCCATCATTTCACTGGTACAGACTATTGCAGTGGCGTAACTACCAGGGGTGCAGAGGGTGCAATTGCACCAGGGCCCCCACCCCCATGGGGCCCATCAGAGCCATGATAATGGTTATGGCAGGTGGTTATCTAGGGGGAAATTTTACAGCACACATGCTATCAACTTCCAGCATGGGATTTAAAGAGGTAAGGGCCCAACAGGGGGGCCCAGGTGCCCATCCTGTACCGGGGCCCACCAGGGAGTAGTTACGCCACTGGACTATTGTATCATCTTACTATACTTTATTATAATGGTACCAACCCCTGTAAGTGTCATCCTACTAATATCCATCAGTTCACTGGTAACAACACCTGTTTCTTTTTACTATACTTTATTATGCTGGTATCTACCCTTATTAGTGTTACCTTACTATATTGTATTATACTGGTATTGTCCCCTGCCATATTACTACTTATTATTTCAATGGTGCTGACCCCTGTTTCATCTTACTATCTTTATTCTACTGGTACCAATCACTGCCCTATTACTATCCATCATTTTACTGGTACCGACCCCTGCTCTGTTACTATCCAACATTTTTATAGTACTGACCACTCTAAATTTCATCTTACTAGATTTTATTCTACTGGTATCAACCCCTGTTTTGCTACTATCCACTGGTACTGACCCCTCTAATATTTATCTTTCTAGATTTTATTCTACTGGTACCAACCCCTGATGTGTTACTGTACATTGTACCTCCACAAAAGATTTAAGTAGTTTACCAAATCCAAACCCTAATTTGTCTATTCAGAGTTGAACAATAGGTAATCATGCTATGAACAATAGAAGGGAAGGGGGTGGCCCCTTTTGAAACTATGTATTAGAATAATACTTCTGTTCTATTTTTATATAATTTTACTAATCATTTTGTTTTTATTATTTATCTCTGCTTTATGTGTTATACACCTTTCCATTGTATCCAGCTTTCTGGTCTATTGATATTTTGCTTTTTCCTTGTTATACATTTCTTTTTCTGCTGTATTCTGTATTCCTTTTCTTCCCACCCCCAAATCTAGTTCATTTTCACTATCTTAACCTTGTGTTTTCCAGCTTTTTATTTCTGCAATTTTTGCCATTGTTATGCCCTTTCTTTAGACTCTTTTCCTTTTCTCCTCTCTTTCCTTTTGCCATTCTCTTTTGTGTGTTTCCTTCTGCTCTATAATTTGTCCTTGGCCTTTTCTAACACTTTGTGAGCTCTTTTCCACCATTTTTCCATGTTACTATTTTTTTAAGGTGTCTATAGCTAAAGTGTGACCTGGAGCTTCTAAGCATTTCAGAAGCACTGTTCATTATCACTTTAGTATAAATAACTTTACTTGTAAACTGATGCCTGGTGCATATTGTTGTGTTTTGGTAGCCGAGGATGAGCAGAGTATAACGGCTTTATTAGTAGGTTCATGCAGCCATTACACTTCAACCCTCACACTTTAACGCTGTAAATAAAATACTTTGTATGCGCAGTATAACTCTGTGCACAGTGACACCTACAGGTCATTTGTATAAACACCACACATATATTATACAATCATATGTTATACAGGTATGGGATCCATTTTTCAGAAACCCATTATCCAGATTCGAATTACAGGAAGCACATCTCCAATAGGCTCCATTGTCAGCAAATAGATCAACATTTTAAAACATATTTCCTTTTTTGCTCTAATAGTAAAACAGTGTCTTGTACTTGATCCCAACTAATATATAATAAATCCTTATTAGAGGCAAAACAACCCTACTGGGTGTATTTCATGTTTATATGATTCCTTATAGTGGACCAAAATAACAGAAAGATCCCTTATTTGGAAAACCCCAAGTCCTAAGTATGCTGGATAACAGGTTCCATACCCGTATACTAACCCCCGTCACTGTGTGTCACATTATTATACGTTATCTCTGAAGTGCCACACTTTGTCACTCCCTTTTATATTACTGTACACTACTGTAATATTTTCCATTTCTTCACTAATACAGGTCCATATCAAAGATTAACCAATTATCTTTCATTTCTTCCTTCATTTCAGTCCCCGCCACTGGCTTATTTAATAAACTGTGTGCCTCATTACTAAAATAGATTTTATTGGTGTCATTTCCTATGATACATCATTTCACAGGTGGAATCTTGTGATACGGATACACTTTTAAAAATGAACCCAACTAGAGCTGACCCCTGTGTGCTGAATTCTAATCCATTGTTCCAGCAGTATCAACCTGTTACTGCACATTGCTTTATTATATGTGATTTTTCTAGTACTAACCTTATTACTGTTCTTAACAACAATTAAACCTCGGTTTTACATACTCTAAGTTTTGCCTCATTTTACACTATTTTACACTGTAATGCATTTCTCTGATTTTATATTTTCTTGGATGTTACACAATTTATTTGGCCCCTGAAAAATATAAAATAAGGGTTCTACTGTATTTATTTCATATTATGTTACTAGCACCATTCCTGTCACTGCTTGTCACAGTTCTAGTAGGTTTCTTCACTACTTTGTTGCATGTACAGTAAATATAGAGCCCCTGGTTCAGGCTCAAGCTCTGCTCCGTTTGTAGCAATATTATTGAATGACCAAATCATATAAGATTTGCTAGATTAAGCAAGCTTCCATGCAGAAAGTGCCATTGCTGCAATTCTGCACCTGCAAGCTGGCCTGTGGAAATCAATCGCCTTTGTCTGCTTCAATCCAAACGGCAGGAATTTGTTGCGTATTTAAAGGCAGGTGCACACTTGGAATGTTAGCCAATTTGTGCTATCCACAGATAAAGGACTAATTTCTTTTACAGAGTCAATGTGAAGTGTAGAACAGTGTTGCAACGCCAGGAAAGAGATCTGTGGCTTGGTATTATTAACACTACCACTGATTTATCATGGCATTTTTCCTGCATGGGAAGGGGACTGACAGGCCTGAATTTGTGGTGAGGGCGGCAAGATTTTAGGGGCGAGCATTCTATTTTTTCAGGAGCAATCGGGACATGCAGCTCTTTAACTCTCCTGCATGCATAATCCCCAGTGCTACATTGCGAACTGCACATCCACTTGCGAGGGAAGTGGGCCTCTTCGGGGAGGGCACTTTTGGCGGGCGGGGGGGGGGGGGGGGGGGGGGGGGGCAAGGACTCACTGACCTAGGGGTAACCCAATTAGAAATCCAGGCCTAGGTATGGACTGGCCTAGGTAACAGGTTTTTCTTATCTGCACTCTCCTTCTGTCAATGCTGAGGGAAGGTGAGCACCAAGTAAGCAGGCTGAATGGAAGTCTTTAAATTCACATTATATAAATATTTGTAAGTGCACAACAAATGCGACCAGGGCCGGACCGGTGCCCTAGCATGCTGGGTGGCTGCAGCACTGGCTCAGCGTTCCTGTGCATGCGCAAATTGGGGCTTGCATGTGCAATGCATGTGCATCCGCAGAAACAAATAAAAAGTGTAAAGCACTGCGAGTCGGCCAGAGATAGAGTTGCCACCTTTTCCTGAAGAAAATACCGGCCTTTCTATATATTTAACTTTTGTTCCTATTAATAACATTGGGATCAACCATCTAAAATACCGGCCGGGCCGGTAAAATACCGGCCAGGTGGCAACCCTAGCCAGAGAGGGGACCGGACTGGGGGGTAGGCAACAGAGGAGGTACATGCCTGGCGCCCCCCCCAGGCACGTTCCTACTCTGCCTACCCCTTGACCCGGCCCTGAATGTGACCCTGGCCTAAATGCAGGAGGTCAGGGGGCATTAGGCCTGCCGCCTGAGGCTGCAGCAGGACTGTAAGTCTTAAAGGAACAGTTCAGTGTAAAAATTAAAACTAGGTAAATAGATAGGCTGTGCAAAATAAAAAAAATATTTATAATATAGTTAGTTAGCCAAAAATGTAATGTATAAAGGCTGGAATGACTGGATGTCTAATCCTGCTTTTCAACTCTCTAACCCTGATTTAGTCAGCTTGAAGGGGGGGGGGGTCACATAACTGTTCAGTAAGTTTGCAATTGATCCTTAGCATTCAGATTCAAAAGCAACAGTTATGACCCATGTGGCCCCCCTCAAGTCTCTGATTTGTCACTGTCTGGCAACCAATCAGTGGAAACCAAGAGAGCTGCAAAGTAGGAAGTAGTGGCTATTATGTTAGCCATCCAGTCATTCCAGCCTTTATACGTTACATTTTTGCCTAACTAACTATATTAGAAACATGTTTTATTTTGCACAGCCTATCTATTTACCAAGTTTAATACCATATCACTAAACCTGCTACTTTTGTTTAAACAATACATTATTATTTTTCAGTCCCTCTCGCTGTGTATTATGTTAGATCAACTTGAATAGCTGAGATAAATTAAGCTGAGGTTGGGGGAGCGCTCCCCCCCTCCCTTAGGATCATAGGTGGAGGAGAAATGGAAGTTCTCATAATCACATATAGCCAGTATGCAAATTGCAAAAAAATGCTATGTTGCACCATGCCACACTTTTGGTAAATTATCTTCTTTTAAAGTGATACTGTCATCGGAAAACATGTTTTTTTTTCAAAACACATCAGTTAATAGTGCTGGCCCAGTAGTCGTCTGCACTGAAATCCAAATCTCAAAAGAGCTTGACTAATCTACCTGAATTGCTTTCCCGTGTCTTCTGCCCACTGAAATGTAAAGTCGCCTGCGCCTATTCATATGCGGTGCTGCGTTTTTCTAAGTTACTCGAAATTGCCTTTCAGCGACTTAGGAAAACGCAGTGCCGCATGTGAATAGGCGCAGGCGACTTTACATTTCAGCGGGCGGAAGACACGGGAAAGCAATTCAGGTAGATTAGTTGCCCCAAAGAAGCGGCGATTAGTCGCCAGGCGACAAATCTCCCTGAAATCTTGCCGTGTGGACTAGCCCTTACTATTGAGTGTTGTTCTACCAGGTGTGATCTAGCAGGGAGTGTGTGTGATCTACCAGACAGCTGTTATCTTGTGTTAGTGAGCTGCTATCTGGTTACTTTCCCATTGTTCTGTTAGGTTGCTGGGGGGGGGGGGGGGGGGGGGGGGGGCAGATATCACTCCAACTTGCAGTACAGCAGTAAAGTGTGATTGAAGTTTATCAGAGCACAAGTCACATGACTTGGGGCAGCTGGGAAACTGACACTATGTATAGCCCCATGTCAGATTTCAAAATATATTTGCATATTAAAAAATCTGTTTGCTCTTTTGAAAAATGCATTTCAGTGCAGAATAGTGCTGCAGCAGTACTATTAACTGATGCATTTTGACAAAAACATGTTTTCCCATGACATTATCCCTTTATGTAAATGTTTGGAGACACCCGAACAGTTCCAAAGCCAGGCAGGTTGCATTAGTTGCTCAGACCATTGACAGCAGAACAGTTTAATTTAGGTTAATTCAGAAACTTTGCTGAAGGCAGTTAGTCAGAAGCTGCTCATACAGTCCGTCTGGCTTTGGAACTATTCAGGTGTCTCCAGGCACTTACATATTGCGGTGCATCCCTTATTGTAAAATATCTGTTGAAGTGGACTCTTCTTTAAAGGAACATATGGCAGTTGTGATGGTTTTGCTCCGGGGGTTTTAGCAGCTTCTTAGACACAGTCGCTAGTGCAAGAGCAAATGTTTGTTCTAACTGAGAAAACTGCGGTACCTCCCATATAGTCTCCATATAAACAGGGTATAGTTTTCTTTCTATAGTCTTTCATTCTGCATGAATTATTTATGTAAAAAAAATGCTGCATTCAACATAACAGACGCCAACTAAACTTCTGTGTGTATAAGGCTGCTTTGATATTCACTATGTACAGCTGCCCCTGAGCTTCCCTTTGGGATTTCAACTTATCTGGTACCCAAGCAATACACCCCACTGATTCTTTACACATGAAAGGGAGGTTGGAGAGATCAGTCAGCCATGAGCTGAAATACATAGGATTTTTCTACCTAGGATTTTGGAGATTTTACAACAGTATTGATTATATATTATTATATATTATTTACCTACAGGTTGTTTGGGGGGGGTGGCTTAATTCCTATTTAAGATATATTAAGTATTGTTCTATACAAGTTGATTACCCTTTAGAAGTATGAGCCTTCTGAGTACTCAAGCCACACAGCCAGTAGTGGTTATGAGAAATCATTATGTGCCATAGCTCTTTCTTAGAAGAAATCATAAAATAAAATAACTAAAACTAGTTTCAACTGACATTGGAGTACTTGGCGTACACAGCTGGTTTGTGTGACTTTCTCCAGTGTCCCCGCAGAGCTCTGGGAGCTCAGTAATGCAGGTTGCCTAGGGGTTCATTTGACATTCTGAAGTTATTGCACATTTCATGATGCCCTTGTATTTTCGCTATTTTGACATTGCTGGAGGGATCGACATGCTTCCATTGGATTGTCAAGATCAGCAGGGCCACAATGGAGTCTCAGGGCCACTGTTCATAGTATTTAGAATCGGAAACAAGGAGAAAGCTGACTGGGAAACAAGATGGAGCAATGATTTGGAAAGAGTAATGCCTTAGTGAGGCACAGACACGGTTAACAAGACAAGGCATTGGTACATGTGGGATCTATTTATCATGCTGTGTAAAAAGTGGAGTGAAGCATTACCGGTGATGTTGCCCACAGCAACCAATCAGCAATTAGATTTCAACAGTTCGAAAACAAAAGCAACATGAGCAACATCACAAGTAATGCTTGACTCCACTTTTTATACAGCATGATAAATAGATCCCACTGGGTAAGCACACAGACAATGAGTTAACAAACTAAAGGTGGCCATAGACGCACAGATAATATCGTACGAAACGAATTTTCGTACGATATTCGGTGCGTGTATGGTGGGAAATGAGCCGACCGATATCGTCAGAGGATTAAGATATCGGTTGGCTGGTTGATCGGACTGGACGGAAAATTTTGATCGGATGCCTTTGAAATCACCCTGAACATCGGCCATTGTTAGTGCTGAATTGTCAGATACAAGTAGAATTCTATTGTTTCTACCTGTATATCTGACGATTCAGCTCTACACGTGTGTGTTGAAATGAACGATCTTTCTTGGAAAGATCTTTTCCGAGAAAGATCGTAATTGTTACGTCTATGGCCAGCTTAAGTCCAGGCAGTGGCTTTAGGGCAGGCAAAGATCGATCCGGGTCAGAAATAGGCAAAAGTCTTTAAAAAAGATCACATTC
Organism: Xenopus borealis; assembly: GCA_024363595.1. Taxonomy (NCBI): domain Eukaryota; kingdom Metazoa; phylum Chordata; class Amphibia; order Anura; family Pipidae; genus Xenopus; species Xenopus borealis. Next base: position 113,552,529 of record CM044435.1, read on the forward strand.
ATTATAACAGCAGGATGGTAAAAAGACCATCAGAGCCAAATAATTGGCAAAGTCTCATTGGCATAAGTGAACTTTATACAAAGTTTTATTGGCATAGGTGAACTTTACACAAAGTCTCATTGGCATCAGTGAACTTTATACTAAGTCCTATTGGCATCAGTGAATGTTACACAAATTCTCATTGGCATAGGTTAACTTTACACAAAGTCTAACTGGCATAGGTGAATATGAAGATTTTCATTCATCCAGGTCATGGTATATCTGATGTAAGTAATTCTAAAATACTTATATCAGATATGGCATAGGTGAACTTTACACAAAGTCCCATTGGCATCAGTGAACTTTACACAAAGTCCCATTAGCATCAGTGAACTTTACACAAAGTCCCATTGGCATCAGTGAACTTTACACAAAGTCCCATTGTTATCAGTGAACTTTACACAAAGTCCCATTGGCATCAGTGAACTTTACACAAAGTCCCATTGGCATCAGTGAACTTTACACAAAGTCCCATTGGAATCAGTGAAGTCTAAAGGCAGAATGGTATGCCACTTGGGATCACTCATGCCACATACAGAAAATCCCTGCCAGAACCCTGGTGAGTGGGATTGTGCCAGTCCATCCCCAGACCCAGTGACATTATCACAGTGCACCAATTTATTGCAGCCGTGACAAAGGCCATAGACTTAAGCATAAGGAAGATCTCATGGCTCTTGTTATCAGGTCAAATCTGCATGGTGACAATGACCTGAAACTCTCCATACATCAGATCATGATCCATTACCATTTGTACTTCAGCTTTTACCTAAACTCTCCCTTTGGCTCTGATATGCCCAGTTATACTAAGCCCTATAGTAAGTGTTTGCAATAACTATTCTGCTTGTATGTTGGATGAGTAAATATGTGCTCAGTGTATTATTAAATAGAATGGCATTGTGTTCATGAACGAGTGACCTGTGTTTGTGCTTTTTAACTTCAGATGTCATAGAGTGGCATTGTGACCCTCATTTAGTGGGCCCAATAGACTAACCCAAATGAAAGCTGTCACTGTATAAGTGTAATACCCAGTGACTTACACGTCTGTCTTTGCACACTGCTGCCACTGTATGTTACACCAATGCTCCTGCCTGGGCCGCTCTCCTTCCCTCAATGAAGGGCATTGTGATGATATTCTGCTCTTAAGGGACGCTCTGTCTGGGGATTAATTATTGAAATGCTGCCAGATTGGAGAAAATTGCTATGTAATTTTCTGGAAAGAGACGGTTCTCACATGAGTGGCCTGTTTAGCATAAAAGAGGATTTAAAGTGGCGCACACTGTGACACCAATAGAAATTCTGAATGTCAGGCTGTTCTGATTGGCTTGTCAGGATGGCTGTTTTTTTTATTTGTACTCTGACCTGGTATGGAGGATGTATAATATATATATAACAAGATCAATGTGTTGATATATTGGTAGAACAGTATTTAGAAGGTGCTACAGGTATGGAACTGTTATTTGGAAACAGAATATTCCGAAAGCTCCGAATTACTGAATGGCCATCTCCCATAGACTCCATTATAATGAAATAATCCAAATATTTAAAAACAATTCCCATTTCCTCTGTAATATTAAAACAGTAGCTTGTACTTGATCCAAACTAAGATATAATCAATCCTTACTTACTTACTGAAGCAAGCCCAGCCTTTTTTGGTTTATTTAATGTTTAAATGATTTTCTAAATTACACTGTTTACACTGCAAATAATTCACTCTACAATATAAAATTTCATTCCTGAACTAGCAAGTCTATCTTTTTAGTTGTACTATTGGTGTGTAGGTGCATCTCAGGTCATTTTGCTTGGCCATGGGCTTTCAGAAAGAGCCAGCACTTTAGGATGGAACTGCTTTCAGATAGGCTATTGTTTTTCCTTCCCAATGTAACTGAAGGAGTCGCAGTGGGACCTGGACTATTGAGTGCTGTTCTTAGATCTACCAGGCAGCTGTTATCTTGTGTTAGGGAGCTGTTACCTGGTTACCTGCCATTTGTTCTGTAGTAAGGCTCCAGGGGGTGTGGGGTGTGATATCACTCTAAACTGCAGTACAGCAGTGACTGAAGTTTATCAGAGCACAAGTCACATGACTGGAGGCAGCTGGGAAACTGACTATGTCTAGCCCCATGTCAGATTTCAAAATTAAATATAAAATAAACAATGTGCTCTTTTGAGAAATGCATTTCATTGCAGATTTGTTAACTGATGAGTTTTGAAAAAAATGTTTCCCATGACAGTATCCCTATGGTATGTTGGTCCAAATTACTCCAGGTCCTGGGAATTCTGGATTGCAGGTCCCATACCTGTACCTGACCGTAGCCATGACTATCATGAATTGACACAATTATTAAATTGATATATAGGAAGTAAGAAAGGACTGATGGGTATTGTCCTTAGCTATGGCCTGGGCATGCCCAGAGATCATCTGATGCCCCAACATGTGAGTTATTTTCTTAACTCAAAATTGGTATAAAGCATCTTATTTGCACTTTTTAGCTGTTCTGGGCTCTCTGCCAAAGCGAATTAAGTTAGACACTTTGTTTCTTTTTGTGGCTGTTCAGTGCAGAGAAAAGAGGGACTTTCCAGTACAAATGAGGGACTGCAGGTTGAACTGCCAAAAGAGGGACTGTTCCTCCAAAAAAGGAACAATTGGGAGGTATGCTCTCCCCCTTTGAACATTAATGTACAGTTATAGCCCCTGATCCACTTTCTCATGGACTATTATGCATTCGTTATCCGGAAACCTGTTATACACAAAGCTCCAAATTACGCGAAGGTCACTCTATTTTAATCAAATAATACAAATTAAAAAAAAAAAAAAACCATTTCCATTTTCTCTGTAATAAAAAAACAGAACCTTGCCCTTTATCCCAGCTAAGAAAGAATTAATTCTTAAAGGAGGCAAAACAATCCTTTTGGGTTTATTTCATGTTTAAATGATGTTTTAGCAGACTTATGGTGTGGAGATCCATATTACAGAAATATTCCTTATCTGGAAAACCCACGGTCTGGATAAAATTCTGGATAACAGGTCCCATGCCTGTATAGTATCCTTCTGCTTTTACTCTGTCTCTGTAAACTTATATATAAAGGGTTTATCTACCCTTTAGAAAGTATTATGATATTTTCAGATATTTCTGTACTGAGCAATAATGCATTTCGCTGTCACTGTCAGAATCCTGATGAGTTCAGTTCTGTAGTGTGGGCTTTGCAGTGTGTTCCTAAACCCAAAGGAGAGGGGACTGATAGAAAATACTATTCCTGACCAATTTGATATGCTCAGCTCAGTCAGGTAGAGAGAATGAACAGTCGCTATTCAGTCCAGCCAGAGATGCCATGGGATTATATTAAATTAGAATCTATTTATATAAAGTCACGTCTTTTATTATTTTTGGAACTAGCTAATGAGTTTCTTTTCTTTTTTTGGGGGGGGTGGATGATGATTTGGTACTTTGGCTTTGCGGGAATGATGTAAACTGTCAGTATAACATTTCTTTTTGCTGTTATTTTGTTGCACTTTCAATATAACCCAGATTACACAATGTTTATAGGAAATGCTATTAATTGTTTATGTCCAAACCCTATTTGTGTGTCACGTTTACACATGTCAGTATGTCAGTGCCTGGGGTATTGATGAAATCCTCTCTGTTTGGCATTCATTACTATGGGCAGAGATGAGTGGGAGCTCTCATTTTAATAGCAAGGTTCACGGTGATCCAGAAATATGGAATTAGCAAAGAATGAACAGAAATGATTGGCTTTTTTTGTCATATAGAGTTAAATGATTTTTAAGGTTGGAAAACTGCCCATCAAGCCGACCCACATATTTCCTACTCAGTTATTAGTAAAGCCAGAGGAAAGCAAATGGTTTACTGAAACCCTCATAATTTGTCTCAAAAGGATTATAACAAATCTCTTTCCTGACTTCAGAATGTCAGCTGGACTAATCTCTGGCTCAGCCTACTTTAATACTGTATGTACTGATTCAACAGAAATACATCCAGTATTCCTTTATGTTGGTAGCTGTGTAAAGCACATCTCATGCAAGTGAGTTATACCACTGTCATGGGAAAAATGTTTTTTTTTCAAAATGCATCAGTTAATAGTGCTGATCCAGCAAAATTTTGCACTCAAATCCATTTCTCAAAAGAGCAAACAGATCTAATTTTGAAATCTGACACGGGGCTAGACATATTATGTGTTTCCCAGCTGCCCCCAGTCATGTGACTTGTGCTCTGACTTCAGTCCCTCTTTACTTCTGTCCTGCAAGTAGGGTTGCCACCTTTTCTTGAAAAAAATACCGGCCTTCCTATATATTTATC
>CM044435.1:113558566-113581904 GCA_024363595.1 Xenopus borealis
TTTTAGATGGGGTCAGTGACCCCCATTTCAAAGCTGGAAAGAGTCAGAAGAAGAAGGCAACTAATTACAAAACTATAGAAAATAATGAAGACCAATTGAAAAGTTGCTTCGAATTGACTATTAACATACTAAAAATACACTTAAAGGTGAACCACCGTTTAAAAATCTATGTGGTCACATTTTACTTGGGCCAGTGGGAAAACTAACCCACCCAGGTACAGGGACATAGGAACAGAGGGGAAACATTACATAGGGGATTTTCGAGCCATAGGGAATGTTAGCCCTGTGGATACCTACAAGTAAAAGATACAGCTCAGAAGCAGTATATTGCCAATAGATTAGCCACAATAGTGCAAGCTAGAACACTATATTTATTCTTCAGAATGATTTACCATACAGTGAGTAAAACGATTTAGCAGCTCTATGTTTGTTTAGTATAGCAGCTGTCTTATCAGCTTGGCGTGACTTCACTTCCTGTTCAGATTACAGCAGGGAGGGGAGGAAAAGCAAACTGAGCATGCTCAAGCCCAAGCCTGGGGGGGCTTTTGTTGAAAACAGGAAGTCCATGTGTACACAATAGAAGGAAAGAAACAGGCTGTTTCTTTTGACAGAGGACGCTGGTGTATTTATATGCAACGCTTGTTTAATTTTAGCCTTTCCTTCTCCTTTAAGAGAATAGTTGTAAAGATCCGTTACAGAACATTTTCCTAGAAGGGTAACTGCAAGGACTTGTAGAAATGTATATAAAATCATATTTCTTTTTAGCTGGCACCTGCGGTTCCTCAAAATGATTTTCATTTGTTGTATGACTTTCACGGTTGTGTGATAGATAAAGGTACGGGGTCTGTTATCCAGGAAATCCATTATCCAGAAAACTCAGAAATACAGAAAGGCAATCTCCCATAGGATTTCCTGTTTCTCTGTAATAATAAAACAGTAGCTTGTACATGATCCTATCTGAGATATAATTGTTCTTTACTGAAGCAAAACCAGCCTATTGGGTTTGTTTAATGTTTACATGATTATCTAGTAGACTGACTGAAGATAAGGGGTGTAACTACAGAGGAAGCAGACCCAGCGGCTGCAGGGGGGCCCAGGTGGTATAGTGGCCCCAATGAGGCCCTAATTCACATACAATTTCAATAAATTGGTAAAGCAAGTCAACCTCTAGACATTTTGGGGGCCTGAAAAATTATTTTGCTGTGGGGCCCAGTAAGATCTAGTTATGCCACTGATGAAGATCCAAATTGCGGAAAGATCTGTTATCCGGAAAGCCCCAGGTCCTGAGCATTCTGGATAACAGGTCCCATACCTGATGGAAATATATATATATATAGTGCCATGTTTATATGTACATATAGTGCCAAAATGGATCAGTGTTAGGGACAGGTTACTTAAAGCTACATGGAACATGGGAATGGGCTTTTAGAATCAAATGGCAGGGAACCCCAGGAGCACCCTGTGTGTTACTTACCTCAATCACACTCTTCTAAGAGCCTGATGGACTTGTGCTTCTTGAGCTAGCTCTGACTTTGGCTAATGCTCTTTCATAGGGTCTCTTGCTCTCAATGTTGTGTTCTTTTTATATAAGAATATTTGCTTTTCTCCATGCATTTTAATTAATTGGGAAGGTATAAAATCATTCGTGCTTAGGTGCAGCAGGGACGGCTAATGTGTTGTCTTCCAGCAGTTTGGACAGCAGATTGTTATACAGTGGCTTGTTCATTTGAAATGTGAGTCCCCTGAGCGTTGCCCTGCTACTGTGCATTTGATATATGAGAAAACATTTGTGGTTACCTATGACTTATGCGTACACTTCCATTGCTTTTTGGTTTAAGTGCGCTGCTGTTTCATTAGGAATAATAAAAAGATCTGCTAAATGAGAGATAGCATATCATTTTGGACGCCCACATCCAAAAACGGACGCCCGCATCCAAAATGAGACGCGGTGGCGTTTAGCGAAACGCCCCAGATTCGTCCTTCACTATCTATAGCCCATTAGACTTCAACAACTTCACCAATATGTCAGATTACCACCATTATTCTCTGTTGCCATCTTGTGGTCAGTCTGGAGAATTATGGAAAGGCCGTCTCCCGCAGACTCCATTTTATCCAAATAGTTCATATTTTTTAAAAGAAAACATATAGTATTAAAGAAAAAAACATAATTGTGCAGGCAATTATAAGTAATATATGGTAATGCTCTTAGATGGTGCTAAAAATGACTATTATCTTCAAAAACAGTCCCTTTATTAGACCTCCCTATAGATATTCTCTGGTCCCTATCTGTGGGCGAGTCCTAACGGGCCCTGCCAGAAGCACAGTAGGAAGGGGACAGCCAATCACAGCCCTGCAGTCACACAAGCACAGACAGGCTTCAGTTCCCTATCAGGTCCTGCTAGCTGCTGATTGGTTCCTGTCCTACAGTGCATTGAGCTGCCAGTTCAATTCAGGGAACAGGAAGTAAAAGAGAAGGGAGGGATTATTAGGGTATTTGCAGAAATATTCAATAAATCAGCCTGAAACACTACTTTTTTAAGCACAATTCTTCTATATCTAAATGAGTATAAGACACTGCTATGTTCTTATTTTTTACACAATATGTCTGCTTTAAAAAGGAAACTTGTTTTTGAATATTTGGATAAAATGGAGTCTATGGAGCCTTCCTGTAATTGGGATAATGAGTTTCTGGATAACGGATCCCATGTTTATGTAATTGGGTCATTTTAATTGAGAGTTTCCATTTAGTAAATCCTCTTAGTACCTATAAGAGTCTAGAAACAAAAATTACTGCATACAAGCTCTGAATTGAATGCTTAACATCCATCCAGCAACTATGTAGCAAGCCAGCCAGTTCAGGTTATGATCGCAACAATATATTAAAACTAAACCTTTAATAGTAACATTGCTTAATAAAAACCAAATAGGCTCAAACCGACATAAACACTCACAGCATGTTCCAATCACAGCTGTGCAGGACAATGTCCTTAAAAATAACACATACTAAAAACTGAATGTGTAGGCGGACTGGGTAGGCTAGTGGTAACAAACAGTTTAAATGCACTTCCACTGCTTGACAATGTATCAAATTAGTCGCTACTATGAATTACTCTAGAATAGCAAATACCCTCCAATAGGGTCAATGTTCACACAGCGTTAATGCCAGTAGCACTCTTAAATATATTCCACACCTTCCAGTGAATCACATTAAAGCCCCCCACCATTCCCTCCCAAGGCTATAGTTTCTGCCTAGCTACGTTGGGAAGCGTGGGAACTAGCCTCACCACCTTCCACCTACACCACCCAACGCGTTTCGCTGCTCGGCAGCTTCGTCAGGGGCATAAGTGACTTATGCCCCTGACGAAGCTGCCGAGCAGCGAAACGCGTTGGGTGGTGTAGGTGGAAGGTGGTGAGGCTAGTTCCCACGCTTCCCAACGTAGCTAGGCAGAAACTATAGCCTTGGGAGGGAATGGTGGGGGGCTTTAATGTGATTCACTGGAAGGTGTGGAATATATTTAAGAGTGCTACTGGCATTAACGCTGTGTGAACATTGACCCTATTGGAGGGTATTTGCTATTCTAGAGTAATTCATAGTAGCGACTAATTTGATACATTGTCAAGCAGTGGAAGTGCATTTAAACTGTTTGTTACCACTAGCCTACCCAGTCCGCCTACACATTCAGTTTTTAGTATGTGTTATTTTTAAGGACATTGTCCTGCACAGCTGTGATTGGAACATGCTGTGAGTGTTTATGTCGGTTTGAGCCTATTTGGTTTTTATTAAGCAATGTTACTATTAAAGGTTTAGTTTTAATATATTGTTGCGATCATAACCTGAACTGGCTGGCTTGCTACATAGTTGCTGGATGGATGTTAAGCATTCAATTCAGAGCTTGTATGCAGTAATTTTTGTTTCTAGTCACATGTTTTGTTGTTACCAGCTTGCAGGCTAAAGGTCGTATAACTTCCTTGTTAACCCCGAATAGTTTGTGTGTACCTATAAGAGTCTCCCAAAAAGTAAAAAGTTGTTACCCAATTTACAACCAGGGCTTTATTTTTAACGAATTTTTAAGTACAATTATCACATAGTCAAAGGATACATAAGACATATAGGGGAGGGTTAGTCCAGCAAGTCATACATTGGAGTAGTACCACAGTATTATAATACCTAAACTGTAATCTCTGCTCTAATTGTACTTGAAACATAGGAAGGGAAAAAAAGCGCAAATCAACCAGGGCTTTTTAATTTGATTTAAACAACAGATTTAGTGTGAGATAGTATGTACGTGTAACCTGCTGCAAAAAAACCTGGCATTCCAGATGACAAATCCATTCATTCTAGCCTGTGACCCACCAACAATTTCCTTCCACCTTTCCAAATTCCATAGGATAATGTAAATGCATTTCATGTGCTACAGTAAATTGTTCTGACACTTATGTCAGTAAGTGAGATTCAGTGAGTGTAGAAGCTGTGGCAATAAAGAAACTAATACTGGGTGACAGCTCAAGGAGGGCCATGACTGCTGGAAAACACAGGCTTTTCATGCTGAATTATTTTCTTCTAGAAAGATGCGAAAGGTCAGCAACTGTTTGATTTCCTGTGCCACCATCTGAATTTGCTGGAGAAAGATTACTTCGGAATTCGCTACGTGGATCCGGAGAAGCAGCGGGTGAGTTTGTTCTTTTTTTTTGTTGCAAAGCATGGCAAAACTGTTGGTTACTTTTCCTGTTCATTGCAATATGGTGGAGTACAGTGGAAATTCAATTTTACTTCCCCTGATTTTATGTTTCTCCTCATTTTTAATTAGTTGTTTTGTGGTCTTACCTATATATTATGCATTATAAATTTCCCTGATTCTACATTTTCCTGGATTTTACATTATTTTTTCTGGTCCCCTGAAAAATGTAAAATGGGGTTTCTACTGTATGTGTAATATAGAGGTATATCATCCCCCAAGTGAAGCTTATTGTTCAGTTAAAGGACCAGTAACATCAACATTTTAAAAAAAAAAAAATTGTTAACAAAATAAAAACACCAAGACAAATGAAACTTTCAAATAGCAAAGCCAGCTTCCTGTCCCTACAGAAAAGGTGACAGGGCGATGATGATCCATTGTGAGGCGCTCAATTTCTTTTTAGCTTCAAGGTGTTAGCCGGGCCCCTGTACACCCGAAGTTATTTCTTAATAAAGGCTTTGCTATTTTAATTTGACTTGGTGTTTTTATTTCGTTCTATACTAACAAATTTTTTGAAAACATTTTTGATGTTACTGGTCCTTTAATAGACATTCTCCAGATGTAAACATTGGGTACTGCTGTAGGCACTAAGAGTGGGAACATTGGGCATCATTATCTAAATTATTGTGCATCCCTTCCCGCTTCCCTCTTCTTTTCTCATGTCTTTGTTTCTTTCTTTGCTTCTTTACCCTGCCCTGTTGTCTTACTCTCTTTTCCTTGTCTGTGGAATGCTCTGCCATATTCTCTTACCGCCTTGATTTTCTTCTCCAGTCTCCTTCTTTTTTTTCTCCCTTTTCTGTCTCTTTTTTGCGTCTCTTCCTTTTTTCTGCCATTGATCTCTCCCATTTTGCTCGACATTTCATTTAATTTCTGTTTTCATTTTCTCTTCCCTTTACGGACATCCTCTGCTCTCTACTCTGTGTATTCATCTCTCCATCCCTTCTCCCTTCTTAGTTGCTTTCCTCTTTAATGATACCCTTACTCTTGCCTTCCTTCTTTGTTTAACCCTTCTTGTCTATCCTCTAATTCTGGGTCCCCAAACTTTTTTTTCCCAGTGAGCCACATTAAAATGATTAAACAGTTGGGAAGCAACACAAGCATAAAATAAAGTCCCTGGGGTGCCAAATAAGTGCTGTGATTGGCTATTTGGTAGCCCTTATATGGACTGGCAGCCTACAGGAGGCTCTATTTGACAGTACACCTGGACTTTATGCAACAAAATTAAAAAACAATCACATGTTTGAGGCCACTGGGAGCAACAACAAGGTTGGTGAGCAACAAGTTGCTCCGAGCCACTGGTTAAGGATCATGGCTCTAATTCTTTCTTTTCTTGCACTTTCTGTTCTGCTAGACAGGAGGCTGCTATAATTAGACAACAACACACTGTACTGGGGCCTGGTACACCAGAGAATTGTGGTTGCAGTATAATTGTATTCTCTGCTATCATGTTGGGCCTGAGCTTTGCACTACTTTCAAAACTGAGATTTGCTGCATGATACAAGTATATAAACACAGAATAACAACAACATAATAAAGAGATATGCAATATGGAGTCTTTTAGGATAACAATACCTTATACAGAAGAAATCCACTTTACATACCATTTACTGTAAAAAAAATAACTTGCAAACCCATTAAACCGAATGCCATATTTATTTATATTTGCATCACACGGATAAGCAGAATGTCACAAAAAAGAGGAGCAGAAACATAAAGACACAGTGAATCAATAAATACATGTAACTATATTCTCAGAATTCATGTCACAGCTGCAAGGAGCTCCCTAGTCCTACATAGATTTTATTGCCAAGAGAAGGAACCTACATGAGAGTTGCATGATGAGGAGGTGACTCCCAGTCACAGGGTATGTCATCAGACTGTTATACTGGCTCATTTCTCAGCTATGGCCTTCCCAAGTTAATTGATAGCATTAGATTTATGCTACTGTATGGACCTTAAAGAACAAGTAAACGTTTTTTTTTTCTATCTCTAAATTTGCTCTAAACAGCCCCTGAAATTAATGTACCTTAGTCCCTGCTGCAAGTCTGCTCTGGTTTCTGTGTTATCAGCAGCTTGTTTCCCCTTCTTCCTGGTGCAGAGTGAAGCCCAGCCCCTTAGTTTACTGAGCTGACCTTATCTCTTGGACTAGTCCTGGAGATCATTTGCATACTATGACATAGCAGAGACCAGTGTGTTTAGCACCTTTTGCTTGGGGAAACTAGCTTACTAATGCACACACTGGCTCCCTCTTCCTCTCTATTGTGGAACAGCAGCAAAATGGACTGCTCAGTAAGCTAAGGGGCGGGGCTTCACTCTGCACCAGGAAGAAGGGGAAACAAGCTGCTGATAACACAGAAACCAGAGCAGACTTGCAGCAGGGACTAAGGTACATTAATCTGGGGGGCTGTTTAGAGCAAATTTACAGAAAGAAAAACATTTCCTTTTCCTTTAAAGAGGCTGGCCGCCTTTAAATTAACTTTTAGTATGATGTAGAGAGTGATATAGTGAGATAATATGCTGTTGCTTTTCATTGTTTTTATTATTTGTGGTTTTTATTTAGCTTCTTATTCAGCAGCTCTTCAGTTCGCAATTGCATCATTCTGGTTGCCAGAGTCCAATCATCCTAGCAATCATGCATTAATATGAATAAGAGACCAGGAGAGGCCTGAACAGAAAGAAGAGTAATAAGAAGTAGCAATAACAATATATTTGTAGCCTTACAGATCATTTATTTTTTAGATGGGGTCACTGACCCCCCCATTTGAAAGAAGGAAAAAGTCAAGGGAAGAAGGCAAATAATTCAAAAACTGTACAAAATAAACAATGAAAGCCAATTGAAAAGCGTCTAAGAATTGGCCATTCTATAACATACTAAAAGTTAACTTAAAGGGGTGGTTCACCTTTAAGGTAGCTTTTAGTATGTTATAGAATTGCCAATTCTAAGCAACTTGTCAACTGTTTTTCATTATTTGTTTTTTTATAGTTTTATAGTTATTCACCTTTTTCTTCTGACTCTTTACCAGTAACGCCACAGCTCTTTGCAGCTTTCAAAAAGACAAATGCTCTGTAAGACTACAAATGTATTGTTATTGCTACTTATTGCTACTTTTTATTACTGATCCTTCTATTTAGGCCCTCTCCTATTCATATTCCAGTGTCTGATTTAAATCAATGCATGGTTGCTATGGTAATTTTGACCCTTGTTACCAGATTGCTGAAAAGGATACTGTTACGGGAAAAAATGTTTTTTTCAAAATCCATCAGTTAATAGTGCTGCTCCAGCAGAATTCTAAACTGAAATCCATTTCTCACAAGTCCAAAGATATTTTTTATATTTAATTTTGAAATCCGACATGGGGCTAGACATATTGTCAATTTCCCAGCTGCCCCAAGTCATGTGAGATGTGCTCTGATAAACTTCAATCACTTTTTACTGTTGTAGTGCAAGTTGGAGTGATATCATCCCCCTCCCTTGCCCTCGGAGCAGCGTAACAACAGAACAATGGGAAGGTAACCAGATAACAGCTCCCTAACACAAGATAACAGCTGCCTGGTAGATCTAAGAACAGCACTCAATAGTAAAACCCATGTCCCACTGCATACTATTCAGTTACATTGAGAAGGAAAAACAACAGCCTGCCAGAAAGCAGTTCCAAGTGCTGGCACAAGTCACATGACAAGGGGCAGCTTGGAAATTAACAAAATGTCTAGCCCCATGTCAGATTTCAAAATTGAATATAAAAAAATCTGTTTGCTCTTTTGAGGAATGGATTTCAGTGCAGAAGTCTACTGGAGCAGCACTATTAACTGATGCATTTTGGAAAAAAAAAAAAACATGTTTTCCCATGACAGTATCCCTTTTCTCAGAATGTCACTCTTTACATCAGTGGTTCTCAACCTGGGGGTCGGGACCCCTTTGGGGGTCGAATGACCCTTTCACAGGGGTCCCTTAAGGGGTTCCAGGAGCAGGTTCAACTCTCTCCCCACTAGCCCTGGGGCAAGGTTGTAGCTATCCGGGTGTTGGTTCTGGGAGTTGTAGTTCAGTAACCTGTGTAGGGAAGCCAGTTGCACTACAACTTTTTATATTTCCCTAGTAGGGACTGCCATACTCCCTGCCCATTTCAAATTTGTAAAGTTAACATGGTAATTGGGGTGTGGCAAAATTTTTTTGCTACACTACGCACGGAAAACAAACCTTTATGCAGTCACGCTGTCTCCTGTACTTTCCTAACAATCCGCTCTGGGCTGGCAACGTAAATATTTTAATATTTTATGGTTGGGGGTCACCACAATATGAGGAACTGTATTAAAGGGTCGCAGCATTAGGAAGGTTGAGAACCACTGCTTTACATCATAATACAAGTTATCTCATAGGTGAGAAACCCCTTTTAGGGCATACTGACATCACCAGCATCACTGCCAATAGGAACCTGTTTATTCCTCCCAGGTCATTGGGTACTGGCGTGTGCAAAATATTGGTTGCTAGGGCACAATACTCCCAGAAGTGTCAATATAGTGACGGCATGGGCACATTCAAGTGATAACAAAGTCCTTTGCCCCACTAGAGCCTTGATATCTTTACTACACAAAGTATGAGTAAGGTTATATCAGGATATACATTGCATTGGGTGAGCGGTGTCAATATCACATGATGATTTCAAGAATGTGATGATAACGTCTATTAAACATATACACTCTTATTTGCAGCACTGGCTGGAATTTACAAAAGGAATCGTTAAGCAAATGCGAGGTACTTATGTGACTATGTTACCTTTTGCGTATGTGTCTGTGAAGAAATGCCTGTTTGCACTCAAAGTCATCTTTCTGTGATCATCTACTCTCTAGCTCGGCCCCCGTATGTAATGTGCTTCAGGGTAAAGTTTTATCCCCCGGATCCAGCAGCTCTGAAAGAAGAAATCACTCGGTAAGTCCTATAGATTTAAAGAATGCAACTGTCATGTAATGCCATAAAACATACACCGTATAAAGAACTGGCACTGCCTGTGATACCATTACATAATAATGACATGAGCCAGTATTACCCCTGTCACACGTCCTGCAGAAATGGAAATGTTACAGTTAAAGAGGATGTTGAGTTCACTTTAAAGGAACAGTTCAGGGTAAAAATAAAAACTGGGTAAATAGATAGGCTGTGCAAAATAAAAAATGTTTCTAATATAGTTAGTTAGGCAAAAATGTAGTGTATAAAGGCTGGAGTGACTGGATGTCTCACAGAACAGAACAGAACACTACTTCTTGCTTTTCAGCTGTCTTTTGTTTACACTGACTGGTTACCCTGGTTACCAGGCACTAACCACTCAGTGCAAGAGAATGAGGAGAGACCGCCAGCATGGAGGAAAGAGTTTGCTGCAATGCCGCTCTGGCCGCTGCGTCCATCAAATGTGTGGAGAGAAAGCGCAAAAATGAACCACCGGCCCTGGTTCGTTTTTGCACTTTCTCTCCACACACTAGCCAATCAGTGACTTGAGGGAGGGCCACATGGGCCATAACTGTTGCTTTTAAATCTTCCTGCTTTTCAGCTCTCTAATGGTGGCCATAGACAGTGATATTCGCTCGTTTGGCGATATCGCCAAATGTATGGGGGCCTTAAATCTGAGTTAGTCAGCGACTTGGGACATAACTGTTCAGTGAGTTTGCAATTGATCCTCAGCATTCAGCTCAGATTCAAAAGCAACAGTTATGGCCCATGTGGCCCTCCCTCAAGTCACTGATTGGTTACTGCCTGGTAACCAGGGTAACAAGTCAGTGTAAACAAAAGAGAGCTGAAAAGCAAGAAGTAGTGTTCTGTTCTGTTATGTTAGACATCCAGTCACTCCAGTCTTTATACATTACATTTTTGCCTAACTAACTATATTGAAAACATGTTTTATTTTGCACAGCCTATCTATTTACCCACTTTTTACTTTTATACTGAACAATTCCTTTAAGTATGATTTACAGAGTGATATTCTGAGACACTTTGCAATTGGTTTTCATTTTTTATTATTTGTGGTTTTTGAGTTATTTAGCTTTTTATTCAACAGCTCTCCAGTTTGCAATTTCATCAATCTGGCTGCTAGGGTAGCAATTACCCTAGCAACCATGCATTGATACGAAAAAGAGACTGGGTTATGAATAGGAGAGGCCCGGAATAGAAAAATGAGTAATACAATGTAGCAATAACAATAGATATGTAGCAGCTTGTTTACAGGAACTATAGTAGTGTTTCTGAAGCAAACAGATCTGTTTTACCAGTGCAGGGCAACAGTATATTTTTTTCATTACTTTAAAATACTTAAATGTTTTGGTGTTCCTTTAAGGGTGAACCACCCCTACTTCTCAAAATAATTCTCACGTTTGTCCTTATTTAGTAAAAGCACTAAAAAAAAACGTTAATACTTCTTGGGCCTTATTTATGACCAGGAGGCCTTTAAAGTGGAGTTTGCCTTTGAATTAAATTGATTATCGCTTGTTCCTATAACTGATAACTGGAAACTCACACCTTCTTTTGCCCTGACAGTACTGAGGATTGTCAGAGCCACAATCAAAAAGGACATTCATTCCGAAGCCACATTGTATTGCTGTATTTTTTTGATAGCTTATCATTTTAATTGAGCTGACTCCTATTCATCATCCAGCCCACCATTCAGACAACTGCCTGCTAGGATACATGGAATTTACGAGGCTGCAATTTCATCATCCAAACTGAGACCGTTGTGCTCATTCACAAAAGGGGGTCACAATGTAAAATGTCAAAAGCAGGTGCAGGTGTTTTCTGCTCACAAAACACATGGCTTCCCCCCCGTTTTCAGGCATAAAGATTTGTGCCTGACTGTAAATGGTACCCAATCTCGCTATGTAAGAGGGATATGGGGGCTCAGGGTTGGACTGGGGGGCCCAGGACCCACTGGGACTGCTATCCAGAGCCCCCCCTTGGGCTCCCCACCGCCCCTAGGTCAGCACCCGAGCCACACCTCCACAGGTGCCGTGACGTCAGTGCATGTGTGGAGGTGCCGCAAAGCAGCGCAAGGCCATTTTTTAATAGAAGAGGGGGGGGTCTGGCCCGGTAGGGGCCCATGAGGGTCGGGGTCCACTGGGTTTATTCCCGGGCCAATTCCAATCCTGTGGGGGCTGCCTATAGACATCTACTGCACACCCCCTACTTGTGTGCTATTCCTGAGACATCTGTTGGTCGTATGGTGCATCCCTGAACGTACCAGTTGTTCAGAACTGGACTTAAAGGGGAACAATCGTGAAAATTATAATTTGATATAAGCTTCATCATACTGATATAAGAATCATTCTAATTACACTTGATTGAAAATTCCTTACCGTTTAGCTTCACTATTCCTTTCTCGGCATCTGATTGTCTTCAATTTGTCAGCAGTTGGGTGTCAGATATTCATTGACCGTATAGTGCCCAAAGATGCCAGCATTGTGCATAATAAAAAAATTATGAAAAGTGTCTTTTCTGTGTGCTCATCAAGGTACTTGGTTTTTCTGCAAGTGAAGAGGGATCTGTACCATGGGCGATTGTTGTGTAAAACCTCTGATGCTGCCTTGCTTGCCGCTTATATACTGCAGGGTATGTATATATTGTTCACTCCATTCTTCCAGTACACCTCACAGCTCTAACTTTCTATTGGTCCCCAAACTATTATGTGTTTCCTGATTTTCACTGTCTCTTTCCTACCCCTCATGGTCCTGCTCTTCCCCTCATGCCCCTTTTGTTTCCCTCACCACCCATCTCCATTCATTCACGGTGCCCCGCCTGTCCCTCACCACCACCCACCCATGCTGTTCCTGTATTGCCCCTCAACATCCGTCTTTCCCACAGCTGAGATTGGGGATTATGACCCTGGGAAACACCCAGAAGGGTACAGCTCCAAGTTCCAATTCCTCCCTAAACACTCAGAGAAGCTGGAGCGCCGGATCGCCGAGATTCACCGGAATGAACTGAGGTGGATAGTGGGCAGGGACTCGGGGTAGTGTAAGAAGGGTTACTGTATTAGGGAAGGACTTAGCTTCAGTAGGTTCAGCTAATTAGAGGTAGTCATAGTGCCTCTTAAATCTTGCAGTAGAATAACAACAGCTATTCTGTACAGATATATACAGTATACACAAAAACACCATAAAAATGCAGTAACATACACACAATCCCTATATACATATATATCTGTTTTGTAACCTTACTATGAGCTAAATGGAGCCTGAAGCTAAAAATCAGATATATTTAAAGGCTAAATGCTCCTGCCCACCCTTTGTGGAGTGGCGTAATTCTAGCTTTGCTCCTCAATTTATGGCTACCAAAGCAGCATTTTTGATGCAAGTGCTTGGGAGTGCTGTACTTATCATAGGCATTATGTATAGGGGTGTCATTCACTTGTGTGAACAGCACTCTGTACCTTAATCTGGATTTTCTAGTTCAGGGTGCAACTTGCATCTGCCAATGGTAAAAGCACACATGATCTACTCTAGGGACATAATATTGCAACCCGTAGCCCTTGTGTTTGTGCCATTGCTAAATGAACCCTTATATTACCAAAAGTATCCTCACATCAGTCTGTGCAAGATTTATTCCCAAACCAGGGGTGTAAAGTTTTCCATTAGATGTTGGAACATTGTTAGTGGATGGTAATGAGCAAGTCTTCCCTGTTTTGCGGAATTTCTCCACAAATCCATGTCTTGTGAAAAATTCTACTACCCTAGATAGCCCCCCCCCCTGCATAGTTCATTATTCCAGGGGCTTTTCTTATTGGGCAGGGGGTTAGTTTTCCTTTAAGGTCAGGCCTGTGTGCAGCCAATCAGCTTGTTTCATACATTACCCTTTAGTGTTATGGTTTACTTTCTCTTGCCAACACAACGATAGCCCCAGACCATTATTCCCCTCTCCACCTTTAAAGGAGAAGGAAAGGTTTGCTGCACTTGGGAAACCCCAAGTGATTGTATTGACTTACCTGAAACCCCAGGCCAGTTCTCCTATCAGCAGAAAAATGCACCAGCCCGGGGTTATAAGTCAATACAATCACTTGGTGCCTAACATTTGGCACTCCCAAGTGCAGCATTGTGCAGTCTTGAAAGTAATGTTCTTCTTCCATTCGCCCAGATTTGCCCATCAGACTGCCATACGTTCTAACAGCAGCAACCTTTGTGCCACTTCAGCTGACGCTTGGCATCGTGCACAGTGATATCTATCAGCTTATGTGTGGCTTCAAAGTTTAGACATTAGCAGCGTGTCTTCAAAATTCCAAGTGCATGTGACTTTAGAACCTGTGTCTGGATACTTTTGGCCATATAGTGCACACAATGCTGTTTTGGGGCAGAGCCGGTTATAGGGTTGTGTTGAAAGGGTATTGGTCCTTTAGCATCACAGGAGCCCTTTTTTTTGGATGGGGGGAATGTATACTGATAGTACATAAAAAATAATGTTTTCAGCTGTTAACTGTCATTTTCAGAATTCTATCAAGTGCTGACGTTTTAAAACGAACAGCTGGAGGGTGGCAAGTTGGACACTGATGAACTGCATACATTTCCCCTTATATTGTGGCCCTAGGCTTACCTTACCCAAACAAAAAGCAATACATCCCACAAGCATAACCCTTAGAATTATTTTGCCTACAGTCATAAAACATCCTATAAAGTATATTTTAACCTACACAAACCTTCTTTAGACACCACACATCAGATACATATGGTCCAAAACACCAAGCACACCCACCTTACCCATCACTTACATCCTTAGTGCTGTAGTCTGTAACCAGAGGAGACTAGTGTACCTAAATGAGTGATAGGAATTGTACATAGAGATATGTGATGTCAATTCATTTGATTATTCTGTGTTGTTTGCTTTTAATGTGAATCTTCCTATGTCAGTCTGTGTCACACACTCACTTTCTTTCATGTCTCTCTGGGGCTCATTCACTAAGCTGGTGCAACATCACAAAGGCTGATAGAATAATATTTGCCTGTCATGTCTTGCATTGTCCCAATGCTGTGCTTGGGAGCAGATAAATTAGCAGCAGATAAATAAGCAGCTGATAAATTAGCATCAGATAAATTAGCAGCAGATAAATTAGTAGCACATAAATTAGTAGCAGATAAATTAGGAGCTGATAAATTAGTAGCACATAAATTAGTAGCAGATAAATTAGGAGCTGATAAATTAGTAGCACATAAATTAGTAGCAGATAAATTAGGAGCTGATAAATTAGTTGCACATAAATTAGTATCTGATAAATTAGTAGCACATAAATTAGTAGCAGATAAATTAGGAGGTGATAAATTAGTAGCAGATAAATTAGGAACTGATAAATTAGTAGCAGATAAATTAGGATCTGATAAATTAGTAGCAGATAAAATAGCAGCAGATAAATCTGCATCTGATAAATTAGGAGCTGATAAATTAGTATCAGATAAATTAGTATCAGATAAATCTGCATTTGATAAATTAGGATCTGATAAATTAGTATCAGATAAATTAGCAGCAGATAAATCTGCATCTGATAAATTAGGATCTGATAAATTAGTAGCAGATAAATTAGTAGCAGATAAATTAGTAGCAGATAAATCTGCATTTGATAAATTAGGATCTGATAAATTAGTAGCAGATAAATTAGTATCAGATAAATCTGCATTTGATAAATTAGGATCTGATAAATTAGTAGCAGATAAATTAGGAGCTGATAAATCTGCATTTGATAAATTAGGAGCTGATAAATTAGTAGCAGATAAATTAGTAGCAGATAAATCTGCATTTGATAAATTAGGATCTGATAAATTAGTAGCAGATAAATTAGTAGCAGATAAATCTGCATTTGATAAATTAGGATCTGATAAATTAGTAGCAGATAAATTAGGATCTGATAAAGTAGGAGCTGATCAGGGGTGTTCCACAGGCTGCTGCCTCCCCCCCTCCCGCTCCGCGCTTCTAACTTTTAGCATTGGAGCGGGTCGAGGAGGGGCGGCATCGCTAGTGCAGTGACTGAGCGCTATTGCACTGTTTTAAAAAACAGATATTCGGCTCTTAAAGTTACCAGCTTGCCTCATGGCCGGAGCAGCCCTGGAGCTGATAAATTAGGATCTGATAAATTAGGATTTGATAAATTAGGAGATGATAAATTAGGATCTGATAAATTAGGATTTGATAAATTAGGATCTGATAAATTAGGATTTGATAAATTAGGAGATGATAAATTAGGAGATGCTACTGATTTGCAGAATATGTAATAATCCAGTGTGGCAGACAATAAAAAGAAAACAATCTATGGGCAAAACACAAGGCCTTATCTATTAATTCATTTCTATTATTATACCCAGATGCTGCAAAAAGCCCTAATCTGAAAATCCGCCATCTCAGACCTGTCAAGGTCATGTATAAATCAATGTGAGATGTCTCTATCCCAATCTGAAGATATAGTGGTTTGCGCTGAGTTTAGCACAATAATCCCAAAAAATCTGGGTTTTCAGAAACCCCCCAAAAAACGAACGATACAGGAAAAAGTCTGAAAAAATCTTACAATTCAGGTTTATTTAAGTTATTTTAATTATAAATAAGGCAAAATCAGAGATGGTAGTTTGGTCAAGTTTTTTTTATTGAAACATTGAGATAAAATCGGATTTTTAGTAAATAACCCCCCTTGTGAATGAGACTGAAATGTGCCATTCTGCACTCACATTTGAAAACGAGGTTCCCAAATGTTTTACCCAGGAGACACATTCAAATATAAAAAGAGTTGGGGAGCAACACAAGCATGAAAAAAATCCATTAGGGATGCCAAATAAGGGCTGTGATTGGCTATTTAGTGGACTGGCAGCCTACAGGAGGCTCGGTTTGGCAGTACACTTGGTTTGGATGCAATTAAAACTTATCTCCAAGCCTGGGATTCAAAAATAAGCACCTGCTTTGAGGCCACTGGGAGCAACATCCAAGGGGTTGGGGAGCAACATGTTACTCACAAGCCACTGGTTGGAAATCGCTGCCTTAATAAATGACCCCCTTTGTTTTTCACTAGCTACTAGCTATTAGTATTGCCTGCTCTCTTTCTTTTCCCTGAATGCCTTTTTTTTGCCTGTTCTGACCACCTCTAAGTATAGATTATTTCTGTGTGTTACCCTTTCAGTGTTTGTATATCTCCACTTGTCTATCTTTTCCCGTGTGCTGGCCATTCTCTCTCTAACTGAACTTGTTGCAAATTTCTTTTATTAGTGGGCTGAATCCTGCAGCATCTGAGCTGTGTTTTCTGAGGAAAGCTCAGACACTGGAGACATATGGAGTTGATCCCCATCCATGTAAGGTATCTCATTCAAGGAACAACTAGAGATTCGTGGCTTACTTTATTTTTTCCCCTCTTCATCCAAGTTGTCCCTGTGGCTTTTTGTTTAATGACCCCCATTGCTATCTGTTTAATATGGGGGTTTCTTCCAATACCAACCTCTCCTGGCATCCTTTTCATTTTAGTGCCTAGTCTCCATAGTTATTTTGTGATCCCCCTTCTAACTTTCAGGATGTCTCGGGAAATTCAGCATTTCTTGCATTTACCCCATTCGGATTCATCGTGTTGCAGGGAAACAAAAGAGTCCATTTTATAAAATGGTGAGAACTTTTCATGTTTGACTTCTATGGGAAAGGGAAAGTATACCCCAGAATGAATTTTGGCCTATGAAGGAATCTTACTAATGGGAATATATATATGTACATTATATATTTAGTACTGATTGCCTCTTTCAAGCCCACCGCGAGCATGCAGATGGCTCCCTACTGCACTATATATGTTCAACTATACTAGGCTTTTACATCTCCCTTGCTCCTCTCCCATGCTGCCTTTTTTCAATAAATAAACGAATTCTGCCGCATAGCTGGCAGTGGTCAGCAGCTTTTATCTTACCCGCCTTCATGGCTGCATTATCATTAGAAATAATGTTGTCAGGCTAAGGGGCTGATTTATTTATCCTCAGAAGTCACCGCTCATTAAATCATGACTAAAATGACTCAACTATTTATTTTCCATTGACTGAATAATTATCTGAAATGAATTAATCTCCTTGCATGAAGTACACCTGAGAAAGTAAGGAGCCGAGCAATAGATCAGAATGACACGAGGCAGCTCAAAGCTGTCAAACATTGTCACAATTGATAAATGATAAATGGGCAGAACTGATGGAAATCCTTTTGCATCAATTTCCCCCCCATAATTTGCATTTGTTTCTCTCTAATATCAGTACTCCTTAGTACATTGTAAGTAGACATTTAAATAGATGCAACTCAAAATTAGTCATTTACTTATGCCAGGGGTGACCAGACTTTATTACCCTGGGATCTACTATCGACCCCTAGCCATCATCATATCTTTATGGGGAGGAAGGTGGGATTCTGCAGAGTAGCCCACCATGCTCAGCACGACGGCCCCACTCTCTGATTTTCTTCTCTTCCTGCCCTTTGCACTGTTCTTCTCCTCTCCCTCCTTTCTTGCTGATCTTCTCCTCTATCGCCTTTCATGCTGCTCCTCTCTTCTCCCTGCCCTCCCTTCGTGCTGCTCTTCTCCCTCCCTTCGTGCTACTCTTCTCCCTCCCTTCATGCTGCTCTTCTCCTCTCCCTTCTTTCGTGCTGCTCTTCTCCCTCCCTTCATGCTGCTCTTCTCCTCTCCCTCCCTTCGTTCTGCTCTTCTTCTCCCCCTGTGTGCTGCTCTTCTCCCTCCCTCCCTGCTGCTCTTATCCTCTCCCTTCTTTCTTGCTGCTCTTCTCCCTGCCCTCCCTTTGTGCTACTCTACTCCCTCCCTTCGTGCTGCTCTTCTCCTCTCCCTCCTTTCATGCTGTTCTTCTCCTCTCCCTCCTTTCATGCTGTTCTTCTCCTCTCCCTGCCCTACCTACATGCTGTTCTCCTCCTCTCCCTCTCATTGTGCTGCTATTTTCCCCTCCCTTCCTTTGTGATGCTCTACTCCTCTCCCTCCCTTTGTGCTGCTTTTCTCTTCTCCCTGCCCTACCTTCATGCTACTCTTCTCTCCCTCCCTGCTGCTCTTTTCCTCTCCCTTCGAGCTGCTCCTCTCCCTCCCTTCGTGCTGCTCTTTCCTCTCAGTCCCTTCTACTTGTTTTGTCTCCAGTGGCGTAACTACTCCCTAGTGGGCCCCGGTACAGGATGGGCACATAGGCCCCCCCTGTCGGGCCCTTACATCTATAAATCCCATGCTGGAGTGTAAATAGCATGTGTGCTGTAAAATTTCCCCCTAGATAACCACCTGCTATAATGATTATCGTAGCTCCAAAGGGCCCAAAGGGGGTGGGGGCCCTGGTGCAATTGCACCCTCTGCACCCCTGGTAGTTAGGCCACTGTTTGTCTCCCTCCCTGCTGCTCATCTCTTCTCCTTCCCTCCTGCTGGTCTCTTCTCCCTCCCTCCTGCACTTCTCCATTTGTGCTGCTTGTCTCCTCTCCCCTTCCTCCCTTCTGCTTGTCTCCTTCCCCCATTCATTCATGCTGCTCATCTCCCACCCTGGATCCCTTTGTGCTGCTCTTCCCCCCACCCTTGTGCCCTACCTTCTTTCTCTTCAGCCCAGCCTGTCCACAGTGCCTCACTCACTCCTGAAGCCGTGCCCCAGATTGCGGTCTACCAGGAATCAATGTCCTGGGCACCCCTGACTTATGCCCATGCCACAAGTACATTGTGTCTGCCCCATGAATACATTGATGCCTGCACTCCACAGTGCTGTATTCACAAGGGACAGGTTGGGGGGAGCTCATAGATTTAAAGGGATTCTGTCATGGGAAAAAATCTTTTTTCAAAAATGCATCAGGTAATACTGCTGCTCCAGCAGACTTCTGTTTTTCTGCTGTGCTAGAATACACTTCAGTCACTCTTTACCAGCAGCTTATGGGAAGGTAACCCGATAGCAACTCCCTAACACAAGATAACAGCCTGCCAGAAAGCAGTTCCATCCTAAAGGGCAATGACATGAGCTGCCTACACACCAATATTACAACTAAAAAAAAATTGGTGGCTCAGGAATTACATTTTATATTGTAAAGTGAATTATTTGCAGCATAAACAGTGTAATTTAGAAATAAAAAACACATTATAAAAATCATGACAGATGCTTTCCTCCATTGAATCCGCAGTATTAATTCCTTCTAACAGGAGCAAGTAAGTGCAGTAACGGGTTCATCCTATATGGTGTCTGACTGACATCCTCTCATTTGGTGGCCATTGTCATGATTATAGCTAAAGGCCCCCCATACACGGGCCAATAAAAGCTGCCGACAGACTGAGCCGGCAACTTATTGGCCCATGTGGGGGACTTTATCCAGGTTTCTCACTTGAAAGCCAATTTGATTTTTTTTTTTAATTTCAGGAGTGATGCCACAAAAATGAAATTTGAAGGGAAAACTTTTCATTTGTACATGAGAGAGAAGGAGGTAAATGAATGAGTATACTTGTATGTACAACAGTGACCAGTGAGGCAAAGAGATGATGATTATAAGACTCAGCAAACTATATGAATATGCAGAGAGGAAGTCCACTGAACTTCATATAACAAGACAGTATAAAGCAGAAGATGCCCAGACTGAGAGTGCACAATAGGAAACAACGAGTTAATGGGAGGAGAAGAGACTCGGACCAATGTAGGGAATGAGTGATACGAGAGCCTGGAGCACACCTGGATAATGAGTAGGAGAAAAAGCTCTAGGGACATTGGAAGAAATAATTGGGAAAATTATTATATATAGTGTCTCAGGGAGAGAACAATGGTCCCAAAATAGAATGCTTAAACATAGCAGTGTAAGTAATGAAGCATAGAGGAGTACAGGATGCATATATTTCATGTGCCATTGTTTACGACTACAGGAAAAGCGCTTGGTGCTCACATACTTGGCTCCAAATCCAGAGGCATGCAAACATCTGTGGAAATGTGGGGTGGAATATCAGTCATTCTACAAGTCAGTATTCCTATGGTGTTCTTCCACCCCTTTCACCTTGGTTGTGCAGTCACCTACCCACATCATGCACTGCACCACTATTTCAGCTTCTTGGTTTGAGAATTTAAATTTAATATACTGTCATGTCTCAAATCGCATTATTAAAAAAACCCTCAAGACATTATTTTATGCACCTATTACTCACATTTAGATGGATTATCAAATATACTTACCCTTGCATCAGTACCTGAGGTGTTCTTTCTATTTACCTGGGCTATCCTTCAGTGGTGTAACTACACATTACTGGGCCCCACAGCAAATCATTTTTCAGGCCTCCAAAATGTCATGAGGTTGACCTGTTTTACCAATATTTATTGAAATTGTATATGAATTAGGGCCTCATGGGGCCCCTATATCTCCTGGGCCCCCCAGCAGCCGCAGGGTCTGCTTCCTCTGTAGTTACGCCCCTGCTATCCTTCATCCTTCTATGGGCTGTGTTTTATTATTCCATTGGCTGTCCTTCCTTTTTCCTTGAAGTATAATTGACTCCCTGAATGCTGAGCTCCATTTTATCTTGGGATATTCTCTAGATTTCCCAGGATGTCCTCTGTCTATCCATGGTTTGTCCTCAAGCTTTCACTTAGCTGTCCTTCACCTTTTGTGGCCTGCCTATTTTTACTTCAGTGATCCTATTAACCTAGCTGTACCTCTACCTGATATTTTTTTATATCCCTGGGCATTTTTCCACTGTAGTATTGCCACCCTCCAATTCTCCATCAGCTGTGCTCCTTTCTTTATGCTGTCCTTCAAATTTCCTTTATCAATTTTTTTAGACTAGAAAACTCCAACCAAGTTCGCACAGTTTCCAGCAGTAACTTATTCTTTAAAGGCAGCAGATTTCGATATAGGTAAGTACACAGATCAAGGAACAGAACTTACTTTTGTTCTTACTAGTACAGTCTGTGCTAATGCATTCATCCTTAACAGAATTGCACAGAGACATTATGCTTTCTATCTTGTCTCCTTTCGTTACATTCTGCAGGACTTTTAACATGCTGTATCACCCTATTGCTATCTGTACCTGCTAACCTAGCTCAACCTTGGCTTTCCTTCATTCTGTTTGTTGAACTTTACCATGAAACTGTAATGTGTTGTTTCTCTCTTAACTTTCTTTCATTCCACTGAAAGTTGTGACCCACAAATAGACTAAAGTGGCCCCTAAACCAACCCGTAGATTAACAATACATACAGGGATGGACTTGGGTTGGTGGGACACTGGGAAAAAACCCAGGAGGCCGCGGACCCAGACCTGCTTCCCACCAAACACTATTGCTGTTCTCCCTTATCTCCCCCTGATTGCGGCTCTGAAGGAAAAGAACAAGGAAGATGCAAGGGGTGGAGGTGGGGGCTGTCAGACACAGAATACAGAGTCCCCTTGTGGCAGTCCACAGATTAACAATACAGAGTTCCTGAGGCTGATAATGCAAAATACCACTTTATACAGTATGTGTCTATTCATAAAACAACAGCAACACCTAAAAATGGTGTTAAAACTTGTGTAGAGCAAACCAAGGTATGTGCTTTATTTTATGCCCTCCAGGCCTGTTTATGGCATCTAACAGAAGCCTACCCGACATTTGCCATAATCCACATATAACCAGTCCAGGCCTGATGCCCCTACTTTGACACTATTATTTTACACCACGTGAGACCTCATGTAGAGGATAGAAGTAGAGGGAAGCTGACCTGCCACAACTAGGTTGCACCTCAGGCTTTCTGAAGAAATGTCCCTCACCAGGGGTTGAATGTGCAGCTTACTTAGCCCCTGCTGTAACAACT
Organism: Xenopus borealis; assembly: GCA_024363595.1. NCBI lineage: Eukaryota > Metazoa > Chordata > Amphibia > Anura > Pipidae > Xenopus > Xenopus borealis. Next base: position 113,581,046 of record CM044435.1, read on the forward strand.
ACAACACCCTCACTACAGTCCCCATTCCACTGTCTGAGTAGGCTTTAATTATTATATGGGTACCTTCTATTCAGCCCCACTCCCTAGCTTTATTAACAATCTCAAATACCTCCTGTCTCTCTGCCCTTTCTCCTGATCATGCCATTTGGTGCCAGCTCTCCTTCATTTGCTACTCTGCTCCTCTGGCTAAACCTCCAATTTCCTCTGACCTCCTAGGCGGCTAATATCCTAGAAACCACTACAAATAGAATTTGAATGTAAATATGTCATTTTCAAACTGCAGAGGTTTTCTTAGCAGAGCTTGTGTCTTTTTCTCTTTCCAGTGGTAGAGTTGCTAAAGAAGTTATGGAATCAAGTGCCAAAATCAAGAGAGAACCACCTGAAATCCACAGGTAGTCCTAACAAAGCACCGTCATCACTGTATATAAATATATCTAGAAGCTTCTACATAGAAACAAGCTCCTCTTATAAAATCAGTGGCCAATTACTGTATAACCTCGTTCACACTCATTTCACAATGCACTGATTATATATTTTTTTAACAGGGGGTTCTAGGGCTGGTATACTTGGACCATGTATTGTATAAAATAATTCTATATGATTTCCTAACTGTTGCCCATCCAATATACCATGCCTACAAATCTGAAGTAGATGAGCACAATTCAGAATCACATGCCTCTTGTGGGAATGTAATGAAAGATTATTGAGACAAGAAAAGCACAGAAAAATGGCCAATAATCATGCTTTCACAGGCAGCAACTTTGGCAATAGTGACTTACAGACAAGAGAACTACAACTTTAATTAACCCTTTCACTGCCAGCCATTTTGTCCAAAACGGAACATCTACTGCCAAGCAGT
>CM044435.1:113586991-113643131 GCA_024363595.1 Xenopus borealis
ACAAACATGCAAAAGAATAAGAAATCTGGAAGGGGGCAAATAGTTTTTCACACCACTGTACATACATACATACACACACACACACACACACACACATGTTATGGGATTGCTAGACCAGAGCCATGCAAAGTAGTATTTCTGCCTGGGGCAGTGCTCTATGGTCCAGCAGCCTCCCACCCCGTCCACTACCCACTTCCACTAGCAACCACCTCCCCTTCTGTCACCCGTTCCCTAGGTGCTCTCTTGAATTAGCTTTGGGGGGGCCTAAGATAAGTTAAAAAAAATGTGATGCCAGGGCCCCCCATAAAAGTTTTTTCAAGTAATTGGTGGTCAGGGCCCCCCTGCAAGTTAGAAAAAGTAATTAGTGGTTAGGGCCCCCTTACAAATAAAAAAAAAATTGGTGCAACGGCCACCCCATAAAAGTTTTTGTTTTTAAAACCATTGGTGCCAGGGCCCCCCTTTACAAGTTAGAGGATATTTTGTAAAAGAACCATTGGAAGCAGGGGCCTATAGCGCAAGGGATCCCCAACCTTTTTTGGTTCGTGGACTGGTGTTGAGGCAAAAATTATTTCAAGGAACGGGGGTGGGGGCTCAGCAGTGTGTAGGGAGTGTAGGGAGGGGGGTCAGAGTCTAATTTGGGCATGCCGGCGGGCCTCCTTAATTGCAGCCTTGGTGGCCCAGTTCAGGACTGTCCTCGGCCTGGCAGTTGGGGACCCCTGCTATAGAGTATTAAAATAATACATTTCAGCATAGGCTATTTTCATGGCTTCAAGACTTTTCGCGCTTCATTTGTGGCAGGGGCATATAGATTATTAAAATAATACAAAGGTGGACAGGTTTTAAAAAAACACACATTGGTGTTCAGCAGAACTGAACTTGCGGCTTCAGGACTTCAACTATTTCGTGGCTTCTTTGGCAGACTTTGGCAGGTTTCGGCGACACAAGAGGGGGCGGCTAATCCAGGAAGTTCAGCGCGGTCGGGCCCCCCCTTAAAGTACTGGGCCTGCTAGAACAGTGCCCCCTGATGGCGGCCCTGTGCTTACACAGTAATAAAAGTGAGGGTTGACTGGTTAAGGTATATCTGTAAGTGGAAAGCAGCCAGTACATATAAGTGTATGATAGACTGTAGTTGGATAATGTAAATTGTAGATTGAGAGTTCCAAGTTGTTTGTGTGTGAGTGGGTGTAAGGGGTAGAGGCAGTTTCAGTGCATGTGGGAGTGTGTGGGAGTGGTTGGCAACAGCTGGACCCTGGGTTTCCTGAGCTCAGTAATAAATATATTCACTCCCAAAATAGCTACTGAGAGTCAGAAGCTTCACCTTGTATGTCAGAGAGGAGTGGAAGAGGCGGGGGAGACTCAAAGAGGGTGTAGAGAGACATGGATGAGCAAAGAGACAGAGCAGGTGAAGGAAGGCTGAGGCGGCAAAAGGAACCGTGGATGTGAAAAGAAATGTGCCATCAGGAGAGGGTCTAATAGAGAGAAGTAAAGCAGAGGCAGAAAGAGAGAGCAACAAGGACGTGAGACCAGGCTTAGGCTGAAAGAGAGCTGTTTCAGGACCACAAAACTGCCTTACATAAATACAGGGGATTTTGGACAAATCTGTGAGGAGTACCTTCATCATGGTTAAGTGTCTTATCCGCATCAGGACCAAGGTGAACGTTCACCTGCGTATGATCAATCACTGTTACCGCGATGTAAAGGTCCGCGTGTTGAATTTGGGGCCCCGGCTTCTAGGAAGGGCTCTCGGGGCACTCCCCCTTTTCCCAGCTCTTACTGGGGGTGTCCCAGCAGCAGCAGCAGGGAGCAGCAGGGAGGCTGCAACATCAAGTGAACCCCACAACTTGCAGCCTGAACCAGCCCAGTTCCTAAAGGGTGTGTAGATGTTTCTATGTATAATTTATATATGTATTATTAATATTTGTCTGTCCATGTGAGTATATGTCAGTCAGTCTACTAAGGCCCATTTATGGTAAGGTTTTCTATCAAGATTTCTAATTTTAATAAGTGTACTAAGCTATGTGGCACAACTAGCATGGACGTTAGATGAGCCCAACACATGCAAGCCACCGAAATAGTATTTTTGGATTTGTTCTTAGGGCTGCTGTGCTACTTCACATGGTCAGCAGCCCTTTGCCCAGGTCTGGAAATCAAAATAGGCCCTGGAATTCCAAGTATGCAGAGGCCAAAACAGCCCCCACCAGCCCACTTAATACTGACTTTCTATGACATCTCACAGCAGCCCCTCTGGCATTTGCCAGAACCCACAGATTGCCAGTCTGGGCCTGCCTATGCCTCTTTAATGAGAGCCCCCCATACTATTCTCTGACTTGGTTACTCTGAAACAATCTCCTTCAAACCCCAGGCATAATATGCTGGTATATAAGGTATTATTATTATTAACATGTATTTCTATAGCGCCAACATATTGCGTAGCGCTTTAAAGTAAATGTGTTTATACAACTAAATCACATGAATTACATACATATGGAGTTACATACAATCACAATCAATGCCTATAAAGGTAAGGAATGCCCTATACAGAAAGAGCTTATAATCTAAAGGTAAGGGAGTTATACATAAGATGTGGGAATGGGCAAGATTGAATTAAGTTGGTTTAGAAATGTGGGACTATATGTAGTGTTGCATTTGGTAGTTAAGAGTGAGGGTAGGCTTCTCGAAAGAAGTGGGTTTTAAGAGATTTTTTGAAAGCAGAAAGGTTGGGAGAAAGTCGCACAGACTGTGGGAGAGAATTCCAGAGGAGGGGTGCAGCTCTTGCAAAGTCTTGAATCCGAGCGTGTGAGGAGGTAATGAGAGAAGAGTTGAGTAGCAGGTCAGTAGAGGAGGGTAGTAAGCGGTTGGGTATTTAGAGATGAGTTCAGAGATTTAGGAAGGGGCAGAGTTCTGCTACATAATGATGCAGTTAACTCCAGGCCCGGATTTGTGGAGAGGCCACCTAGGCCCGGGCCTAGGGCGGCAGGATTTTAGGGGGCGGCGTGCTGCCCAACTACACCCACATTGGTTCAGAAATTAAAATTTTCTGTGTGCCAATTCCCATTGCTCCATCCCGATGATGAAAACTTGAGTAAATAAAAAGGAGGGGATGTGTTGACCAACGACAGCAGGCCTAGGGGTGCCATCTATGTAAATCCGGCCCTGGTTAACTCCCCCCCTTTAACGGCACCTAGACTGCACCCTTGGAGAACAGAATGAGTAGGTTTGTATTGGAAGAAAATTTGGGAAGGTAAGGTGGGGTTGCACAGCTGGGAAGCAAAAAAAAGTTTTTTAATATTTTTTTCTACAAATTAAAAAAAAAAGCAATAACCCAAAATTCTCAAAAACCAACAAACAAAGCCCCTTTATTCAGTTCCTTCCTACAGTAGTACAACTGCAGCATGTCAAGTTATAGTTGTGCAACAGCTGCTATGCTAATTAATGGTAGCTTGTGCTTGATCGAGTGGTTAAGGTTGGCTGCTAGAATGTCTATTTCTGGTTTCCTTTTCTTACACCCTGTTGTCGCTGACTCTAGCTGTTCTCTTGTCGCAGGTCTGGAGGCTCTCCGTGACAGCGCTCACTCTACTCCTATTCGCTCCTCTGATCACCTGGATGCTTTGTCACCTCATGGTTCCCAAGAGACAGTGATCAGCGATGAGGCTTACACCCCAAGCTGCAGCACCTTCCCCTCTCCTGTGAGTGAGCCTAGCCTGGAGCAGACAGTTGGGCAGCAGGTGAATGGTACTTCGTGCAGCCCACAGAATGATGAGAGCGATGTGGCTTCAACCTCTGTCTCTGATGCAGAAATTCCTCCTCCAGCACTACCTGGCCCAGACGGAGCCAGCCCTGTTGAATCTGAGCCAGAGCAGGCCAATACGTTCCTGCAAAGTGTTTTTCGACTGCTGGCAGTTACATTCTTTCTACTGTTGGCACTGCTACTGCTGCTTGTTATATTGGCAGAGTCTGAGCTGGAATTGGCATTCTTACGGGACATTCGGCTTACGCCCGAATTTCAGCAGTTTCATTATCAGTACTTCTGTCCCTTACGGCGATGGATATCTTGCAAACTGCACCCTTTTCTCAGCCTCATTGACTCCTGAGGCCGTAATAAGAATGCAGTGAGCCCTCTGTGATGTAGAGGCGTGCGGTCTTCCAGTCTCCTCCCTTTCTCGCCCTCTCCTGGCTCACAATGCAAGAAAAAGAATGCTGTGCTGGGGGGTGGGCTCATATGTATAGTGGCTACTTAGGAATTCAAACTGTGATGAGGGGTAAATTATACCCCCAATACAGTGGTTTCCAAACCTCTCCCCTCCGTGCATGAAATGGGGATATTCATACAGCATTACCTGTGGTGTGATCAGCATTGCTCATTTACTTGTTGAACCAGCACATTGGAGACTAATAAGCAAAATCACTGCAGGCGGCACTTGGCTTATGTAAATCACTGCAGGTGGCACCTAAGGATAAGGCAGTTGCCTCATTTATTCGAAACTAATCACCCATAAAATTCAGGTGTTGCAGGCCAGTTTTTGGTTTGTCAGATGTGCATGGCAGTGTATCTGATCCGCCCGGCAGCAAGAGACTTTATAAAGAGACCAGGGGATGGAACCCGAGCTGAGGAGTTTGGAAACCACAGACCTGAATCCATAGAATATGTGCATGAGGGATCCCATCTGCTCTGGGTTCATTTTAAGCTTCGCAGTTTCATACATATTCACTTGTTTTGTGCCGGTTCAGCTCCAGGAAATATTTGTTTGGGCTTTTGCTATTCCAGCGCAGGTTCCTCTTAAAAAAGGGAAATGCTACAAATTCATTCAGTCAGAAATACTGGCATACATTGTAACACCTGAAACTGGATATAAATACCCAGGACCCAGCATGGTCTAACGTTATTATATAGGGTTACAGAAACCTGATAGTTATAGTCCAGCAACACCAGTGATTGTTTAAAGCAATAGATCAATAAACAAGTTCCCAAATGCTCCAGGGGGATTGGTGTTATACAGGATACTCCAGTGAGAATTCTGCCTTCTGTACGAGCCCCCAGTTTCAGGTTCTTTATTGCTGCAACTGGAGCTTTAAAGGGGTTGTTCACCTTTGAGTTAACTTTTAGTATAATGTAGAGAGTGATATTCTGAGACAATTTGCAATTGGTTTTCATTTTTTATTGTTTGTGGTTTTATAGTTATTTAGCTTTTTATTCAGCAGCTCTCTAGTTTGCAGTGTCAGCAATTTGGTTTCTAGGGTACAAATTACCCTAGCAACCCTGCATTGATTTGAATAAGAGACTGGAATATGAAAAGGAGAGGGTCTGAATAGAATGATAAGTAATAAAAAGGGGGCAATAACAATACATTTGTAGCCTTACAGAGCATTTATTTTTAGATGGTGTCAGGGACCCCCATTTGATAGCTGCAAAGAAACAGAAGAAAATTGCAAATAATTAAAAAACTATGAAAAATAAATAATGAAGACCAATTGAAAAGTTTCTCAGAATTGGCCCTTCTACAATATACTAAAAGTTAACTTAAAGGTGAACCACCCCTTTAAGGACCCTGACACATAAGATTAGTTGCAGTACAATTAATTCCTTCTAGCACTGGGTGACTAATCTCCTCCAGACGATTTCCCACTGCCCTAATGTAAATCATCAGCGGGACACATACAAATTCCTTCAACTTTCTGAAGTCGCCTGAGTTTTATTCAAATAAATAAAAAAAAAAAAAGATAAAACCCCAAAATTCATAAATTAACATTTTTTCAAAATAGGCCTCAAAGTGTTTCTAATCCTTCTTTCTAATAAGCGCGAGGAGCAGAATTTCATGGAGCCGACGTGGCAGAAACCGGTGAATATGGAAGAGAGGAAGGGGGGATAGTTGAGGATATGTTTTACATTTGCACGGATCCAAAAACTGGATTATCACAGCTCATATATGTGCAGATCTGCCAAACAGACGCATGGAGCAGAGACGTTTTCCTGCTGTGCTGTATTAGGGTTAAGCTACAAAAATGCTTTGATGGGTCACCCTAAATAGAACACAGTGCAGTCTATGGTGCAAGCAGCTGGTTCATCTACCCTGGGGGGGTTACACACAGTTACAAGCACTATCACCAGCCGTGTGAGCTTTGCAAGCTGCAAGAGAGATATGGTCAGATTACTACATGTCCATTGTTCTGGCCAGTCTCTGCTTTTCCCTCTGATTTTGCCATAAGTCTCAAATGTAGCCTTGGCCTTAGTTGGGCTGTAGAATGGTAGTGTGTAAGGAGGTGCAAGATTGCTTTTAAGGAAGTGAGAGATGCCTGTGTATCAAGAGGAAGGGGGACGTCTCCATTCTGGTTTATCCATGAATTGGGTATGAATGCAAGGCAATAGAAGGTGATAAAAGACTGGAGAGATGTGTTTGTGTTGGCTGCATTATATAATAGGACATGAAAGATGGGTTTCTGACATATTTGTATTTAGAGGAATAAATAAGTTTATGTCCTAAATGTCTAAAATGCTGTGCAGGAGCCAGAGAGAAAAAGTGAGCCTAATGTGTGTATTAAGTCCTACACATCTCCTAACTCATTATTAAGAGACGAGTGATCTATTTGGGGCTACCGCTACCCCCCCCCCCCATAGCCGTCCCTTTTCGTGCTTAGTAGCCACAGGCCTCTGCTTGGCCCCTTTCATCGACAATGGACCCTGTGCCCATTTCCTACAGATGTGGGAATATTTTTTGCCTCCAGACATATTACCTTACTTTTCTATTTCAGAGACTGTTTTCAAGGTTATATTTTGAGAAAATATCATTATTTTGTTATTAATAATAACATTTAATTTTTTTAAATTGCTTTGTAGATTTTTTCCGTTGGTTGCGTCATGTAAATAAATGGACAGAATGTCAATAGGGATGCATTACCCCCACTCTGAGACACAGAAAAAAGTTGTGCGGCAATCGTATTGGGATGGACCACATCCAGAATCACAGAGCCATGGCGCGTAATCACTGCCGTGTTACTCATGGTTAGTAGGAATGCTGTATAGAAGCAGAAGTTTGCGTTTACTTGAATTTCACAAGCTGTAACCAGTGCAGAGTAGTGGCCAAAAAATATATGGGAGACGACGGTTTCCCTTTTGTGCCTTTGGGCAAAGTATTTCTGTCAGACACCAATGCCAGCAGGTTGTGCCCAAGATATGTGCCAGCATCATCACAAGCCATTCCAGCACTTTCTGCAAATCATTTCAGCCGTGCCCTTAATCACAATGGCGTATTTCGAGGTTTGTTTTAAGTAAGGTAGAGCAGATTTCTGCTTTCATATTTCAATCATTTCTATTGACTTTTCCATAAAATTTCTGCTTTCTGCAGATCGTGGCTGAAACTAGACTATGCAAAACTACAACCACAAGTGGAAGGTTTGAAATTCAGCCGTAACAGTCTGTAGAGCCTTTGCCGATTAGAAAACACTAACCGTCATTTAACCGATACAGTGATGACGGAAAGCTGCTGTGACAACGGATGTGGTATAGAACTGATTAGGTGCCGCGTGACCAGTAACGACTCTGTGTCTCAGTTTAATAAAGCTTGTTCAGTTGGGTTGAAAGGCGTACAACCCATTTACCTGTAGATAGTTTAGAGGCCTTGTAAACGATCAGGAAATAAAAGCCACATGCATCAAAAGAGCCATTTGCTTCACCCTGCCTGTATATGTGCTCAGAGTCCGTTTTATCACCAGAAGCATGTTGTCCTCTTCCATACAAGTATGTGTATAGCCACATGGCATTAAATACTGTGCCGTTCAGATGTCTGAGAAAGTCTCACAGGCTCTCATATGTAAAAATGAATGAATCACAGTTTAACACAAGACCAGACATCATATCATGAACATAGGAACAGCCACTTGCATGGGAAAGAGCATCACGCATTATGCCATGAAGGTGTCTGCAATTGGCTGTTTGATTCATAGCTTGAATTTTGCTGTCCTTTGTTAAAGGCAGTGTGGTAGTCCTTAGTAAAGGCCACTTTTATGTTTTCTTGCTAACATTGGTTGTCTCCATTTCTGTAAAAATATATTGGTCTTTTGTTTGCTCTTTATCTTTCCCATTGGCATCAGATATTTTTACTGGTCAGGCTGGTAGGACCCTAGCCATGTTTCATGATGTTCCCTAGGGAAAGAATTGGATAACCACAGTGAGTTGTACACAACAAGGGACACTTTGCTTTTGTTTTCATCCTTTGTATAAATCCTTCTATGCAGATGTATTTCTAGACCTTGTCCTAGAAATAATGGACTCCTCTCTGGTGCTGTGCTGAGTTGCTTTGTGACTATATGGAACATTAGAAGCTGTCTTAGACACATCTCATTGCTGTTTTGGCATAGACGGGTCACGCGTTGCCCCAGACTTGTCCGTTTTTCTATTCCATGCACATGGTGCGGTCACGCATGAGCCAGTGGGCCGCATGATGTATGTGCTGAGGAAACTTAATGCAACTGTGAATCTCTTAGGTCTCATACAGACGACTAATAACATGTCCTTGTGCCAATTCAAAGTCATGATTTTCCACATTACCGAATGGGCTTTGTGAAATGAAATCATATAAATCAGTCCTTGCATTGGACAGTATTTTTCAATAAAAAAAAATAAAGACATCCGTCTTGGTCCGGTATATTTTTTTTTCTTGCATTGAATTCCTATAATGGAGGGGGAAAAAGAACAAAACCAAAAAGGCCTAAAATATGAAAATAAAGATCATATGAAATAGTCAGGAATACATGTTCCTGGGCAATCAGAGCAGAGCTGAAATCTCCAGAATAATATACTAAATACATTCAACCATGCTCAACCCTTACTCAGTGCTTATATAGTCAGAAAAAGGTGATAAGTTTGCATCCTCCGTTGCTTCAGGTTATCCAACTAGCAAGCAAAGGGCGCCTGTACTTTTTACCTCACCCCCCCCCCCCACCATCTTTCATAAACTAAGGGCTAGAGCAGACGGGGAGATTCGGGGGCATTTTGTCGCCTGGCGCCTTGTAGTCGCGACTTGTAGCCCCTGAACCTCCCCGAATAGCCAGGTCCTGGGGCGCACCGGCATTACTTGAAAACGCCTGCGCCTATTCACACGCAGCGGCGCGATTTGTGGAGTCAATTTGGAGCGATTCCACAAATCGCGCCGCTGCGTGTGAATAGGCGCAGGCGTTTTCAAGTAATGCCGGTGCGCCCCAGGACCTGGCTATTCGGGGAGGTTCGGGGGCTACAAGTCGCGGCTACAAGTCGCCAGGCGACAAAATGCCCCCGAATCTCCCCTTCTGCTCTAGCCCTAAAGGCTTACTGGCAGTGTATGGGGCCCTAAGGCTTTCACAAAAGAATTGAGTTTGCTTTAAATGAGACAAAACACGGACAACTCTCTATAGAAGTGACTTTAAATTCTCTCTGCTTAAGTGTGAACATGTTTTTTTCTTTTTGCAGGCAGCAATATCACTTTAAGCTGCGGTCCACTGTTGCTTTGAACTAGGGATGCACTGAATACACTATTTGAGATTTGGCCGAATCCTAATTTGCATATGCAAATTAAAGGAGGATTCAATCCTTAAATAAAAAGACCCCTTCCCTCCCCCCCAGCCTAGTTGCTACCCCGGGCAAATACCCTTAGTCTTTACTTCCCCCTTGTGTAGATTCAGGGATCGTAGTTCACGGCAGCCATCTTCTGGGTCTTTAGTAAAAATGCAAGCGGCGTATTGGCGCATGCGCAGTTGGAGCAATTTCCTGCTTTGCGACGACTGGGCATGCACGAAAATTGATGGAAATTACTGAAGCACCAGAAGAAGACACGAAGATTTCTGAAGACTCATAAAACAAGCGGATCTCCCTGTGTATGGCAGCCTTAATAATAATATTAGTAATAATAATGATATCTCTGCATGTATCTGGCAATATCAATGGGCGACTGTCACTTGTATTTGTCGGACATAACTTTAGTACAATTGCTGACATGGCCAGAACACAGTCTGATTTGTTCTTGTACTACTGTATATAATCTGAACGGATGCAGGTCAGAAGATTGTACAATATGAGGCTAGAATCTGCACGTATATGGATATTCAGACACTGAATGTGGAGGCAGAGTAACTTTTCAGATCAACAAGAAGAGATAGAATTACACTGCCAGACACACACTGGCCAAAGAGAGAGAATGACCTTTCCATAAAGACACTGGGTTTGGGGGGAGGGGGATTAATCCTGCCAGACAGACAGAAAAACTCACAGTCACAATTTTGCCAAAGGCATAGACCACCTATAGCAATGACAGGAGTACTGAAAGAAGAATTCAACCTGGTAGGGAAACAACCTGTACCCCCTCCCCCCAGCCTAATTGCCCCCCCCCAGCGCTTTCGGCCCATGTGCAGTTGTTCGGGATGGAAAATCCTCTCCAACTGCGCATGCGCTGAATCTCCGCTCTGCTTCCGAAGTACAACGAAGTAAGAAGATGGCGCCCATGAAGCCCGAGGACAGAATATGCGCCGAAGGGTAAGTAAAAAGTTTGGGGCAATTAGGCAGGGGGAGGAGGGTCTATGTGAGGTGGGGGGGTGGTACAGGTTGAATTCTCCTATAATAGGCACCTCCCTTCTACATCACATGCAATTTGGGTGTTATGGAATAGCATTATAAATGCTTTCCCATGACAGAAGTGCATATTCTAGCCATAAACACATGTATACACAGTTTGGATTTGGAGGCTATTTAGAAATGGAAGCTGCCTCCTTTGTCGTCTGTATTATTGGCATCTCTCACCCAGGCACTATAGGAGTTTTCTTACACAACAAAGCCAAAAGAATCTTTTTGTATTTAATACGATTATGTTTGTTGCAGTTTTTTCCCTGAGGAATTTGTCTTTATAGCTTGGCCATTAAATCTATTAGCATAGTTAAATAGCAGCCCCTTTAATTATATTCACAGGCACTAAGGTATGAAGTCCACACAAAGAAGATAAAGCTTTAGGACACAGTGGTGATTATAATAGTCATGGAACACGTGCAGCCTCCCACTGGAGTTTCCTCCCACCAACATATTTCTAGTAGGATGCATGGCATTAATGGGGCAAACAGAGCCAAGTGTTGAGAGTCCCAGAAGGAATGTTGTAAACCTCAATCTGTCGAGGTCTTGCCAAGCTCCCTACTGCAAAGTAACTCTCCTGCTTGGGGTTCCACACAGCTCAGAAACATGTCAGCCAGTGGCCAGTTTTTTGATAGTGCCTGGAAAGAATATAAGCTCAGTACAGGCTCAACATAGGGAAGATAACATTTTCCATTAAAAAGGATATAAAGGCAAAAATCCAATTTTTACTATCTAGAATGAAAAATAAATTAACTCCAATTTACTTTAATTAAAAAATGTCTACTAGTTTTATATTAAACCTGACTGTATGCAGATAGGAAACTTCGGACAGTCCCTAACTGCTCTGCAGGGAAATTATCATACTTTCAAACAGCAGGAGGAGCCCCCCCATCTTACTTGCCAGAACTCAAGCAGCTTTGTTTGTTTCCCTGTAAAACAGCCGTCGACTGTGTAGAGATTTGTATCCGCAGACCCAATGCAGTCTGTATATTCTGATTATCAATCAGTCTTGCTGTATCAGCTTCTATGGCAGATTATATTATTTGACGTGTGCTGTTTTGATAATTTATAATGATCCCTAAGCTTAACCTCCCAACTGAAGCCCAGATCCCACTGAGCATGTGCGTACACTTGGTCTTACAAAGATGTATAACAAAGTTTCAAGATGATAACCCCAGAGGCCAACTTTGAAAACATAAATCATTTGTTTAATTAGGCTTCTGATGCAGTGAGTACATGTTTAGTATACAAAATACTGCATTTCTAGCATTATTTTAGACTTTAGTTCAGGGATCAGGAACCTTGGCTCTCCAGCTGTTAAGGAACTACAAGTCCCACAATGCATTTGCCTTTATGAATCATGACAGACTCCATTGTGTCAGGCAACTCCTAGACACAGGTGTTACTTGTGAGAGTTGAAGTGTTTTGAAACCGCTTGGGTTGAGATGTGAGAACAGCATTGTATGTAGCAGACAGCTGGTGTTGAAGTCCCCCGCCTCTATTCAGGGATGGTTTTTCTACCTTGACATGAATTGCTTCTTTTATGCCTCTTTCAAACCAGTGGTCTTCTTTATCCAAGATTTGGACCTTGCTATCTTCAAAGGAGTGTCCCTTGTCTTTGAGGTGTAGAAAGACAGCGGAGTCTTGCCCTCTAGATTTCACCCTCCTATGCTGAGACATTCACTTGGTGAGCAGTTTTAAAAAAAATAATTTGCTCTTTTGAGAAATGGATGTCAGTGCAGAATTCTGCTGGAGCACACTATTAACTGATGCGTTTTCCCATGACAGTTTCCCTTTAAAGGGCAAGGAAAGGCAAAGAAATAAAATCCCATTTTTACTTTCTTCAATAAAAAAATCTATCTCCAATAGAGGGCAAGGAAAGGCAGTGAAATTCTTCCTTCATTTACAGCTGTGGATAGGAATTGTCACACGGTCCCTAACTTCTGGCAGGGAAACAATCCTACGTATGAACAGCAGGGGGAGCCCCTGCCTTACTTACCAGCCATGCAGAACTCCAGCAGCTTTGTTTTTTGATCATTTATGACGATCCCTAAGAAGCCCAGACCACACTGAGCATGTGTATGTAGTCTAGTCTTGCAAAGATGTATAACAAATTTACAAGATGACAGCCCCCTGTGGCCAACTTTGAAAGCATAAATCATTTGTTTGATTAGGCTTGTGGTGCAGTAAGTTCATGTTTATGTTTAGTATACAAAATACAGCATTTCTAGCCTTATTCTATTTTAGACTTTCCTTGCCCTTTAAGTATAATGGACGTGCTACTTGCAAAGCACATTCCCTGGGCCCCTGTCTAAAGTAATTCAGTATAAATACAAGTGCATATGTTTAAAGACAGGGTTTTTTTTGTACAAAGTTATGATCCTAAAGTTGATAAGCCACCATTACCACGTCAAGGTAAACCCCATATGGCGGTCCCTAACTTGTTTACATAGTACATAGTCTTTTATTTCTCTGCATAATAGCATTACCTGTAATCAGTGTCTGTTGAGCCTTGGGGGCAAATTCACTAAAGTGCGAAGCGTCCAACGCTAGCGCTAATTCGCCAGTGTGACGTAATTTTCGCAACTTTGCCTATTTACTAAGTGTACCTGGCGAAAATTTGCTAGCGAAGTAGATATACTTGCGCGACTTTGCACCCTTACGCCAGACTAAGTTGCGCACTGACGAAGGGGCGTAACTAAGCTAATTCACTAAGATGACCATTTTACTGAACGTTACCTCTTGCGCTAGACTTTACTTCACCAGGTCAGACCTGGCGAAGTTCAATACAATAGATAGGAGTTTGAAAAAAACTTGAAATTTTTCTAAGTCCCAAAAAAACGCTGACGTCTTAGTTTTTTAGTGTGATAGTCTGAAAAATAGCGTAATTTTTTGGGGGAGGGTTACCCTCCTTCCCCCCATATTTCCTAACATATGACAACACAACTATACAGGGGGCACATGTAGGGCAATAGGACAACTGGCGAATTGTGGCGAAGGCGTGGCTAGCGAATTTCCACACTTTAGTGAATTTGCCCCTTGGTTTCAATTTGAGGTCTAAATCCTCCCCCGCCAGTATGCAGCTTTTAAGAGCGAGAGATTCGCAAACCAACCCCCATTTTTTAAAAGCATAAGACCACCATTAATTTAAAGGAGGTTACCTTGACGTGGTATAGTGGCTTATCAACTTTAAGATCATAACTTTGTACAAAAAAAAACCCTGTCTTTAAACATATGCACTTGCATTTATACTGAATTACTTTAGACAGGGGCCCAGGGAATGTGCTGTGTAAGTAGCACTTCCATTATACTTAAAGGGCAAGGAAAGTGTAAAATAGAATAAGGGTAGAAATGCTGTATTTTGTATACTAAACATAAACATGAACTTAGTGCACCACAAGCCTAATCAAACAAATGATTTATGCTTTCAAAGTTGGCCACAGGGGGCTGTCATCTTGTAACTTGGTTATACATCTTTGCAAGACTAGACTACATACACATGCTCAGTGTGGTCTGGGCTTCTTAGGGATCATCATAAATGATCAAAAAACAAAGCTGCTGGAGTTCTGCAGGGCTGGTAAGTAAGGCAGGGGCTCCCCCTGCTGCTCATAAGTATGATTGTTTCCCTGCCAGAAGTTAGGGACCGTGTGACAATTTCTATCCACAGCTGTAAATGAAGGAAGAATTTAACTGCATACAGTCAGGTTTCTTATAAAAACGGTAGACATTTTTTAATTAAAGTATATTGGAGATAGATTTTTTTTCATTAAAGAAAGTAAAAATGGGATTTTATTTCTTTGCCTTTCCTTGCCCTTTAAATATACTTTAACTTAGCCTTTAGAGTACTCCGACAATCCCCCTTTTTTGACATTTGAAAATATAGTTACTATAAGTTACTGTAAAGATGAGCTACCATTTTAAACCTGGTCAGTGAGATAGTAAATAAAACCGACTTGTGTGCTTATAGCGTTTTTCAGTCAGCCTAAACACGTAAAACAGGGGTTCCACTGTGTGTGTGTATTGAAAGTCTTGGTTTGGCTATGGTTACTATGAATGAAAGGCCATTCCACATTGTTAACTGGGGGGAAGCTGTCAGAGGTTTATGACGTGCTTTTTTCCTATTAAACATTATTTATATCCCGCTGCTCATCACCTGCACTGTATCTTCCTTTCCCTCCATTTCGTCAGGCCCGGATTTGTGGAAAGGCCACCTAAGCCCGGGCCTAGAGTGACAGGATTTTAGGGGGCGGCGTGCTGCCCAGCCACACCCACATTGGTTCAGAAACACTGGGGATACGCAGGAGATACTATAGTTTTTTACATTTCCCATGAGCCAATCCCCATTGATCCATGTAGCAATATATGTTACAAGTGACCACTAGAGGTCTCACTGTTTTACTTGTGCAAGGGTCAGCAGGAAAAGACTTGTGGACTTATTAACAGTGCATTCAGATCATAAGCCTCTAGAGACCATTACAAGAAAGCCTCTAATACATGCTCCAAAGAGACTGCAGCGCATGCTTCTCAGATTGCAAAAGTATGACTGGGACATTTGCTACTGCCCAGGCAAAGATTTACTTATTGCAGATGCTCTTAGCAGGGCCTACCTTCCTAACTCACATGAAGGTGACAAGGACCTTGAAAGTATTAGGGATGCATCGAATCCACTATTTTGGATTCGGCCAAACCCCCAAATTCTTTTCCCAAAAGATTTGTCCGAATACTGAACCCAGTATGCAAATTAGGGGTCGGAAGGGGAAAACATTTTTTACTTCCTTGTTTTGTGCCAAAAAGTCACGTGATTTCCCTCCCTGGTCCTAATTTGCAAATTAGGATTCGGTTCAGCCAGGCAGATGGAATTGGCCGAATCCTGCTGAAAAAGGCCGAATCTTGGCCGAAGCCTGGATTCGGTGCATCCGTAGAAACTATCAATACGTGTGAATACTTGGCAATAAGTAAAGATAGGCTTAAAGAGATACAAACATGCACAGAACAAGATCCAACAATGCAAATTCTAAAGACTACAATTTTACAGGGTTGGACAAAATACAAACCATATAGCCCTGTTGAAATTTCTCCTTTTTTCACATCAGAGATGAACTGTCAACACATCAGGGCATAATATTCAAGGGAGAAAGAGTGGTCATACCAGGGAGTCTCGGAAGAGACATCATGGAAACATTACACACCTCACATATAGGCACAGAAGGAGGTCTACGTAGGGCACGGGAATGTGTGTACTGGCCAGGAATGAGTGATCCAATTAGAAAGTTCATTGTGAAATATGTGCATCTTGTGGAGACAAGCAGCCAAAGGAAACATTGCAACCCCATGAAATCCCTGACAGACCATGGTCAAAAGTTGGCACTGATCTGTTCACTTGGAATGACAAAGCGTTTCTGACAACAGTTGAATACTATTCCAATTTCTAGGAAGTAGACTACCTGCAAGACACCAGATCAAAAACAGTAATCAAAAAGCTAAAGCCCACTTTGCAAGGCATGCCATTCCAGGTATACTAATTTCTGCGGAAAGCAAAACAAGCAGGTACAGACATTTATCTTATGCTGCTGGATTTAAGAAATACACCCACTCAAGGCATGGGGAGTAGTCCAGTTCAGAGACTAATGAGCAGACGTACAAAGATTCTATTACCAATAAATAAACAACTTCTGAAACCAAAACTTGTGGTTAACATCAATTCCAAACTGAATCAAAATCGCCAGGCAAAGTACTACGACAAATCTGCAAGAGATCTACCAACTCTACAGAAAAACGATGTTTGGGTTCAACCAGTGGATAAATATATTAAGCAGTGGCAAAAGGCAAAAAGAACCTAGGGCATTGGTCTTACCCAGGGCTGCCATTAGAAATCACAGGGCCCGTACAACAACATTTTCAGGGCCCCCTGCGTCCCACGCCCGCTATGTAAATCTGGCCCTGCATGTCGGTACTCATTGTAATGGAGATGTGCCTTCTAACACACTCCTTTTTCCCGCCGGTTCAAGTTGTAGTAGAAGGGACGCTAGTGTTTGCGTGAAGTCTAATTGGAGGGGCGGGAAGCAGGCATGTTTAGTCAGCTGGTGCGTTACTTATATCAAGCTACGGCGCTAAGGAGTGTATAAAAAAAAAAAATGCACCTCTGCAAATTGTTTTCCTTCATAAACACAAAGTACAAAACTCAAGGCACAGAGACTTGCAGAAA
Organism: Xenopus borealis; assembly: GCA_024363595.1. Lineage (NCBI taxonomy): Eukaryota > Metazoa > Chordata > Amphibia > Anura > Pipidae > Xenopus > Xenopus borealis. Next base: position 113,603,782 of record CM044435.1, read on the forward strand.
GAGTCCCCAGAACCAATTTGTTACGGCCAAAACCGATGTATCCCCCACACAGTGCCTACCAGTGCCATGATGAATATTTTGGAAAATAAATCCCAATGAATGGTGTGCCACATAATTTGCCTCACAGAAACATGTCTACCATAAAATTAACGGATCCCCTGTGGTAAAATATGATAATGGAACTCCTTGCAGGCCTAGATTTGTGGAAAGGCCACCAAGGCCCAGGGCTGTAGGAGTTCACACCTGCCAATATTTTCGAAGTAAAAAGAGGTAATTGTTTTGACCACACCAATTTCTGTGAAACCCCCCCCCCCCAATTAACATGTTTATTTTACAAAATTTGGCAGGTTATCAAAGTTTGAAAATATTTCTCCTTATCTACGGTTACAATGACTTGTTTTCTTATCTCAAAAATGGTTACAAAGTATCTTATTTGCACCTGTTAGGGTAAGGCTACACGGGAAGATTTCGGGGAGATTTGTCGCCTGGTGACTAATTGCCGCGACTAATCTCCCCGAATGGCTTGCCTCACAAGGCAATTTCGAGCGACTTTAAAAAATGCATCACCACGTGTGAGTAGGCGCTGGCGACTTTAGTGCTTTCAGGTGCAAGATACTAGCAAGCCATCCGGGGAGATTAGTCGCAGCAATTCGTCACCAGGCGACAAATCTCCCCGAAATCTTCCCGTGTCGCCTTACCCTGTTCTGGACTCTCTGCCAAAAGCCAATTAAGTTAGAAACTTTGTTTCTTTTTCTGGCTGTTCAGTGCAGAGAAAAATTGGACTTTCCAGTACAAATGAGGGACTGCAGGTTGAGCTGTCCAAAGAGGGACTGTCCCTCTGAAAAAAGGACAGTTGGGAGGTATGGAGTTTAGGGGGTGGCATGCTGCCAAACCACACCCTCATTGGTTCAGAAACACTGGTCATGTGCAGGAGATACAGATGTTTTTTTACATTTCCCTATTGCTCCAGTCCAGATGATGAAAATTTCACAGAATAAAAGGAAGGGGACAACACCGGGCCTAGGGGTTCCCACTATGTAAATCAGGATCCGACTCCTTGATGACTATGGGAAATGGCTTACACTTCACTCGACGCTTTCTGGATTCTGAATAACATATCCTAGATCTGTAGTGGTGATACGGTTAGCAAAATGCTGCCATTTGTAATCAGCTGCAGTACTGTGTCAGACGCACATTTATTATTGAAGAGATTCTGCCATGATTTTTTAGGACGTATTTTTTTGTTTTCTAAATTACACTGTTTACACTGCAAATAATTAAATCTACAATATAAAATGTAATTCCTGAACCAGCAAGTGTATCTTTTGTCATAATATTGGTGTGTAGGCAGCCATCTCAGGTCATTTTGCCTGGTCATATGCTTTCAGAAAGAGCCAGCACTTTAGGATGGAACTGCTTTCTTACGAGGCTGTGGTTTCTCCTGCTCAATGTAACTGAATGTGATGCAGTGGGACCTGGATTTTACTATTGAGTGCTGTTCTTAGATCTACCAGGCAGCTGTTATCTTGTGTTAGGGAGCTGTTATCTGGTTGCCTTCCCATTGTTCTGTTGTTAGGCTGCTGTGGGGGAAAAGGGGAGGGGGTGATATCACTCCAACTTGCAGTACAGCAGCAAAGAGTGACTGAAGTTTATCAGAGCACAAGTCACATGACCAGGGGCAGCTTGGAAACTGACAATATGTCTAGCTCCGTTTCAGATTTCAAAATTAGATATACACAAATCTGTTTGCTCTTTTGAGAAATGGATTTCAGTGCATAATTCTGCTAGCGCGGTACAATTAACTGAAGCATTTTGAAAAAAACATTATCCCTTTAACATGTATGTATGTATGTATGTATGTATGTATGTATGTATGTATGTGTGTCTGCATATTCGGCAGCCTTGTACAGTATATAAACAATGAACTAACAGATTACTTGCAAAAGAAAAATAATGGAAAAGGTAAAAAGGGCCTTGCCCAAAAGAGCTTATGATCTGTATTTGATGGTATACAAGTACTTGCAGCCAAATGAAGTAGAATTATGGAGACATTCATTAAACAATACCACCACTGTTCATCATCTAAATAGTATGTGTGGAACCATCAGGTCTGCATTGGGATTTAAAATAGGCCCTGGTATTTCAATTACTTAGAGGCCCAAACAGCTCCCTAAATAGTGACTGTCTATGACATTTTACAGCAGCCCCTCACAATCCAGGCCTGGGAACAATACTAGTACACCAGGGGTGGACCAACCATGAGGCAAGGTTAGGACTTTGCCTTAGGCAGCATTGCCTCACAAGTTACTAAGGGCGGCAACAAGCTACTCCTGGTAACTGTTAATAGCCGTATTTCCTGGTTTTAAACCGGATACTCTTCCAAAGCAAGAGAGCATAATTGCACTCTCTCCACTAGTGAAAACAGCCCCCCAGAAGCACTCTGATGCAAGAGAAGGAGGCTAAGAGCAGTGTGAGATGGGGCTGCATCTGATAAGCCGCCTCGTGGCTCAAATTGCCCTTGCAGTGTGATGGCAGGAGCTCCTGTGAATACACGTAGGGTCGCCATCTGGTCGGTAAAAATATTTATCAATGTTATTTATAGGGAAAAAAGATACAAATATGTATTTATGGCAACACTAAATACATGCAGTTATGGCATAGACATACTTTGGTACAAAGTCTGCCAAGACTTTTGCGCCCAACATTCAATATGTGAGAGACACTGTTATTCTCTGCAGCAATGTTGTTTCACTATAAAAATATATTTAAAAAACAGGTCATATGTAAAACTCTGCTACAACTAACAATCATTTTCATAAAAATATTCTTTAGTAATATAAGTACTAAGGTTCACCCGGTGGGATCATCGTGAGATTCATGGTGCACACAAACACAGCATACAGGTTAGATCACATCAGCCAATTAAAAAAATTGTCCTTTACTCCCACAATTTGTCCTGTTACAGTTAGAGCTACGCTCTTTCTGTTCAGGGGAACTCTGCGGCAGCACGCAGACCATCATGAAATGTTGGCTCAAGGGTAAAAGGCCAATATTTACAGATAAATATATTTCAAAAGATTTAATAGGTCACTTAATAAGATACAAAATATCTGTTGGTTTAGTATTAATTTTGACATGATACAGGAAGCATTTACACAAGAAACCTTGGAAAAGACACCTGCTTTGAGGAGCAGTTGCTTCCAGAGGTCCCCATGTATATTATGCCTCCACGTGTAACATTCTTTCACCTGGTGAACTGCATGCCAATGCAATACTTCCACAACTACAAGCATCTCTGTGTTAAATGACAATTTGCACCCACACTGATAATAATGAAGAAGAGGCTTACCCGTATTGGTAAATCACGCTCAAGCTACTTTACGGTCACCTGCAATTATGCTGAAATTCTGGAAAAAGAATACTGAAAAAACACAGCAGACTGCATGCAAATGCTGCACTTTTCTTTGTAATAGAGGCCTCATCTGTACTGAAAAAAAAAACTTTATTTAAATACTCATTTTTAATGCATTTGCATTCAGCCCGATTGGATAAATCCAAAGCATGTAAGCCTATGAGAATGAAATGGTGCATTCACAATATACATTCTGATACGGATACAGCAGATGTGTATTGCAACTTCTGTTAAACTAGTGAATTGTATAGAGAGGGTTTCCCATGTTTTCCACAAAGGCGTCACATGGTGTGGGGGAGTCAATAAGGATAGTGTTTCATTTTTGAGGGATCATTATTGTGGGAAGTGGGTGTTGTAGCTTAGTTCTTTGTGTTCAGTTAAGCTGCACCACAAGAAGAGGTAAATGTTGTTGAGCTATAAGGCCATGTACCTTCCACTTGGGAACAAATGAATGACTGCTCACAAGCTGCGAGATTGGTGCAGCTGCTCTGAAAGGCAGCATTGAATGGACATGCTATGGGCTTAATGCCCAATGCAGTGAAACAAGACATAGGCAAAGATCATGGTTTCTTAAACAAGTTACTGCTTATTTATTTATAACTAGAATTGTTCCTATTAAAAACACAGAAATCCAACATATATATATATTTCTATATTATACACAATATACAGATAGTTTTGTTAGTCCAAGGTAATATGGAGGGTCAAAACAGAGAGTAGGAAGGTTTAAGGAAGCGTCTGTTGGTCTGAGGCATTGGTGGTGCCATAAACCCAGGTCTTTTGTCAGCTCCTGTCTTTGAACCACCAGTGTAGCTACTAGATGTTCTTGCAGTAGAACTATTCCTAGAGTATGAACTATTCCCACTAGAAAAAAAAAAAAAAATTAAACAGATTATACTTAGACCGCAATCTCATAAACCACAAATTATATTCGAGTTATGGCTGTAATGTTAAGCCATTTAATTCTTCAGTTGTAAATTGCTCAGTAGTTATTTTGGATCCATGGAATAAACAAATATTTACCTCTACAGGACACTTTGGTTTATTAGTGACCAACAATCACATTCCCAATGTGCCACACTACTTGTTTCTGTGTATTGTGTACAAATTGTATGTATGTATTTCTGTATTTATAAAGCGCTTCAACGATATGCAGCTCTGTACAATCTTACAGGGCTCTTGTTTAATAGCATATTCATGTTTTCTCAAACAGGTTTCAGTAAAGTGTTTTACAGAATGTTTTTTCGTCTTCAAGTGTTGTATATGTAATGGGCTAACAAACTTCTTTTGTAGCTATGAATCTAGTAACAGGGCCTCCAGCTGAAGACCATGGTCCTGGTGCAACAAAATGTCTTATGAACAGACAGATTACACAATTACTAACTCATATTTTGTGACATGAAGCATTTAGTTGCTATGGGGAAACCAAGCTAAGAAAGCATCAGGAATGATAAAAACCTGTCATGACTCGGTTTGATATGAACTAGACCAAGAGTGTCCAAACTGCAGCCCTAGGGCCAAATGCGGCCCAGCTTGAGAAGCTCAGTTCCCGAGAAAATGTCATGTTGCAAAGGATATAGGATGAGGGGGACTCTGCCCATTGCCCAGTTAGTAATAATAATATAATAATAATGTCTATTTAATATCTTGTGTATTGTGTAAAATATTGTGTATTTTCTTTACTTTTACAAATAAAAAGTGTTTGTGTATTTCATGTGTGGCCCCCCAGACATTTTTTCTTCTTCCAATGTGGCCCTCAAAGCCCAAAGTTTGGACACCCCTGAACTAGACACACAATAACTAGTGAATTTATTCGCGTGGGGCGAATTTGCAGGGAATTCCCGCAATTCGCGAAATGCCAGTGAAAATTCGCCGGCGTCCCGTTTTGGATGCAGGCATCCATTTTTGGACGCCGTCAATGGGGCTGGTGTCCAAAAATGGCATCCATAAAGCGGTGGCATTTCAAGCATTTTTGAGAGATATGCGAAAAATTCGGCAAAGTGAAACTCCCCAGATTCGCTCATTGCTAACAATCACTCATCCCTTCAAACATTAATGTGACAAAAAAGATAGTCGATATAAAAATGGAGTCATGCCACCTAGCATGTCAGAACTTACTTTTTGGAACGGGACTGCGAACCATCTCCTCCGGTCTTTCGTTTTTTGGACTTCCTAAAGGATGGGGCATTCTTCCGCTTTGTACCTTTATTGCTGTTGGAATTGAAGTAAGAGGACTTTTCGCAACTTACATTATCCTCATCATCTGTATATTTCCTTGCTGAGAAATTAGCAGGTCCACCAGATTTTTGGCAAACCTCTTCCACTGGAAGGATAAAAAAAGAAATTGCATGAAAGCCTGCTTCCCACTGGCATATACAAGAGTTAAAGGAGAAGGAAAGATTTTAACTAAGTAAGCTTTATCAGAAAGGACTATATAAATATATAAGTAAACCCTCAATGTTATGCCGCACGGAGTCCTCTATCAAATGAAACACAGCATTTCTTTTCTTCTATTGTGTACACATGGTTTCCTGTATCAGACTTCCTGTTTTCACGTAAACCTCCAGGGCTTGGGCATGCTCAGTTTGCTCAACTCTCCCTCACTCCCTGCTGTAATCTGAGCATAGAGCTATGCATGACTAAGACAGAAAGTGAGGTCACACCAAGCAAATATGGCAGCTACTATCCTTAAGTAACAGAGAGCTTCTAGAACGGTTTACTCAGGTATGGTAAAACAATCTACAGAATACATATAGCATTCTAGCTTGCACGATTATGGTTAATCTATTGGCAATAGATTTCTTTCGGTAGCTTTCCTTCCCCTTTATGTGCATCTAAAAAGATATGAAATGGTCAGTTTTTACAGTTTTATTCTAATAACTATATGGCACACAGGTGAAGGTGTGTGTGTAGAATACCTGGAAGAGTCCATTCAGAATATTTCTGTAAAACTTCAATTAGTTCTGCACCATATTTCTCCAACTTATCTTCTGTAACGCCATCAATCTGAAGTAAAACCTCAGGCTCAGGAGATAGTGACTCTGTAACGCAGGAATATTAGACTGTAATGTCTTTCCATGTTCACCTTAACAGACATTCACTCCTCTTATCTAAGCCTAAAACAAATGGATTACAAACTACAAACAATACTTTTATGATGGAAAATTAATGAATTTGCCATTGCTATATCATATCAAACTTAACATGTCCCTATTCCTATGTCATTTCAGGTTCTGAGCTGTCCCCTGGCTGGCTGCAGCATCCATTTGGCATGAATCTTAACTTGTTAATGTCGCTTATATTAATACAGATACAACTTTAGAGTCTGGGACACCAGAGATCACTTTTCAAACATTACCCACTATTGTAGAACAACTTCTCACCTGCAATTCTCCGTATTGTGGCCGTGTTGAAGATATTGAAGTAATGAACTCCAAATACTTTGCCCAATCGTTTGCAGAGTTCTGAGAGCTCTGCTTGGCACTTTGCGACCATTTCTTCCCTTTGGGAAGTGTTGGTGACAACTGATGCCTTTTGTTTTCTGAGGCTGCTGGCATTTTCTGTGTCCTGGAACTCGACCTGTTATTTAAACAAACATGAAATTTGATTTTAAATCAGTTAGCCAGGACATATATAACTATGCATGCCTGCAAACCACTAGGAATCCAACCTTTTACCAGCTTTGTACATATGAATACTGTATACTGGAGACACACCTTCAAGAATCCATTTAGCACAGCTTGTGCTCGCTCTCCCATTTTTACGTACGCCACAGCCTGTTCATTGGCAGTAATGTAAAGCTCTTCATCTATTATCCTGTCCAGGACTAACTTCCGGAATAGACGTTCTGCATTGTGCCGTGTATAAGCAGCTCCTTTCCCAAATAACCCATCCTGGATTTTTGCAGACTTAGAACCTGGTGTAATGAAATGAGGTGCTTATTTTTGAATTCCAAGCTTGAAAGCGATTTTTAATTGCATGAAAACTAAGTATAGTGCCAAGTAGAGCCTTTTATGTGCTGCCAGTCCACACAGGGGCTACCAAATAACAAATCACAGTCCTTATTTGGCACCCCAAGGAACGTTTTCATGCTTGTGTTGCTCCCCAACTCTTTTCACGTTTGAATGTGGCTCACGGGTAAAAAAAGGTTGGGGACTACTATACTACTGAATGTATGCGACTGAACCCCATTGACATACAAAAAATAATACAAGCACCACACACAGTGTACAACTACTATTTTAGCTGCACTGTAGCAACATTAACAGAGCACACCAGCACTTGTTTCATTTTGTAGAGCGGTACTTACCTAGAAATATATCTACCATCATGTTAAGGGTCAATCGACTGTGGTTGCTTCTACCCCTTCCACGCCCTGATACGGAGGAGCAATTATCTTGCACAAATCTCACAATGTTTCTCACATCATCTGTCACATCTCTGGATTTGTAGTCCTTAATGAAAACAGCAAAATGCTCAATATTTTAGAACAGCCAATTTATTTCTAAACTTAATAAAAACACCTGAAATACTGTGCAGATTGGGTTCAGGATTAAGTCAGTATTTGGCCTTTTTCAGTAGGCTTCAGATTCAGTTGAATCCAAGTGTTTGGCCCAAATGAATCTGAATCCTAAAAATCAAGTGACTTTTCATCACTCAACAACTCTTTTTAATGGTGCGGTTCTCTTTAACCCTTTGTTTTCCTAATTTGCATATGTTTATTAGGGATTTGGTTCAGTATAAAGTTGTTGGAATTTACGGTTACCCAGGTGGCATCAAGTTTGCCACATAAAAGAATTAAAAGTGGTGGGTCACATTTAATTTTAGCAACTTTTTACGACTGTTTCCATCTAAAACAACACATGTTCTGTAAGTCTACAGATCTAGTCATTGCTACTATTTATTATCATATTTCTATTCAGGCCTCTTCTACTATATTCCAAATGAATGCATGGTTGCTAAGGTAATTTGGACCCAAGCAACCAGAATGCTGAAACTGCAAGCTTGAGAGCTGCTGAATAAAAAGCAAAATAACTCAAAAACCACAAATTTCAAATGAAAGCCAATTGCAGATTGTCTCAGAATATCACACTCTACGTCATACTAAAAGTTAATTTAAAGGTGATCAACCCTTTTAAATAAAACCACAAAAATTAAAACAGCATTTGCAAACCTGTTTCTATTACTTCAGTGTTATAAGAAATTAATTGGCCTTGTGCATAGAAAATCAGTATTTTATTTTATGCTTTGACATGGTTATCTAGTCCACTTGTATGCTGTATGGTGGTTCCAAAGCCAGGCTGATTTATTAAAAGAAACTTTATTTGAAAAGCAGGAACATGATACTTTACTAGCAGGACATACATGATATCAGTGCTGAAACTAAGTAAGATTTGTCTAAATTAATAACAACAATATCTCTTTCAGCAGAAAACATTTACCTGTGCTCTATAGAACGTCTCTACTAGTGATGTGTGCTGATAAATTTTCAACCCGCACCTGACCGGACTGAGTCTTTATAGAGAGCGGGAAGCGATTGGCTGAACCCGACCTGTGGCCCAAATAGTTTAAGCAGGTGTTGGTCTGCACACCACTAGTCTCTACATAGCCATCGCATTGAAAATTATACAAATTGAATCAAGTCAAAACCTCTTAACAAAAGACATACTTGTTGCTCTTATATTGAAAATACATACTGTCAATGACCTGCAGCGAGATTAAAGAGCCCTAGTGTTTAAAGGGTAAATGCAAACATTTAAGAAGTCCAGACTTTTTCAATAGAATAAACCTGAGAAAAAAAAACTCACCTTCTTCCCAAGACAGTTATCACATGCAACCCTTGTGTGCTCTTTGCAGAAGTTTGGATTGAAGTTATTTTCACCGAAATAAGCCAGAAGTTGCATCCTGCGACATTCTACCACATTTTCACAGTAGTGGACCATGCTGTATAGGTTGTTATAATGTGTCTGTTTCGTATGCATATTTCCATCTTTCTCCACTGAATAAAAGAGAAACCCAAAATAAATCTTCAACAAGCACAACTGCTGGGTAGCAGACAATGGATTTGAATAAATCAAGCAGTATAACTAAAGGTAGCCGAACACGGGCTGATAAAAGCTGCCAACAAAGTCGACAGCTTATTGGCTTATGTGTGGGGCCCTCCAACATGCCTCACTGATCGATATCTTGGGAAAATAAGGCAGATGTCAATCGGGCAGGGCTAAAAGTCATGTCAGTTCGCGGACCTGATGCGGACTTGCGATATGACCACCCGTACTGCTGCATTATGATCAGATAGTTGGACCCTAGGGCCCACGGTTGGATCAGTCCTAGATCGCCACCTCAAGGTGGGCATATCGGGGAAAGATCTGCTTGTTTGGCAACATCACCAAACGAGCGGATCTCTCTGTGTTGCCCACCTTAAGAATTATAGCTATTACACAAGCAACATTATCAGAATAAATGGCGGCTCTAAATGTAATGAGATTAAAAAAAACACACAAGACACCTTTGAGATCTTCAAGTGACTACTCACTTTGTATTAGCCTACGGATTCTTGTTACATCATGGTAGCTGTAGAACAGGAGGCAGTGCGATGTCTCCCCATCTCGGCCAGCTCTACCGGACTCCTGGTAATATCCCTCCACAGACTTTGGCAGAGTGGCATGAATGACATACCTCACATCTGGCTTATCTATTCCCATTCCAAAAGCAATGGTAGCACAGATTACCTGTACCAAAAACATTTTTTCATTAATGTCACATTGGAATGGAAAGCAAAAGAGGCTACAAACTTCTATAAGCTGTCAGCAAAGCCAAGCCTTAATAACAAGTAAAGGTACGGGGCCCGTTACCCAGAACGCTCGGGACCTGTGAGTTTCTGGATAATGTATTTTTTTTAGTTAGTTGTGTCTTCATTCTACTAGACAATTGTGTAAACTTTAAGGGTCGAAATGAAAAACTGTCAAATTCGACTAGGGAGTTATCCAAAATCAGAGTTTAAAAAAAAAAAAAAAAAACACAATTTTCGAGATTTATCATACTCTTGCCCTTTAAGAATTCAATTTGGACTATTCATCACTTAAAACCTGCTGAATTGCTGCTTTAAGTCAATGGGAGACTCCAGGGATCAATTTGGAGATGTTTGCAGCCTTCCTGACATGTTTCAACTCAAATCTAATTTTCGGCTTGTTTCAATTAGTCGGAGTTGAAATTATTTGATTCTAATACATTGACGAATTTAGAATTTATGGAAGTTTAAAAATAAACAAACAACTCCAAAAGGCTGCTTTTACTTCCAAAAAGGATTCATTATATCTTAGTTGAGCTCAAGTACAAACTACTGTTTTTATTACAGAAAAGAGAGAAAATTAGAGAAAAGGGAAATCATTTAAAAAAATTTGGATTATTGGGATAAAATGTAGTCTATTGGAGATGACCTTTCCATAATTCAGGGCCTTTCTGGATAACGAGTTTTCTGATAATTTTTATAAATGTATAAAGAACACATAAATGTGCATGAGAGAGAAGCAGGCACCCATTGGAGTCCTTTATAAAAATTTGGTTGGGAAGAACACTGTCCAAATAATAAACCTTAATTGTACTCTGGTTTGGGCAGCTAAACATATTTACACACTGCCCCTCATTGAAAGTATCATGTCTACGTTAGAAGTTGTATTTCACAGCTCAGGTCAGCATGCCTGAAACTATGAACAAATACAATCACTCTGCTGGCCTGAGCTTGTGCCTGGAATATTTTTCACTGGTAGGAACATTCTAATATCTTCCCAACTGACAATATAATAGGATGAGGCAAGCCCAACAAGTATAGATAAAAATATACAAACTTTAGGTAAATATACAGCTTAAACAGCCAGCAGCTTGCATTTTTCACTGAAAACTTTAAAGGAACAGTTCAGTGTAAATATAAAAACTGGGTAAATAGATAGGCTGTGCAAAATAAAAAATATGTTTCTAATATAGTTATTTAGGCAAAAATGTAATGTACAAAGGCTGGAGTGACTGGATGTCTATTATAATAGCCAGAACACTACTTCCTGCTTTTCAGCTCTTTAAGTCACATGGGACATAACTGTTCAGTGAGTTTGCAATTGATCCTCGGCATTCATTTAAAAGCAACAGTTATGGCCTGAGTGGCCTCCCCTCAAGTCACTGATTGAAGCCTATGATTAAGGGATATACTCCCGAAACACGTTAGGTGATTACTGCAGCAGTTCTAATAAATTGGATCCAGACGTGCCGTCACTTGTTGTGGATTTTTTCATATATTACAGTGGGGACACTGACTGACTGAGCACCTGGACCTTTAACAAGGGAAGCACGGTGAGCTAGAGCGGTTTTTTCTTATTTTTTTTGTCTATTGATTGGTTACTGCCTGGTAACCAATCAGTGGAAAACAAGAGAGCTGAAAAGCGGGAAGCAGTGTTCTGGCTATTATGTTAGACATCCAGTCACCCCAGCCTTTATACATTAAATTTTTTCCTAAATAACTATATTACAGGCATTTTTTATTTTGCACAGCCTATTTACCCAGTTTTTATTTTTATACTGAACAATTCCTTTAAGCTGTAAGCCAGCGGGATCCATTACTCTATCTGTACCAGATTACTCATAAGAACCTAGACACAATGCGGACAACAACGCTACTGACCAAATGGAAGGCAGGTGGCAGCAAAACACAAAAAATACATTTGCTTAAAAGTTGAGATAGTGGATTGTGTTTACTAAAAAGCAATTACTTTATGCCCACAATGCAGAATTTCTTTCCAATGTTCTAATGCAGGGGTCCACAACTACCGGGCCAAGGGCCACTATTGGATCGCGGACATAGCTGAACTGGGCTGCCGAGCTGAGTCCACATTTAACATGGGCGCACCAAATTTGACAGTGGCGTGCCTGAATTTGAAAACTGCTCCTGTAGTGGAAAGGAGCAGCATATTTGTGTGTAAATTTACATAACTGCAATTTCCAAAAGATCACCTAGAGGTTCAGCATGCAAAGGGAGCCAAGGCTGCCATTAGAAATCACGGGCCCCATAGAACAAAATCTTCGGGGCCCAATGGCTCCGCCCACCCCAGATCCAGCCCACAACACAGTTAAAAAGACCACACAGACAACACAAAGAAAGGTAAACCTCCCACACACACACAAGTTATAAAAAACCACTGATGGGCAGGGCTCCCTATAAGTTTAAAAAAAAAAAAAAAAAAAAAAAACTGTGGCACCAGGGACCCCCCATAAAAGATTTAGTTTTCTAAAAATCATTGGTGGTCAGGGCCCCCCATAAATGTTTTTTTTATTTTAAAACCTTGGTGCCCAGTGCATTTTGGGCTGGGCCTAGTGGCTGTACTCATGCTGTGGCAGGGCCCCTGTTGCTGCCAGAGAGATGCCGAATCATGTGGGAAGGAGGGACCTGTAGTGCCTGCACGTTGCTTTCCCCTCCCCTGTTCCTATACTGTTCGTTTTTTCATGAAATCTTAGTCCCTGCATGGTGATTGGATAAGCTGAGAGAAAATGTCAGATTTCACCCTCCAGCCTATCCAATCCCTGTCCTGCTCTACCGGAGGGGAAAGAAACATGCAGGCACTACTCCCTCCTCCCCACTAGATTATGCAGCTTTCTGACAGCAGCAGGGGCCCTGCTACAGCGTGAATACAGCTCCTCCCACCCCCCACCCCCCAAGATCCAAAAAGCACTGGGCCAATTGTCCCCCCAGTCCCCCCCTAATGGCAGCCATGAAGGGAGCTCTGTACTTATCTCCTGATCAATGCATGTAAAAGGGCTCTACTGAGCTGCACCTTTCAATTCCACTTGTAAAATGACTTATGCTGGCAGTACATACGAAAGCAAGAACTTTTTGTGTACCTTTTGGTGTTTAAATTGTACCAATTTTAGTGCTCAGGGACCATACATGAGCCTTTAGGACTACTATATATTGTAGTCGGAGTGAATGGATAATTTTGCAGGTCCATAATGAAATCATTGCTGGAGTATTTTGTTTAATGAAGGTGGAAAAGTATGAGAGTTTACACGAGTATTTTAGGGAATCACAAGCTCTAGCTATGTTACAGAATATCATGTGTTCTTGTACAGATAGTATACTTATTTAATGACGAGGAATACAAAATAATTCAAGTTCCAAAAATGGAAGCAACAGGTCTATATTTAAAGGATAAATTAAAAATATTTTGCTATACTAGAATAGAAAAAAAATAACCCACCCCCTTTTATGCAGACAGATGTGACAATAATGCCACCATAGTCTTTAGTCGGTGCAATACCTGGCAACCATCTTGGTTTATCCACTTATGCTGTACATAATCTCTGTTGGAGTCAGCAAGTCCTGCATGATATGCAAGAGCAGCGAGGCCCTCCTTCTGTAGAGTATCTGCCACTGTATCACACTCATGCCGAGACAGACAATAAATGATTCCAGAATTATCTATAAAATGAATAACAGAACTATAAACCAGTATTCCGGTTTCCCTAAGCCTACATTGTAATTCAACACAATTTATGAATTATATAAATTACGAGGCATATTTGGACATTTTTTTTTTTTGGTCAAAACTCTCAAATTCAAATTGTGAATTATCCAAACTATATTTGAGCTTTAATTAGAATTTCGTGATTTATCAAACTCTTTAAGAACTTGAATTTAACTATTCGACACCTAAAACCTGCCGAGTCAATAGGAGAATTCCAGGGACCAATTTGGATGTTAGTAGCCTTCCTGACCAAGTTTTTTTTGGATAAAAACCTCGAATCGAGTTTAGTCAAATTCAGTTTGAGTTGGTAAAATTTGTATGCGTTTTAGATATAAATAATCCCCCAGTTGGATTTCGAGTATATTCAAATTTATTAGAGTTTTTATAAAAACTCACATGAATTTGAAATTTGACCTAAATATATCTGTCCATATCCAGCTTCGTTTACTACTATATAATAGGATAGGACAGCCAACAAATTGAAAATAAAATCACATGGATATGCCAATGACCTTCAGGACCTAAAATGTTGTATGTCCTGACCTGTTGCATAACAAATGAATATGTAAGATAATGAAGACATCATAATAAAGGACCTCTGTTTGTTCTAAGCATATTAGATCAGCTATGCAACTATACTGTATAATTTCAGTTACAGAAGAACTGTCTTCAAACTTAGTACTTACTTGGGTGATTTTTCTTGATCCACTCAACACAGTCCAATGCCACCCTCTTGGGTCTTTTTGGAAGGACTTCATATTTTAGGTTGTCTCGGTTAAAGCTCATTGTAAATCTAAATAAAAAACAGATGCAGATGAGTACTCTCTGTAATAGATGGAGTGTGTGATTGCCTACACCTCGGTAAAGATACAGCTTATCATTTTGGAGGGCAAACTTACATTTGGGGTTTGGTCATCTTAAGTTGATTAAGAATGTCCTTCTGAACACGGGGGTTTGCAGTTGCGGTGAGAGCCATCATTGGTACAGACTGGAACTTCTGGCGCAGCATATTTAAGCGCTTGTAGTCTGGGCGGAAATCATGGCCCCACTGAAAGATTACAGTGCAACATAATACATAAAAGGGTATATATACATGCAGCAAAGTTTAAATAACAGGAGACACCAGAATATACCTGACTGACACAGTGAGCCTCATCAATGACAAATCGTGCCAGCAACTGACGCTCATATAGATTTTCCATGGTCGATATTAGTCTGGTACTTGCACAGACCTATATATAAGGAAAAAAATAGATTCCATAAAAATACTGCCTTCAGATCTAGAGATAATAGCAAATCATAAACCTCTTCATAACAAGAGCATACAATTATACAACGCTAGATTTAGGACTTCATTAGTAACAACTTAATATGCAGATAATTGTGCAAGAAGAAATGTAGAACAGGTCAAATCATGAATTTCAAGACTCAGAAACAGGTGTTCAGATGCAGCATTCTCCATCACACCTAGTAATTACAATTATGCAGTGTTTTTGTTTTGAGTGTTTTTAAAAGCTAAAAGAAAATCTGCAGTATAGTAACCTTAGTCAGCACATTGCAAATGTTCTCATAATTTGTGGAGTATCTTCTGAAGCATGCATTCAACCCATTCAGTTGAGAGAATATGTGTATTGAAATGAGGATGGCAACATCTAGTGTGCAACAGTAGCTGCCTAGGTGGCTCTGACAAATGACGAAAGCCAGGAACAATTTCCATTAATGTAATTAAAAGGCGTAGGTGACCTTTCAATTAACTTTTAGGCTGAAGAAGACGGGGTGAGATAATTTACAACTTTTTTTTTTATTCTCTTATTTTTTATATATATGTTCTATTATTTAGATTTTTCTTCAGCCCTCCATTTTGGAATTTCAAATACAGAAGTAATGAAAGTTAACAATAAAAATAAAATTATAGCCTCACAGAGCAACATATTTTTGGCTGGCTAGGAGCAAGCGTACACTTAAAGGTGAACTACCCCTGTAATAAGGGGTACCAAAAAAGGAGATTTTGTGTACTCACCGTTAAATCTCTTTCTCTTCAGTCACTTGGGGGACACAGGGACAGTGGGGTATAGCTGGTACATCCAGGAGGAAGGACACAACTGGCTCCTCCTCCACTGGCTATACCCCCAGCAGGCGAAGCTGCACTCAGTTTGTAACAAAGTCAACAGGAATCAAATAATCCTTTATAAATTAACATGTAAAGCTCCCCATAGACGCAACGATCGTTCCCTGCCGAACGACCGATCTAAGGGAAGTCCGACCAATCTGTCAAATTATCGTGCGGTTAGTGGGATACAAACGATCGTTCGTCTCACGATTTTTCGCCCGACATTGGTCTGATGATTGATCGGCCAGGTTAGAAAATCTTTATCGCTTCCCATGCAATCTACCTATGTTTGCAGCGCAAGCAGGCTGCGATCCTTCAGTTTTTGCTGGCAATATCGCCTGAAATGGTCTTTTTAGTTGATGGACACATCAGGCATTTAAACGATCGTTTTGAGACAATCATGGTCTCACGATAACCATTGGATCTTTCAAATATCTTTACGTCTATGGCCAGCTTAAGTAGTAAAATACAAACAAGTAACATGTTTTATAGAAAAAACAGGAGAGCCTCAATCCAGGGCGGGAAGCCCTGTGTCCCCAAGGGACTGAAGAGAAAGAGTACACAAAATCTCCTAGTCTGCTTGGGGGACACAGGGACAATGGGGATGTACCAAAGCTGTCCCCTAAAATCCCGGGTGGGAGAGTGAGGCCTATATGGAAACCACTGCGGCTTGAAGCACCTTTCTGCCGACATGAGCGTCAGAAACCGCAAGGTGTCGAAATGGTAAAATTTGCGGGAAGTGGGAAGTAGTCCTATCTGTAGGCAATTGGCCTTGTGTCGTGTAGGCTCGCTGACTGGTTTGCTAGATCCAAAGGGAATTGGCAGATTTTGTGGAAGGTGAACCTTTATGAGGTCCCAAGGGCAGGATGAGTAGAGCATCAGTCCTGTGGATGTCCTGAACTCTATGAAGATAGAATTTTAGAGCTCTAAAAGGATCCATAAATTGTAGAGCCACCTCATTGGGATTGGATGGTAACGGACAGAAAGTTGGAAGCGTTATTTCCTGTTTCAAGTGAAATTCTGAGACCACTGTAGTCAGGAATGAAGGTATGTTTCGGATAACTGCTGTTGTGATGGAAAAACTAAGAAGGGTGGCTTACAGGATAATGTGTTAAGTTCAGAAAACACGTCGTGCCAAACTAAAAAATGGTCCTCCAGGTGAGCAATTGCAGAGACACTGTCCCCAGTGGTTCAAACAGCAGGTGTTGTAATGCTTGCAATACTAAGGTGAGGTCCCAGAGAGAAGCTGGTGGTCGGATGGGGGGAGCCACATGTACAACCCCCTGCATAAAGGTTTTGATATCAGGCAATAGTGCCAGGTGCTCCTTACAGAAAAAAACGGAATCTGAGACTTAAGAGAACCAAGAGACAGACCCTTGGATACCCCTTCGTGGAGGAAATCTAGGATATTAAGGACTGAGAAGACCTTGAATACAGAATTGTTTCGGTTGCACCATTGATGGTACTTGATGGTATGTCTTGGCTGAAACTGGCTTTCTGGCAATGCACCCAGTGCGTGCTATGGCCTTTGAAAACCCCTCAGGATTTGCGTCACAAGAGCCATGCCGTCAAATTCAGATATGACGGATTTGGATGTTGGATTGGATCCTGCAATAGAAGGTCCGGCAGAGGAGGTATCGTCCAGGGTTCTGCTACTGACAAATTGATGAGGTCTGTGAACCAGGACTGTCAAGGCCACTTTGGTGCTATGAGAATGAGAGGTTTCTGCTCTGTCTGTAGCCGTCTGATTATTTTTGGGAGAAGTGGCAGAGGTGGAAAGGCGTATGCTTAGGTGAAAATGGCCTGGCCACCATGAGAGCATTGATGTCTGTACCGAGCTAAAAAAGCTTCCACTTTTCAATTGTGTCGAGTCGCCAGGAGGTCCACTTCCAGAATGCCCCACCTCTGTGTTATCTCGTGGAACACTTTGTCGTTTAGAGACCACTTGTCTGGGCCTATGGACTGTCTGCTTCCCAGTTGAGGAGCCCTGGAATGTAGATGGCTGAAAGTATGGTCTGATGGCTTTCTGCCCATTGGAAAATGAGCTTAACCTCATGTTTAAGGCCCCTCTGCTTCTTGTGCCCCCTTGGTGGTTGATGTAAGCCACCGTTATGTTATTGTCTGTCTGAATCTTCGTTGCCTGATCTATCAGATCTCGTTGCCGATGAAGGCCTAGACTGCATGCTCGAATGTCTAGAAGATTGAACGGTTATTTCTTTTCCTCTAAATTACAGAGTCCCTGTGCTGGCTTTCCCTCGAGGGCAGCTCCCCAACCTGACAGACTTGCATCTGTAGTGAGTACTCGCCAGTGTAGGTCTACTAGCTATCTGCCTAGTGTCAGC
The DNA here is from genome assembly GCA_024363595.1 of Xenopus borealis. Classification (NCBI taxonomy): domain Eukaryota; kingdom Metazoa; phylum Chordata; class Amphibia; order Anura; family Pipidae; genus Xenopus; species Xenopus borealis. Next base: position 113,622,154 of record CM044435.1, read on the forward strand.
TGGTTGGTCTCCAGCCACCAAGGCAGGAATAAGCTCGTCTAGTGAGATAGACAGATGTCTTGTAGCAGGGATCATCTTAACTACATCGTCACAATGTTCCATAGCTCTTGAAGATGGAATTGAGCAAATGGCACTGCTTCTATGGCAGAGAGCATGACTCCCAGCACTTTAACGCAAAAGGCTGAAGTGAGCCCGAATGGAAGACTTGTAAATTGGACATGATGATTTTGAAAGGCAAGTCTCAAATATCTGTCAGTTTGTCCCATCCTTTTTTGGGTACTATGAATAGGTTTGAATAATACCATTTGAAACAGTCTACAGGGGGCACGGGAGAGAGTGCCTTTGAGAGAAGGGAGATTGGAAGACCTTTTGGAGGGCTGCACACTTGTCTGGCTCTGATGAAAAAAAAGTGACGAGGAGGAGACAAAAAACTCCAGATGATAACCTCGAGTCACCACGTTGTGCATCCTGGCATCTTGAATGCGTGAGCCAAGTGTCGGTGAACAGACTTAACCTCTCTCTCTCCTATCGGAGATGCGGTTGGAGGTGTAATGACACTGTTATGCCAAGGTAGACTTGTCCCCGGACTTAGGAGTGTGCCCTCTTGTTGTGCCAGACAGGTCTTTGCTTACTTGTGAAGCTCCCCCTTGCCATGAAACATTGCCTTGGAGTGGATTCTGTTCTTCGTTTGGGAGCTGCCAAAAAAACTTTCCCCTTCGAAAGGTAAGTCGTGCCTTGGGTTGCAGTAGGAGGGTGCTCTTTCCCCCTATGGCTTGGCTGATAATCCTTTCCAGCTCAGGGCCAAATGAGAGTTTACCCTTGAATGGTATGGAAGTCAGGGACTTCTTGGAAGAAAGGTCATCTGACCATAGCTTCATCCATAAAGACCTTCAGGCTGCAACTGACAATGCCAAAGATCTACTGATTACTTGGACTGCGTCTAGGAAAAAAGCCTCAGAATAAGGTCATTAGCCTCCATTGAGTAAGTTTGTGACGAGGAGCCCCAGAAGCAATTGCGTTGAGGAGAGAATCCGACCAGGATTGAATGGCTCTGCTCACCTAGGCCGTTGCTAAAAAAAGGACGTGGGGAAGTGCATGAGGTGGAAAGAGAGAGCGGAGGAAGCTTTCCAGCTTTTTGTCCATGGAGTCTTTGAAGGAGGAGGCATCAGGGACTAGTAGAGCAGTGCTCTTGGAAAGCCGGAACACTGGAGCGTCCACAGATAGCAGACCATTCTGTAGCCTTATTAGGAAAAGGGTAGAGCTTCTGAAAGCAGCGGTTAGTTTGAAAACGCCTTTCAGGTGTTTCCCACTACTGTAGTGGGAAGGGAAAAACTGGAGACATCTTACTGTGACTTTTGAAGAGAGCCTTCGAGGAATCGGTAGAGGATTCCAGTTCTTGCTGGTGAAGAGTCTCCAGGACAGAGGAAGTAAGCGAGTCCACAGAATCAGAGGAATGTGTTAAGGTGTGATCCTCATCTTGTTCAGAGTTGGAGGAAGCTCTCCTTCAGATCAGTACCCTTCATGCATTAAATATGAGGGATGAAAGGAAAAATTTCCCAAATCGCTATTTTCATCTGAAAATGAAGGGGCCCTGCGCTTGTTGGGCCTCACTTTGGGATTATCAAGGTGCGACAATAGTTTGTCTAATAATATTGCCAATTTTGTAATCCCTGTGGCTAGTTGGGATGCCCATTCCGGAAAAGAATGGGGGCCCCTGGGTGGAGAAGGGTGCCTGTTCAGATATGACGATTCACCCTGAGCCTGGTCTGCCTGAGGGATAATTATGTTCTATAGGCATACATTTGTGCATAATGTGTCCTAATGTTTGTAGCATGTGGCACAAGCCATACCATTTAACAGAAGCAGTTGGCGCTGCCCTGGAAAAAAGGTAGTCACTTTGACCCTCAGACATGACAATAGAATAATATAGTGGGCTTGTAACCTGCGGATGGTAGAGCGGGGAAGGAGGATCAGCAGTTCTGGATGTGCCCTGCTGGAGCTGAAAAAAACAGGCAGGATACCCCACTGTATGTCTGGAGCTGTAGGCAGGACGCTCTACACTGCCTGCCGGCTAGCCTGGTCTCCTGAGGGAAGGAGATATAGTGGCTAGGTGGTCTGTGCAAAGCACCCAGTGACCCCGGCGGCAGATCCCACGTTTTAGGGTGCTACAGAGTCTTTACACAGTGTAAAAGACAAGCACATCCCCAAATTGCCAGCAAAAGCTGAGCAGAGAATTGCTAGAAGTCCTATACTCCTGAGGACACGACTCAAACTGAGTGAAGCTCCGCCTGCTGGGGGTATAGCCAGTGAAGGAGGAGCCAGTTTTTATTACTTTTGTCCTGCCTCCTGGATGTACCAGCTATACCACATTGTCCCTGTGTCCGCCAAGCAGACTAGGAGAAAAGCTGGTGTAAACCATCCAAAAATAATTGCAGCAAATCATCATAATTTGTGAAAAGTTATACAACTGCTGCAAACAATGGGTTGTTTATTATGTGCAGAGATAAAATCCACCATGTTTTGGTACTTTGCACCCTGCCCTGTGCATAAAATTGCCACAGTTCTTTGCATTCCATATCAGAGCAAAAAGACCTACATTACCCCTGATTAATAGATTGCTGCCCGTGTTCAGGCACCGCTGTATTAAAAAGAGAAGGGGAAGACATGTAGGTGTTTAACCCTTCTCACCTCCTAGCCCTTGCCTGCCTGACTTGTACTGCATTTAGACACAGGCACCCCAACGGTGCAATATACTTACCACTTGCACTTCTGCTTAGGGTTTAAGTAAATGATCCCTATATTCTCCACCAAGGTGGAAGGAAGAGTACTGTGAAATGGACTTCAATTACAGAGTAAATGGCAATTAAAAAAAAAAAACAAAAAAAAAAAAACTAGGGGGCAGATTTACGAAATTCACGTGAATAGATCGAAGTTCTATCGAATTCCGATCATACGATTTAATCGGATGTTCGAATATGCAAATTTGGCCACTTCGATGATCGAATACCGAAAATTCGATAGATCGAATGATCGGATATTCAATAATTTGACCATTCAATGATCGAAGGACTTTAACTTTAAAATTTTCTTCGACTGCCTACGTCGCCAGATTGAACCTACCGAATTGCAATAGAAGCTTATGGGAATTCCCCCATAGGCTTTTTTTCCAAACACCTGCTCAAATACCATTCATACAATCGAACTCCTCGATTGTTTGAATCGTACGTTTTTTTTGTGAAATCGAAGGATCGGTATTTGATCGTACGATTTTATGGAGGGATCGAATATCGAGGAAAAAATAGCCTAAAATTACTCAAGAAGCATTCTATAGTCAAATGCTTATCGAATTTCGAAGGAATTAGAGGATTTTTTGGGGAATAATAGTAAATCCCCCCGTAGGTGTTCTTGTACTACAAAGTCTATCACAAATTACAGTAGAAACCTAATTTACGTTTACCATGGGATTGAGTCAAAACGGCATACATTTGGGGAAAATTGTTAAATTTAGGAAAGAAAAAAAAAAAACACAGCTTGCCAGAATGGGAACATGAGAAAACAGCAAATCCGGGGACATGAAAACAGGGTTCTACTTTACTTTTATTTGCGAAAATACACACCTTTTCTGGAGTGACATAGAGAAGTTTTATAATCGGGTCTTTCTTAGAGAGTTGCAAATAAATACTAGCAGCTTCAGCATCTGTCTTATCTCCAGTGAGATACGTAGCTGGAATCTGTAGCGAAAAATGAGACAAGATACATAGTGTTACAGTGAACATTTACTCTGTGGAGAAAGAGAGGCCAACAACCACCCTGGCCACAAAATTAAAATATTAATATGTACAAGTAGATTTGCAACAGAGGATATTTAAATTTATAAGATGGGGAAAAATTAAAAGATCCCTTTGTAAAATAATCCCATACTAACTGATACAAACATTGTTGTGATACATATGCCATTATCAAGGACAGCAAATCCATGTACTCTAAACCTAAACCTACACAGTGGTTTTAGGTGTACCACAAGAATTGCCCCCAGCGACATCCAAATGCTGCCTACCATGTTAAATGGACACATTTCAGGCAAGAATTACTTGTGAAAATCAAACAAATCCCCTGTGCTGGGTGTCATTTGAATCAATGGGGAAAAAAAAAAAGCTGGCATGCAAAAGGCTCAGAGCTATAAAAGTTACTCTGTACACCACATCATTAGTACAGGCACTTAAGGGTATGCAAATAAATGGTTTAATAGCATATAATTACAAAAAAATTGCAGCAAAAATAGGAGTCAACTGCTACAAAGGGGATTCCCCCTTGACAAAGAACTTGGTGTCCTTACAAGAGTGCGGTTTTTTTTTTGCTCACTGTGTTTGGTATGTACTAAATTATATCATGTTTTAAGTTACATTCTTGTAAAGTTGACCGGCACCAACACCTTATTTTACTCTTGTGTGTTGAAAGAGAATCATTATTTTATAAATATAAGATAACTTACATCCAAGGAGGTGAGCTTTTGAACCTGATCTACAATCAGAGACCGGAGTGGAGAGATGACAATTGTAACTCCAGGGGATACACAGCCTGGGAGTTGGTAGCACAGACTTTTTCCACCACCTATGAAAGCATAAGCAATAAGATAAATAACACCACTCTAAATTGACAGTAAAAAGCACCCCATAGTATTGTGTAGAGGATACCTCTACTGTAACTTTGAATCAGGACACGTTTGGAGACATAGAACAGGATCTTTAACAATACTCTATACACTGTGCAGCACCTTGGTTGTTTAGAGTGATGGCAGATGGGACGTTTTGTCTCTGGGAGACTGGTGGTAAAACATGAGCATCACTTAATAGCCTGAAGCTGCCTTGCGAGGCAACTTTGGGCTACTACATGATGCATTTGGCATGTATGTTTTCCCACCGGAAATTTAAATTTATGTCACCCATGCTGGAGGAGATTCAGGTCAGGTAACAAAATGGCTTATTTGCCAGGGCCCTTAGACAAAGGGGGCAACACAGCTGCTGTTATATCTCTTTAAATATGCAAATTTGTATTCTCAGAACCTTTCCTGTATTTGATAATGCTGTGTTCTCTTTTTAATGGAGACTTATAACCTACATATAACAGTGTAAAACTGCTCAGAGTACTCTTCTGAGCACATTTTGAAATGTACATTGTATTTAAAGAATTTGCAAGCGGCATTTTATTTTTTTTAATCATCACTTTTTTCTGCAATTCTCTGGTTTTGTATTTCAGCTATGCTGTTAATTAATCTAGCCACACTAGCATCCAAATGGACAGTCAAAATATAAATAGAGATAAAAATAAAAAGGAAATTTACACAAATCTGATCTTATATGAATCATAGTACATGGTAAGCCCGAGGGTCATAAAAAACAATGTCTAAAAATACATCAGTATTAGTGATTGACTAAAAGTCGATAAAGGCTCGACCCTATCCTGGCCTCGCTCAACCAGGACCCAACAAGGCCTGGCAAGCACTCTTCATTTATATACCTAGGCCCATCTCAACCACCCCTTTTCTAACATTAATAGAGGGGGTGGGGCAGGTGCAAGTATTATTGATTATTATTACATATATATGTATTAAAGCACCAACACATGTCAGCAGCACTGTACAATAAATTAGTATATACTGTACACTGAACATATAGATTTAAAAAAAAAAAGTAACCAGTAAACTATACAATAGGTAAATTAAACCCTGCCCGAGAGCTTACAGGCCGAAAGGTATACAAGGAAAGGTAGCTGGAAAATACATACAGGAGCTGGTGTTTTGAGTGGGGAGGGTCGTAGGTCTACCCGCCGCCCAAAAAACTTTCTTGCCAGCCTTGCCTAATCAGTGGGTTTTGGGCCAGCCTATGCAACGGGCAGCCCAGAAATTAATGTATTGTATAAAAAGAGCCATATTGGACAATTTCCACCAACTTAATTCTAAGCACCCATTAAAAAAGTTCAGTGGTTTTAAAGTTATTTGTATATGCAATTACTATTGAAAGTAGAATCAGTCTGTTTTAAGGCTCTGCGCTATTGATGCAAACTCCTCAAACAAAGCATTACTTCAAGTTTTAGAACCAGAGAACACAAAAGGATAAACAAAAATACTAGTTTCTGTTGCAACTACATTCAAAAGTAAGTAACTTAAAATCCATAGAAATTCTTTTCCATAGAAATTTCTCTCTCTTTATACAATAAAAAAAATAAAACAGTTTATGAGTACGGACACATCCCCTTTAAATATGTACTTTGTGTTTCTTTCAAAATAGAAGTTTGACTTTTGTTACAAGGTATACTTCATACCTCTAAACTTCCTCTCTGTACCAGCTGCTTATATTAAATTAATTAAATTTATTTTTAATAGCACAGGATTCTGAAAGGTAGACCATGATTTACCAGTAGCTCTTGATGACAGCAGACCATTATTATCCACATAAAGCTCAATTAGATCATTCTTCACAGTACCTCCCTTTCAGCTTTTTTAAAATAATGGCTTGGCAAACAGGTATAGTTCATGTAAATACAATACTCTCTCAGTGTAATGCTAAAGCTTTGGCATCCCTGTTATAGAGATGTGTGTAGATTGTAATATTTCTATTCATCTTATTTTTTTACTCTAATAAATTCGAATATACTTGAAATTCGATTGAGTTTTAGATATACAATTTTTTTTATCAAATAACCCCCCTAACGAATATTATCAACCTGGAAACTCAAATCAAATTCGACTAAACTGAATGTCAGGAAGGCTAGTAATATGTTCAAATTGGTCCCTGGAACTCTCCCATTGATTTATACATGAACTCGGCAGGTTTGTAAAGGGCCAGGGTTTGAAAAATCTCGAATTCAAATTTGAATTAGGATTATTCAGAATTCAAATTTGAGAGTTTTGACCATAACATTTTTTTTTTATTCAAATTCTTAATTCAACCCTTAATAAATCTGCCCCCAAAAGTGTTTATTGCAAAAATACAAAAAATTAGTCTGATTAAAAGTGTGACACACAAAACCCACTGAATACTTGCCTGTTGGCATAAGAATGAAGCAGTCTTCCCCACACAAGGATGCATTGATGGCTTCTAGCTGGTTGGTCCTGAATCGATGCAAACCAAATTTCTTGTGGAAAATCTTCATCATTTCCTTGGAGTAAGGAAAGTTAAAGCTTCTGAATCGTTCATGGGCTGGGTTCTCTATTTGTGGCTTCAGTAGAGAATCTGTGGAAGAAAAAAGCCCCACGCTTCTGTAACGCTGACAATTTAACAGATATCTGCATATGAACCTGTGATTTTCAAGTCTTCTAGCTGTAAGGTTCATCTCTATAGAAAAGTCTACCGGGAAATAAGTAAAGCATTGAGCAAGACTAAGAAAAGGGAGAGTTTAAAGCGGATTAGACCCAGCAACCGTTATTCCAAGTAACACAGACAATAAGCATCAGTTCCCCCCTCATTTGAAATTGTGCAACCCTAAGTAAAGTACATGTTTATAAATACAGAGGAAAAATCTTTTTACAGGCTAGATATTGAACTGACCTGACAACCCAGATGGGGTTGTTGTATCACCAATGTTTTGTTGTGTAACTTTAGCTTTACTTCTGGAGTCAAGTGGTGTCTCTTGTATTGTTGGGTATAGTGGAGCATGACTGCTGGGAACAGAAGTTGCTGAAGGGCTATCCAAGCAATGAACATCATCAAAGTCCTCAATATCAAAGTTATCAATATCAAAATCAAGATCAGGGTCATCTATTGGCTGATTAATGGGTTTGGCACAGGTGCTAGATGAAACCGGTTTCTCATTTTGTGGAGTATTAAACTGGCTTAGAATATTGCTCTGGAAATTGAAGGAGTTTTCCATCACTGAATCTCCTTCTACCTGAAAAGAGAAGGAGGCTTTGTTCTCCATCTTCTCCTTGAAATTAGGGGCAGGATCAGCAGAAGTATCACTTCCCTTTGCGCTAAACTTGTCTGCAACCAATTTATTAAATTTAAAGACTTTGTTTACAGAAGATCCCGAGAGACTCTCTGCACCCTTGGGGGTACCAACATTAAATTCCCTATTTTGAGATACGGATGGCCAGGTCAAAGACACTGTTGAGCTGTCAGCAGGAGATGATCTAAACACAGAGCCATTGGACAGGAGACGCTTCCTGCAAGAAAAACATTTGTTCCATGTATTTAAAGTTTCAAGACAAGTTATCATTTTCTTTTGTTTTTCTATTACTAACTTCTAAGAAGGTATCTTAGGTTGCAGTTTTAGCCTTCTTTAAGAAGTCAGTCTTTCAGGCAGGGTGGCCATAACCTCTTTCAATTTACCATTTCATTTCCCTTGTGGAAAATACAGAATGAGACAGCATCTGAATGGGGGTTTAAATCTAGCACCCTAGGATGTAGCGCCCTAGGTTCAAGCATTGTCTGTATAAATAGATTTCAACACCGATTTCCCCCCCTGTACTAAGCACAATTATTCTGCAATATGTAAGGATATACTGTCACTTAATATACAGTATGCTCACTGCTACATTGAGGGACTTTTCAATAAGCATTGCAATGAGGGGGTAGCCTTGCAGCCCAAATACTTTCACTTTGACTACAGGGGTTGGAAACCAGCATAGAGACAACACGTACTAATTATATTTTCAAAATTATAGGAAATTTGTACATAAGTGTAAATACTGTATGCTTTATTTGCCTTGGATGTCTAGGGTTGAGTTATGTTTAAAGAAAAAGTGAAAAACGACCAGTCAGCATTGCCAGGTCAATTTATAATATTTAGCACATACCGCATGTCTCTTTTCTTCTTGAGGTCCATCCCACAAGACAGCACATGTAGCTCTGATATTGGAATCTTGTCAACCAAATCACATATTTCAAGCATTACACTCAAAAGTTGAGAAGGTACTTTGGAGTCTAGTGAATAAAAAAAAAAAATTAAGGTTTCGGAAAAACAAAAAATTTCCAAAGGGCTGACCCACACTTCTCTATCTAAAACTTTCCTTGTATTGCAGAAAATAACTCTTACCAAGTGAAGATGAGCCACCTTGGTCCTGCAGGTGATCAGTTGTATTTTCACAGTCATTTACATCTGTCACAGAGGAGACTTTCTGCTTTCTTTGTGCACTATTGAAAATAAAGTGAAGGAATACTAGAGTACAATGGAATCCTATAAGAAACATTCATAGGAATCCTCATAGGAAACTATTCATAGAGCATAAGCTACATATTTACACTAAAAGGGTTGTGCGATTGTTGTAACTATCCTTGAGTAAAGGCCCCCATAAACGGGCAGATAAAAGCTGCCAACAACTTATTGGCCCATGTGTGGGGCCATTGGAAGGGCTTCCCTGATCGATATCTGGCTGAAAGTCGGCCAGATCTCGATCGGGCAGGTTGAAAAAAAAAATCTCTGCGTGTATGTGGTCCCGCCCATATCGCCTCCATTATAAACCGATCGTGGGCCCAATATCACCCACCTCAATGTGGGCACACCGGGGAGAGATCCGCTCGTTTGCCTTAGATTATACAATTTATTCCTAATGTGCAGGAGCATACAATGTAAATTTAAGCACAGCCACCAGCAAAATAATCATGTTTATAGGGAGGTTTTGACTTTAACATTATAGTGCATTTTGCTACACAATCATTGGCAGGACAGTACAGAATCATATTCACCACAGTGGGTGGACTACTTACCTGATAACTCTTAAAACTGGAGGAGAGGACAGACTTTCATCTGATGGGGATGGGGGAATAAAGTCAGGTTCACAGTCTTCTTCTTCAATGAGTGCCTGTGAAAGCGTCTCTACGTTGTGTTCTATGTCATCAGTTCCTAAATAATCTGTGTTCCTACACATGTCTCTCTCTACACTACCTGAAAAATAAGTCATGTCATGCTCAGAAATGTAAATTTACATGTTTAATAGACAGAGCAAATCAAGGCATTTTCACACCAAAGTGAATTGCAGTATGACAGGTTGGAAACAAAATGGAATCCCTTGGCATTGCTCTATTGCAGTGTATGAAAACTATGTATCTCTGCAGAGTTGTCCAGAAAGCAAAAAGTGACAAGTTTATCAACAATGTCTTGAAAACACATGTATTTTCTACTAAAAGAAAATCTTTATTAATTGTATTTATTCTGAGGCAATATATCAGAGTGCTTTCTTTGATTTGGTTTCCAGACTTTGGACTATCATATCCTCTCTTTCTCAACCATCAAACATAACTTAGAAATAAAAAAAAGAAAGTTTAACAAGTGGAGAGATCTAAAAACAAAATAATTGCTCTGTCAACCTTTCTTCATTTGTAAGCAGAGCTCCTTAAACTGAGAAAAGAAGAGTGCTTGACAGTTTGCCATGTAAAGTTACTCTAGTAAGGAAAGAGGTTGTCCACCTTTGAGTTAACTTTTGGTATGATGTAGAGTTCTATTCTGAGACAATTTGCAATGGTTTTCATTTTACATTACTTGTGTTTTTTAAGTTATTTAGCTTTTTATTCAGCAGCTCTCCAGTTTCAGCAATCTGGTTTCTAGAGTCCAAAGTACTCTAGCAACCATGCACTGATTTGAATAAGAGACTGGAACATGAATGGGAGAGGCCTCCATAGAAAGACGAGTAATAAAAAGTAGCAACAATAATAAATTTGGAGCCTTACAGAGCATTTGTTTTCAGAAGGGGTCAGTGACCCCCAATTGAAAGCTAGAAAGAGTCAGGAGAAGGCAAAAACTATACAAAAAAGAGAAAATGAAGACCAACTAAAAGTTGACTTAAAGGTGAACCACTCCTTTAAGCTGCAGTACTCATTATTTGTTAGTCCTGGATTAAACACAGATCCGTCCACATTTTGGATATCATTTGACTCACTGGCAACAGCATTCTTATTCAATATTTACATTCAACTAGGGGTGTAGAACCAATAATATACTGTCCAATTGATAAACAGTTGCGTGAGCTTATAAAAAAAGTTACATGACAGGAAAGGGGGCCCTGTGGTTTGAAACAAAATTTCAATGTTTTTTTCCCCACTTTCTGTAATATTTATTGGGAATCATGGCATAGAGAGATATTTATTTTCTAACGATAGTAGCTTGTGTACCCACAGACCATATGCTTCCCAAAAAATATTTCAGAAAAGTATCAGCAAATTCAATTATTTGCTGCAACAATGTTTTTTTTTTTTTAGAATGGTGTAATTAAACAGCCTGATGCCCCATTGAAAATATACATACAATGTTAGACCAATTCCACACAGGGCCTATTTACTGCCAGCATTTTTTCAATAGGCCAAATGCCAGCTAAAATGGTTAAATATTACAAATGATTTCACAACTGAAATACCAATTGTGCAGTTTGCATAGATATATGTGCAATTTACACAAATGTGTCAGCATTAGATCATAACACAAATGGTTAATATTTTAAAATGTATGTGAACATTTATTTAAGGTTACACCATTTTCAAAGAGACCAGACAGATAATGGTAATTCATATCACCTAAACTTGTTGGGTCCATGGATGAAAGACATACTAATGACTGGTCCGGCGATTCTGCGGTTTCAGCATGCATGTTTTTTTGTGGCTCAGAAACTACCTCATTATTCTCATATGGTTTATTGGCACAGTCTTGGTTTTCAGTGGTTGGCCCTTTAGGACTTATACAGTGAAGTTTAGAAGAAGTAACAGGAGATGCGTTCTTGCATTTCTGAGGAGTTTTTCCAGTTTTTCCAGCATGGCTCTTGGGAGGAGACACAGATGTGTCAAAATCATCAAGATCATCCCATTCCTCCAAGCTGGTGACAGAATCCAAAGAAGTGTCAATCGCTATTTTCTTGGAAGCGGCATCCTCTGCTCGTGGGGGCTTGTTTGCAGAGTCATTACCATGCGCAAGGTCCTTGAGAGCCACTGCCTGCGGAAGCTGTGCAGACTTTGTGTAGACCGGAGTGAAAAAAACATTTATTTTATTGCGTTCGGTCGCTTTAGGTAAAGCTTTGAGGTTTGTTTGGTTGTCACCTTGTTTGCCATTTATATTCTTGTCCTTTAAAACAACATGTTGCTGGGCTTGAATAAAACCAGTAGAAACTGAGCTGTTTGGAGAACACTTCTTTTTAAAAGTAAAGACACTGCAGGGAGGGAAGGAAAAAAGAAAAAGAACATCAACTATGGCAGGGATCAGCAACCTTTACTATCAAAAGAGCTATTTTACTCCCTCTTCTACTAAAGAAAAATAGTCTGGAGCCGCAAAACATAACACAGCTTATAAACTTTTAAAAGTTTTTATCTTTTTTTTTCATTTTAACTGTTACAACAACAGAATACAACAAACAAAAGTGCAGAGTGCGTGTATAGGCCTACTTTGAAATAAATTAAACTATGAATAGCCCTATAAAATGCTAGTGTTCTCATCTGTTTAAAGGTGTAGGCTATAGACGTCATTAAAATATGCATCACATCCACATCTGACCTACTGCAGTTGGACTCTGGAGGCTTCTCTCTTGTCTTGAGTGTGCCACCATGGTAAGGACCATGATGAATCTTCTTGCTGTGGCTCGGTGTAGCCTGTCACTCCTGGGACGTCTACACAGCCCTCTCACCTGTTGGTGGCTTCCTGAGTGTGCAACCATGGTGAGCTGTTAGCTTACCATAGTCGCACACTCAAGAAGCTGCCAGCAGTTGTGAGGGCTTTATAGGCAACGAGACAAAGCCGCAAGACCGAGCCACAGCAAGCAGGATGAAGAGCCACATGAGGCTCCGGAGCCACAGGTTGCCTACCCCTGAACTATGGGAAAGTAAAATATCAGGATGCTAACTGAATTAATCAAAATTAAAATCTGAGGAACAGTATCCATGCAAATGGCTCACATTTGCAGATAACACATTGTGCTGCAACTGTTGTTTATATGGTAATATCTGTCTGGCATACCTTTTGCTGTTTTTACTTAAAACTGCATTTAATGTCCTCACCCCTTTACACTCAGCAAACATGTGAAATTCCCCTTTGCCCTTCATAACAAGTCAATGCTATTTACAAACTTTATGTAACAGTCCCAAGCCCCTCCCAATATAGCTTACTGGCTAAAGCTCAATATCATTACAGGAAAACCATAGCCCCAAAATTAATACTTGAGCAACAGGTAGTTTACATCAAATTAAGTGGCATATTATCTTACCATATATTTAATTAAACATTGCCCTTTTACATCTCTTGCCTTGAACCACCATTTCATGATGTTCTGTGTGCTGCCTCAGAGATCACCTGACCAGAAATATTTCAACTCTAACTGTAACAGGAAGAAGTGTGGAAGAAAAAGACACAACCCTGTCTGTTAATTGGCTCATGTGACCTAACATGTTTGGTTTGTTTGTGTGCACCGTGAATCCTATGTTCCCAAGGGGCGGCCCTTATTTTTTTTAACCGGCAAATATCTATTTATGATGACCCAAGGCACATACTATTAAAAAGTATATTATTAAGAAAATGTTTATTTACATGAAGCAAGGTTCTACATTCATGCAATATATTTTTTATAGAAACCAACATTGTTAGGGAGTATAGTTTTCCTTGTATGTCTCTTTCACTAAAAGCTTGCTAAGTGTGCAGACCTTTCTCACCACAAATAGTGACGGACTGACAATTATGGTTGCTGCTGATGACATAACTGCCTTTGCTCCTTCCCACCACAGTTGCTGGACTTTGGTACTCTAATATGTGTGCCCCAATCAACAAATGTTGCTGTTTACCTATTGCTTTACTATGCAAACACTGTAAATTAAAAGGGGTGGTTCGCCTTCAGGTTAACTTTTAGTATGTTATAGAATGACCAGTTCTAAGCAACTTTTCAATTGGTCTTCATTATTTATTTTTGTATAGTTCATTCATTATTTGTATTTTCCTCCTGACTCTTTCTAGCTTTCAAAAGGGGGTCACTGACCCCGTCTAAAAACAAATGCTCTGTAAAGCTACACATTTATTGTTATTGCTACTTTTTATTACTCATTTTTCTGTTCCAATCCTCCCCTATGAATATTTCATATTCTCATTCCAAGCATTGCGGTTGCTAGGGTAATTTGGACCCTAGTAACCAGTTTGCTGACATTGTAAACTGGAGAACTGCTGAATTAAAAGCTAAATAAATAAAAAAACACGAAATACTAAAAAATGAAAACCAAATGCAAATTGTCTCAGAATATCACTCTCTACTAGGGATGCACCAAATCCAGGATTCGGTTCGGGATTCAGCCTTTTTCAGCTGGATTCGGCCGAATCCTTCTTCCCGGCCAAACAGAATCCTAATTTGCATATGCAAATTAGGGACTGGGAGGGAAATTTGTTGCTGGCCATCTAATCTCCCCAAGTAGCTTTGTGTGCCGCTGGCCTAACAGTGAGGGAGCAATGCAGTGTGTGTTGCCACTCACCTGGATTTAGGTTTCTGAAGAGAAAGCTTGTTGGCAGTCCCCTTTGCAGAGAAAAGTTCCAGTTGCTTCTGGAGATTATTTTGAGGCACAGCAGCCATGCTAAAATAAAGTAAATGGATAATTAAAGCAGAGAAGCCCCGTGATTTCTATTACAATGTACACGTTAGAGGACCTGTCATACAAGTTATAGAGACTTTACACCCCTGCCCAGATCTGGTTCCTCGGGCAGAAGAAAAACATTTATTTCACAAAGGCTTTCAGCCAGGCTAAGGGCCTTTAAAATACAATGGACGTCGTGCCTGCACCAGAGCTGACGCTACAACAAGTTAAAAAAAAAAACCTCCCCGTTCAGCTAGAAAAGCTGCACCACTCCACCACCTCCTCCTCCAGGCTCTGCGTTTTATCATTTTTTACCTCAGTTCTTGCTGCCTGTCACACTCTCCACGCCATTCTCTCAAAGTTTCCTCTCCTCTCTTCGCGCCGAATGAAGGTTGCAGGGATTGGCTAGTTTAGGGAACACGACAACAAAACGCGACTCATTTACCTTAGTAACGCGCCGTGGAAACGGCGATATTATTTCACGTCACTTCGACTGCTCCTTGGACTCAAGTCTCGGTTCCAGGGTTCAGTGCAGAAGATGGGTCGTGACGTAAGTTCCTGTTCCGCTGACCGCTTGCTGAGCAGTGAGCAGTGAGCAGTGAGCAGCTAAGCTGCTAAGCTGCTAATGCAGGGTCAAAGTAGGCTATTGGTGATTGTAATGCCCTAACCTAAAACATGAACACGTGGTGACCACAGTCCAGGATCATACATGTACAGAGCCTTGCAATATAATAAACAGGCCCATTTTTGTGGCCACATCCCGTAATTACCGTGTTCAGTTTACAAAATAAATCTGTCAGGTTATGAAAGTTTCAACACATTTCTGTTATTACAGTTTTGCTAACGAAGGTGAATTACAGGCCCAGAATATGTGGCAGGTGCACTTAGCTACTTCTGTAAAAAAGATACGCAAAGAGAATAAAAAATGATAACAATTTTAGATAAGCAGCTCTCTTGGGAAAACTGTGACTTGCATCTTAAAGGAGAATTCAACACATTTAGTAAATACAACCCTAAATAGACACCCCCGCCTACCTGATACCCCAGGCCAATGCCCCTAACTTTTTACGATTCTGTTCTCTGGAGTTCACGGCACCTTCTTATTTTTTTTGGTAATCTTCCTGCAGTGAGTGGAGTCTTGGCGTATGTGCTGTTGGAGCAGTCTTCCGATCCGAAATGCACATGCACTGTAAGTCACGAACAATTCCAAAACTTTTGTGACTTTTGGAGCATGAGCAGTTGTTCAGGATTGGAAGACTGCTCCAACTATGCATGCGTCGAAACATCACTCTGATTCTGAAGAAAAGATGATGGCACCCATGAACTACCGAGGACAGAATCTGCACAGTCTATTTAAGCTAGAGGTATGTAATAAAAGGGGTTGAATTCTCCTTTAATCTACAGTTTTCCCAAAGAGACCTGCTTATCTTAAATTGCTATAATTTTGTTCACTTGCTTATCTTAAATTGTTACAAAAGTATCTAAGTGCACCTGCCACCTATTCTGGGCTTTCTGCCAAAAGTGAATTAAGTTAGAAACATTGTATGTTTTTCTGGTTGTTTAGTGCAGGAGATCAAAGAGAAACTCTTGACATTTCAGTAACAGTATCTGGGACTGCGGGTTGAGCTGTCCAAATAGGGACTGTCCTACAAAAAAAGGGACAGTTGGGAGGTATAGTATTGTATTCAAACAGGGGTGTCCAACCTTTTGGCTTCCCTGGGCCACATTGGAAAAAGAAAAATTGTCTGGGGCTACTCATAAAATACAGAAACATGATTTGTAAAAGTAAAGAAAATGCACAGAATAGAACTACAATACCAGTTGAATAGCCAGAGCTATACACTGGAATATGGGACACCTGGATATTAAATAGTTATTATTATTATATTATTATTACTACTAATTGGGTAATGGGTAGAGTCCCCCCTCCTGCCTACTCCTATATCCTTTGCAACATGACGCTTCCTCTGGAACCGAGCGTTTCAAGCTGGGCCACATTCATAGGGTGAATGCAGTCCTCGGGGCGCAGGTTGGACACCCCTGTATTAAAAGTTTATACCAAAAATGTTTCACAAATTGTTAATTAGACTAGTCATTGTCCCAACAGTGAGACTGGCCCTTATTATAAAGATATATTTATAAAGTAACATTTGCCAATGGATTAATACACTGAACTTACAGAATTGCATACATTGCGACCAATCAACCAACCAATACATGGTCCTGCCCAAAAGAGCTTACAGTCTAAAAGGAGAAGGGGTTGAGACTCAAGGTGTGGAAATGTGCAAGATCAGAAGTGAGCAAGGTAAGAACTGTAGCATAAGCTTTTGCAATGCTATGTTATGAATGAGGGTAACCATAAAAGATATTTTTTTTGAAAGCAGAAAGATTGGGAGAATGTTGTACAGATGGTGAGAGTGAGGGGTGGAGCTCTTGCTGTGCCACTTATCTTTGAATGCTATTTATAATAATTGACATAATTCAGATATTAGAGTGAACAGAGACAATGGAAGAAATGTTTGCAGATCATGGAATGTCCATGTTTGGGGAACTGCATAGGGTGTAGATGGACTTAGTGAGAATTAAAATGTGAGCAGATTTTGATCAGAGAGGGGGTAAAAGGGGAATTACTAAAGTTGGAAATGGAACAGAATCTGGTAAATAACAAGATACCATTGGAGTGAGAGGGAAGCTCTGGGCACACAAAAAAGCTAAATAACAGCAGGGGTATTAGGATTGTTAACAGGTATGTCAAAGTGACCTAGCATGATGGCTCTTAGGGCTAGAGCAGACGGGGAGATTCGGGGGCATTTTGTCGCCTGGCGACTTGTAGCCGCGACTTGTAGCCCCCGAACCTCCCCGAATAGACAGGACCTGGGGCGCACCGGCGTTACTTAAAAACGCCTGCGCCTATTCACACGCAGCGGCGCGATTTGTGGAATCGCTCCAAATTGACTCGCGAGTCAATTTGGAGCGATTCCACAAATCGCGCCGCTGCGTGTGAATAGGCGCAGGCGTTTTTAAGTAATGCCGGTGCGCCCCAGGTCCTGTCTATTCGGGGAGGTTCGGGGGCTACTAGTCGCGGCTACAAGTCGCCAGGCGACAAAATGCCCCCGAATCTCCCCGTCTGCTCTAGCCCTTAGGCCATATTTAAAGGGGTTGTTCACCTTCAAACAACTAGTTGTTTTCAGATAGATCACCAGAAATAACGACTTTTTCCAATCACTTTCTATTTCTGATCTTTTTTCTAGTATTGAATTGTTAAGTATCAACTTTAACCTTCAAAAGCGGCTCTGGATGGGGTTGCTGACCCCCCCAAACTGTTCTTAATTGATACATTTAATGTATACATTTCTTATCTTTGTCCCTGAGCGCAGACTCCGTAAGTTTCATTACAGGCAGCTGTTAGAACTGATACAATGGTTGCTAACACTCCAGAGATGCTGCTAAAAAATGTATCAAATAAATGTTGCAAATTGTAACAGTTTAGAGCAGTGGTTCTCAACCTTCCTAATGCTGCGACCCTTTAATACAGTTCCTCATGTTGTGTGACCCCCCAACCATAAAATATTAAAATATTTTTGTTGCCAGCCCAAAGTGGATTGTTAGGAAAGTACAGGAGACAGCGTGGCTGCATAAAGGTTTGTTTTCCATGCGTAGTGTGGCAAAATTTAGGCCACACCCATTTTGTGGTCACCCCCCAATTACCATGTTAATTTTACTTATTTTAATTGGGCAGGGAGAGCTGTATGGCAGTCCCTACTAAGGGGATATAGAAAGTTGTAGTGCAGCTGGCTTCCCTACACAGGTTACTGAACTACAACTCCCAGCACCAACACCCGGAGAGCTACAACCTTGCCCCAGGGCTAGTGGGGAGAGAGATGAACCTGCTCCTGGAACCCCGTAAGTGACCCTTGTGAAAGGGTCGTATGACCCCCAAAGGGGTCCCGACCCCCAGGTTGAGAACCGCTGGTTTAGTGTCTGAACCTGAATTACTGAGCTGCCAGACTCAAACACCAGAGAGAGGGACATTCAACGTTAAAACTTAGATTTTGGAAAAACAGTAAAAAATAAATAATGCAAAGTAATTGAATGTCTTTATTTCTAGGGAACAAACTGAAAACTACTGAACTGAAAAAAGTGTTTGGATGGTGAACAACCCTTTTAATAGTCTTTGTCCGTGGGAGTGGGCCTTAGACTAGACTTAAGGTCCCCATAGACGCAAAGATCTTTCTCTGCTGAACAACCGATCTTAGCGAATCTATCAAATTATCGTGCGGTTAGTGGGATACAAACGATCGTACATCTTACGATTTTTCGTCCGTCATTGGTCTGAAGATTGATCCCCATGCAATATACCTATGTTTGCAGGGCTATAGGCTTCTATTACAATTTGGTAGGTCCAAAATGGCGAAGTAGGCAATCGAATAATTAAAAAATTTTAAGTTCTTCGCTGATCGAATATTCGATCATTCGAATCTATTCGATCGTTCGCTATTCGATGATCGAATAAGCCTAATTTGCATATTCGACCAATCGAATTAATCCTACGATCGGAATTTGATCGAATTCAATCGAACTTCGATCTATTCACGTGAATTTAGTAAATCGGCCCCTTAGAGTTAGACTTACACCAGACTTTACCCTGGCACTGGTTAATAAAGCTGTTTAGCAGTAGTTGGCAAATCCCAATCATGAAAGATAAATACTATATTCAGTGTGGATGGTGCTGCAGTAACAAGACATCATTTATAACAGAGTCTCTGTATCTCAGTAACTAAGCTATTGGCAAACTGATAACAATACTATAGTAAATAGCAGCATTCCTGTGACTTTCACCAAGGACTCCCAGCTCTGGAATTAATTGGCCAGTGTATTAAAGGGGGCTATTTTTTAAAGGGGAAGTAATGACTTTAGGAGGAATCAAAAAGATCAAAAAGTGCCATTTTACTTTAAAGCCCTTCACTCCTCTGCAACTCACTACTAGCATTGGTGTAACTACCGGGGGAGCAGGGGGTGCGAGTGTACCAGGGCCCGCACCCCCGCAGAGCCCCCACCGGCAGATTTCGCCTCGCTGCAGCCGTCATAAGACGGCTGCAGCCACAAAAAAAATCCGAACAGAGGGGGTGGGGGCCCTGGTACACTCGCACCCCCTGTAGTTACGCCGGACTACTAGAGTTGTCACCTGCCATTGGAGTTTACCTGCCAGGCTTGATGCCAGTGTTATTTTTAGGGCAGAAAGAGCAAAATATAGGAAGGCCACTGTTTTGCCCCGAGAAGGTGTATACTCTTCTCATTGCTTCTATTCTCTTGTGTCTCTTTATGTTCCTGGATGGTGTCTCTCACATTGGTCACATCACACTCCTGTCCCTGTTTTTAGAACTTTTTCTCTTGCTGTAATTTCCCTTTGATATACTTTCCTCTTGTTTCTTATAGGATAAGGAAATGCTGAAGGCACTTGGGGGTGCCAAACATTAGGCACCCCCAAGTAATTGTATCTACCTACCTGAAACCCTGGGCTGGTACTCCTATCAGCAGAAATCTGCACCATCCTGGGATTATACAAGTGAGCACCATGGAGCAATCTACTTCCGTTTTCTTCTGTCTTTGATTTCCCTGTACTAATGCATGCACAGTTTAACGAAAACTTATTCACTGCCTGGGAGCAGAGGGATAGCTTATATTCTATACATTACCATTACCTGATGAGACTTATGAAATTACTCTTACTGCTATAAAGAACTTTTTTGTGCCAAGAGTAAATGTGGTTGCTGAAAGATATAAATTCCGCTAACGAATCCACAGAACACTTTGTAGCAGCTTTAAGAGAGATGGTTGTTAACTGTGAGTTAGGAAATATAACAGTTGAAATGCTAAGAGACCAAATAATGGAAAAAACAAACTCACATCGCATTAGAGAGAGACTTCTCCTATTTAACCCTTGCAAAGGCTATTACAGTTGCTAGCCAAATTGAAACAGCAGTGGCAGAGGCTAAAACTCTCAGGGTACAGCTGGGAATGTACAGACTGTGAATCCAGCACTGGGGCCTAATAATGCACAGTCACAGGCACAATACAGTTGTTCAACACAACACGCTGCAAATTATGCTTCATGTGCTGCAAAAGCTGTACTGTGCCGCAAATGCAAAAAGGTAGGACATTTTGCCAAGATCTGCTGTAGTTCTGCTAAACATGTTCACGAAGTCACTGCTTCAATGTTACGGTATTAAGTATGGATAAAGCTGATACATTTATTCCAGACAAGTTTATATGCGCTGTCAATGTCAATGACTGACAAGGGACACTCCGTTTACCTGATGCTTGATACAGGTTCAGCTGTTTCAATACTACCAAAGTATATTTTCTTTTAATACTTTTCAAAAGGTACGCTTGTTGACCTGCCCTGAGACTGGTCAGTTACTTAAAGGTTCCAATCCCTGTGCTTGGTTGCTTGCC
>CM044435.1:113670471-113688087 GCA_024363595.1 Xenopus borealis
GGGGGTGTCAGGGTGCACCGGGCTGACACATCAGGGCCCTCCTCGGTGACTTATAATATCTTTGTAAATTACAGCAGGGTGTACATTATCTACTATATAAACACCATTTGCAAATTTGTTTCTAAGAACATTGTCTATTTACATTATAGCATACTTATTTTAAGTACAACGCTACGAAACAAGTTGGCGCTATAGAAATACATGTTAATAATAATAAGTTAATAATAAAGTAATGTTCCCTTTACATTTGGCAACCGATCTGGCTAACATTGAGAAATACAAAAGCAATGTGTCGTGAGAAAAAGTGTCAATGTACATTGTAGGACACAAATGGGGGAATTAGTTATATAAGAGAGTGTGCCCCTATATACTGTAGTGTAAGTTATCTATTAGTGCTCGCAACGTGAATCTGACTTGAATCAGAGAAATACAACTACAATTATTAAACTAAAAGAATACCACGTTGATAGCAACCCCCAATTAACACTGAATTACTGATTTTACTTAAATTAAAGGAAAACTATACCCCAAAAACGAATTTTTGAGCAACAGATAGTTTATATCAAATCAAGTGACATATTAAAGAATCTTACCAAACTGGAATATATATTTAAGTAAATATTGCCCTTTTACATCTCTTGCCTTGAACCACCATTTGGTGATGGTCTGTGTGCTGCCTCAGAGATCACCTGACCAGAAATATTTCAACTCTAACTGTAATAGGAAGAAGTGTGGAAGCAAAAGACACAACTCTGTCTGTTAATTGGCTCATGTGACCTAACTTTATAGTTTGTTTGGTATGTTTGTGTGCACCGTTGGATCCTAGGATCCCAGGAGGCTGTCCTTATTTTTTTAAATGGCTATTTTCTATTTATGATTACCCAATGGCACATGCTACTAAAAAGTGTATTATTATGAAAATGGTTTATTTACATGAAGCAGGGTTTTACATATGAGTTGTTTTATGCAATATCTTTCTATAGAGACCTAAATTGTTCAGGGGGTATAGTTTTCCTTTAAGTGACGGAAAAACATCAGCTTTGACTGCGACACATGGATTGATTCGTTCGGAAATTCAATTCCGTTATTTGCTAAAGTGCTAGTTATAAAAATTGTTATTAAAAAGTTACGAATTCTGTGATTAAATCACTTAATTCATAAAATAATATTTATTTATAAGCATCATGTTTCACTAACTTTGGCACTTTTTCTAATGAATTTTTCTAATGAATTAATCAAGTGATTTAATCACGGAATTCGTAAGTTTTTAATAATAATTTTTATAACTAGCACTTTAGCACTTTAACGGAATTGAAGTTCCGAACGAATCAATCCACGTGTCGCAGTCAAAGCTGTCACTTAATTTAAGTTAAATCAGTAATTCAGTGTTAATTGGGGGTTGCTATCAATGTGGTATTCTTTTAGTTTAACAAATGGGGGAATGTAATATATTTCGCTAACACAAAAAAGCCTGCACTAAGAACTAACGTGTGAACGTTAGTGACCAGGTTTTCATTCTTTTTGACTGATTAAAGACTTCACTGCAAAGTTTGCAAACAAATGGCTTTTGCCAACATTCGCAGCGTATGTAATTAATTTACACAAGCACAAAGTCTTCTTAGAGGCAAAATATTTAACTAAACTCCAGAGCAGGCATTAACACTAAATCTTTGCTTAGCGATAATGCCAACAACGTATTTTACATTGCGAGTCGTGGTAAACATTCGCAAAGACGTCATCTCAAATAACGTGGGTAATATAAGGTGCAAGGTTTACTACAGTTTTTATCACCTATAGCAACTAAACAGTAGACAACATTTACTGGTCACTTATTTTTGGTTGCTATGGGTTACTGCACCTGGGCAAACGTTGTGTGTTTTATTATATATTGCTGGTAATGGAATTCGATTTACACTACAGAATACTTTATCAGGAATGTGCATAGTGCAGAACCACATGTGTGCAGAGGGCACAAAGTGCTAGGCATAGAATGCAATCTAATTGCTGGGCATTAAAGGAAAATTCAGCCCAAAATTTAGAGAAACCCCCCCCCCCTCCTCCTCCCAGCTTAAGTATTACCGTGGGCAAATGTGCCTAACATTTTTCCTACCCCTCGGTGCAGATTCTGGCATCAGACTTCACAGGCACCATCTTCAGCTGCTTTGGTAATCTTTGGAATGAGACCGGCGTACCACCGCATTGCTGAAGTGCCGGTCTCAATCCCAATCCCTGAAGGTGGTGCCTATGAAGTCCGATGCCTGAATCTGCGCCAGGGGGTTAGTAAAAGGTTAGGGGCATTTGCTTGGGGTAACACTTAGACTGGGGGAGAGGAGGGAGGGGGGTCTTGGTGGGGAGTAGGGTTTTTTTAATGCAGTGTACACTGTAGAATACAAAGTGCTGGCCACAGAATGCAGTATAAATTGAGAAGAGAGTATGAGATGTAGTACAGCCACAACAAGGAGGAAGTTGGTATCCAGTTCACAATGGCCCACCAACATGCAATTCAATGTATGCAACCATCTGAAAGAAAGATTACAGCATGAATACAAAATGTAATATGGAAGAGGTACCATGTCAATACAATAGTCTAATGGTTGGAATGGTGATTGGAGGATGACAAAGTGATGCCACTTTTGTGACCTGGCTTATGTCACTTGTCCAGGCTGCTTTCTCCTGTCTTGACGATGCAAGCAGAATGACAATAAATGATGCAGAGTCTTTGGGTTCCACAGAGATTTTAAAGTCTAAGTGATCCCCATCTTGTCTGTCTGGAGAGAAAGAGATGACACAAGTCAGAAAAGAAAAGCTTAAACTGGCAGAAAGAACTATGGTGATGATAGGTACCAGTAAATGAAAATATCTCTGCATATTACAAGGGGAAAAATATTTTTAAGAATCAACTTTAGGAAATGAGTGAATAATGGAGACAGTGGTGATATCTGGTACTTGGCAGAAACAGAAGTGGAATTGCCAATGTTGTCTATTAATGGCAAGGCCCAGGGAAAACAGATTTTTCAGGGCCCTACCTATAATTAGTATTATAATGTATGTATTGTATTATGTATTGGTAAGATTTTCCCAAACACAGCTTAACAGTGTAATTAATATGCAGAGAAGAAACAATAAATGCATCATAGTTCTTGTTACAGACAATAATAATATGATGGCTATGATAAAGATAAAAATTGGTATTATAGTTCCTGGTAAACATGATGAAGGTGCTTAGTAGAGGCACTGGTGGTATTATGTTAGATACAATGTTGTTGTGAGAAGATATTATATAATGGTCTTTTAAACAAATAATGATGGTATGATGGCACATTGTAGAGATGATGACATGATGGCGATTGGTGGAGATCATGATAATATGATAGCACCTTTGTAAAATAATTTCAGTTATGTATAAATGTCTGCAAAAGGTTAATCTTCTTTTACAAAGTCAAAATGTCTAGTTTTATCAATTGAAAAAATATCTTAAAAGATTTGGCAACTAAAACCTGGAAAGCTTCTATAAAAGTCAATGGGAGGCGTATTTTTTACATTGCAAATTATTTTTCTTTTTCTCTACATATTTTTCTAAAAAGATCTTTTTAAAATTATGAAAATGAATACTTTGGTCTCCACATTTGACCAAGTTGCAGGTAGCATTTACTGATAACCTATTCAGAAGACACAAGTCACCCACTTGCTCATCATCCTTCTTCTGGATGCCCAGGGTCAGAATTGGAGAATGCAAGAGCCTAGGCACCCATCACTGCACCCTCCAGCTGGATGACCTTATTGGATGCTATGGGTTACTGCACCTGGGCAAACTTAGTGCATTTTATTATAAATGGGCGTATACTGTTTATAAAGCTTGCAAAGAATATAGAAAAAAGGAGGCAAAGAGTCTCCTTTTAAGAATCAAATGTTTAAGCGAAGACTGGATAAGCACAGCGCAGCAAGCACTAGAAGTGGTTATTATAGAGGAATTTTGAATATACTGGTGTAAAGACGTTTATATGAGCTGGCCAGTTAATAAAAGTTCTGGTGAGGTTAAAGAGAAATTAACTTTGGGGTATAATAGCAGGACCTTGTGAATTACTAAAGGAGTATAATCGAAATGAATTCACGTAAAAACAAATTGCTTAGCATCAGGCAAATGCCAGTGAGTTTTCCCTTTAGTTATATTTATACTGTACATATTGCCTATCCCTATTTTTAAATCCTAAGTGCTGAAATTCAAATCAGGAGTTGAAGTGAAGGAATTAAGTCAAGCAGCTGAACCATAATGAAATAAACATAATTGTGATAAAAAAATTTTTACTCTACAAAGAACAATTGGTCTAACTACTAAACAGAGAATTCCCCATTACATGGCACTCCAGTCTGAAATAAGGTTAATTAATTATATGTAAAAATATTAGCAGTAAGAGCTGGTTTGATGTGTGTGATACTGACTGTCATCATCATCTTGTTCTTCTAGTAAAGTGCAGTCCATCAATGATATCACTCCATTCTACAAAGGAAATGCATCAACACCATTAGCAATAATATACAAATGTCTCTGTTCTTTGGTCTGCTTCATGTATAACATTATCAGAGACTGTTGATCATAGTCTAACATGATAAAATAATGCTTCCATACATGCCCCTATTGTAGATATGGTTAATAGTTACATACCTTGGTGAGGTGTAACTTTCCGCCTGAGCTCCGAGTGCAGATCAGAAGATGTTTAGAGAATAAAAAGCACTGACGCTCTCCTTCCTTTTTCAGAGAAAGAGAGCCAAGGCGACCTCTGGTTAGCCTGCTCTTCTCTGACATAGGGACCTGGATGAGACAGCCTGGGGACAGTGTAAACACAGTTGTCACAACCAGCCAGCTCTAGCACCCCTGAACATAAACATTTAATTTGAGCCCTAGCATCCCTGGCTATAAACATTTAAATTCCATAAACAAAAAAAACAACTTAATATTCTATTTTAGGAGAACTAAACCCTAAAAATGAATAGGGCTAAAATGCCATGTTTTATATAGAGAACTTATTGCACCAGCCTAAAGTTTCAGCTTGTCAGTAGCAGCAATGATCCAGGACTTCAAACTTGTCACAGGGGGTCTCCATCTTGGAAAGTGTCTGTGACACTCACATGCTCAGTGGGCTCTGAGCAGCTGTTGACAAGCTAAGCTTAGGGGTCGTCACTAATTATCCAGCAGAAAATTAGGTTGTCAGTAATATAAGCTGATGCTACAGGGCTGGTTATTAAATTCTGATGCTATTTGCACTGGTTTCTGTGCTGCAATAGTAGTAATTATCCATATTTATTACTAATCAGCCTTCTACTGTGACATTTATAATATATGTGTTCTGTATATTTTGAGCTCAGTAACGGACATCAGCATGGAGTATGTGCAGTGAATCAGCAGAAAAGAAGATGGGGAGCTACTGGGGCATCTTTGGAGACACAGATCTTTACTGCTAAAGGGCTTCGGTTGCCTTGGGCTGGTACATAAGCCCAAAACATAATGTACAACATTTCTAGCTACTTCTTTAGTTTAACTTTCCTTGTCCTTTAATGATAACTTTGTTAGCCATACTCCAGAGTCTGGTAAGACTTTGGCCAACACTTGAACCCTAAACTAATTCCAACTGTTATGTGTTGTTAAACAATATCCTAAAAAGCTGAATTTCTTCCAAAATGTTGCAACAAAACAAATGTACATCAAGGTCATCATATTCTTCAAAAAAAAGGTAGAAAATGTAGGTAAAGCTCTCAGTTCCATTAGGGCAGAATAGAGTAACATCACATATATTTCACATATACCCTGTATATGCACCATGAAAATATGTTATTTGGTATCCAGCAATCCAAACCACATGCGCAGAATAAATTATGCACACAAAACAATATTCAACCAAGCACACAACCAAGAATCTATCCATTCAGCTGGAGAACTGTAGCCTTGATGTCTCCTGCAATCATTTTCTGTCTGCATTATATCATCATTTTATTTCAATATAGTCCCAAAGGAGGAGCACTTACACTAAAATATATTGAGGCAAATTCACTAAAGGGCCAGTGAACAATTCAATACACTTCCCGCTACTTTGTGTGTCTTAAATTAGTTACCACTACCAGTGGTGTAACTACCAGGGGGGTAATCCCGATTTAAAAAAGGAAAAATTGGTAGTTTTTTTTTTTTACAACTTTAATGAATTTCTGGCATACAGGATATGATGTCACAGACATTAACTTGAAGAAGATATAGATATAAACTCTGGCAAAATAGGTAACGTTCAGTAAAATTCACATCTTAGTGAACTTGCGGAGTAACAACCCCTCAACAGAGAGAAAAGTTGCCTGGTTGATAGGGAGTGAACGTATGCTAGTGACGTTCGTGTTCTGTCCTCTACGCCTGTTAGTGAATTGGTGATGTCCCTGCAGATGGGATTTCTGGCAAATGCGCTAGAGTAGGTCACTTCGCCCTTTAGTGAATCTGCCCCATGGTCTGCCTGGGTGCTGGTAACAAATAATGTAATAGTCCTATGAAGAACAGCACTCAACTTGTGCAAACTTTAATTTACATTTTAATTTGTACATTACATTTTATTTTTCAATAATATTTTTTATTAGAGCAATAATTGTACAAAATCTTGACCATTATCCCATTGGTAAAAAGTCACATTTGCATTGTGTGGTGTTTATACAAATGGCCTGCAGGTGGCACTGTGCATACACAGGACTTTCTGTACAGCATGAACGTGAAAGTAAGACTTACTGCTGTTATGTAATGGCTGCATGAACCTGCTAATAAAGCATTGTTATACCCTCCTCATCCTCGGCTACCAAAAACAACACATTGTTACATACATTTCCATCATTTATAACAGTATAGGCACTATAGCTTTGATATGTGTAATCCTTTTCCTTTACCTGCTGTTGCTATTGTAATTCTGCCTTTTCACTGCTTTCTATGAAATGAAATATGCCTTTTATGGTCTTTATAGTCTAGTAATTATTTTTTAATTGTGTTCTCATTACTTTTTATCCAACAAAACAACAGAATAATTAAGAGTTTTCAATTTTACATACATAATAAAAAGAAAAGAATTCAAAGTGATCATTTAACACTCTCCGTCTTTTTAGAGCTTTGGAGCTTTTAGATATGGTATAGTTTGGGAGGTTTACTCCTTTCACCAATTATACACTGCATAGTTTTATTTATAGGGAGATCGGTGGGTCGCCTCTAATGGTCCTTAATATATACCAATCTGTGGATTGAAAACACATGAATTTTGGTTTTTTTTACTTGTGGTATAATACGAATAAAAGTTTCCCATGTTTCAAAGAATTTTTGGACTATTGGCACTTTATTTAATGAAGCTTCTATCCAGTCCACATAGAGCACTTTCTCACAATAGTTTTGGTGGGGGGGTGTTTGAGATCCAGACTTGTAATATGGATTTTTTGGCCACAGCAGTCAATATTAGCAATAATCTATTCTGAGAAAAATTCTTTAGGTGATATTCTTCCTACCTTGCCGCACAAATGTCTGACTGGTGTCCAGTAAAACTTCACAGCCCTCAACTATCATCCTCTCAATGGCCAGATTCTTGCGGATATTCTCCGTTTCGCTGACTTCATCGTGCATAATTCTAGGGGGAACATTCAAATAATGTATATATATATACTTAAAAACGTACAAACAATAAAATTTTTATAAAAAGATTAAAAGATAAATTATTTGGGGTATGGGGGAAAGGCATTTTCTTTTTTAAATGTAGAATTCTGACTTTAGAACAGTATGCAGCACAAACATAGCCATGCTGAGCTGTCTTAGTTTTGTATATAAACTCTGCCATGTTGCATTGTCTAGTATAACAGCAAATTTGCAATATAATTTTTGCCCACACAGAGAAGAGGATAACAGAAAGGTAAAAGGAAGATGTTATAGGACAGTTACCTAGGTGAAGGATATTTTATTTTTATTGTCTTACAACTTCTTCCCTAAAACAAGGGACTCGGCCTTGATCCTACCAATTAATGAGTGTGAATATTTTACCAAAGAATCTAAGACTACCACTGCCTATATCCATCCAACCATCCATCTAGCTATATATTTATATGTATACTGTATATAGAACTTGAACATGCTGAGCTGCCTTTCCTATGACATTTTTAAAGAATGTATTCATACTATTTAAAAACAACATGAAAGTCACTTTCCACCCCACATCATAACTAGCAAATACTCCTTCTCCTCGTGAACTGTGCTATCCATCCATTACCACAACTCATTGCACCTGTCCTACCACATGATAAGTAGAAACTGCCAGATGCTTTGTTTATTTATAGTACTTTCCACCCTTTTGGTCTGGGAATTGGGGCCTCCTCCTGCCACATATTTCATATGGTTTCTGCATTAATTATTACCGTGAGAGTTCCTCCAGTTTGGATTTAGCATATTCCAGACTATTTCGCTCCACATGTTCATGAGGTGTATGAGCCAACAGTTCATGTAGAGTAAGGATGTATCGTGGAATCTAGATACCAAGTACACACAGTTATTTATCTTCTGACCCCATCCATGAGGATTCCCTTCTTCCTTAATATTTAACCCCCCCAGGCCCCCCTTATAACAATTTGTGACCTATTTTAATGTTTTTGATATCTACCTGCTTTGTTAGTTGTTCCATGTATAATACAGACCTGAAACATGGGATAAGTGAGGAAGGTTTCAAGTGTGCGCTCCTCACAGTCTGGTTTGGCTTCATATTGTTTCAGCAGTTTGTCAAAATCCCGGTTCTGTTTGCAGTGAGCCAGAATCTGCAGACTGTACTGATGGTTCCTCACAAATTCCTGATAAATGTTCAGCATTGGCAGAAGGATATCAAACAGGTCAGCTGTGGAGAGAAAGAAGCTGAGAACTGGAAGACATGGGACAGGGTGACAAGTACGACCAGGTTACACAAGGTACCCAGTGACAGTCTCACAGACATGGACATTGTGATATTCACACAAAGGGATTGGTGAAGAAGAAATAGGCAACATATTCTCACCCAGCACCAGTGTGGGCCAGCTGGATATTCTAGCCTTCAGACCTTGGTAAAATATCTGGTGCAAAAACATGATGGTTTCACTGTAAAAGACCACAAAACAGAGTGTCTGTGACTGCAAAGGCCAGTGTCTTGAATTACCAACAGGGCATTTCTACTCCTTTTTAATCTTTTAAGGGTCTCTCTCTCTTTCTACAGGGCATGTCAATGAAAGGCAAACCACTGGTAGTCACTAGGGATGCACCAAATCCAGGATTTGGTTCAGGATTTGGCCAGGATTCTGCCTTTTTCAGCAGGATTCGGTTGAATCCTTCTGCCTGTTCAAACTGAATATGAATCCTAATTTGCATATTGAGGGAAAATCACTGACTTTTTGGCACAAAACAAGGAAGTAAAAAACTTTTCCCCTACCCACCCCTAATTTGCATATGCAAATTAGGGTTCAGATTCGGTTCGGTATCTTTCGGGAAGGATTCAGGGCTTCAGCCGAATCCAAAATAGTGGATTCGGTGCATCCCTAGTAGTCACCCACCCTCCCTTTGACATGTGCACATGAGCAAATTTCCTTCTTCAAGTCACTAGAACACAGAACACTAAAGATTTAAATACTATCAAATCTCCTGCATTTTCCCAGTGCTTCAGAATCAATGTGGATGCAGTTAGGTGGTATCCTGCCACCCTAAGCCTGGGCCTTTTTGGCCTTCCCATAAATCTGTGCCTGTCTCAACCCAAAGCCTTCCTATCATTCTTGGATAATCAACTTACAATAGGATGGTACTAAGGTATGTTTTATGTCCAGGTGGGATGGGTTTTGTTGGAAAATATATAAATATAGAAAAGTATTGCAGGCCCCATTAAATAGACAGCACCTCCAATACCTTTACAAGATGCTACCAGGGGGTGTGGAACAGAGATATCATTAATTAAACCATAGTATACAGTATCTAGCAAATATTAGATTAGAGTAAATTGTTGAAATCCCTGTCTACACTTTCATAGTTACCTGTTGAGAAAAATGCTGCTGACATCATCATGTTTAATCGGTGGCTTTTTGGAGCTGGCTGCCATACGAAGTGGTCGCAGGAAATTATTGACCAGTATGTGTAACTGTTGTACATACTCTGCCTCTGCTTCCAGCATGCTGAACACAACTTGATTTCTCTTCCGCATGCTGTCTGCATGTGGAGATCTTGAGTAATCTTGAATGATGCACTTCCACTTCCTGCGGCACAGCCAGCCACGCAGGAAGCTCTGCACCTACAAGCCCAGGAGTAAGCATTGGCAGATGTTTAGGTGTATTCAATCTGTTATGAGCACATTATAGAATTTGAAGGGTATTATCTAGGTCAGATGGCAATAAGTTTAGGTTTAAAGGCTAAATCTTCTTCACCTTTTTAATCTTTTTGATGTCAACATCAACATCAACATCATCATTTGGGGCTGCAGTTTGTGTTGTCTGGATGCGTTCATTGTCTTTCAATAATGATGCAATCTAAAAGGAAGATGTGGAATATTATTAAATATTATTAAAGGGATATTTTCATGAGCATAGGTGACTTTTTAAACATTTTTTTGCATGAATTTGTTTCTGAATAAAGCTGGGCACGCACAAGAGGGAATGAATCGTTGACCAATGTTGTCACCTAAGTGGTAAGCCAAATCAGGATGAGGTGATTGTTAATCTGCTTGACTAATGACCATGTCACATGGGGGCATATGAAGACTGGCCTGCCACAGAATCACATCCAAGACCCTATGTAGTCCTTGACTTACTGTTAGCATCTGGAAGGGTAACATTTTGGCTCACTTACACGTTGACTTGTTTAAGAGTAGCCAAGTCAACACACAAAATCTGCCCATGTATAGCCACCTCAAAGCATGATTACTTGCATGCTTAGTTTCAAAAATATCAGTATAGGGTAGCAATCATCTGGTTAAAATGTGGCTAGCGGTGGATGCCCTTCCATTTAAGAGAGTTGTTTACTAAAATCCGAATGTATCTCATTATTTAAATAACAAAACCACAACCAAACTCCCATACCTGATTTTACCTTATTTACTTATTAAAAAAGCTTGATTTAATTGGCTTGGGTAAAAATCCAATAAAAGCAAATGAAAACCCAACTCGATTGATTTTTTTCCGGGAAATGCCCATATTTTTCAGATTTTAGACTGAAAGGCCAAAATGGTTGGATTTTCGGGCTAATTCCAGTGCAGACTACAGAAACTTCAAATATGATAGGTAAGTGTAAAAACCACAAAAAAACACTAATACAAAACTTCACCAGGTAAAAGTTGTCAAGGTCCTATAGAAGTCAATGTGAGCTGCTCTGATCCTATTGGATCGTTTAGAATTTTTAGAGGTTTTAGAGGCATTTGTATTTTGTTAGCACATTATTTTTCATTCGTGCTTTTTCAATTTGGAGCTTTTAATAAATTCATGACATTTGTAGTATTAGAGTTTAGGGGTTTAGTTGTGGTTTCAAAAACCTCAAAAAACCCACTCAAATCTGACCTTTGATAAATAGGCCTTCAGGACTATATAAAGAGCTACTGAAGTTCACACTGAGATGGAGAGCACTGCAAGTAGCTCTTGGTCTGCAATTGGTGTCTGAACAATGCTCCAGTGTGGGGACAAGATGCACTTTCTATTGCTAATATGAAAAGAGCTGTGTCTACCCATCTCCACTATTCAGTCTTGCCATAGACCATATAGTAAAGAGATTAACTAACAATTTCAAATCATTTTCTAGTGATTATTACCACGATATGTACCTCAAAGAGGTAAAATACTGAGGGCTTAAAGCACTGACTGATTATTTCTGTTAACTGATCATTTGTTGGTCCAGCTTTTTTATGGCACCACCTGGACAATTTTCATATTTTTCTGTTTTTGGAATCTGTGATGATGTTGGATGCGACTGAGACTGGAGGGAATGTTCTGGAATAACTACCTAAGGGTCTGATTTTTTGATGATAAGAAACAATTTATTAGCAGCAGTTGTACTGCTCATCAATATTCAGATTGCCATCCTTTTATATCTAATAATTGTCATTAACACATCAAAGCATCAGCAGCTTTGACACAGACACAACATCGCCATGACATTAGATCCTATTCACCCTCTCACTGCACAGAACACACACAAAGTACCCACTGAATACATTATACAATACTATTACATTTTCATCACAATTACATTATCAAACAAATTGCTAGCACATGGCCTATACTAGGCATGAAGTCCATTGCATGTATATACCAAACACACACTATGGGGGTTATACATTAATATCCGAATCCCAAAAAACTGAAAAATGTTACTATAAAATCCAAGTTTTTTGTGAAAAAAAAAACTAGAATTTTTCATGATTTATTATACCCTGAGGATGTATAAAGTCCAAATCCCAGCATCCCAGACCCACCAAGGTTCTATATAAGTCAATGAGAGAATGTCAGGCTCCACTGGGATTTGAGCCGGGGACCTTTGGGTTTCTGGCTCTGTGCTGGGTGCAGACAACACAAGTGCATCAGGTGCACCACCACCTCACATCATGGGGATAACTGCAGGGCATCATGGGGGGAAAATGGCGACTGTGTGCTGCCCAGCTCCTTTCAGTGCTGCCCAATGAATGGATTCAACAACTTCTATGAGATCTCACCTCAGATTTAAGACGCTCTACTTCTATCTCCCCATCTTCAATCTGCTGCCGCAGCTGTTTTGCCACCTTCTTCTCGGTCTCAACAATCTGAAGTAAATGCAAATACTTCTGCATCAAAGCTTCATGTTCAGTCACTAACGTCTTGTAGCTGAAACAGAAAGAAGACTTGGTAAGACTGTGGTACTGGGATGTTACAGTGGAAGAGAAGTCATGTAGGCACAGAAATGTTACACTGTGTAACAGATTTATAAAGGATCCATTGATGTTTCAATGATTCCGGTCCCAGTATAGTTATGGGATCTATTATTAAGCATGTGTAGGACATGGGGTTCTTTAGTCTTTCTGTAAAGTGAACCACAATATCGGAAAGGCAGTTAAAAATGTAATCATTCCAATAGGATAGTTTTAAAATCTAAAAGGAAGTTAATAGAAACATCAAAAAAGTGTTTTAAAAGTACTGTTGCCCTGCATAGATACAACTGATCTGTTTGCTTCACAAACACTACTACAGTTTATAAAAGCAAGCTGCTGAGTAACACTGGAGGACATTGAAACAGGGCTAAATGGAAAGGGTAGAGGCACTTGGGGGTGCCAAACGTAAGGCATAGATCAGTGCACTCATCACTACACTGGACTGCGTATACCACATTACTTTGTTTTCCCTTAGGAGTTGGATCCTTTGGGTGTACCAGTTTTTGTCTCAGTATGTTTATATGTTTTAAAAACACAGGGACATGGTGTTTGTTGAAAATCCTCCTGAGTTTCTCTGACACTCCAGCTACATATGGGATGACTATGTTTCAAATACAAGGACCTTTTTTATAGACAGAAACATGGCTGTGCAATGGGTTCTCCAGTCTCTCCCACTGTAGCTTACTTGTACATGGAGGAAGTGGAAAGAAGGGCCTTACTTACATTCCAGGGAACAACACAGAGTCACTGGTTCAGGTATGTGGATGACACTAGGGTAAAAATCAGATCCAATGAAGTGGCGGCCTTTACAAAACACATTAACTCGGTGGACAATAACATCAAGTTCACAAGGGAAGATGTCCATTAGAACAAACCTGCCATTTGGACTGTTTGATATGCATCCAAGAGGGGGTTAATTTGAAAACGGAAGTATACAGAAAACCCACTCATACGGATCAATATCTGTTGTTCGATTCCCACCATCTGCTGGAACACAAACTGGGTGTCATTAGAACTCTACACCGCAGGGCGGAATGTGTGGCAACTGATACAGAGTCCAAAGACAAAGAGCAAAAACATCTCAGAGTAGCGTTGAAAGCGTGTGGCTACCCAGACTGGGCTTTAGTAAAAACACCAAGCCAGACAGGAACACCAAAAGAAATAACTTCCCAGAGAAACATAGTAGGCGAAACATAGTCATCATCCCATATGTAGCTGGAGTGTCAGAGAAACTCAGTAGGATTTTCAACAAACACCACGTCCCTGTGTTTTTCAAACCTAGCAACATACTGAGATAAAAACTGGTACACCCAAAGGAACCAACACCAAAAGAAAAACAAAGTAATGTGGTATACGGAGTCCAGTGTAGTAAGGAGTGCACAGATCTATACATTGGGGAGACAAAACAACTGCTCACCAAGCGAATGGCTCGGCATAGGAGGGTGAAATCTACAGGGCAAGACTCAGCTGTCTTTCTACACTTAAATGACAAGGGACACTCTATGGAAAAGATAGCAATGTCCGAATCTCGGATAAAGAAGATCGCTGGTTTGAAAGAGGCGTGAAAGAAGCGATTCATGTCAAGGTAGAGAAACCATCCCTGAATAGAGGCGGGGGCCTTCAACACCAGCTGTCTGCTACATACAATACTATTCTCACATCTCAACCCAAGCGGTTTCAAAACACTTCACACATCCATTCATGCAACTCTCACTAGTAACACCTGTGTCTAGGAGTTGCATGACACATTGGTAATCCTATCACAGTAACTACACAGAATCAAATTCAGATGTCACCTCTTTGAAGAGCTACAATGTGCCATTGTGATTGGATTAGTGGAAGAGTTTATATGACGAGAATTTCCCATACCAGTCAGCTGAACTGAAGAAGCTGCTCGGATGAGTAGTGAAACGTCTTCAATAATTACTCAGCAAATCCAGTTGTTTTAGAATTACTTATATTAGATATACCATGACCTGGATGAATGAAAATCTTCATAGTCATACCATTATATGCACTACCTGGCTGCACAGCTAAACTTTGTTAGGTGTTGGTTTGTCCCAGACCCATACCCAGACCCATACAACCCCAACACCACCCTGCAGGCCATACAGGTCGGCTATTCTCAATAACTCCAAACTTGACACCTGAAAAACAGGAGATCAAGGCTATCACACTTCAGATACTTCCAACTAAAACAAGTTTTTCTAGCACAGTTCAGTTCAGATCATTGGAGATTAAGTGAACCCAACCCAAATTTGAAAAAGCACAGGTCAGTCCAATTCTCCAAACCAACTTCTACAACAGTGATCACCAACCAGTAGCTCATGAGCAACATGTTGCTCTCCAACCCCTTGGATGTTGCTCCCAGATGCTTATTTTTGAATTCCAGGCTTGGAGGCAAGTTTTGGTTGTATACAAACCAGGTGCACTCCCAAACAGAGCCTCAATTTAGGTTGACAATATACATAGGGGCTACCAAATTTTCAATCACATCACTTATTTGGCAACCAAAGAACATTTTTCATGCTTGTGTTGCTCCCCAACTCCTCTTACTTCTGAATGTTGCTCACGGGTTCAAAAGGTTGAGGATCTCTGCTCTACAATATACAAACTACTCATGCAAACTACCCCCCCCCCTTTCCAATCTGCCTACACAAAATTGAGAAGAAACTACATGTAGAGCATACTGCTTCCTCAGCTCTATAAAAGACAAAATGATTCAATTTAAGTGGCTACACCAGTTTTATATTACACCTACCAAGCAAAAAATCATGGGGTTCAATCCGGAAGCCAGATGTCATAGATGCAGGAGGATTTCAGATTCAAGCGAGCAACATTTTGAAAAATGCTAGTTTTTTTTTCAATTTTAACCCAAAAATTTGAATTTTTTGCCTGAAAACTACCCTTAAAACACAACTTGACCTTTGCTAAAGCTGCCCCATGAAGTAAAGCATGCATTTAGATCAGCAGACATTTTTACACAAATTGCATGGAGTTTATGTGTCTGAAGCTGTTATATTAGGCCAGGATCCAATCAACATGACATGTTTAAATCTTCTAGAAATGTAAGAAACACCCTGCAAACCTCATTTGAATGAGAGGCTGTCCAGGTAATATTTTTTTATTTAATGCTTATATTATAATATTTATTACAGCTTTGCTGCTTCTCTGTTCTCCAGTGAGTCAGGAGGTGTGGATTGTTCCTGACAGGCAACAAGACAGAGTTCAGACAGCCTCTAATTTTTCAGGACTAAACACCAGCTACAGAAAGAAATCTCTACGTTTAACAAATCTTCATTTAGGTGCCACTGCCCACATTTCATTAGTGTAACAAACATTGTTATTGTGCTAGTGCGGCTATAATGTGAAACAGTTGCACTGAGTTTGTATGTGTTCAGGCATTTGTTAATTGAAGGGTGGGCTGAGATGTAGCCTTGACTTATACATCCATTGTACCTGGCTCTTGAGATTGCGGTCACCCATTCTTCACAGTCCTTGGCATCTTCTGTCCGCAGCTCCAGAGGCTTCTGGTTCTCATGGCTGAAGTTGATGATAAAATAATACTGAGGAAGCAGAACAATAAATAAATGTATTTAAATACTAGGTATGTTACTACAGAAAGAACAAACTTGGTATATCCTGGGGGTCCCAGGCACAATCTTACAGCTTCACATTACCCTCTGTTATACATCCCTGCAGTTTAAAAAATTCTCCTAGTAACATGAAAAAAAGCTTAGTTCATATTACCCCAGGACAGCCCAGCAATACCATAAGGGACCATAGTTTTCGTCATATAAGTGCTTATTGACTAAGGGAAACGGCAGTTGCGTTCATGCTAAAAGTTTAATTGTTATTGCGTGAATTGAAGCCATTCAAAGGTGATTGCACAGGCTCCATATATTTCTCCATGAATCAAGAGTGTGCCAATTGGAACATGGGGATCCTGGAGTTTGTAGCAGTTGTTATTTTGCCAGAAGTGATGCCATTTGGAGTTTGTTTTTGTTTTTTTAATTCAGTGCAATTGTAGCTGCTTCATGTTAATGTGCTAACTCAGTTGCATATCTCTCAACAACTGGGAAACAGAAAGAAGGACAAACAGATTTTACAGGGCAACGTTTTGGCCACGGCCATTTTTGTGGCCACCCCCTAATTACCATGTTTATTTTTCAAACTTTGTCAGGTTATGAAAGCTTTGAACACATTTCTGTGGTTTTTATGTGTTATTACAGTTTTGCTAATGAAGGTGAATTGCCCTTAAAGCTAAGTCCTCCCATGAAACCTCCTTATCTAAAACTGTTACAAAAGTATCTATTCTGTGCTCTGCCATAAGCCAATTAAGTTAGAAACTGTGTATCTTTTTCTGGCTGTACAGTGCAGGAGATCAATATGAACATTGAGACTTTTCAGTACAAATGCAGGACTTTAGGTTGAGCTGTCAAAAGTGGAACTGTCCCACTCAAAACAGGACAGTTGGGAGGTAAGCAATTGCATTCATTTTGGTGCACTGGACATACTTGTGCAACGCTCCTTAGCAGATGCAACGTTACTGGAATTATTCAATTTGCATACAAAACTGCACTTTGCACTTCAATAAATAAATTAGCC
The DNA here is from genome assembly GCA_024363595.1 of Xenopus borealis. NCBI lineage: Eukaryota > Metazoa > Chordata > Amphibia > Anura > Pipidae > Xenopus > Xenopus borealis. The sequence continues at coordinate 113,687,970 of CM044435.1, forward strand.
CTATAGACATGTCAGCAAATAGATTAAATGTGCTTTGAATATATCCAACATATATATTTATATATATATATATATATATATATAGAATACTGGATGGAATGGTGCACACAAAACCAAA
>CM044435.1:113699923-113709993 GCA_024363595.1 Xenopus borealis
ATTCACCACCTTGGGAGAGTGCTGCTGCTGTGAGTAGATATATATATATATATATATATACATATATATATGAAAAAGTGTATTTATACTTCCAGTGTTTCACTCTTCCTTGAGACCTTTGTCATGGTCATATATCTGCACAAATTGAGTGGAGCACTTAGTCCAGGCCTGTGGACAAATTATATATCAATCAAAAAATTATGTAAAACAAAGTTGAATTTTACCTAGTCAAGCAAACAAACGTGCAACGTTTTGGGTGCTATTTAACAAATAACAGAAAATTGACACACCCAACTTAACAAATCATACCATAGGTTATTCCTAATACTGGTTACATGGTTCAGACTCAGAACCTACATCTTAACAATTTCTTTTTAGCAATAATAAACTGGTACCCATTAACCATGAAAAAAAATCGAAAATAGGATAGTTATAAATTTGCAGTGTGTCATACAGGCCCGGACTGGCAATCTGTGGGTTTTAGCAAATACCAGAGAGGCTGCTATAAGTTGCCATAGAAAGTCATTATTTAGTGGGTTGGTGGGGGCTGTTTGGGCCTCTGTGTCGGCTGATTGGGCCTCTGTGTAGCTGAAATGCCAGGGCCTATTTTAATTCTCAGTCTGGACCTGGTGTCATACATATACTAATCCCAAAACCACCCCTGTATGTATCATCCTAGTTTCCTAAAAAAAGGTATAAAGATCATTCTACCTATTAAGCCACTGACCACTATCCTATTTTCAATTTTTTTTCATGGTTAATTGGTACAAGTTTATTTTTGATAAAAAAAAGAAATGTTCTGTAAAGCTACAACTGTATTGTTATTAGGGATGAACTGAATCCAGGATTCAGTTTGCGATGTGGCCAGGATTCGGCCTTTTCCAGCAGGATTTGGATTCGCCCAAATCCTTGTGCCAGGCTGATCCGAATCTGAATCCTAATTTGCATATGTCAAGGGAAATCACACAACTTTTTTTCACACAAGGAATTAAAAAATCTTTTTTCCGCTTTTTACCTTCCTGTCACTTATTTACATATGAAAATTTAGATTCGGTTCGGTATTCAGCGGAATCTTTCATGAAGGATTCGGGGGTTCAGCCGAATCCCAAATAGTGGATTCGGTGCATCCCTCATTATTATTGCTACTTTTTATTATTTCTCTCTATTCCATATATGTTCCAGTACTATTCCAATCACTTCATGGTTTCTAGGGTAATTTGTATCCTAGTTTTGCTGAAATTACAATCTGGAGAGCTGCTGAAAACCTCTTTAATGTTACTTGTCAGCCCAATCCTAGTTCCTTGCTATAAAGCTCTTAGTGGCTGATCAATCAATTTTCCAGTATTTTTTCCATATATTTTAACTCTCATTTGCTAGCATCTAAGAGAAAACACAAATGGAATAATTGTGATTGTGTTTTGTCACAGCAAAAAAGGTTTCTCCCAGATGAAAATCATATTTTTCCATCCATCAAGTAGCTTCAAATCTTCACGTGTATGTCCCAATGGCTTCTATAGAAACTAGGTGCCTTTTACTTGTGCATTTGTCCATCTGAAATTTTGTGTTGTTCTTTTACTTAATCCTGATGATTTGAACCTTGTATAATCAGTCACATACATTTTTTCACTGATTTGGTTTTTTTTTTCCGAATCATGGGAAAAAGCAATCTTGAATTTGAAAGGGGTGGTACATTTTTTATACCCCCAAATGTAATAAAAGGCAGTAAGTTTGCCCAGGAGCAGTAACCCATAGCAACCAATAAGGTGTTTGCTTTTAAACAGGTGACCAGTAAGTGCTACCTGCTGATTGGTTGCTAAGGGGATTTGCCCCTGGGCAAACTTAGTGCCTTTTATTACATAACCCCCTTAGTATGTTATAGAATGTCCTATTCCCTTCAATTTTGCAATTGGTCTTCATCATTTTTTTTTATAGTTTTCAAAATATATGCCTTTCACTTTTACATTTTACCAGCTTACAAATGGGGCCACTGACCCCAAATGTCCAAAAACGATTGCTCTGTGAGTTTGCAATTTTATTATTATTGAAGCTTTTATTTATCTTTCTATTAATTCCCTTTCTTATTCATATTCTCTCATTTAAACTGCCTGGTTGCTAAGGTAAACAAGACCTAGCAACCAGATAGCTGTGAAAAGTTCAAGCTGGAGATCTGCTGAACAAAAAGCCAAATAACTGAAAGCCAATTGCAAAGTGCCAGAATATCAACATCTACATCATACTAAAAGTGAATTCAGCCTCTTTAACCTCTTTATGTAAAGACCTTATTCACATTAGCCTTTGATGCCAACACCACTGCCCAGCTGATATTCACATACAACTTGACTGTAATATAAATGACAGTTGCATCGCGTGTGGCTTTCATTTAATGAGACTTTGTAAAGGGAATCACATCCCGCTGTAAAATCAGTGGGGATGTGATTGCTGTTCCCACTGATCAGATCAGACTGAAGCTGAAGCAACTTCTTCTGACAAACACAGTTGGATTACATGGTGTACATGGGTGAGTGGGCTGCCACACATTGTATGACTATGTATGTGTGCATTGTACGACTATTACTGACGTTTAAACAAAATTAGTTGTGCTTGAAGCCAGAAAATAAATTATAAATGGTACTACCAAAAACATATATAATTAAATATCAAAAAAAGAACAAGTGAAAAAATCACTGGAGGGTATACTCACAGCTCACCCCAGTCCCAGGGTGCAAATCCACCACAATGTTCCACAAATTATGCCTATCCAAAAATAATATTAAACCAATAAATAAAAAATTAGAAAAATATATTTAAGACTTATCGGACAAGACCTAACACATTTCGTGCCTGTGGGGGCACTTACTCATAAGCTGAATGGAACACCCCCTGTACACAGCTTATAATGGGGCTGTAGCCAATCACAAAAGAACAACACATCACCACTTAAAGGGTTACTGTCATGGGAAATTTTTCCCCCCAAAATGCATCAGGTAAAAGCGCTGCTCCAGCAGAATCCTTCGATTATCAATGGTTGAATGATCAAATATCCGACCATTCGATCTATTCGATAATTCAAATATTCGGTATTCGATGATCGAAGTGGCCAAATTTGCATATTCGAATATCCAAAAAAATCGCACAATCGGTATTCGATCGAATTCAATCGAACTTCGATCTCTTCACATGAATTTTGTAAATTTGCCCCTTATACTTGAACAAAAACAAAGCACGTATAGCACGTATTAAACAGGACTTGACACAATTGCAAACTGATTTATCTGTTCACCAACAGAAACGTATGCAAACTCTAGAAGCTGAATTCATAATTCACCAGAGATAAGAAGGCCCAGCTCACCTAATACACAACATATAAAATACAGGGCTAGATACACTAGTACCTCTCACAAGTCCATTTTGAAAACTCCTAGCAAATATCAAGCAAAGAAAGTGAGCTTCTCTGTGGGACAATATTACTGACGTTCCTCAGATCCGAGAGGCTCATAAAACTCACTAAAAGACCTAAATATTACAATAGAAACTCTTCTGGCTAAACTGCTCTGACAGCCAATAGTAAACCTTGTACACATACGGTAGGTAAGTATATATACACTTTTAATACAAAAAAGCCATGCATTTCTTGTAAATTAAATCCTTATAAACAGTGACTAGTGACTAGGCTTTTTTCTACTTCTTTTAAACTACCGTATTCTCCTTTCTGGTATCTATTGGTCTGGGTTTAATCTGGGGGTAGGGTTGAAACATTGGCAAAATCCTGTTTTCTCCCTGTAATCTTCCTTCCATTCTAAGGGGCCGTGGGTTTGTGGCTTATTAGGGTTACCTAGTCCTCTTACAGAATAGGGCAAGTTAAGTTGTGAGGACATAGTCCCAGTTACCCTGTCCTGCCTCCTGCTTTGTGGTGTCCCAGGTTTAGTCCAATCAATAGGTAGTAAGTTTTTGGGACAACTCCACCCCTTTTTCCAATTTCTCATGCTCTTTTTTAAGGATTTATTAATTGGTTTTTAACTCACTGCTATTTATGGTCAGTATTATCAATTCACTCTAATATTTCATTAATGTCAATTATTGCACTAGCACTTTTTGATTCACTCTCTTTATTAAAATTAATTAGCACTTTTGATGAATTGAAGCATTAGGATATCTAATTCATATATTCTCCGCGCAAGAATAATAATTCACTTGCCACTGAATTGTTTCTTTTCTTCTTACTATAGGTGGACTGAGTCCATGTTTAAGTCTGATTGATTCTCTTGAATTGGAGTAATTTAAACTATTGGAAGTAGAAATTCTTTTTACTTGATTTCATATATTTGGTTATAGGCGGGGGTATCTCTTTCTTTTCTTAGCAATTTACGGTGACTAGTGATGTCATTTTTGTCACATGACTCAGTAAAACTTGTGTATTATAATAAATAAAATGTTGGAAAATATGAGGATATTAGAAGTAACCTTGGAGTTCCTCGACCTGACCACGCCTGTTTTTATTTGGTCATGGACCCCCATTGTGACATAATATCCTTATATTTTACAATAGGGGGTACTTTATTCACTATATATTTTCATTCATCATTGCTGTATATACTCCTCACTCTATAAACATATTCATCTCTCGTATGATTATATCTTTAGTGCCATTTCCTTGACCCTGGCTGCTAAAGCATTTCTACGAGTTTTCAAAGGCATTTTTTTTACGACAGACCTTCGTGCGCTGTGTCTAAGCAATGTTGACAACGAAGAAATCAGACCTGATTGAACAGGGCAGTCATGTCGAAAAGCTGCTCATGATTTAGAGGCAACTGAATTAAGATTACGTTTTTCCAAAACCACATGAACCAAAACATGTCATGTGAGCTTAAAGGAACAGTAGCAGCAAAAAATAAAAACATTTTAAAGTGATTAAAATAAAATGTACTGTTACTATGCATTGGTAGAAATTATGTCTATGCTTTAGAAAGACAACTATAGTTTGTGTAAATAGGCTATTGTGTAGCCATGGGGCAGCCATTTAAGACAGAAAAGGAGAAAAGGCACAGGTTACTTAAAAGATAACAGATAAGCTCTGTAATAGAATACAATAGGATTCTACATAGTGCATCTGGTATCTGCTACGTAACCTGTTCTTTGAATGGCTATACAGAAGTGTGTATATATAAACTATAGTAGTCTTTCTACAGTTGCAGGGCAATTGCGCTTTCTGCACTAGAAGAGCCGAATTTCCATTTTAAAAAATGGAAATTCGGCTCTTAAAGTCACCAGAGGCGGCTTTTTGCCGCCACCTGGTAACTGGCTGCTCCGTGACGCCTCAGGCAAGATTCTCACCTTGCCTCATGGCCAGAGCTGCCCTGACCAGTTGCACCAGTGCATTAAACAGCACATTATATTTTAATTACTTTAAAACACTTTTTGGTGTTCCTGTTTCTTTGACAATTTTTGTTTACATTAAATTTTCTGGGAGTTATTCGTTAATGGGGGAACAAAATCCCCATCCACACATATTCAACAGTTAGCTGCAGGGCATAATACCTCCCCATGTCTTTGTCCCCAGCTGCATCATCTGCACAAACTTATCTATTGCCCCATTGCAATTCATGAAGTGCAGAGCTACTTATTGGGTATAGTCAGTCTCCATCTTTCGTAGCATCACAAGTTCCATAGTGTTCCCAGGTTCGACTGCAGTAAACATGGTGGGCAGAAACATGGGTCAGTATCGATTGTGCATGCTCCTGCTTGGCAGTCAGTGCCATGGAACTTGTTAATGGAAGTGCCTTGAGCATATTATTATGGACACCAGCGTCGTTGCACAGCTGTGCACTTTGGGAGACATTATGGGGGATCAGATTTGCAGGTTATATGTATGGGTATGGGCAGGGTCAGACTGGGCCAGCTCTGGTGGGCCCCGCTGGCCCAGATCCAGAACCTGGATTGCATCCGGACCTTGAGGGATTCTGCATCAGGGCCCCTCTCCGGACCCTGAGGGCCTCCCATCCAGCAACTGACTCGTATGCTCGAGTGCGCATATGCGTGGGGGGGGGGGGGGGGGGGGCGGATATGCCAGACAGGAGGCAGTCCCCAGGGTCTGGAGGGAGGCCCTGAGGCAAAAGTCCCAGAGGGCCCTAGGCAGGCCCGGACTGGCAATCTGTGGGTTAGGGCAAATGCCAGATGGGCTGCTATAAGGTGCCATAGAAAGTCAGTATTTAGTGGGCTGGTGGGGACTGTTTGGGCCTCTGTGTTGGCTGATTGTGACTCTGTGTACCTGAAATGCCAGGGATTATTTTGATTCTCAGTCCAGTCCTGGCCCCCAGTCCGACCCTGGATATGGGGCAAGGGCAACAGGGACAGATAGTGTATATCATATTAAGTGGCTTTTTAAGGCTAGAAATGCTGTGTTTTGTATACTAAACATAAACATGAACTTACTGCACCACAAGCCTAATCAAACAAATGATTTATGCTTTCAAAGTTGGCCACAGGGGGCTGTCATCTTGTAACTTTGTTATACATCTTTGCCTGACTCTGACCCTGCACATGCTCACTGTGCTGCTTAGGGATCGTCATAAATTATCAAAACAGCACAAGTCAAATAATATCTGCCAGAAGCCGATACAGCAAGACTGATTAATAATCAGAATATACAGACTGCACTGGACAGTAACGGAACTAGGTGGGGGTGGGCCCTGGTGCCCCCCGTGACTAATTTCCGCGCCGCTGCAGCCGATTCCAGCCAGCTACAGCAGGCGCAAGACTGCCAGGTGCCCTGCGGGGGTGGGGGCCCTGGCCCAGTTGCACCCCCTGCTCCCCTGGTAGTTACGCTCCTGGCACTGGGTCCTGTGTAAACTAATGTGGATTTTATAGTTTTTGTATTGTTTAATACAAAATTTCTCCAACTCTGCAGAACCAGTGGCTGCAGCAAAATAATCCTCCAAATAGAATCCCAGTTTATCTGTTTAAATCTGGCTCCATGATCTTTGTCCCTGCAGCTGGAGTTGGAAAAAGTAAAGGGGATGTAAAGGCAAAAATAAAATACAATACACATCTCTACACAGTTGCCGACTGCTCTACAGGGAAACAAAGGTGCTGGAGTTCTGCATCGCTGGGAAGTAAGGCGGGGGCTCCCCCTGCTGTTCATGAGTATGATTGTTTCTCTTCAGAGCAGTTAGAGACCGTCTGGACAATTCCTATCCACAGAAGTAAATGAAGGGAGAATTTCACTGTTTACAGTAAGATTTCTTATAAAAATTTTAGATATTTTTTAATTAAGTATATAAGAGATAGGTTTCTTTTTCATTAAGGAAAGTAAATATTGTCATTTTACATCTCTTGCCTTGATTCACCATTTCATGATGGTCTGTGTGCTGCCTCAGAGATCACCTGACCAGAAATACTACAACTCTAAGGGCTCTTACACACAGGGGAGTGCAGGAGTAGATGCAGTCAATTATTTTGAAGGGGGCTGTATTCACATAGACGCTTGTAAACGCTGAATGCAGGGGAAATTCAACATGCTGCATCCCAACCTACGTTTGGCGCTTACATGAGTTCAGCCCCCTTCAAAATAATTGACTTCATCTACTCCTGAGCTCCCCTGTGGCTGAATAGAAGAAAGAGCAATGCAGGTGAAAACCGCCGTGTAACAGGAAGAAGTGTGGAAGCAAAAGACAGAAATTTGTCTGTTAATTGGCTAATGTGACCTAACAAGTATAGTTTGTTTGCATACCTCCCATTTTGAGAGGGACAGTCCCGCTTTTGACAGCTCAACCTGCAGTCCCACATTTGAACTGAAATGTCCCGACTTCCTCCTGCACTAAACAGCCAGAAGAAGATACAAAGTTTATAACTTAATTGGCTTTTGGCCCAGAATAGCCATCAGGTGCACTAAGATACTTTTTGTAATGATTTTGAGATAAATAAGATAAACAGGTCTCTTGGGAGAAGTTAGACTCACTGCTTAAATGGCAATTCATCTTCATTAGCAAAACTGTAATAACTGAAAAAAAAACACAAATGTGTTCAAGCTGTCATATCCTGCCAAATGTTGTAAAATGAACATGTTAATTAGGGGGTGTGGCCACAAAAATGGGTGTGGTAAAAATGTATCCCTCTTTTTATTTCCAAAATGTTGGGAGGTATGTGTTTGGTATGCTTGTGTGCCCTTGTTTTTTAAAATGGCAATGTTTTATATATAATTAACCAATGGCACATACTACCCAAAAAGTATATTATAATGAAAATGGTTTATTTACATGAAGAAGGGTTTTGTTGATGAACTGTTTTATGCAATATCTTTTTATAGAGACCTACATTGTTTGAGGGGTATAGTTTTCCTTTAATCACATGAGCATGCAACATCCAAAGGTATTCAATAGAAAGAGAATTAGGATGTATCTGTCTGAGCACAAATGTTCCATAATGCTGCCAATACACCCACATTTATATTGTGATCAGACAGAGAGAGCATGCCCAATTAAATATACAGGGGTGCTTATGGGACCTGACAAGTCAGATGATCCGGCTTGAATAAACTATTTCACAGCAAAAGTCATAAGTGTGAACTCTCTTGCTTTACTAAAATTAAACAATAGTCATCTACAAAATTTAGGGGCCTCAAAAAAGAAGCACTCCAGCTATTATTTAACTACAGTTCCCCTCTTCCTCCAACAGCATTTCCATTGGGCCACAGGCTGGATATCTGTAACTTAAAGGAGAAGGAAAGCTACAGAGGCATTTTACTGCCAATAGATTAGCTGCAATAGTGCAAGCAAGAATGCTATATTTATTCTGCAGGTTACCATAATTGAGTAAAAAGCTCTAGAAGTTTCCTGTTTGTTTAGAATAGCAGCTGCAGTATTAGTTTGGTGTGACATCACTTCCTGCCTGATTCTCTCCCTGCTCACAAATATGGGGGGGGGGGGAGAGAAGCAAACTGAGCATGCTTGTGCCTGGGGCAAGGAGGTTTAAGCTGAAGCGAGGAAGTTTGATACAGAAGTTCATGTGTACACAACAGAAGGAGGGAATTGCAGTGTTTCTATTGACAGAGGACTCAGATCTGCATTGGTTTACTGGTATATTTAGGTGGCCATTTCTGAAAAGGCTTACTTAGTTTTAAACTTTCCTTCTCCTTTAACACTATTACTTTTACCCTGAGGCCAATGATTTCCCAGTAATGGGCTAATTATCCGTCATGCTACATGGTTGAGAACTGGATTATTTTAAAATGATGATGTCATGCAAAGAGGTATAAATTAACTTTGGTCAAGTTAGGGCCCATATGCAGCCCACAGACCTACAGCTGAACAGTCCTGATGTATCGCATTCCTTGATGTATGTTCCCCCGCTAGCATTAACCTGCCATCCCTCCCCCCCCCAGGGCTGTCTTTACTCATTATACTTATTTATATAAAGTAGGGATAATCAGCCTATGGACTGTCAGATTTTCTTAAAGCACAACTCCCAGCACCATTATTGCACTCCAACAGCATCTACATTACAGCAGCTTGGCATTGCTATATAGTGTTAGTGTTGCTATCCCACAATTGCAGTAAATTACCAGTCTATTAACCCTACTGCCACTATAGGCCTCGCTGTCTTTTCATGCTACTATATGTGCTGCAGCCCTGTCTTACGCATTCACATATAAACACCTACATTTGTATGAATGTAGTGCTACTTGCCTGTGCAGAGCTGCACTATCCTATGGCTGCTTGCTGTGGGGCCCAGCAAGGCAGGAGGACCCCATGGAGATGTCACAGCTGATGTGTGATTTCTATGTATGTGTGTATTTTCTATACATGTGTGTGATTTCTATACGTGTGTGATTTCTATGCATGTGTGTGATTTCTATGTATGTGTGTGATTTCTATGCATGTGCATGATTTCTGTGTATGTGTGTGATTTCTATGCAGGTGTGTGATTTCTATGTATGTGTGTGATTTCTATGTATGTGTGTGATTTCTATGCAGGTGTGTGATTTCTATGTATGTGTGTGATTTCTATGCATGTGCGTGATTTCTATGTATGTGTGTGATTTCTATGCAGGTGTGTGATTTCTATGTATGTATGTG
>CM044435.1:113724858-113755023 GCA_024363595.1 Xenopus borealis
AGTGCTGGCACAAGTCACACGACCAGGGGCAGCTGGGAAATTGACAAAATGTCTAGCCCCGTGGCAGATTTGAAAACTAAATATAAAAAAATCTGTTTGCTCTTTTCAGAAATGGATATCAGTGCAGAATTCTGCTGGAGCAGCACTATTAACTGATGTGTTTTGAAAAAAACATGTTTTCCTATGAAAGTATCCCTTTAAATAGGACCCATTCAGGGGTGTGCACTGTGTTGTTTCCAGCCATGTAATTCCCAGGGAGGATACAGTGCTGTACAATATTGCACGACCAAGCGTATAAATGAAACCAGGCATTCTGCTGCATAAGATTTCACAGCCACAGATCCATCCTCATCAAATGAAGGATTAAATCACAATGTGGTTATTTCAAGCCCAGATGCACCAGCTCAGATCACATGGTGCAAAGTGTAGTATATCGACACCCTGCCTTTACATAACTTTTGCTTTGTATCCAAATGCAGGTGTGGAGATCACCTTATGTATTCCTGGGACTGCATTGGTTGCATATGCAATCTGTTATTGGCATGTATTACAGGCCCTTGAGCTCCAGGCATATGTGGGAGGGGTTAGTGTTATTCCGAATTACTGCTGCATCAATCAGATGATAATGGTGAGAGGCAGGAATCCCACCCATCCTAATGTAACCAGTTCATTGCCAGATGCCGATAGCACAAAAAAAACTGTACAGATGGTTATTCTTGCTCTGTACTATTTCCATCATGGTAAGACATGATTGCATAATATCCCTGCACTGTATATAACACAATTTTAATTAACTTTTTCTGTTTAGAATGGGAATGGCTCTGTGGTTGCTAGGCTCCCACTGGCTCTAGCAACTGCACAGGAATGTTCTCTCTTTCATTTCCATACACATAAGTGATGACATCAGTGCACAGAGATATTAAATATTAATAAATAAATATTAAATATAAAAATTGTGGCAAAGACATATTTTATCCATCACACTGCTCTTCACACAAAAGATCCTTTTTGTGCAAAATGGCCTACACGTGGTTTGAATTAGGGATGCACCAAATCCACTATTTGGGATTCGGCCGAATCCTTCATGAAAAATTCTGCTGAATACCGAACCTAATCCTAATTTCCACATGCAAATTAGTGACAGGAAGGTAAAAAATGGAAAAAACATTTTTTACTCCCTTGTTTTATGACAAAAAGTTGAGCGATTTCCCTTCTCACCCCCATATTGTGTCCCTTATAATTCTGACCAGCACAGTGCAGAACAGTGCAGCGGAGCACAGGGAGCCATGCGAGTCAGCTTAAGCTTCTTCCGGATCATCTTCTTGCCGTTCGGTAATTTATGGAGCTCTCTGGCTCCAACTGCGCATGCGCCATATATGGATATGGATCGGTGCTTGCTCAATGAAGCCAAAGCTGGCGAACATGGCGCCCCTGTGCTCCGCTGCGCTGTTCTGCATTGTGCTGGTCAGAATTTCTAAGGGACACAATTCTGGCGTAACAGTGTGCAGGGGGGAGGCGAGGACTTTTGACTATGGAGGGTTTACTTCTCCTTTAAGCTGAGTCTATATTTTTCGAAGCTGAAAGTTGACGGATGAATAGAACTTTTGCATGAGTGCCCAGCAATGTCAGATGAATGCACATCACTGACCTAATGGTCACGTAGCAATGTGCTCAAACAAACATACCCTTCCCCTTGCACGAGAATATGCATGCTCAGTCCTATTAGTTCCAAAAATAGCTGAAAATGTGTTTATAGGTGAAAATGGGCTATGTTCAGCTTTTTTTACCCTATCAAAGGCAAGAGTATTCAGATTTGGAAAAGAACTCTGCTAACTAATTAGAGTATGTCACATTGATGTTATTTGTCCTTTAAAAATAAAACCCGGCTAAAAGTAGGTGGAATGATAAGGTCGGAAAGTTTTGCTAGTCAAGGACAAACTCTGTTACCATGGCTGCATGTAAGGGCAGCTCAAGAGGCAGTTTTGTGTTTCAGTTGTTTTGTCATTGCAAAAAGTCCAGGGTCAGGTCTAGTAACTCATAGTAACCAGACCTTAGCTTTCAAATAAGTGACCAGTAATTGCTACTTACTCATTGGTTGCCAGGAACCCCATCAAGCTTTAACTATAGTGTACCAACATGCAGAGGCAAGTACTATGATGCTGAATATGAAAACTGTTCGTTCAAAGATTGAAAGAATAGAAATGCAGCTACAGGGTCGGACTGTGGTGTCTGGGCCCCAACTACCGCAACCCTGTCCCATATCATGTGTAAAGAGGGTCAGACTGGGGTGTCCAGGGGCCCCTGAGGTGGCAGCCTTGGTGGGCCCAGACACCACACTTTTGTTCCCGTGATCAGGAGCCTTCAGGCAGAGCTCACAGAGTTTCCAACAGGTGACAGGTCTGGGTTTTTTCCCAGTTTACCACCAGCCCAGTCTGACCCTGTGCCACCATATTGTGCATGGGCCCCTTGTAAGTACTCTGCCCTTCCAAGATGATCTGGCCCAATCAGTGTACCCGATTGGCCCTTGTATGTGTACACCTTTGCTAAGACATTTGCCAGAACCCACAGATTGCCAGTCTGGGCCTGGACCCATGGGTCGGACAGGATATTGCTGCTCCTCGGGTTGAGCTCTACTGTCTGCTATCCCCACCCGTGACCTTAGACTTCTGGCTTCCAGCTTCCTGTTTTATAGGCTTTTGCCTGCGCCAGCCTTTTGTGATATCATCTGTGGGTAGGGTTGCCACCTTTTCTTGAAAAAAATACCGGCCTTCCTATATATTTATCTTTTTTCCCTATTAATAACATTGGGCTCAACCATCAAAAATACCGGCCAGGCCAGTAAAATACCGGCCAGGGGGCAACCCTATCGGCGGGGCGGTGTGAGTCTATTAATGGAGTGGGGAAAGCGGGTGTGGGTAGATCAGGCAGGTCTGGCGGTTCTGGGTCGTGTGCAGGGCTAGGTTTTCTTGACCCACATATCACTAATTCTTATCTTCTGACACTAACCTGCTGGTTACCCTGCAAGGCACTTACGGATTGTGTGTATTGGCTGACTACTATCTTTCAGCCTGAACTGCAGGGTACTTACAAACACTTTCACATACAGTAGTTTCTCAACTGACCATTGCACCGTAGAAACTGCAAATTAATAATGGATCCCACCTATGAGAAATTGTGTATTAGTATCCCCTTTAACTAGAGAAATCTGATTATTTAGACAGGTCTTGCATACCAAAGCAATTCCGCAATCATGGATCCGCACACACAAGAAATGTCAGGTGATAGAAAAAAGTATTATTAACAACAAAGGTAAAATTGATTATATTGTATGAAAAAATGGTATTTGTCTTAGCACAGAGATACATGAGGTTATGGTATAGTCACTATATTTCTATTAGTAACAAATTAATTTTTAGATAATTTAATCCACTATTTATTTGCTATACACTATGAATATTGTATAAAGGTTGACATTTTATGGGGATTAAGGGTAAATGTTAATTAGGTCACATGTGATGTTGGAGGCGGAGTTATGCCTATAAAGGTGTTTTTTTCACATTTGGAATTATATCCTGATGAAGGGAGGTTGTACCCCCGAAACGTTGATATTGGTGGTAAATATAAATAAAAAGAAAGGGGTTTCCCCACTGCAGAAAAACTAGTGTGTGCGGATCCATGATTGTGGAATTGCTGTTGCTAAGGGGCCTTGTCGGGTCAACGGATAACCAGCACCACTACAGCAGTGAAAGTGAGTAAAGTTCCGGGTGTGCGGTGTAATTATTACAATATTATTGACTTGCATACCTACCAAAGGCCAACTGTGTATGTAGGTCACTTTTTTAAGACTTTTGAAAAAGGGGTTTTATCCACAAAACACGTCAAGCACGTGTTGGATATATGTTCTGCTCATTTTTAAATGAAGATTCAATAAAGTGGTGATTTTAAGCCTGCCGGTGCTCGGTGCTTCATCAATTCTACTGTGTATGTAGGTCACCTCTTTCATTGGAAGACAAGCCAACACAGCATTACTGTTTGTTTCCATTCATGTCAAATGAAACGGTGCAGCCATATTAAACTGACAAGTTTTTTCTGGACTCCTGTTCCTCATGGCCTGACTATTTGCCTGCTCCACCCAGCCGGGTGAGTGCAGGTAACACAGGTGTGCTTGGGAGATGGTAACAGATAAAGCACGGGATAAGCTCCAAATATCCACGTGCAGATGTCACATCAATATGGCAGCCAGGCTCTGACATGAGAGGAGATTTTCCGCTTGCATTGTTCTGCGTGCATGGTTCAGAAAGCAAGCTTGTTTTCAATAAGACTGTAACCTCAGCGTCTGTGACTTTGCTCTACAAACTAATTTATATCCCTCCACCAAGTTATTTCAAATCCTAAAAAGAAGAAATACAGAGGTCAGATGTTATTAAAAAGTCTATGGGGAACGCATCTGAAACAAACCATACAGTGATACGTTTATACATGCTTCCTGGCAGTATTTTTGGTGGTGCAGATTTCTATTTTGGAGATCTAGATGGGAATAAAGAGATTAATGTGAGGTGGAATATAACAGGTTTACACCATGTCTGCTGAACCTACAGCACCTCTGTCTCATTATTGTTCTAATGACTGCCACTGAAAGTGGGATTTGCTTTTACTAGGTGAGAGTAACCTTTGGAAACCCCACACCAAAAAGTTAGACTGGGGAGGGGGGTCCAGGGCCCACCATGACTGCTGCCTCAGGGGCCTTCAAAGCCCCCAGCCGTAACAGCATCATCCCCCCTGTGTACCTTATTTTATCTTGCTGCAGCTGTGATTGGGGCCAGGGTGGAGGTAAAGGTGCAGCACCCAGGGCTGGGAGCAGGTCTGGGTCATCAGGGCCCACCAAGTTTTTTTCCAATGTGTCCCACCAGTCCAATTTGACCCTACCCCACCAATTGTTTATAGCAGGGATACAGTAACAATTTGACTTCCATTGCCCCAAAGCTTATGGATGAGAGGCATGAGGTTCACCCTCTTACCCACTTTAAGGGTTGTATTTCCCCAGATGAATAAAGCTCAACAGCCTTCTTTAAATGGTGGGAGACAGGAATTAAGAGGCATCTGATAATACTGTTATAGTTACTGAAGACACAGGTGGTATGTTATGTATAGACATAATAGAGGGTTCAGAAGACCTCTGCTAATACATTTGGGTAGAAGAAGAAAGGGCCTCATTAATCATAAGTCACTGGTTTTCAGAAATTTCTACTGACAGTGGTGAACTAAACGATTTGTGAATCTCCTGTAATGATAGTAGCTTGAATTAGATTGCCAACACAAGTACTAAGGCTTGTGTACTTTGCTTGAGGCACATTTTAATGATGTGATTGCTTTACTACAAAGATATAAAGCATTTTATAAGCCCAGTGTCGGACTGGGACATCAAGGGCCCACCCAAAAACCTTACACTGGGGACCCACCAAAAATTTTTAGACCAGGGGCCCACTCTCAGTACTATTATTCTTCCTCTACTCATTCATCCTCTATTCTCCTAGTGTATTTTCTTTACATACTATAATCTATTATTACATCTATTTAGCCTCTAGAAATAGGGAATGGCCATGAACTTGGCCAAATTAGCAGCATGAGGGCCCATTGACACCTGGGCCCACCGGGACTTTTCCTGGTATCCTGGTGGGCCAGTCCGACACTGTATAAGCCCTAACCACCAGGCTGAGATGCAGTTCAAGCAGTTCAAGGTGGTAACTGAGAAGAGGCCAAGGTATCTTTATATCATCTATCTATCTTATCTATCAATCTATCTACTGTATCTATCTGTCTACTGTATCTAGATATCATCTATCTATCTATCTATCTATCTATCTATCTATCTATCTATCTATCTATCTATCTATCTATCTATCTATCTATCTATCTATCTATCTATGTCTATCTATCTATGTCTATCTATCTATCTATCTATCTATCTGTCTATCATCTATCTATCTACTGCATCTGTCTCTTGGCACAGAAACCTACCCTAAAGTTTATAACACATTGACATTTGAACTTTTTTATTTTTTCTTTAAACACATTGTACATGTATGCTTAAATATGGATAAAAATTAGTAGATTTCTTTACATAAATAAATATATATTCATAGATTTATTTCTATATAAACAGAGCTAAACATACACTAACAGATACAGAAAACCATCAGCATGAAGAACAATTATAAGTATCAACACTCAAATAATTATATATATATATATATATATATATATATATATATCATTCTAACAACCAGGAAATTATGAAAATAGAATTCTAGAATAGTCAATATAAGTTGCCATGGAAACACTGCAAGGACAAAAAATAGAAAGATGTGACACAGCCAGTCTCCATGGCAACAAGCGAACCAGCCGCTGACTACGCACAGCAGAACGCCCAAATATGTCATGACATAGAATATGTGCTGACGAGTTCCTACACGGAGTTCCTACAGCTTATTGATAGGACAGGGATAGAGAGAAGCTTTAGCGAATGAAGTCTCCAAAATTCATGGTAACGCAATGTCCTATAAACACAACCAACCAACAACAAAGTAGGGATCTGGGGTTTTAATCCTGACTCAGCATTATGTTTTAGGGGTTTCCTAAGACTTATGATAAGCACTTCCCCTCCCCGCATCAAGGCAGCGGCTTAGGACTAAAACTGTCCATCAATTTTATTGTGGGAAGTAAGCATATGCTACTGTTGCTTGCTCACCTGCAACTTCCACTATTCCACAAATGTCACTGGTTGACAGATGATATATGTTATATACAGTATATATGCCATTTGGATATTTAACAAGGTATATACCTGGCCTTGGGACACTAGGCAAACGTCCTCTCTGTTTAGCCACCTAAACCCACGTCCTCCTAAATGTTACTCAGGCCTTTAATATTAACAAGGAGGAGCTAGGGCTAGGGCTCATTAAAGTCAGTTCCACTGAGGTATCCTCTGGTACTCTGGCAGAAAAGTCTGCCTCAATATCTACCACCTGCTCAAGGCAAATGTTCAGTCCACAGTCCCTTGCCCCTCATGCACCAAACAAGGCGTAAGCAGAATACTGTGAAATGCAACACAATGTTGGATGCACGTCAGCCATAGCCTCAAACTCTGGAACTTTACATTTGACAAATTCCATGGTGCTACTGTAGATGTGTAGGAGCACATTGTGTAAGGCATTGCTATGCATACTTCTATACTAAATTAAGAGGCTGTACGTCATGACTGTAAATGAACCCTAAGCTCTTAGGTACTGAACACTGACCAGTCCAAACTCAGAAGGCTGTTACACATAACGGGCCCCTGCAAAACAGCAGTTGTAAGTAAAAAGATGGTGAGAAACCGTAATAATGCTGTGACTGTGTTGTGAGTGCAGCTACACTTACATTAGCAATGTAGCAATTAGCAATGGGGATAACAGCTTTGGCATAGTAGCATAAGATGGCATCTTGAGTAACAGTTGGATAATATTCACTGGGAAGGAACTGTGACTGCGGGATAGCAGGTATAGTAGGGTATAGCCAGGTGTAATGATTTTAGTGATACACTTAAATGTGCTTAGTTTCTCAGTCTATCAAAAAGAGCATTTATTTGCAGTGGGGCCAAACCATTTTCTTTCATTATGCGCTGATGTTTAAACCATTATCAGTATTTATTCTGTATTGCACCAAAATGTTTTGTACTCTCTCTCTCTATCTATATATCATATACCTATTATCTATAATCTATATATCTATCTAACTTGATAGATCAATACAATATATGTGTGTGTATAGTTACTATAAATAATAGATACATAGATAAATGAGAATCACATCAAGCAGTGAAAGAGGGGCTAGAATTCAGACAGAACATGTAATGAAAGGCTCAGTAGTGAAAAGATGGCTCAGGTGAGTCTGGGAGTAAGGGAGTTTGTCTGTCTCATTCTATTTTCCAGCTGACTGATCAGGGGTATGTGAATCTTCTGTAGAAACAATGTGTGCAAAAACCATTAGTAATATGGCATTTAGCCAAAGAACTTCCCATGAACCCCAGCACCAATACTTCCATTAATTCTCATTCTAGTACAAAGTTGCTACTAAGGCTTAATTTACTACCTAGAACTAGTTCAATTCCATAAACAATTCTCTAATGCCGATAAACTACCAACACTAGTTTGTGCTAAAATCTAATACCGGTGTGGGATCTGTTTTGCTCAGGACCCAGATAAAGGGTCTTTCTTCAATTTGGAAAGTCATACCTTAAGTCTGCTAAAAATCATTTGAACATTAAATAAAGCTAATACATACCTCCCAACGTTTTAGAAACGGAAAAAGGGACAAAAACATTGGCTGTGTGGAGTTTGACATTTTGTTAAGACGCCCTTTTTGTGGCCTTTAAGCTGGACCGTTCTGGATGATGGGTTTCCGGATAACGGATGCTATATCTGTAGTAAAATCCAATTCCATATTTAAATCCAGACAATTAATTTCACTAATACTCTTTCAAAATATCAATTTCAACTTTAATATTGCCTACTTTTCAAAATATGAACGTACACAATATTTAAAAAAAAAAATTTTATTCGATGATCGAATATCCCTAATTTGCATATTCGACCAATCGAATAAATCCTACGATCGATTTTCGATCGAATTCGATCGAACTTCGATCATTTCATGTGAATTTAGTAAATCTGCCCCTAAAAGTTACCTATAGGTCATGTTGATAATTTTTTACTGAGAGGTTTGTTTTTGAAAATAATTGTTAGTTGACGTTTCTAAACCTGACCAAGGTGGGGGCACCCATGACCCACGTGGGCCAACGCCGGTGTCACGACCAGCGTAATGATGTCACACACTTGGCGTGAAATTCGAATACGTAAGGATTGGTTTGGGACATTCCTGGGTGTTTGTTAATTTTTGCTATATTGATTCCTAGACTTTTGACCTTGCCTGAACCTCGCCTTTGATATTATTCTGTCTGCCTTTTGGACTTTTGCCTGGACTTTATTTACAAATTCGCCTAACACTATATTGTACCGCATACTTGGACTTTTAACCCTTAAGCTTCCTCCTTAGTCCTTACTACTCCTGCTGGGAGCCGATAGGCCCCCTGACACAGTGTAGGACTGGAGCTCTTGGCCCCTCTCCCAATGTCCAAACCCACCCCCCCCATGCATGCATCTCCTTTTCATCTTAACAGGGGGCAGCTGATTGGGGGAGCAGAGCTGGTGAGCCCATGTGAGCAAGGGAACCTCTATTTTTTTTTTCCAACCCTGCCCTGACATTTGCCAACCTGACTGTCCCAACTAAGTCTGTCAGTTAGAGTTTCTAATACTAATGGACTCCTGCTGCACAAATATGGCAGCCTCCTCATACAGGAACAAGGGGAATCAAACAGGTAATATAAACGCATTGTGCAAATACTTTATGGTAATGTTATATGTAGATTTCAAAGGCAATATTATAACAGAATTAAAAAAGAGTTTAATTTCTGGTGTCAGTATCTCTTTAAGTAAAAAATCATGAAAATATTCCTGTGTGCACATTTTTTCACTGAAAAAAGTGCCAGCCTTTCAATGAGGCTGAAAATCGGTAATGTTTCAATAGACTGGGAAAAGAAATAAAGTAGTTAGAGAATATTCTCATTGACAACCTTGTCCACTTTTACTTGCCAAGTTTTTTTCTCAATCTTTAAATAAACTAAATAAAATAAAATAAATTTAAACTATTCGAGATTGCAAGTTTTTTTTTCACATCAGGATTCCTCTCGAACTGAGAAAGAAATGCCAACTCACTTTTTAATATATCAGCCTCTTAGTGGGAAATAGGCAAGTGTTGCTCAGATGTAACCATCAATCATTAGTCACTATTTAAGTCAGTTTGGTTGTCAGATGAGAAATTGGGGGCTGATTTGTCACATGATTTGAGAAAAAAACACTAAGGGGCAGATTTATCAAATTCGCGTGAAGGATTAGAATGGATTCGAATTTCGATCGAATTGCAAAATTACGATTTTTTTTTCAAATTTTCTAATTTGAAATTTGGCCACTTCGACCATTGAATTAGCAAAATTCGATTGTATCCAATGATTCAAATAGATTGAATAAAAATATATTTGATCTTTCGACCATTCGATGATCCAAGTACTTACCGTTTAAATTTTTATTCAATGGCCCAATTCTCCAGATTAAACCTACCAAATTGAAGGTTGCTTATCGAATAAAAATTATACGATCGAATACTTCGAACGCTTGATTCGTATGATTGTTTTCGTGACATCGAACAATATTTTACGATTTTGAAAACCGGTAAAATCCTTCAAATTCGCTGTTCGATTTTGTAAGATTTTACTTCAAAAATTGTAATAGGGTCGAATTCGAGGGCTAAAAGCCCTCGAGAATTCGACCCTTAGTAAATCTACCCATTACTATTGATTCCTATGGGGTTTTTAGAGGGTTGTTAATCAATGGGTTAGAGTTCCCTATTTGATAAATACATTTCTAAAAATTCTGTAGGAATGAATTGAAAGTGTGTGAGTTCATCACCCAAGAATATCAGTACCTGATATCTTATGGTCAACATTATTGCTTTCCCATAGCAAGAGCTGAAAGTAAAGCAGACATATGCTCCTTAAAGAAAAAGCTCTGATGTTGGACATTGTGGTGAATGACAAAAGCTACCCATGAGACATGGGCAAGGTTATTTATTAAAATCCAAATTTAGCTAAAATTTTAAATAAAAAAAAAACCACGCCCAAACTCTAATACCAATTTTATCTTTTTTTTTATTATTAAAAAAAGCTTGATTTAATTGGTTCGGGTAAAAACTCAATAAAATCTAAAATTTTTTTAAAGTTTTTTCCCCAAATCACTCGATTTTTGGGGGCTTTTTCCCGAATAGCGAAAAATTGGATTTTCGGGCTAATTCCAGCACAGACCACAGCAACTTCATAATAGAATAGGGACATCTGCCATTGACCTACTCAAAACCTCAGCAGATCTTCTGAGAAGGCGGATTTTAGGATTTATGACTTTCTGGCTTTTTGCTCCATTGGACTTTAATTTTGCCCCAAAAAGCCAGACCAGAGTTTAGTTAATAACCCACTAGCCCTCTGAATGATCATTGTCTTCCTAAAAGAGGAAGAGGCACATAGAGCATGAGGTGGGCAGCTAGAACATATTTTATATCATCCACCTCACATTAGAAGTGCTGATTCCAAAGGGGGAGATGTTATAATATCAATTCGGCTTTATTTAAGCACACATATATAAACCAGGGTGCACCCCACTGCTATAAATAAAGCCAAATTGATATTATAACATCTCCCCCTTTCGAATCAGCGCTTGTAATGCGAGATGGATGATATAGAGTAGAAGCCGGTGGAGAAGATCCCGGGATCTCGTGGGAGCAGCGATTGCAGGGGGTTGTCAGTTTGGGTGAGCTCCGCCATTAACACACTACACTTTGCCGTAAGCTAGAACATCTTTAACTGACTAATGGTTTCAGGTTGAATTGAGTGAAACAAACAACTCAAACAATAACAACTATTACTAATACTATTTTGCCTTGTTGCACCAATATTTAAACACTGTTCATTCAAACCCCACCAGAGGAGCAGTTAAAAAAAAATGGCACATAAATCTGAATCTGTGCTATACTAAATACTGTTTTTGTCCTTACACTGCCCACTAAAGCATTATTCAAGCCAGACGATTTGGGACTCACACGGCATACCTTCTTTATCCAGTCCACATGGTTTCCCTCAGGCAATGCTTCACATCTGGGGGATCTCTTTCAGCCTGATGGTCACTCTCAGTATGAGCGCTATGGTTTTTCTCTTTAAGATGCAAGTCCCAGGTTTCCCAAAAGACGTGCTTATCTTAAATTGTTACACCTGTATCTTTGCTTAACTTAAATTACTTCAAAAGTATCCAAGTTCACCTGTCACGTAATCTGGGCTCTCTGCCAAAAGACAATTAAGATTAGAAACTTTGTACCTTTTTCTGACTGTTCAGTGAAGGAGATCAAAGAGAAACTTGGGATTTCAGTAACAATCTGGGACTGCGGGCTGAACGAAAAATGGGACAGGTGGAAGGTATACATAGATAACATTATTCAGTGGTTAGCCCGAACCAGTATAATGCATTATATCGAGCTTGTGTAACCATGTAAAAGCAGCCAACAACAACAAAAAAAGCAATCATTAAATTATAATTTAAAACATTGAGTGGTCAGCTGATATACCTACACCAGGGGCGAAGAAACAAGAGATCTAAATCATCTTTTGCCAATATAAAGAAAGTAAGCAAGCAGAATCTCACAGCCTAAGTTTACATGTGATACCACAAGAAAAACTTTCTCCCCTAATTTTATATACTGTGGCAAAGTATTTTGTGTATTGTAACTGATAATGTACAGTACCCCTACATCTGTCCTATCTCCAGTGAAACGTACAATAGGTTACTGTAACTTTAATAGAGACACACTGTGGGATCAAGTCATATTAACCTTGCCTGTATGACTGAAGAGTGGGGGTAAACTAAGGTTTCCAAAGGAAACCCATACACTGGCAGACAATGCCAAACTAAATCGTGGAAAAAATTCATTGTGTAATTGAAAAAAAGTGATTAATTTTTTGCTGCAATTTACACGAAGCAAAAAATAATAAATCTATCTGCCACTCAGCATGGGACAAATTAACCTTTTTATAATATTTTCATGGTAAATAAATGTCGTTGCAGCAGTTAAAATATGTTTTTCATCAGAACCAAACCTGTAAATATGTAGTGTCCAGAACTTCATAGCACTTATTTTCTATTCACTCTTGCTACTTATAATAATAATATCCTAAAATAATAGGATTTGTTTCAAGGCCACATAGGCCCGGGCCTAGGGAGGCAAATTTTTAAGGGCGGCATTTCACCCAGCTGCTCTATGGGATCACTGGGGATACGCTGCTCACCGGTGCTCCTGCGCTTGCGCACGCTATGGGAGTCCGCCCTACAAATCCTCCGCTAAATAGTATGTCAGGTTTTTTTTCTGTAGCGCTGTTCTAATTCAGTTGCTGCTTGAAAGGAACACATTTTAGCCTTGGAAGACCAAGAGTAACCACAAAATAGGGTTTATTTTGAATACTTTCTCCTAAAACAGCTCTAATACGTGAGGTCTCCAAGTTCCCACCACCCACCTCATTGTCCGTTGGCATTAGAAACTTTAACAGGTTGAGTATACTGTACGTCAGTCCGGTTTGCAGAACAGTCAAGTTTATGAACTTCAACTAACAATTGCTTACAAAAACAAACAACAAACAGCAAAAGAACAATCAACATGACCAATAGGTAACTTTTAATGTTCATTCATATTTTAAAAAGTAGTTTTTCAGTGTCACTATCAGTGGCGTAACTTCCGGGGGAGCAGGGGGTGCGAGTGTACCAGGGCACGCACCCCCGCAGGGCCCCCCCGGCAAAAGGTAGAAGCTAATGAAGGCTCTGCAATGGGCAATGGCAAAAAGAAACTTACTACATAAAGTGACCCGGGTTATGACAGGGAGCATTATATAGTAACATAGTAAGTTAGGTTGAAAATAAGACACGTCCATCAAGTTCAATCTTTTAACTCTATTTTAATCTGCCTAACTGCTAGTTGGAGGAAGGCAAAAAATAACCCCATCTGAAGCCTCTCCAATTTGCCTCAGAGGGGAAAAAATTCCTTACTGACTCCAAAATGGCAATCGGACTAGTCCCTGGATCAACTTGTACTATGAGCTATCTTCCATAACCCTGTATTTCCTCATTTGCTAAAAACCCATCCAACCCCTTCTTAAAGCTATCTAATGTATCAGCCTGTACCACTGATTCAGGGACAGAATCCCACATCTTCACAGCTCTCACTGTAAAAAAAACCCTTCCAAATATTTTGGTCGAACCACCTTTCTTCTAATCGGAATTGGTGACCTCACGACAGCTGGAAAGACCTATTGGTAAAGGAAGAATTACAGCAGGAGTGTCCATACTTTACTAATGTGAGGTCTACTTTAGTGATGTTGTCCCATTATGATCTACGTCCATAAAATCATTGTTAGAATTCTGTTCCATGGAAAATATTACTTAAATATTATATTGATACAGGAGAAAATCTACATTGCTATATTTAACAAACAACTATTTCTTATGTAACCTTAACATAATAAAGTAAATGTCTGAATGAAAAGCAAGAATTAGGATTCTATAGACAAGCTGTTTGTTGACAGTGTCTTGAGAGCTACTAAACCCCAGTTAGAGGTCTACTGGTAGACCCGATCTACCTTTTGGGCACCCCTGCATTAGAGAGATTATTAAATGATCCCCTTATGTATAAAGTTATCATATCACCCATTAAGAGAGCAACACAAGCCAAGGTAAAGGTAACCATGCTGAACACTGTATTGGTAGAGGAACTGGGTAATGGGTCAGCTGTAAAAGTAACACATCTTTCGAGGCAGCCTCTAGTGCTATGGAAAAGTTCAAAAGCAAAAGAAGCTAAAAAATCCCACATTGCATTTCTGGTTCATACAAATATTGTCAGGTAGAATGATTGTGCTTTGGAATGCATAAAAGAATCCGTCAGAAGAAACGTTTTTGAGATTTTCTTATGAATTCTGACATGGGAGGTGTGAATTATAGGTGTGGCCTCTACATGTGTCATTTCTGTTTGCAAGTTTACCACCGAGGGCTTATGATTGGTTATTAAATGCTGCAGGATAATAGTGTTAGGAGACTTGTTTTGTTCTAGAGACCAGGTGCTTATTTTACTAGCCCTTATAGATCCTGTTGGCAAGTCTATGAAAACGTGTTCCAACTATCCAGCTAAAAGCTTCATATTCAGTTGAAATACATAAGGTCTTCCATATGCAGGACAGACATTTCCTTTGAACTCTAGAACATGATGACTAACTGTCGCTCCACCCTCTGCTTTTTGGGGAAGGGAATGAGAGTCAGATAAATGGAATGCAACGATTCGGCAGAAGTCCTGGGACAGTGAAGAATAAGTTGAACCAATGACATATGGAAGGGGGAGGGCACAGGCAGATTAGGGAGGTATGAATGGGAAGGTAGTTGAGTTAGGAGGCACATTTAGATCATAACTTGAGGTGTACAGGTGTAGGGTTCAAAGGGTAATTTCATATCGCATGATAAAAAAGGTGGCAGGAACATTTTAATTCTAAGTTAGAAATCCTGCACATCTGGAATCTCTGAAGAATCCCACGCACGGACTGAAACTTCTCATTCTTCTCTTCAGGGTTTTGAGAGATTTGGGAAAATGTGAACTTGCACGAAGCTGAAGATCCCTCACTAAATGCCAGTATCACTTCCTTATCACTTTTCCAGCCCAGCTTTTCATGACACACTGTTGGACGGAGAACTGATAAGGCTGTGTGACTGCCACACTCTTCTGGATGTTTCTGCCTTGAGGTGAGGAAAAAAGCTGTTTGGGCAGGTGCCCAGGGATGACTTATTTCACCTTCACTCTTAAACTTTAGGGTACTTGCACACAGCCAAATCTGTGCTACCACTGGTGACCAGTCTCCCAGAAAAAACACCAGTCACCCAAACGTTCAAATTGCAGATTTAAACGCGGGCAGCAAATTTCGCTGTGTGCCAGTACCCTTATGCTTGCTTTCTACTTTGGCTATTCTTCATCTGCCAAAGAATAGATCCTGCACTAATCTATATTTTCTATATTTTCACTTCCAGATGTTAGGCATTTTTAAATGTAAACTATAATTTATAATATAAATATATTACAGGTATGGGATGTGGATCTCCATATCTTAAGTCTACACATACACATTAGATAAACCCAACAGAATTGTTTTGCCTCCCATAACGATTCATTATATCTCAGTAAAGATCAAGTACATGGTCCTGTTTTATTAGTACAGAGAAAAAGGAAATTGTTTCTTAAAAATATTATTTGATTAAAATGGAGTCTGTGGGAGGTGGCCATTCTGGTAATAATCCTATTGGGTTTTAATCAATATTAAAATTATTTTTTACACACTTAAGATATGGTCACCCAAATTAAAAACCCTTATCCAGAAAAACTTAGAAAAACATATTCCCAAATTCATATAACTACTGTATATAAATACTTTAGCTATGTGTGTGTATGTGTGTGTGTATGTATGTATGTATGTGTGTGTTTTTATATGTTTCAGTCTCACCACTGTGACCTGCCTCAGGTTAATAACATTAAAAGTCAACAAAAATGTTGTATTTATTGTCTTTGCTCTTGTTAATATGTTTCCCCATGATGATGGGACATAGAGGAAAAGTGCAGATTATTGTAGAAGATGCAGATTTCATGGTTGTTACAGAAACAAAATCCAACCATGAGCAGATTGCAGGGATAAGAACAGAACTGTATTATGTAGATAATAAACGAGCTACTTGGAGATGCCGGATCCAAGCAGCAGCATGTTTCTTGATTCTTGGGGTAGCGGTTCTTTCTTGGGATAGCAGTCTTTGGCTAATGTCCGTACTCTAATACTATTTTTTTTTAGATCATCTTGCATACCCTTCTACCCTATTTGGATGTCTGTAACACAGAATAACACAATTTGCTGCATGGAGATGTCATAGTATGGGCTGTGTAGAGATAGAGAAATCCAAGGCACTCAGGTTATAGCAAGCAAGGAACACCTTGCACGTTTATTGCGGAAGTGAGCAACGTTTCGGGGTCACACCCCTTTGTCAAGCATAGTATGGGCTGTTGCACATCAACTCCACTTTCAGTAGAAGTCAAAAGGAGCCAGAGCTGTATGTTAGCCTAAACACTTGCATCTAGAAGCCTTTAGTTGGACTGCAGTCAGTCCTTAGTGTGAAAATAGCCCTTAAACAAACATGGCAGCATCACTGTAAGGTACATATAGTGAGCCAGGCATAGCAAACTCTACCCTTGTTGTTCATTGGGAATCCTGCATTCTGTCACTGATCAGCTGATTGATGTGCTTTTTAACCCTTTAATGGTACAATATTTCATACTGGAAGTGAATGAAGTCGCGCACTCACCTAACACTCCCTCAACAAGGAACGCCTGGTTCACAGTGTAAGAGGTTGTGGCCACCCTCCATATGCAATGCAAAATAAGATACACTGACACTTCAAGGCAGGTGAATGGCAGGGATCCCCCTTGCTGTTTTATTAGTGCGAAGGGTAACCCCCTTCATCAAGCATACCACAAATACAACAGTGCAGACATTCTATGTATTAACCAATTAACATACTTTACATAAGTAATTTTTGTATCTTTTTGTAATAGCTTGTAATGCTTTTTATAAAAAAATAGGGTTGTTGTTATTTTGTATCAATTTTATCTTTTCCTTTTAGATATGTATCTACTTCACTGAAGTTTGTAGCACAAGCCACTTATTACCTAAAAACAACTGCCTCAATTTTTCTTTGGATGGGCACTATATTACTGGAAACATATTGGACTTTCTGGACCCTGAAGGGTTACCTTGCACGTTTCAATCTTTTGGGGCAGTCTAAGCCAATTGCTTATGTAAAGTATGTTAATTGGTTAATACATATAATGTCTGCACTGTTGTATTTGTGGTATGCTTGATAAAGGGGGTTACCCCGAAAAGTTGCACATTCGCACTAATAAAACGGCAAGGGGGATCCCTGCCATTCACCTGCCTTGAAGTGCCAGTGTATCTTATTTTGCACAATATATCTTACTACCAAACATAATAATAATATGATTTATCCCTGCAAACACACTGTAAAGTCACATCACACTTAATTCTGTCTCTCTGCCTTAGTCTCTTGTTCCTTTGGGGCTATAAACGTGCAACATTTTGCAACAGCTGCCAGGCATAGAAGGACTCTTCCCATTTTAATCGACAAAGAGCACCATGAGTTGCTCTGCACCCATGCCCATCTTCCCTTAAAGGGGTTGTTCACCTTCGAAACACTTTTTTCTGTTCAGTTGTTTTCAAATTGTTCCCCAGAAATAAAGACTTTTTTCAATTACTTTCCATTATTTATCTTTTACTGTTTTTCCAAAATCTAAGTTTAAAGTTGAATGTTGGTGTCTCTGGTGTTTGAGTCTGGCAGCTCAGTAATTCAGGTGCAGACTCTGAACTGTTACAATTTTGCAACATTTAAGCAGCATCTCTGGAGTAATAGCAACTATTGTATTAATTCTAATAGCTGCCTGTAATGAAACCCAGAGATTCTGCTCAGCAGGGACAAAGATAAGAAATGTATCCATTAAATGTATCAGCGACCCCGCCCCCCTCCCAGAGCTGCTTTAGAAGGTGAAAAAAGACACTTTACACTTCAATATTAGAAAAACGGTTACAAATAGAAAATAAAAAGTAACTGGAAAAAGTTGTTATTTCTGGTGATATATCTGAAAACAACTAGTTGTTTGAAGTTGAATAACCCCTTTAACTCTATCCTGTTTTCAGGCATTGGGCATGACCGCAGTGACTTTGCAGCAACTCAGTAAGACACAATCTGAAATGAGTCAATGAGTTGCAAGTGTTTTGATCACTTCTAAATTAAACTTTGCCATTGCACTTTAGACTACTCATGATACAGCAACAGGTTACCTAGGTGGAACTGAAGTATATGACACTAAAATCCATTATGGAAAAGGACCTTGGAGTCCTTGTAGATGATAAACTTGGCTGTAGCAAGCAGTGCCAGTCAGCAGCATCAAGGGCCAATAAGGTCTTGAGCTGTATTAAAAGGGGCAAAGAGTCACGGGAGGAGGGGGTCATTCTTCCACTTTATAGAGCACTTGTAAGGCCACATCTAGAATATGCCGTACAGTTTTAGTCTCATCACTCAAACAGGACATTATTGTACTAGAGAGGGTACAGAGAAGGGCAACTAAGCTGGTAAAAGATATGGAAAATCTTAGCTATGAGGAAAGACTGGCCAAATTTGGGATGTTCACACTGGAGAAGAGGCGTTTAAGGGGTGATATGATAACTATGTATAAATATATAAGGGGATCATATAATAATCTCTCTAATGCTTTATTTACCAGTAGGTCTTTCCAGCTGAAACAATGTCACACATTCCGATTAGAAGAAAAGAAGTTCCACCTAAATATTCGGAAGGGGTTTTTTTGCAGTGAGAGCTGTGAAGATGTGGAATTCTCTCCCTGAATTAGTTGTACAGGCTGATACATTAGATAGCTTTAAGAAGGGGTTGGATGGCTCTTTAGCAAGTGAGGGAATACAGGGTTATGGAAGATAGCTCATAGTACAAGTTTATCCAGGGACTAGTCCGATTGGCATTTTTTCCCTCTCTGCGGCAAATTGGAGAGGCTTCAGATGGGTTTTTTTGCCTTCCTCTGGATCAACTAGCAGTTAGGCAGGTTAAAAAAAAAGTTAAAAGGTTGAACTTGATGGACGTATGTCTTTTTTCAGCCTAACTTACTATGTTACTATGTATAAAGGAAGGATGCCAGACAGCTGCTGTTAGTGGTGCCAATACAATTTCAATGCTTTACACCAGTTATCCCCAACCAGTGGCTTGTGAGCAACGTGTAGCTCACCAAGTCCTTGGATGTTGCTCCCAGTGGCCTCAAGACAGCTGCTGCTTTTTGAATTCCTGGCTTGGAGGCAAGTTTTGGTTGCATAAACCAGGATTATTGCCAAACAGAGCCTCCTGGCTGCCAGTCCACATAGAGGCTACAAAATAGCCAATCACTTATCTTATTTGGCACCCCCAGGGACTATTTTCATACTTGTGTTGCTCCCCAACTCCTTTTTTTGAATGTGGCTCAAGGGAGAAAAAGGGTTGGGGACCCCCTGCTCTGCAGCTATTTGGTTGTGTGAAAAATCTGGACTATTTCAGCAGTTTGCACTGGATTTTGTATGTATTATCAGATGTCGAATAGGGGACATCTCTGGGCCGTCTGTTACCCAATTAGATAATATTTGAGTAAATGGATTGACATGTGTCTTTAACTGCAGCTAGGGGAGGGATATACAAGGAAAGGTCTAATCAAACACAATGAAAATGATTATAAGCTGACACTAAGGGGCCGATTTACGAAATTCACGTGAAATGATCGAAGTTTGATTGAATTAGATTGAATAACCAGCGTACAAATTTTTCGTGAAATCGGATATTCTAATTTGGCCTCTTCGATCATCGAATACCGAATTATCGAATAGATCGAATAGATAGAACAATCGGATATTCGATAATTCGATCATTTGATGATCGAAGGATTAAAAATGTTTTAATTATTCGACTGCCTACTTTGCCAGATTGAACCTACCGAATTGTAATAGAAGCCTATGGGAAACCCCCCATAGGCTTCTGAGACTAAGTCCTGCTCGAATACCATTTGTACAATCGGAGGCTTGAAGGAAATTTCACGATTTTTTGTGTGAAATTGAACGATCGGTATCCGATCATACCATTGGTATCCGATCGTACGAATTCATGGAGAAATCTAATATCGAGCAAATGATAGCCTAAAACTATTTGATAAGCATTCGATATTCGAATGCTTATCGAATTTCGAATAAATTCATAGGATTTTGGGTGAATAATAGTAAATTTGGCCCTAGTTGTTTGCGAAATAAACTGACTCTAACATTTTAGGTTGGAACATGCCGATTTAACATTAAAAACATATATTTAATATATTGCACCATATTATATTTTCATACCCTGTAAAACCAAAGCTTGACTGCAAGGACTTTTGTTCCTTTCTCTTGAATATATTAATTTATATAAACATTGCTTTTCTCTCCTATGCTGCACAATCAATCTATATATTTTACTTTAAAAAATAAAGCAGTAGTGTAAATCATTTATGTGCCAAAAACGGAAAAATAAAAATAAAAAACAGGCAATAAACCCTACAGAAAATTGTACAACACAATAAATTACTGGAACATCATACCACCAAATAAGTTGTTGAAAAACAAATGATCAAATATGGACATTACTGTTTGCGACAATAATAAAGTTGTTAAGGGCAGATTACTGAAGGGAGAAGTGAAATCAAGAAATCCAATCCACAGTGAGAACAGCAATATACTAACCGGCGTAGAAGACAACTAACTATTGTTAGAGTCGCCAACAAATTTTAACACCCTTTTATCAGGTGAATTTTCGCTCAGGTGAACGATTGTTACTCTGCAAATTAACTGAAGTGTGAATTTTACAGAATGCTACCTCTTTCCCAAAGTTTCCTTTGCCTCCTAAAAGTGGACATACATGGGCTGATAAAAGCTGCTGACAGACCAAGTCAGCAGCTTATTGGCCCATGTATGGGTCCCTCCAACAGGCTGGCCGAAAGTCGATCAGATATTGAACGGGCAGGATTAAAAATCCAGTCTGATCATGGACGCATCTGTTCGTTGATGCAGTCCCGCAATTCAATCGCCCGTTTACCTTCGTTATGATCCATTTGAATGCCCGTTTACCTTTCTTATGATCCAATCGTTGGGCATATCGGGGGGAGTTCCGCTCATTTGGTGATGTCTCTCAGTGTATGGCCACCTTTAGACCTGGCAAACTAAGATGAAGCTACATCCTCCTCAATCTTATGTCAGTGACATCATATCCTGTATGCCAGAAAGTCATAAAAGTTCTAAAAAATGCTGGCGTTTTCTTTTTCACATTTTAAAGTGGGATCTTCAAAAGTCCAAATTTTTGCATTAACATTTTTTTTCCAACCATTTGAGGGGCATGCCACATTTGTTTTATGGTGGGCTCATGTCTAGGGCATTAGAGGATCTCTTTTGTCTTTATTATGCTTTCGTGGACGTTTTTAATTATAAATGGCCACTTCCATCATTTGCACCAACATTGCCCCTTAGCCTTTCACAGCACCTGGCAGTACAGAACATGTCTCATGTCGGTCACCATTTCATACAATGCAGTTATACTAACTGCTAACTACCCCACTAAGGCTGTATGTGCTTTACTAAGAAATAAAGGTTTACATTTTTAACAAGTACAACTCCCAAGCTCCTTAGCAGTGTTTTGGAATCCATATCTTTTAGAGGGTTGCAGTGCTTTCTAGCCAGAGTAAAAAGTGGAAAGTTCAGGGTGTGGACTCTGTGGAGTCATGGTTTTATCTGGGCACCATGAATTTAGAAGGGACGGTATTGTTACTTGCAGCTAGGGCAGCAGCATATGTATACATACACTACGAAGGTACAGGTCCCCATACTGTGGGATGAAAGCTGTTGTAGGCAGCTGAGGTTTGGGTGGCTGGCTCCTGTCTACTCTAGATATTTCAAAACTATAGTAGCAGCTTAACTAATAAGACCATGTTTGTATATGACTGTCACCTTGTTCTCAGCTAAGGGAAGGCCGACCTAAAGGATGACAAAATGTAACCCCAAAAGTTAAAAAAATAACTGCTGATTATTTGCAGCAAGTCACCGATCGTTGTTAACTACCAGTCCATGTTTTGACACAATAATCACCCCTGTTTTCTACTTGAGGCTCCTAAACCAGAATTAGCCTGTTATAATGTTCTGGATTATGGCCCATTTTATTTTATGGAAAACCACAATGAAGCTCCTCATTTTATACACATGTAGGCTTATTTACAAACATTGGTGTTAAATGCGCATTTGCCCATAGCAACCAAATTACTGTTTAGTAGCCTGTTCAAAAGTAATTGCTGCTTCTGACTATACACATTATTCATCACCCTCGAGGGATTAAGAATGGAAGTACCAAGGCAAGTTGTCTGGGCACGTAGACAACTCAGAATTTATTTGGAGAAAAGTGCCCCCCCAAAAATAAGGAATTCCTAAGTTATAGACTGCAGCTTCCAGCAAAGAAACATATCCCCTCATAATTTATAATCTTATAATCTATGGAATTTATATTTTTATTTACGAATGAGTTGCAGATTTTAGGGGGACGCTTCGAACTTTAGGGAGCGCAGGTGTAGGGTCAGTTTATTAAGGCTGCATAAGACAAATAAGATGATCCATGCAGAATGATATTTCATATACACCTTAAATGTACTTCATGTATATTATGTATATATGAGATTTAGAAGAATACACAATGATAGAGTGTATTATAGAGGTCAAGCCTAGATCCTGTGCTCAGTACTAGTTAGGTGGCACCAGGGGCTCCCTCAATAATCATTAGCCCTGTACTATCACAATAGCACACCAGTCACCAGGGTCCTGCCAACAAGGACTCCAATGAGAAAAAAAATGCCCTGCACATACATGGTCACTCCAAAGGTTTCCCACCTGCTTTCTTTTGAACTGGAAAACCAGGATATCGTTTGGGCTGTCCAGTTCAATCTTGGCTAATATATACCTTGACGTCAAGGTCCCATCATGGTCATGTCCCGTCCCAATGTTATTGTCCCACCCCTAAACATAAATGGCAGTTCCTTCCCCTTGCATCAATGTCCCTGCCCGTATATCTGGTTTCTGTCACCCATCTGTCACCCTATTCACCCCTGATCCATCCAAAACCCTAAGCATAAGGGGATTAAATTGCACCAACTCCTCACAGGCTTCACCTATTTTGCGACCCCTGGGGACCCTCTACTATTGGTCCCCTAACTGAGGTACTCCCTGTATGCCCTTGATGGTAGCCCTGGGTGACCCATATGTCTTTTTTCCATAGATTTGATACACAATGGCAGGATTAGCATAGAATTATCTGGTGCTACTGCCATTCCTATTTGTTAAATATACTTGATTAAAAAGTTTAAATACAATATGGTTAATACACTGCAAGGGGCTTGTGTGTGCCCCCTGTGTCTGTGTGGGATTCCTCTGGGTACTGACCTTTCCTCCCACACTCCAAAAACATACAGGCAGGTTAAGTGGATCCTGATTAAATCAGATATAAGATATAAACTAACCCTAGTGTTCATGATAGGTTCCTTAGACTATGAACCCCACTGGGGCAGAGACTGATGCGAATAATATCAATCTCTGTAAAGCATTTATATTGGTGCTATGTACAGTATATAAAGAATAATAATAATAACACTTTGCTCAATATGCTCTATAGAGGCTTGTTGGGCCCAAGATTATTTATAAAAAGGTAATGTTCTACATTTCTCTAAATATACACCCACACCTGATTCACTAGTTTTTTGTGTCTTTACACACTTATTTCCCATAGTTTCAGATTATTGTATTTTTCATCTCTTTTTATATGAACGTTCCAAAGGACTGATGAATCATTTGATTGTTAAGAAATTGACTTTAACATAAAAAAATATGTTTAGAAAATCTAAGATATAAGCTCCAGTTATACTATACTATTTCATCAAGTAATCATGTATTTATTTAACTTTACTCTTTAATGTTTAATAAAAGCTGGTTTAGAAGCAATATTGGATTGGGTTTGGTGCATATAAGGTTTGGAGTCAGGGATGTTTGCTTGTCACGTTAGCCTCTGTAACTGAACTCTCGGGCCATTAACTGCTGATCATGACTCACAAACTGTACACCAGTGGTTCCTAAACTGTAGAGTCATGGAACAATAGCTGGGAGGGGCCCTGAATAAAGGCCATTTAGGGTAAGATATGGGGAGAATTGCCTATTTGCTCTTCTACAAACACTTGCAAGCGCAGGCTTAACGTCATTCAGGAATTGATACAGTGGTGGACTGAGGTATCTGAAGTTCACCAGGGGCAACCACACAATTGTGAACGCCTCTCCCCATCATAAGTAATGAAGTTGAGCACCAAGCTGTGAAAGGCACTTTTCAATTTTCAGTATCTAGTTCCCAAACTTTATGTCCTTTGATAAAGTAAAGTTGCTGTAGCAGGAAAATTGGATATAGGAACAGATACTCCACTGCAGAAGCTGTGCTGCTAAATTTTATTTACACAACATGTTTCGAGCTCTCCCCATCATAACACCTGGTCGCCTCAAGCTCGGGCCCACCAGGTTTCCCTTGGTGCCCTATCAGCTTAATCCAACCCTGGTGTCACGGACGCCGCCCGGAGTCTTCCCGGGAGCTCCGGGCGGCGCGTCTATCCTATGCGGCGACGGATCCAAGATGGCGGCGCCCATAGCCGCCACGTGGTTGCGGAGCGCCGGCGCGATGACGTCACACGCTTGGCGCCAAATTCAAAAATAAAAAGACGCCGGAGACCCAGGTTCAATGCCCGTGTATAGCTCATTATAGCTATTGTGTTCCTGGGTCTCCTGTATTGCCTGACTTCTTGTTATTGATCCCTGCCTGTTTTTTGGACTTGAACCTTGCTGCCTGCCTGTTTGAACTCTTGCCTGGACTTGACCTTTCTACTGGATTTCCCCTGAACTGTACCTTGCCTGCACTCGCTGAGTGGGACTTCCTCCTTGATCCTTACTTCAAACTCCCTCGTGG
The DNA here is from genome assembly GCA_024363595.1 of Xenopus borealis. NCBI lineage: Eukaryota > Metazoa > Chordata > Amphibia > Anura > Pipidae > Xenopus > Xenopus borealis. Next base: position 113,750,229 of record CM044435.1, read on the forward strand.
GAGCCAGAGGCCCCCGCTGACACCTGGAGATATAGTTTCCTATTAGTGATGGACAGATTGACAGTTAGTTGACCCGTGCTGACCCTAACCAACCCTAACCCGTATTCAATCTAACTCAGCAGTCATCATTTACATTCCTGAGGGGAGCATATAAATGAAAACCTGACAGAAAGAATAAGGTAGAAATGTTTTAGTGCAAAGTTGTGGGCAAGTATCTGAGTAACTTCCTGCTAAGAAAAGCTTGTACTGGCCCAAACCTACAGTTTCTGTAGGTTTCAGACTGGTCCACACAACACTACTCAATATACAGTGGCAGCACTTATGGGGAACAGGGGGTGCAATTGGACCAGGGTCCACACCCCCAGGCAGCTTGCACACTGAAGAATTTGCTGAGAAAATCACTACGGCGGGGGTGGGCTTCACGTCCTGAAAAACTTCTTACTGAAAAAGTTGCTATTTTTTCTCCAAAAGATTACGACACAATCGGCAATGCGCAATAAGTAAGAGGTTTTATTACATAGACAGCGCATTAGCACAAAGTGTAAAGTTCCCAAACGGCCTTCCACTTGCAGAAGTGGTCGCTAAACAGTTTCTGGGTTCGCAAAAGGTATATTGCATTTGCGCAAAGCAAAATTTCTTTGCACAAAGGATTAACTTTTCACATTGCAAATAGTTTTTGCGTTACCAACTTATATTACATTCCCCAATAAGAGTTTAAGAGCTTAAACTGAAGGTACACATAAATAGAAAAACTGCTTTATTATGACATTCTTTGGGTTCTAAATAATCGCCCAAATGTATTATATTTGAGAAACAGGACAGAGTTTATTTTCACGCCCGAAAAGAACAGAGTATTGTTTTTACATTTATGTTCTTGTTATAAGTCGCTGAGCATTTGATTTTCTCGCCAGGTTCCAGCAGGATTCATGCTTGAGGACATCACTACTGTCTACATAACTTGGTCTACAATAAATCCCTTTCCCACGGGCTATGTTAAACACATCAAAGGTACGCTACTCTGATAAAACATTCTATGCTCAGGTTGTAGGGGATTTAAACTCAAACATTCCATTTTGAACAATGAAAGCAACTTTGCAATATCCATTCATTACACTCTTTCAACTTTATTTGTAAACATAATACAGCGCTACAAAATAAGTTGGCGATATAGAAATACATGTAAATAATAACAATAATAATAATTTATACTGAAAGTAGTGTATGTCAGTCCCTTTCAGCACTGCTGGCCGTGACCTTGAAACGATGTAGCAGACTTTATCCCTCCTTCTTTAGGGGGTTGTTCACATTTAGATGTAGAGAGATTGCGCCTAATCACACGCAGCGCTGGCTTTTCCGAAGTCGCTCGAAGTTGCCTCCTTAGGCAATTTCGAGCGACTTCGGGAAAGCGCAGCACCCCATATGAATAGGCGCAGGCGATTATTAATTTAAGCCACTGGAAGGCAGGGCGAAGTGGTTTGGGGAGATTAGTCGACAGGCAATAAGTCGCCAGGCGACGAATCTCCCTGAATCTTACCGTCTGGCCTGAGCCTAAGTGTCTCTTGGCACTATTGAACACAGTTCTGTCTCACAGTTTGTGTCTATCTGCTATCCAGACAGAAAACCAGGGGTAATCAAAAGTAGCTCCTGTTATGCATTCATGATATTAGTAGCAGAAAATGGCTAACATCATGTAAATGAAAAGAAAAAAAGGAAATTGCAAAAATGCTCAGAAGAGCACTCTGTAATTTGACATTATATCGTGCAGCTGCCTTATAAAATGCACCTATGAAATGTTTATTCTTGTCTATTTATATTTATGATTCATTTTCCAAAACAACAACATTATTCACAAAATAAATCTGAATGGAACTTAAGTCTTCACTTGTCACTGTTGTTCCTCAAGTCATAACCTGAAATTAGGGCAATGATAAGAACAAGTCAAGCATGGAAGCATTCTATTTGGACTACGCCTTTCCGATTGCTAACTCTGAACATGTATATACTCATTATCATTAGCATTTATTTAGAAAACTCCCAGGCCAGGATTATTTCTTTGATTGAAAGAGTTCCAGGTCACTTTTCTGTAGTTAATGACTTCACGGGCAATTAAATGCAGTCAAAGCGCCCAACAAAAAGTTGTGTAACATTAGTCTAGGGATCCTGAAAACAGGGCCGGATTTAGATAACTGTAATGACTGATAATGATGATGTATGGTGACCCCCCCTTTAAAAAAAAAATTCTAATTGGTTGCCATGACTGCAAGGCCCAGGAGCCCCCTAAAAATACCTTTGCTTAATGACAACTTCATAATGGTCAAGCAACTGACTGAGAACCATGAAAACAAGGTACAGTAATTGAATTTGGCTGTGGAATATGAACTGTAAATTAAATACTGAAGAGGCAAATGAGAGACAAAGGCAACGCAGTTTATATAAAGGCCAGGTATGTAGATGATTAATTAGTAATCCTAGCTTTGGGCATATTTCATAAAAGAGGAGCTATAAAAAAACACAGGCAAATGCACCTGTATTTGAAACATAGTGGCCATCATCATAAAATGTTCCTGAGAAAGCTCCCAGGGATCTGTGCCTATTCCGTGAAACTAATCTCTGGCCCCAAGAACAAGAGTCTTCATTAATAACAGACATTCACATAGAGAAAAGAGGCTGGGGAGGATAAGCTACCCATGGACCAAGAGGTTATGATAATATCACATGTTGCCCTCATGTAAAAGTAAAGGAGGATATGGCGAATCTGTTTCTTGGGATGGTCTCCTTATTTAGAAAGGCACATTGAGAAATTGAAGGCACAAGTTGGCCTGTCTGGCCCTGTGCTTCTTGTTACGTTCCTCTGCCCTGTCTCATTCCATTCTTCCATTCAGTGTTCTTGTTGTATTAACTCTGAAAAGACGGATTTAGCTGCCGACACACAAGAATGTCAATGGCAGCGCAATTTCCAGGAGGAATAATAATTTGCTCATCCCAGCTAATCCCTAAACCCAACATAGCTCAGTCTGGTATGTGGAGCTGGAATCAAAGGTTGGACAACTCCTGCAACCCAACAGTGCTCTGCCGACCATTCTCTGCTCCTGCCATGAAGGCCGAGGGCAGGAAATACCAGCATTAATACAAAGCATTCATCCATTGTTTCAGACGCCGGCTCAAAAAGCCCAATTTTCCCTGTGGCCACTATCATCTTGGGACAATGTGCTCCGAAGTCACAGAGGCCTTCCCATTTTTTAATTGGGTATTTTCTCTCTCTCTCTCTCTCTCTCCTCCCTTCACTATAGCAATGTGACTTAAAGTGATACTGACACTAAAAATGAATTTTAACATATGAATGTACATTAAATGTTACCTATAGGTCATGTTGATCATTATTTGCTGAGAGGTTTGTTTTTGTATATAATTGTTAGTTGAAGTTCCTAAGCCTGACTCTCTGACACTCTGACTTTACCAACCTGACTGTCTCATCTCAGCCTGTTAGTTACAGTATCTAATGATAACGGACTCCTGCTGCACAAATATGGCAGCCCCCTCATACAGGAACATGGGGGGGATCAGACCGGTAATGTAAAAGCATCATGCAAATACTTTATGGCAAAGTTAGAAGTAGCTTTAAAAGCCAATATTATAATAGTAAAAAAGAGTTTAATTTCAGGTGTCAGTATCTCTTTAAATAAAAAAAAAGTAAATGTTTTTAAGCTCTTTCTAAATGTTATTTAAAAGCAGTGTCTGTCTGTCTGTTTGTATTCTCTGCACTGCTGTCATGTAGTAGATGCAGCTCATTAGCAGACCTGGAAGAGAACTGACTTCTGCTATAAAGTTTCAAGAGGTAGAACCAAATGACAGGGGATAAACATATTCTACATTAAATTGCAATAATATTTACAAATAACTATACAATATAGGAAAGTTGCTCAATTTGACAGTTTGCAATTTCAGCAATAGCCATGCATTGATTTGAATAAGAGACTGGAATATGAACAGGAGAGGCCTGAATAGAGCAATAAAAAATAGCAATAACAATACATTTGTACTCAGTGACCCCCATTTGAAAGCTGGAATGAGTCAGAAGAAGAAGGCAAATAATTAAAAAAAAATCTATAGAAAATAAATAATGAAGACCAATTAAAATGTTGCGTAGAATTGGCCATATTATAGTATATTAAAAGTGAACTTAACTTTGAAGACCTCATCTAGAGGCATTGGTGAATTCTTATAGAAAACCATAGCTACACTATCCCCATAAACTAAAGACAAATGAAAACAGCTGGGAACTAATACACAAAAGTACAGTATATACAATAAAGATTTTAAATTCTCCTCCCATACTTCTCATTGGGGGATCCTGTCCCTTATTTAAATTATGTTCCAGATCCCCAATGTATTGCCTTGTCATTTCTTTCTACTCAAATAAAGACAAATAATGAGACAATGAAGACTGTATCTGGCAATCCACACGCAGCTCCTAGCAAAACATAATTCTGTATATTGCTCAGGAAAATAAGCAACTTATTTAGTTCCACTACCCACACATAATCTTACCCAACATAGACACCGGCGTAACTGGAAATTTCTGGCCACAGCATATAATAGGGGGAAATGTACCAGATAGTGATGGGCGGATCTGGGGTGTTTCGCCAAAAAATTCACGAAAGACGCCGGTTTCTTGTTTTGGATGGAGGCGTCTGTTTTTTGACTCACACTGCTAATTTTGCCATGCAAATTTTTCCTGGCATTTTTCGAGTTCATCGGGAATTCGCTGCAAAGTCCCTCATCACTAGTACCAGAC
>CM044435.1:113755836-113838498 GCA_024363595.1 Xenopus borealis
CTCTTTCCAGCTTTCAAAAGGGGGTCACTGACCCCATCTAAAAAACAAATGCTCTGTAAGACTACAAATGTATTGCTATTTTTTAATACTCATCTTTCTATTCAGGTCCTTTCCTATTGATTTTCCAGTGTTTTATTCAAATCAATGCTCAGAATATCACTTTCTATATCATAGCAAAAGTTAATTTAAAGGTGAACAACCCCTTTAATGCTGACTGCAAAATGGCGACATGATGTTGGTAACAAATGCGGTTGTATGAAAATGGCACAAAATACCTAGCCACGGCATAAACAAAAAATTCACTTATATTTATACCTAAGAAAAACACTTTTTTTTTTACACACTTTGTAGCAATGTCACAGTTAATGTGTTAATTAACACAATTTATTTGTTTCCTTCTTTCTCTATGTTTTCCCTTTTAATACTCAAGAGGTTTGTGCTTTGGATTCCTCCTTCCAACCCTGGTATTACTTGTTATAAACATCTGTGCATTGTCATCGTTGCATAACTGACTGTGATTTCTTCTGACACAATCATGTGTGTATGGACTGCTGTGTGAACCAAAAATAAACCTGATCTCCTTTCAAAAACCCTGCTTTGACATTAATATGCTGTGACATTTGTTTGATGACATTGTGATGGTGGCTCTCAATACCCCAAACAAGTCATGGATATGTCATGTATTGCTGTGGCACTATCCTCACTGGGATTGCACTTGAGTGGTTTTCAGCTTCTAACAGCAACCTTTCCATTTCAGTTCAACCCATTTCCTTCACCAAACCTACTGTTGGTGTCTCCAGGAGGCCAGGCAGTGTCGGACTGGGATGCCAGGGGCCCACCAGAAAACCTTAGACCAGGTGCCCAACTTTCCAAACTATTATTCCTTCTCTCCTCACTTAACCTATTTATTCCCCTATTCTTTTAGATCTACTTACTATACCCCACTCTTTCATTATTAAGCCTCTTTTTCCACAAAAAGAAATATTGAATGAACATGAAATAGGCCAAATTGTTAGAAACAAGAGGCCCACTGACACCTGGGCCCACCGGGAGTTTTCCTGGTATCCCTGTGGGCCAGTCCAACACTGAGGCCAGGCATATCTCTTTGGCGTAATCATGCTGGAAGGAATCAAAGAAACTTTTGTATTAGCAAGGCCATCATTTTCTAAGAACAATGATTCATTTATTGACTGGCCATGCCGCAGCTGAGCTGGAAAACCTGGGGTACGTGGCAGAGGAGCAAACAAGGGATGAGGGGAATGTGAAACAGGAAAGGCACAAAAAATCCTTTCCCCTAAAATCTAGGGGCACTATCATCCAGTCTGATTTTTATTGTCCTTAACCTTGTTGTACAGCATTATAAAAGTCAGCGGCTGTTCTATAAATTCATTTGAATCAAGCTAATGGTATTACATTATCATTGGCCCTTACATCTGCTAGCTACTGGCTTATATTATTCCATGGGACACATCTCTGTCAGACTGGTAGTCTTGAGGCTCTGTACTGGCAGCTTTTATTTTTAGACCTAGAAGCCCAGTTACATACTGCATGATTTTTCCAGGATTTTGGGCTGTTTCTAGCCTTCACTACACTGGTTGCACTGATAAATGTCTCCAAAATAACATTTATAAAAACAACCTTATGTTTGAGTTGTTTTGCATGAGTAGATAATAATTATTATTATAGATAAAAACATGCCTTACCCTTGGCCTGCTATAATTTCTATAATCAGTAGCGTAACTACCCTACACCAGACTCCCCCTGCCAAAATATTTTTGGAAGGACCCTGTGTGCACAGCAACCCCCCTGCTACTCACCCACTCACATCTCCCACTACTCACCAGCTTGTACCACCAGTTCACCTTTAGGCAGAAAAGCAGCTGGGGAGAGGGGATTTCAACAATTATAGTTACACCTCTATAGTTATACCGCTGTCTATAATATATATACAGTATATATATATATATATATATATATATATATATATATATAACTTCATTGGCTCCTATGAAATATTGAAGTGTGGACTGCTCTTTATACTGTTCTCCTCTATATATAGGTGGCCTTTAACACTGTTCTTAAAGGGAAAATGTAACTTTTAAATTACTGGGCTTTAGCTTAGGATGCCAACTCACAAGCTTGTCTCAGATTGTCAAGGATATACCATCTAGATATATTATCTAATCAGGGAAAGTGGGCAGTAACCACATGTTTACTCTGCATATATGTGATGATTAATTTAATTACTGTTCCACAGAGCATGAACACTACTGACTCCATTTACTTCTCCCTATTGCACAAGTGCTAGAATGTGCAAGAGTGCCCCGCTTAGTGACCTTGGGAAATGCTGCACTCTTCTCCTCTCACTGGATAGAAATGTCATAGGAGAGGGGGTAAGGACAGGGCCCCATTCAGGGTCATACTGATGCATCTGGGGCCCACCGGGAGTTCGACTGTCAGGGCTCTTCATGCAAACTGAAGGGCCCTCCTCCTAGAGCCCAAACTCTGGGCGGGGGACTAGATCTGGGTTGGCAGGGCTCATGAAGGTCGGGACCACCAATCTTTTCCCCAGTATCCCGCTCAGGCCCGGACTGGCCATCTGTGGGTTCTGGCAAATGCCAGATGGGCTGCTATAAGGTGCCATAGAAAGTCACTATTTAGTGGGCTGGTGGGGGCTGTTCGGGCCTCTATGTGGGCTGATGGGCCTCGTTGTACCTGAAATGCCAGGGCCTATTTCAATTCTTAGTCCAGTCCTGATCCCGCTGGCAACTCTGACCCCATTGCAGCCTGTGTCTCCTGCCACTTCCTTACTTGGGGGTCTGAATAATGCTGGAGGGTGTGTAGGGGGCAGGAGGGGGTGCTTATTCTGCAAAGCATGGAGCCAATGTGCAAATTGTGCTAAGGAAGTCATAAATGACCCCATATGCAAAATAAATTGTTTTCTTTGGCCATCCCAGTACCAAGATTTAACCTTACTAAACACTTTTTCATCAAAAACGTGTGATTTCTCATGAAAAGAAGGTATTAAGGTAAAACATTCCTTAAAGTACAGCACCACAAATTTTCTTTTTACACTGGCAGGACCTGGATAAGCGATGTTTCAGGCTACACAGAAGGATTTCTCGTGAAAAGAAGGTGCTGCATCTCTCCAGCAAAGCTCCTGACACTTGGCACATCCATGCCAAGGTTCAGTTAACCTGGAGGTTCATATTGGCCCAGTGAATTATTACATTTCTGTCCCCATGGTACTAACTACTGATCTAATATAATGGCTCTATAGTAGTGATGGGCGAATCTCCCGAGTTTTGCTTCGCCGAAAAATTAGCAGTTTCCGTAGCGTCGTTTTTGGCGCGCGGCGCGTCGTTTTCGGTGAGTAGCGTCAAAAACTCGTTTTTTTCGGCTGGTGTTTCGCGAATTTATTCGCCAGCGGCGAATTGCGGGAATTCGCCGCGAATTTGCCCCATGCGAATAAATTCGCCCATCACTACTCTATAGTTAAGTGGTCTTCTGTATGCAAGGAAATTAATTGGTCACACATTTCTGCTTGTCTGCTAACACCATTGCAAAATTGATGGCATTCCAATAAACATTAGTTTTAAATGTTTTTAAAAGCAGTTACTGTGTTTTCGACCATTCAAACAATGTAGCAGAAGCCACCTTACTAACCCACCTATGCAGAAGCCTTATGGGAAATTACATTTACAAATAGCTTTAAAGCCATGAAAGTTTGTAATCATTGCATGCTACAAAGGTGTATCTTCTTTTATTAGTGCAAAAACATTTAGTTTTTTTATGTCCCATTTAATTATCATATTACAGTATTTAGCTTGACATGAACGAGAGGCCTCAACAACTTCAGTTTGTAACAAAACTATGAATTCCAACAACTTTAGTAAAGTCCTTAATAAGTTTTTTTTAATAAAGTCATGTAATGGTGAATGTAACTGTGCCCTTGCTCATATAAAAAATCAACATCACTCATCCGTTTACTTAGCTTTCCCCCTAGTGGAAGAACAAGAGGTGACATATTTATGGCAGTGCATATTTGGACTGGATGTCTTGGCTGCTATGGTGCTGCTGCTGTGAAGTTTTTGTGCAAATTGCATTCCCACTAAGACTATTTGGGGCAATCTGGAAACATTTTATTGGTTAGCTCACAAAATGGCAATATTGGTTATTTAGGTTATGATTTCTTCCTTAGCCTATCTGCAGTATTTCCTCCCAGTGGGATTTAGTTTGATGGAGGAATGTTTATCTTGCCACAGCAAAATATAAAATGAATGTAATAATGTATACTAATAAAGCAGAACCACCATTTTTAAATTTCCAGGGGACCAGAAACAAAAGGTATAAATTTGGGAAAATGTAAAATCATGGAAATGTATAGTGAATTATATTTATAGCCAGGCCATACTGGACCAGCGGGACACTGGGAAAAACCAGGTGGGCCCCACCAGCCCAGTCCCGCCATTGGCAATGCCCCTCTGACCTTCCTCCTGGCCCCTGGTTGTGGCCGCTAACAGGACAAGAGGTAAGTGAGGGGTAGCCAGAGGGAGGCAGCAGCTGCAGGTGGGGGAGGTCCTAGCCAATGAGTCTTCGCTAGTGATGGGCGAATCTCCCCCGTTTCGCTTCGCCGAAAAATTAGCGAATTTCCAACGAAATTCGTGAATTGGCAAACGCGCGACTCGTTTTTTTTTGGCGAATTTTGGCTGACGTTTCGCGAATTTATTCACCAGCGGCAAACCGCGGGAATTCGCCGCGAATTCGCCTCTGGCGAATAAATTCGCCCATCACTAGTCTTCGCCTCTGGGCAGGGGGCAGGGGGGCTGTGTGCAGTGGCGTAAATACTCCCTGGTGGGCCCCGGTACAGGATGGGCACCTCTATGAATCGCATGCTGGAGTGTTGATTGCATGTGTGCTGTAAAATCTCCCCCATAGATAACGCCTTTTATAACCATTATCGTGGCTCAGACGGGCCCCAAGGGGGTGGGGGCCCTGGTGCAATTGCACCCTCTGCACCCCTGGTAGTTACGCCACTGGCTGTGTGGGGGCCCCGAAGCAGCAGCCCCACATTCCAACCCTGTATATAGCTGGGACCACCAAAAATCATGTAAAATGTGGGTAAACTTAATATACAAGCTGCCCTCAAACTTTTCCTTTTGTGAAAGTCTGCAAGAGCTATGACTCAAATGATTTGTCCAAGGTTAGTTTCTTAATGTGTTAAGGCTATGTCCGAAAATATAATATAATAGTGGCTATCATGAACTCATTAATTAAAAAAAAATTTTCATCTCAGTTACAAGAAAAAAATTTAACAAAACTGAGGTCTGAATATTATAATATTTCCACTTTATTTGGGGCCCAAGCAGCTTTATCCCTTTGATCAGATTTATCATGATGGACGACAACAAAACACGTTGGTTTCCTTTACATAAACCTACTTTGTGAACCTTCTGAAATATAGTTTCCTTAAATACAGTACTCCTTTACGAGATATTGGGAGATTCAAGTGGTTGTTCACCTTTGAGTTAACTGTTGTAGAGAGACAATTTGCAGTTGATTTTCAGGTTATTTAGCTTTTTGTTAAGCAGCTCTCCAGTTTGCAATTTCAGCAATATGGTTGCAGGGTTTACCCTAGCAACCATGTATTGATTTGAATAAGAGACTGGGACATGAAGAAGTGCTGAGAAGTAGTGTGCCTTGTTCAGACTATGGTTTAGGAGAATCGGGATGTGTCTAGGGTCACCGGAAAAAAAACCCAGTGGGCCTTGACCCTCATGACCCCCCCCCCGGGGCAAGCCCACTTTCCCGATATTGGATTCTTAAAGAAAAAAAATTTTGGCGACGCGCAGTGCAGTCTACCTTCTTGAAAATGCTCCGGACAGTGCATCTCAGCAGGGGGGTGGGGGGCCAGAGAGGGGCCCTCTGGACAGCATTCCTGGTGAGCCCGGGCCCCCCAGTCGAACCCTGCTAGGGTGTAACAGAGGAGGGGCATTAGGCACATACCTCTTCTGTCTGGTTATCTTTAGGTCCGGCCTGTCTGTGCGTCCATCAGCTCAGTGAGCAGTAGATAAGGTTGGTTGGGAGATTAGAAATGGAGATGATTAATGGGATGGGGGCTTAGACATCACTTTCCCCTCATGAGGTCAGTGTGAAATGCGAGGGGCACTTCACCAAAGTCATTTGGCCTGTCCTTACCGCATGTATAGTTTTTTTCCTTTTGTTTAATTTTATTTATTTAAATATGTACAGTTCATGACATAATAACCTGTACAATAGTATTCTTATTGAAAAGACATGATTATTGGTACTGCACACTACATCCATGCAGTTTTTAGTCCTGGAAAGTAAATGATCAACAATGGATCAGCTCCTCTGACCTGGCTATGTTGCCAGAGAAACTGAAGGACCACATAAACATTTCAGCTGGAGCCCCGTAATTGATTCAGAGGCCATTAACATATGAAGGATCAGCATGCCCATTACCACACTCTTCACTCTAAATAATAAAGCGAGCCAGCATTGTGTCCCGTGCTTTGACATTAATCTACAAAAAAAACTTGAATATTATATTAAGCGGCAGCTCAAATAATAGAAATGATTCTGTGGCAATTGAAAAATGTATATTTTATTTTAAGTACAATTCTAATTGGATGAAAATGCAAATTTTTTTTATTCAACAATTTTTCAAATGTATTCTCAGTATATTTGTACTTTCATAATCCACAAAGTCCCTCAATAATACAGATATAGGACCTGTTATCCAGAATGCTTGGGACCTGGGCTTTTCCAGTAAAGGGATTTTTCTGTAATTTGGACTTTACGTCTACTAGAAAATCATTCAAAGATTAAGTAAACCCAACAGGCTGGTTTTGCTTCCAATAAGGATTATTTATATCTTAGTTTGGATCAATTTACTTTTTTATTATTACAGAGAAAAGGTAAATAATTTTTAAAATGTTAATTAATTGATAAAATGGATTCTATGGAAGATGGCCGTCAATATTATTATAGGGCAAGGAAAGTGTAAAATAGAATAAGGCTAGAAATGCTGTATTTTGTATACTAAACATAAACATGAACTTACTGCAGCACAAGACTAATCAAACAAATGATTTATGCTTTCAAAGTTGGCCACAGGGGGCTGTCATCTTGTAACTTTGTTATACATCTTTGCAAGACTAGACTACATACACATGCTCAGTGTGGTCTGGGCTTCTTAGGGATCATCATAAATGATCAGAAAACAAAGCTGCTGGAGTTCTGCATGGCTGGTAAGTAAGGCAGGGGCTCCCCCTGCTGTTCATAAGTATGATTGTTTCCCTGCCAGAAGTTAGGGACCGTGTGACAATTCCTATCCACAGCACTAAATGAAGGGAGAATTTCACTGCATACAGTCAGGTTTCTTATAAAAAACGGTACACATTTTTTAATTGACTTCAGCCAGATGTTGATCGGACCATTTGATCCCGTTTACATTTCACAAGTCACATGACTGGGGGCAGCTGTAAAACTGCCCATGTCAGATTTCAAATTTGAATATTAAGAAAACTGTTTTCTTTTTTGAGAATTGGATTTCAGTGCAGAAGTCTGCTGGAGTAGCACTGTTAACTGATGCGTTTTGAAAAAAAAAAACTCTACATATTACTGGGGCTTTGCTGCTGAGAGTGTTTTAAAGTAATGAAAATATCATGCACGGTTGCCCTGCACTGGTAAAACTGATGTGTTTGCTTCAGAAACACTACTATAGTTCGTATAAACAAGCTGCTGTGTAGCAATGGTGGAAATTGAAAAAAGTCTATATGGCACAGGTTAAATAGTGCATAACAGATAATACCATTATGTTCTACAGAGCTTATCTGTTTACCCTGAGCCTTTTCTCCTTTGAATGGCTGCCCCCATTGCTACACATCAGCTGATTTATATAAACAATGGTAGTGTCTCTGAAACAAACAGCAGTTTTACCAGTGCAGGGCAACACTACATTATATTTTATTGCTTTATAACACTTAAAATTTTTGATGTTACTTTCATAGAGTTTAGATATTGCTGCACCCCTAAAGCTGCTACCTTTATGCTGTTCACTTGATTGCAAGTTCGCCAAGCTCCTGGATTTGGTTGTTGTCCTACCTGCCCTGACCTTCGATCTGCCATTTGTTCTTCTTCAGCCCTCGAGTCTGTTCCAGATCAATGTATTACTGACAGAAGACTGGTGCGCCAGCAATACACAAGCTTGGGAATCTCTCAGATTTTACTGTGACCCACCACCAGGGGACCTGGCTATATTGTCTGCGCAACTCCTATTACAAAATGTTAGATTTATGGGGTTTTTTCAGATTCTGGAACTGGTTATAATTGGTTAGTGAAAGAAACTAAATAAATTGGATATGAGTCAGTTAAACATAAGAATAATGAATCAATATGATGACACCAGGTGAGATTCCAGGGACTGTGTATATACAATTTGCAGTTGTACAGCATCTGATAGCAACCATGCAGCAATGTGAATACACCTCTCTACTGCAGGTAGGATACTGAATGTACATTTCTGATTGGTAGCTATGGGTTACGGCACTGGCACATTTGCCCAAATGCTATTAAATGAGTCCTGCTTGTAACATAGTAACACAGTAAGTTAGATTGAAAAAAAAAAACTATGTAACTATGTAACATGTCCATCAAGTTCAATCTTTTAACTTTTTCACCTGCCTAACTGCTAGTGCTGCTAGATCCAGAGGAAGGCAAAAACCCCCATATGAAGCCTCTCCAATTTGCCTCAGAGGGGGAAAAATTCCTTCCTGACTCCAAAATCGGCAATTGGCAATCGGACTAGTCCCTGGATCAACTTGTAATATACACTCTCTGCCATAACCCTGTATTCCCTCTCTTGCTAATCCAACCCCATCTTCACAGCTCTCACTGTAAAAAACCCCTTCCGAATATTTTGGAACCTCTTTTCTTCTAATCGAATGGGTGACCTTGTGTCATCTGGAAAGACCTACTGGTGAATAAAGCATTATAGTGATTATTATATGATCCCCTTATATATTTATACATAGTTATCATATCACCCCTTAAGCACCTCTTCTCCAGCGTGAACATCCCCAATTTGGCCAGTCTTTCTTCATAGCTAAGATTTTCCATAACTTTTACCAGCTTAGTTGCCCTTCTCTGTACCCTCTCTAGTACAATAATGTCCTGTTTGAGTGATGAGAGTAAAACTGTACGGCATATTCTAGATGTGGCCTTACAAGTGCTCTATAAAGTGGAAGAATGACCCCCTCCTCCCGTGACAGCTTGTGTGCAGCAAATGAGCTCAAAATCATATATAATATACCTAAATTTGAACATCATCAGCAGTGGGATCCCATTGGAGTTCTGCAATGCTGGCACAAATTATTTCCAATAAAAAAAATAATATTTATAGTGTTAGACTGGGGTACCTGGGTCCCAGAGGCCTAGGGTTGACACCTGGCAGGTAAAAATGATGCTAGTTCCCAATGTTATTAATAGGGAAGAAAAGTAAACATTTCCAAAGGTAGGATATCCCACAAGTACATAAGCCTGCAGGTGGACTTTCCAGGGCAGGACTGTTGAATCTGTGCGGTTATCACGTAGAAGCCCCATCTGCACTGCTGCATATCTGAACTCTAGACTGTTCTGTTTAAGGTCATTCACCATACGGATCCTGATGAAGCTTTCTGATAACGGCTGCCAATATATGACATAGCAAAGTCCACACTGTTCTTGATATTAGTAGTTAGTGTAGCAGTGGGCTTGGAGGTGCCTGTGGGTATTTTAGCAGCATCTAGTCTGGGCCAATTCTGCCAGCACTAGTGATGAGCAAGCGGGTGCCCAGGATTGTAAAGGTCCCAGTGAGGCCATAATTGATGAACAAATTTAATGTATTGTAGAAGAAAAATGCAACTTATAAATATTTTGGGGCCCTTTATTGAATTTTCTGTGGTGCCCAGTAACATCGGGTTATATAAGTGCACTTACACAAGATTCATCAGCAGAGGTGGGATGGACACAGTAGTGTCTGGCTGCCATTATATATATGCAGGGTGCCTGCTGGACTTCTGGTGAAGAACTGCATCACATAAAGAAGGGTGAGGGCATAACAAAATGATCTTTACAATGAGACTGAAACTGTTAACTTTATGCCTTTTTGTTTTTATTGTGTGCATAGTGTTTTAGAAGACATTTTTCCAGCCTAATGTTTTTTTATCTCTTGATTTATCAAAAGGGAAATTCTGTCCCCTTGTGGACACTTTAGGAATACAATAGCCATTGAGAAACGGTATCTAGTAGAATTAAGATTAAGTCAAAGGCAACTGGACTTTTCGAGTTTTCCTGAAAAAGTTTCACCACTCCTCCAAGTGGCTTCATCAGTTCAACCAAACTGAACTGGTTCAGACTAGATGCGGCTAAAATACCCACGGGCACCTCCAAACACACTGCTACACTAGCCATTGGTTTCTTCACTTCAACTGAACTGAATTGAACTGAGGAAGCCACTCAAGAGAAATATTTTCAAGAAAACTCGAAGTCCAGTTTCCTTTGACTTAATTCTACTAAATACAGTACGTCAGGGTTGTCCAACCTGCTTCCCAGGATGGACATGATTGCGGTCCAGCTTGAAATGATTGGTTCCCGAGGAAACGTTATGTTGCAAATTATATAGAAGTAGGCAGGAGGGGGGACCCATTGCCCAGTTAGTAGTAATAATAATATAATAATAATGTCAATTTAATATACAGGTGTCCCCTATTCCAGTGTATAGCTCCATCTGGTTATCCAACTGGTATAGTTATTTTCTGCGCATTTTCTTTACTTTTACAAAAGTGTTTGTGTATTTCATGTGCGGCCCCAGAAAATATTTTGTCTTCCAATGTGGCCAAGGGAAGCCAAAAGGTTGAACACCCCTGTTGTACATCATGACCTGGATCAATGAGAATCATCATAGACAGTTATACAGGGAAGAAGCACACCGCTGTACATTGGCAGAAACAATTGGCATTGACATGAATGCATTTTATTGCAGAAAACTGTGACACAAGCTTTTGGGGACCAACCCCTTCCTCAGGCGATTACACCAAAGTGAACCAAAAACCCACTTAAATACCAAACATATCATGTTATGTCATCATGTGAACTGTTAACCCCATCTAAACCATACTATTATTAAAGTCCAATACAATATTATATAAGGAAATTATGTGGTATTTATATTGCCCATAATTCCAAGTTAAATCCATAAATCCAGGATTTCCCCTCTGTATTGGTGCATTGTGCACATTTTAAGGTGAAAAGAACTACTCTGTATATAGAATTAATTGTCTCTCGAACTGAGTCTTCACATTCTAGCCAGAATCCTTTCATTCAAAACAAACTATTTCTTATACTGATCATTATGCATAATACCAGTGCCCCCCAAACAGTGGCTCGTGAGTAACACGCTGTTCACCAACCCCCTGGATTGTGCTCCCAGTGGCTTCAAAGCAGGGGCTTATGTTTAAATATACTTAGTAAAAACCAAACAGAGCCTCCTGTAGGCTGCCAGCCAACATAGGGATTACCTAATTGCCAATCACAGCCCATAATTGGCATCCTGAAAAACTTTTTGAATGCTTGCATTGCTCTCCAGCTTTTATGTACATATGAATTGGCATTGTTGGACTGGCCCAGTGGGAGACCAGGAAAAAACCCAGTGGGCACCGACCCTCATGGGCCCCCGAAGGGCCAGACCCCCCCCCCTTCCTAATTTAAACCTAAAAACCTGTTGACGCGCAGCACCGGGGGCGCCGCGTTATTAAGAGGTCCCCCCAGTCTGACCCTGTGAATTGGGCTCACGAGTAAAAAAGGTTGAGGATCCCTGCTTTATACTATAGCTCTGGATGTGTCGCATCTCTCTTCTTCCTTTGACTCTCTTCACTCTAATATCTCCGCTATCTCTTGTCCTAATGTGGCTACCTCTGTCTACTATAGCACACTCACCACTGCCCTTAATGAGCTTGCTCCTGTAAAAACTAAACGTGCTAGACCCAAACCACTTCAACCTTGGCACAGCGCTCACACTAAAGCGCTCTAAAGACACTCACGCACACTTGAGTGTCGATGGCGCAAATCTGCCCTGCGTCGATGGCTACAAATCTGCCCTGCGCTCCAATAACACCAGCCTTTCCCAAGCCAAACAAACATACTTTACTTCACTCATTAACTCCCGTTCCAAAAAACCGGCACAACTATTCTCCACCTTTAACACTCTCCTTTCCCCTTCTCCACCCCCTCCATGCACATCTGTCTCTGCTCAAGACATTCCTGAGCACTTTAAAAACAAAATTTACACTATCAGAGGGGACATTAGACTATTCAAACCCCCTAGGCTTACACCACCCTCTCCCCACACTCCCCACAGTCTCTCCTGTGCTCCTTCACCCCTGTTACTGATGAAGAAGTCTCAAAACTTTTGGCCTCCTCTCACCTTACCTCCTGCCCGTTTGATCCTATTCCTTCAAAACTTCTCCGCAACACCAATCCTTGTCTAATCAAAGCCTTAACTCATCTAGTTAATCTCTCACTCTCAACTGGGCTATTTCCGTCTCAACTAAAACATGCTCTTGTCACCCCCATTCTGAAAAAACTCTCTTGACCCTTCCAATCTTGACAACCTCTGACCTATCTGTCTGCTACCTTTCATCTCTAAACTACTAGAGCGCCTAGTCTACAACCGATTAACCTCATTCCTCTCTAACAATAACCTGCTGGACCCCTTACAATCTGGTTTTAAACCACAACACTCCACTGAAACTGCTCTGACCTGTCTAACTAATGACCTTTTAACAGCTAAAGCCAACACAAATTTCTCACTACTAATACTGCTTGATCTCTCAGCTGCATTTGACACTATAGATCACCCTCTCCTCCTCCAGTCCCTCCATTCACTTGGCTTCCGTGACACAGCCCTGTCCTGGTTTTCTTCTTACCTCACCAATCGTTCCTTCAGTGTCTCCTACAATGGAGTAGCATCTTCCCCCCTACCTCTCTCTGTCGGGGTTCCTCAAGGCTCTGTCCTGGGTCCCTTATTATTTTCTCTATATACTTCCTCCCTCTGCAAATTAATCAGCTCGTTTGGTTTCCACTACCACCTCTACACTGACGATACTCAAATCTATCTCTCCTCTCCTTATCTCAAGCCAGAACTCCTAACTCGTGTCTCCTCCTGCCTGTCTGCTATCTCTACTTTGATGTCACAACGCTACTTTAAATTTAACCTCTCCAAAACGGAAATGGTTCTTTTTCCACCAACTAACACCAGTAACATCCCGGAACTATCCTTCGTAGTTAACATTTCCACTATCACCCCATCTCCCCAGGCCTTGGGGTTATCCTAGATTCTGCCCTGATATTCACTCCTCATATCCAGTCACTTGTTAAGTCATGTCACTTCCACCTAAGGAACATATCAAAAATACGATCATTTATCACCCAAGATGCTGTCAAAATTCTTATTCACTCTCTTATCATATCGCGTCTAGACTATTGTAACTCTCTTTTAATTGGCCTTCCCCTCCAGAAACTGTCACCTCTCCAGTCCATAATGAACACTGCTGCTGGGCTTATACACCTCAGCAACTGCTCTTCCTCTACCATGCCATTCTGCCAATCCCTGCACTGGCTTCCACTGCCCTTCAGAATTAATTTCAAATTAATGACCCTGACATTCAAAGCACTTCATAATCCTGCCCCTCCCTACATCTCTGAACTAATCTCCATTTACTCACCCAACCGCTTACTACGCTCCTCTACTGACCTGCTACTCAACTCTTCTCTCATAAACCTCCTCACATGCTCACATTCAAGACTTTGCAAGAGCTGCACCCCTCCTCTGGAATTCTCTCCCGCGGTCTGTCCGACTTTCTCCCAATCTTTCAGCTTTCAAGAAATCTCTTAAAACCCACTTTTTTAGAGAAGCCTACCCTCACTGTTAACTACTCAATGCAATACCGCTTACAGTGCTACATCTCTCACCCACTTTACACTGATCTTGCCCACTCCCACACCTTGTGTATCATTCCCTTTAGCTTTCTCTGTACAGGGCCTTCCTCACCTCCTGTACCAGTCTTTACTGTGATGTATGTACAGTAACTCCATATTTATTGTGACGTATGTAACTCCTTATGTTCTATGTATGTAATTCATGTGATTTAGTTGTATAATCACATTCATTTTACAGCGCTACGAAATAAATTGGCGCTATAGAAATGCATGCTAATAATAATAATAATAGCTAAGAAATCCAGACATAGCAGTGGTTCTGCCACTAGGTGGCTCAAACAGACAAAGAAAACTGTGCCTGGATTGCACTTATCTAAATCTGCCACTGCATATATGGCCCTGCTTTCAATTTGGGTTAAATGAATCATTAATAACAAAAAAAAATTATTTATTACAGAGTTGCTTTTACTAAATGGGTAAAAAGGGACATTTGCCCAGAGCTCCCTAAGACTGGGGTGAGGGCACCATCAGACTTTTCATTTTCTATAACTTGACTATGAAAAGCAGGGCAGCATCAAGGTTCAAACCTTTCTTCACCAAGGAAGTCCAGATTCCCATTTGCTTACCCCATCCCAGCATATCCAAGAAAAAGGGACATTTCTGACAATTGAGGTAAAGAGTCAGTGGGTGTCATATATTTCCTGGTGTTATGAAATGTGGGGGGCAAAAAAACATGGAACGGATGTTGCTGGCATTTATTTCTAGCACACAAAGCAGCATTTTTTCTGCATTCATTGTATGAGCACAACATACTATTGCAAATATAAAGGAACTTATGAGTTTTGGGCATGTTCTAATGGGTCCTAAGAAACACAGTAAGATGGATGTGTACAAGAAACAACCCCCCCCCGGGACCAAAACTATCACAGCTCTGCCCTCACACATAGAATGATCACTGCAGTTTCTCATCAGATTCATCGAGGTGCCCCTGGCCTCACACAAGATTTACTGGCACCCTAGATTACAAAGTGCGGGTAACTAGTGATGGATGAATTTTTTCACCTGCCATGGTTTCAGCATTTTACCATCTGTGAATTTTTTTTTTTGCAAAACTGCATCAAAAATTCAATGCAGAAAAATTTGCAGTGACAAAAAAGTGGCACAGAAAAACACTGTAAGAAAAAATATCCATCAACTGTATTGCAGTTGGAGAAAGAAGTAGCTATAAGAAAAAATACTCACTGAGATTTTTGCGAAGAAAATGTTTTTACGCCCATTGACTTGATTGCGTTTTGTGAATTTTAAGATCTTTCACAAATTTTTGCGCAGTTTCACAAATTTTTAGGCACATCGAAACTGGACAGATTCACTCATCACTACTGGGTACCTCCTGCAGGGCCTGAACTAGGGGTAGGCAGAATAGGCAGTTGTCCAGGGTGTTGTAGCGAGGAGGCACAATTAGAAAATAATTACTATATGGTAGGGAGTGGGGGGGGGGGGGGGGGGGGGGGGGGGGGGGAGGTGGAAAGGACTGTGGTTGCTGGGAGGATAGACAGATGGGACCTGGAGGTCCTTGCCTTGGACAAGCAGCCAGCAGTAAAATAACTGGGTGGCACTAGTACTTTTTAATACAATGGAAAATACTTAAGTTTAAGGGGCTGAATTATTAATTTTTGGGATCACATTTTGCTATTATTTGCAAAAAAAATCACATGAAAAAATTCTAATCTTTTACTGCAAACTGCAAAACTGCAAACTGCAAAAAAGACGAGAGCTGCAAAAAAAACCCTGCAGTCATGAAACATCATCAACCATGATTTATTTGTGTGATTTACGGTAAAAATGTAAAGGGGTTGTTTCACCTTTATTTTGCTTTTTATTCAGCAGCTCTCCAGTTTGCAATTTCAGCAATCTGGTTGCTAAGGTCCAAATTAATCTAGCCACCATGCATTTATTTAAATAATGGTCTGGAATATGAATAGGAGAGGGCTTGAATAGAAAGACGAATAATAAAAAACAGCAATAACAATACATTTGTAGCCTTATAGAGCATTTGTTTTTAATATGGGGTCAGTTGCCCCCATATGAAAGCTGGAAAGAAGAAAGCAAAAGATTTGAAAAAACAACAAAAAATAAAAATGATGACCAACTGACAAGTTGCTTAAAGGGGCGGTTCATCTTCAAGTTAACTTTTAATATATTGTAGAAGGGCCAATTCTAAGAAACTTTTCAATTGGTCTTCATTATTTATTTTTCATAGTTTTTTAATGATTTGCTATTTTTTTCTGTTTCTTTGTAGCCTTACAAATGATCTGTAAGGCTACAAATGTAATGTTATTGCCACTTTTTATTACTTATCATTCTATTCAGTCCCTCGCCTATTCATATTCCAGTCTCTTATTCAAATCAATGCAGGGTTGCTAGGGTAATTTGTACCCTAGAAACCAAATTGCTGACACTGCAAACTAGAGAGCTGCTGAATAAAAAGCTAAATAACTATAAAACCACAAACAATAAAAAATCAAAACCAATTGCAAATTGTCTCAGAATATCACTCTCTACGACGTTATACTAAAAGTTAACTCAAAGGCGAACAACCCCTTTAAAACAGGCCATTCTATAACATACTAAAAGTTAACTTAGAGGTGAACCACCTCTTTAATAAATCAGTCTTTATATATCTCCTTTATAAGATCAGACAACACACATTTTTAATTAATGGACAATTATTGTCAAATTCTGTAAGTCAAAATTTTATTTAAATTCTATGTAGGGGAATCTCCCTGGGCCTGACCCAATTCAGTCTCAATGTAAGTTTGGGCTGTGGTTAAACAAGTCTGTGGTTTGGACTCTCATAGGCTGCCAATAAATCTGGACATGTCAGTGGTTCTAACTGCTGTAGAAAATATCTATAATTTGCTTCTATGTGTTTTTTTCTCCAAACCTTTCTTTTTAAGATTCCTAAACAGTTCTATAATAAAACAAACCTCTCTGGATACTGAATTTTAAAACAGAAATTCCAGAAGAACAAAAAGCATTCTGGCTTGGACAGAATAATGATAATACTTTCCGCTAGGTACCTACAGTTTTAAGAATTCATTGAATTGTTTCTTTTGCCAAGATAAAAGGGAAAATTGAGTTTTTGTATATTCATACTGTAATGGAAATTGTACGGATGGTAATGTTCCCGAGTTCAGAAAATTGCAGCCTGCGCAAAATTTCATTCATTTAAATGTATTCTTTCATACTTCAGTCTCAGTCTCATCTTATAATTAATAAGAACCGTGCCCATCTGCTGCATCTGTTGAATCTGTAGTTTCAGGAATAATACATTTATTTTCAATTTGCTATAAGTGAACCCCAAAAAAGAATATTTTGTATTTGTTATCTATTAATACTGTATGTATAACTCAGAGACAGTACATAGTAACAGTATGAATAGTAATCATGTTGAAAGCTACAATTAAGCAGCACATTTAATAGGAAAGAGGTACTTAATATGATTATAAATGTGTAAACGCTTTGTGTATATGTCAATAAGCATGGCAGTGCCAGGGTATACTGGAGAAGATATACAGAAAAGGCAGAATAATTGCATATTTTCCATACAGATCAAATAGCAGTGGTCATAATAGACACCTATTGGTAGAAAATTGTTCCCGAAACATGAAGTGTAGGCTAACAGAGCCCACACTGTAGTTGGGGGAAACAATACTGTAGCAGCCATTAGGAGAACGTTTTTGGCACATAATGGTACTGTTTCCCTCCAACTAGAGAGTATGGGCTGTATTAACTTGCACCTCTAGTGGGGAGAAATTTTTTTATAGTTGTTGATGTTAATAAAGATTGTCATAGAAACAAAAGGCACATAGGCTGGGCCAGCTCCAGAAACAGAGACTGAGCTGACAATGTCAAAGAGCCGTGCTTTTTTCCTGTACTGTATTTTAATAAATAAGTTGCTGTTGCAACACCCAGAATCTCATTATTAAGGAGTACAACACATGGTACCAGAAGTGGATCCACTCAACAGACAGAGCCTGAACCATGTCATAACCTGCAAGGGTTACAGAGGATGCAGCAGGTCCATTTCAGACTGTGACTGTATCAGTCCCTGCACAGATAAGGACAGACAGTCTGCATCCACCTGCTCCAATTATGTTTGTGGGAAATGTTGGGGAAGCATGGAAAATCTTTAAAGGAGAATTCAACCCTGTAATAAAAAAACCTGTAGCTTGTTGCTAAAGCACGCTGAGTGGAACTGGACAGAGAAGCAGGCACATGAGTTCAAATCACTAAAAGACATTATTTGCTGTGCACAGACTCTGCAATATTTTGATATACATTGGCCTTCAAAACTATCAACAGATGCATCAAAAATGGAATAGGTGCAGTTCTACTACAACAGGGGTCTGCAACCTTTAAGACATAAAGAGCCACTTGGACCCGTTTTCGAAAAGAAAAAAAACGTGGAGCCGCAAAACCATTATAAAACAAATCTAACACTGCATATATTGTTTCTTACCTTAATGCTATATACAGGATCATGCAGTTAGCTGTCAATCTGAAGAAAAAAAGGACTTTTTCACTTAACAATGTAAAATATATTTTTGCACATTAATAGCTAATTAAAATATTTAATTTACCTGGTTAATGGGATTTTTGCTCCTGAACCTCAGTGCACAGTGTCTGCACATCAGGGCTGTAAGACGTCACCTTCATTTTCAGACAGGCTTGCAAGCTGTCATCAGTGAGGCGTGATCGATGTTTGTTTTTAATATAGTTCATGTTGGAGAAGACCTGCTCACATACATATGTGGAGCCGAAGATCGACAGCACTCCAAATGCATACTTTTTCATGTTTATATAAGTGTTGGGGATGGCATTCCATGTTTCGAATACAAGTTTGTCCTGTTTGGGAAGGTTTTCAATATCAGTCCATTTATGATTCTGAGCCAGAATGGCCTTCTGACGGGCAACATCCTCAAGAGTAGCGGTCAAGCATTTGAACTTGGACACCCATAGATCTTTGTCGGCTATATCGGCCAATTCCATCTCAAGATCAGGTTGACTTACACCTGTAAATGCAGTCATATTGAATAGGGATGGATCGATCTCCAGGGGAGTGACAGGGAAAGATAACGTGTTTTTTTCCTCTCTGAACTCACAGAATCATTTCCCAAATGAACTTTGCATTGCGGTGATTGCAGACTTGAAATATTCCAAATTGATTGTATCATGACTTTGTTTGAACTCTCTCAAAGAGGGAAAGTGAGACAGTGTGCCTCTCTGTAAATCTTTGACAAACACTGTCAACTTGCGCTCGAATGCCAAAACCTCCTCCAGCATATGCAGGGCTGTGCCTCCTTTCCCCTGAAGGGTTGTATTTAGCGTGTTTAACGAGCACTGCCTCCGATGATCATCTACTAAAAGTGCTAACTGCATTACATTCAAAAAATCCCAAAAAATATCTTCCATATCATCAATATTGTGATGAGCTTTCTACATCAACTATTTTTTGCAGTTAAGGTCTGGGGTCACACGTTCCCTTAATGCTTTGCTAATTGGTTTTTGATATTGAAGGCTCACATAGTAGAAGTGGAAGTTTGAATCTGCATTGGAGGTTATCGTAACTTAGGTACAGTTGTGCTCATAAGTTTACATACCCTGGCAGAATTTATGATTTCTTACAGGGCAAGGAAAGTCTAAAATAGAATAAGGCTAGAAATTCTGTATTTTGTATACTAAACATAAACATGAACTTACTGCACCACAAGACCTAATCTAACAAATGATTTATGCTTTCAAAATTCACCACAGGGGGCTGTCATCTTGTAACTTTGTTATACATCTTTGCAAGACTAGACTACATACACATGCTCAATGTGGTCTGGGCTTCTTAGGGATCGTCATAAATGATCAAAAAACAAAGCTGCTTGAGCTCTGCATGGCTGGTAAATAAGCAGGGGCTCCCCCTGCTGTTCATAAGTATGATTGTTTCCCTGCCAGATGTTAGGGACCGTCTGACAATTCCTATCCACAGCACTAAATGAAGGGAGAATTTCACTGCATACAGTCAGGTATAAAAACTGTAGACATTTTTTTATTAAAGTATATTGGAGATAGATTTCTTTTTAATTAAAGAAAGTAAAAATGGAATTTTATTTCTTTGTCTTTCCTTGCCCTTTAACCATTTTTCAGAGAATATGAATGATAACACAAAAACTTTTCTTTCACTCATGGTTAGTGGTTGGCTGAAGCCATTTATTTTCAAACAACTGTGTTCACTCTTATTAAATCATAATCACTACACAAACTACCCAAAAGTTTATATTCCCCAGTTCTTAATACCGTGTATTGTCCCCTTTAACATCAATGGCAGCTTGAAGTATTTTGTGGTAGTTGTGGATGGCTCTTTATCTTCTCAGACGGTAAAGCTGCCCATTTTTTTCAGTCCTATATTTATTGTTTGACAATAAATGGCTTTAGCCAACCACTAGTGATGGGCTAATTTATTCGGCAGGCGTGAATTCGCGGTGAATTCCAGCGATTCACCACTGGTGTATAAATTCACTTTGCGAAAATTCGCTGGCGTAAAAAAAACGAGACTCGCATAAAAAAACACAATGCGGGCCGAAAATGATGCGATGCAGGTCAAAAACTTGATGCAACTCATTTCACAAATTTTTCGCCAATTCGCGAATTTCACTGGAAATTCACAAATTCTTCAGCGAAACGGGATAGATTCGCCCATCACTACCAACCACATTGAGTGAAAGTAAACTTTTTGTGTTATCATTCATATTCTCAGAAAAAAGTTTAAGAAATCATAACTTCTGCCAGGGTATGTAAAGTTATGAGCACAACTGTATATATCTGTAGGCTATACATTATTGGCTTAACGTTTTGCCTTTAGAAGAACTGACTATTGTCAATGCTCATTGAGCAAAACTGGCTAACCACACAACCACTTATATTATATTGCCATCTTGCAGGGGTGGGGTTTTCAAGCTGTGCCATTTTACACAACTATTCTCTTTCACAAAGAGCTCCGACAGACTGAAATGTGATTGAAGGAATAGGTTTGTTGCAGTAGAAACTCAGGTGTGGCCTTTAGACTCTTCTAGCCAGCCTGATGATACAAACCTACCCCTGAAACTGAAGCTCAGCATTTTTTTTTTATGCAGCTTGGTGTGTTCTCTCAATGACCCGTGACATACTGTATTTCCTACAGCTGCAGCATCATAACAATATGCTCCCTGAATCCCCCACGGTGCAAACACTGACAAAGTGTGTGCATGTCAAATACCTGTACTCTTGGTCTATCTATCTTGTCTATCATATCTATCTATCTTGTCTATCTATCTATCTATCTATCTATCTATCTATCTATCTATCTATCTATCTAATCTATCTATCTATCTATCTATCTATCTTGTCTATCTATCTATCCATCTATCTATCTATCTATCTATCTATCTATCTATCTATCTATCTATCTATCTATCTATCTATCTATCTATCTATCTATCTTGTCTATCTATCTATCCATCTATCTATCTATCTATCTATCTACCTACCAACACCCCCTCTATCTATCTATCTATCTATCTATCTATCTATCTATCTATCTATCTACCTACCAACACCCCTCTATCTATCTATCTATCTATCTATCTATCTATCTATCTATCTATCTACTATCTATCTATCTATCTATCTATCTATCTATTGTCTATCTATCAATCTATCTATCATCTATATGTCAGTCTAGCAATAGGAATCTATCATCTATTTAATATGTGTATATTAGTCATTTTGTGAATGATGCCTGTGTCAGGCTTGGCATGTTATTTCTTTAATCTGTACGTATGTTTTATTATTTGATTATCCAACAAGTAATTAATTCATCAGTCACTGCACATGTTAGTCTGTGTGTCAGTGTGGGAGTACGCCAATATTTGCGTATACAGTATATGTGTGCACCAATCATTGAAGAATAAGCTGCCGTGTATGATAAGATAATATCTTCCCTTTGACAGCTCTCACTATGTCACTATGTCACATGCAAATAATTACATATGCACTGTAAGGAGTTTATACATAATGCATAGACAATTGGATTCAAGTGATCACTGTGCATCAGTGGCTGCCTGTGGGAGAAAGAAGCTGCAAAAAAGCACATCTTGACACACTAGAATGTATGTATATTCTATTACTAATTAATGAATAATCTTGGTATTTAGAATAATTACAAGTACAACCGTTATATATCAGTTTCTTGCACATAGTATGATTTCTGCTGCAGTGCTATGATGTTTATAAGGAATAGAACTACTATTGGTGTATTCAGATTAGTTATTGGAATAGAAATATGGTATTTTAGCTACTTTCCTCTTAAAAAAGCCCAGCAATATTGCAGTTTTTTTTCATCACTAGTAAAAAAATGTCTACTCCCAGAGCCGAGTGACAGGTAGGTAGGTGACAGCAAGGCTCCCAACTCTTCTTTCAAAGCTCATGTACAGTGTTTATGCCTCAATATATATATATATATATATATATATATATATATATATATATATACATATGAATGAAATATTACTAGGAAGTAGCCACTTGGTCCTTCTTCCTCCTGCTTCTTCTTATTAATTTAATTGCATGGGTTTCAGTAAGTTTTATGTATCTGATTCATAAAGGGCAACCATGAAAGCTGCATCTAAAGCATGAGTTTAATAAACAGACTGTATAAGATGGGAAGTCTAACTGTTTTGCTATAAAGATTAATGCTGCATTGAGAAAATTACCCCTGACCTTTTTGCAGTCTCTCACCAGACATGTCTTCTGTCTGGTCCAGAGACAAATTAACTTCATACATCAATGTTTTTTAATAAATACCTTGCTTATTAATGGGATTATGAATGTTCTATTATTAAATGTGCAAGGTAAGACTCTCCTTGGTAATTCTAATATTGGAAAAGTTGCAGAAATTAAGCTTTTCTTAAATCCAGCTGCCTGGTGTTAATATAACTTTGCCCCTGGAAAGATGAAATGCTGAAATGCTCTGCAGTGCTATTAAAGGAGCTCTGTACCCTTGGAGTACACAGCAGACCTACTATTTCTAGAAAGTAAATAATCTAAATTGTAGTTGAAGAGTCTGATGCTGCCTTTTGTCTCTGTAGGCACATGGCAAATGCATGATTTATTATAGTAGCCCTAGCTGCCATTGATTGGACTGGCAGACCATCGACCCATGTATTTCTGATTTATTAAAACTGCCATTTTAATATATTTTGATTGAACTGGCAGACCACAAGCCCTTGTATAGGACCAAAGCCATCACCTTTCCAAGTTGATTTTAGCTCAGGCAAGGCAGATAATCCTGACAGTTGGGAACAGCATTGGCATTTGTCCATGGTAAACAGGTATCTACGCTACACAGGTCTGCAGATGACTCTATTCCTTGACTTCAGTTGCCATAATCTTAGGTCAGACAGATATGGCTCCCCAACAGTAAAGTAAACAAGTAGACAGTGGCGTTACTACCAGGGGAGCAAGGGGTGCAATTGCACCAGGACCCGTTCCCTCTCTGGGCCCTCTCCCTCTCTGGAGAACTCCAATCAACCTCATTTGGTAACCTCCAACAAATTAATGGATCTGTCCAAATATGGTCAAATTTAAGACCAAGTTTCTTCTACTTTTTCAGCTACATGATGTTATGATAAGAGGTGGGTGCTTCTAGATCAATTGAAACTTGGAAGATGTGTGTAAAAATGTAAATAGTGCAAATTTATAGAAACTGGAGGCAGAGCAAAGTATTGGGGTGACTATATACCAGACTAACCCATGCTGGAATAGATTTTCACCAAGATAGAATGCCAGTGGCATTCAGCTCACAAAGGTGAAGTGTATATAGTGCGCATATAGGATTATGGGATTAATTCAAGTGTCAGAAGAACAGGCAGATGATACATATGTAGAATCTATAATACAAAAACCTGCTATCCAAAATGGTATGAAAACTGGCAAGTTCCTACCCCAACCTGTTACATTTAAAAATATAATTATACATTCTTGATTGTTTTACCTCTGCAATAAGACAATACATCCTAATGAACCATGGATTCATGTTGACCAAAAACATCCTTATTGTGCTATAAAACATTTAAAGGCGAACTAAACCCTAAAAATGAATATAGCTAGACATGTCATATTTTATATACTGCATTTATTGCATCAGCTTGTCAATAACAGCAATGATCCAGGACTTCAAACTTGTCACAGGGGGTCACCATCTTGGAAAGTGTCTGTGACACTCACATGCTCAGTGGGCTCTGAGCAGCTGTTGAGAAGATAAGCTTAGGGGTCATCACTAATTATCAAGCAGAAAATGAGGTTGGCCTGTAATATAAGCTGATGTTACAGGGATGATTATTAAATTCTGATGCCAATTGTACTGATTTATATGCTGCCATGTAGTAATTCTCTGTATTAATGACTAATCAGCGTTCTACTGTAACATTATATTCTATGTGTCCTGTATATTGTGAGTTGGTCCCTACGTTCAGTAAATGACAGCAGCACAGAGCATGTGAATCAGTGAATCAGCAGAAAAGAAGATGGGGAGATACTGGGGCATCTACTGGGGAGACACAGATCTTTACTGCTAAAGGGCTGTGGTTGCCTTGGACTGGTTGAGAAGGCCAAAACATAACGTACACCATTTGTATCCTAGTTCTTTAGTCAGGCTTTTGTTCTCCTTTAAGCATAGTGTACCAAATCACTGAAAAATAAACCTTTACCAGAAACCACAACCCCTAGCTTTTGATATAAAAGATTCCACACCTACATACAATTTAGCTGGACTGATGCAAGATACTGAAATTTAACTTAAAATCTCTTTGCATCATCTCTTTTCTCAAAGTCTTTTATCGCAAAGCTTTCTAAGGCTTCAGGGGTAATGTTAGCAAGGAAATTTCCTGAGGGGTAGCCATTAATTTCATTTTGTGCAATAAAGATCACACACAAGCTGGAACAGCTTCTTTTCTAAAATAGAACTAGAGTGTTTGATATTATGCCTATGGATAAAAGACATATGTCTCTTTGTTTCACAAAGGAAAAGTCATCAAAGATTATATTGCAAAAGAGAACGCCAGTGTCCAAAATACCGGGGAGGTGGCTGGCCTGACTATATAATTGGATCTCAAACAAAGCAGAGAAATAGCTGTTAAAAACAAAATGAAAAGAGACCACAGGACTCGCATAGATATACACAGACTGTAATGGACCATTGTGTACAAAACAGGAAAGACCCAGACTGTAGACAAGGCAGAGCTACTTTGAGTTATTAAGTAATTTTAGCAGAATTCTAAGCACATTAGTCAGGTCTGCTTCACCATTTGCATCAGCACTATAGAAAAAACATAAAGTTTGTTTAAAGAATTGACCCATCGTAGGCTTTTTGAAGGTACCACATGGGTGAAGCACATAAGGGCTATGGAAATACTATGATACATAGAACATACCAAGGGCTATGTATTAGATAGCTTCCGAAAGGCATTAGATACTCTACAGAAAATAGCACTTGGTGCAAAGTTGAAAAAGGGACTGCTTCAACTGCCATCTTGGAGTCTGGAAGGAATGTATACCCCAACTAGAGAGGCTTCAAATTGGGGTTTGCCTTCCTCTGGATCAACTTGCAGTTAAGCAGGTTTAATTTAGCCATAAAAGGTTGAACTTGATGGACAGCCAATGTTACTACTATGTAACGGTGTTCAGCATCAGTACAATTACTTGCAACAATTAAATTATGTTGTAGACTCCTTATCTACTATCTGTCTAATGCATAACACTACAATTTCTCAATATTTTCCTTTATTTCCAACTATTTGACATACTCCATTAACTATAAATACTTTCCGAGCTTCAGACATGTAATTAGGAACAATTGCTTCTCTTTATAAAACACTTTATTGTTTTATTGAAGGAAACACATTAGGACTAATTTAATAACATAGGTACCAAATTGCACCAGGCTCTTACCCATAGCAAACAATCAGGTTTATCTAACTTGTAGTATACGGAACAATGCAAATTGCCAGCTGGTTGCTATGGTAAATGTATCTGACACAATTCAGCACAATTTAGTACAGGTATAGAATCCGTTATCCAGGAAACCTGTTATCCAGAAGGCTCAGAATCTGTCACCTATAGACTCCCTTTTTTCCCAAAATTCCAGTTTTTTAAAAATGATTTCCTTTTTCTCTGTAATACTAAAACAGTACCTTGTATTTGATCCAAAATAGGATTATTATTATTGTTATTATTATTATTAATAATAATAAAAATAATAATAATAACATGCATTTTAACCTTACTGGAGGTAAACCCAACCCATTGGGATTTATTTAATATTTAAATTATTTTCTAGTAGATTTTAAGGTATGAAGATCCATGTTATGTAAAGATCTTTTCTCCGGAAAACCCCAGGTCCCGACAGTTGCCATACCTGTACCAATGTCAGTAAATGAGCTCTATCCTTAACAATCATTAACTCATTAATAGGTTTAAACCTTTACTTGACTTTGCTTTTTATGGAGGTCTCATATACAGCACAATGTACTGTAGAATTATCACAGAAATTATAGAGGTAGAACAGAGGAGAAAAAAAACTTATCTCATGGTTTACCATGTTAGACTCCATTAGAATCTATAGGAAAATCTAGAACTGAATCATGAGGAACGTTTTTTCTCCTTGAATTGAATGTGGCCCATTATGTATCTCCCTGGACCCCAACACCCAGTTCATTTCAGTGAATTTGTAACTCAAATACATCAAGGTCAACTGCAAGGAGGTCTTTATATGTCAAGGTTTGTAACAATAAATATCAAATACAATGTTCTGGAGATAAAAAATAGAACAACTCCATACTCCAAATCCACATGAATTATATTAAAGCATGTAGGCTCTTTCCATGGACCTTGATTGTACTTCCACAATCAGATAGGCCTACTAGATCCTTGGGAAAAATCCTGGTGGGCCTGGTCCAAGTTGGTCCTGGCCCCGTTTACTCTAGCTCATTACACAACACCTGCCATCGGTCATTTCTTGTGTTTCACATCACAACTTGCTCTCAATTCAAATGTGAGCATGACCGTCCCAATCTGCACTATTTTCTGGTCAGCAGATCAGTTAAATCTTTTCCTACTGCAATTTGAGCACATTTTAGTCCATTGTTGTGATTCACGACTGCTGCTGTCTTAGCAAGAACAAAGATTACCAGAGATCTGTTACTTCTGTGACACTTGGGTTGCCCTACTGACCTCAAAGGAAGCTCTGCAGCAAAACAGAAATCACATGTTCCTTGTGGACATCAAAATCAGGACAAAGGGCACCAAGGTCTGAATTGGTTTTTTTTTTCTGTACAGAAATTGTAGTGGAATAGGATAGCCTATTAATTCTGGATCCTTATATTATTAGAAGAAAAATATTTTGTGGTAGAAGTTTATCTAAATTCAAAACTTTATTTAAATGTATCTAAATTTGGGTTCATAGTTTGTGTGCCTAAGTGCCATGTAACTGCACAAATCCTTCCCCAGGGGGTTGCCATTCTTTCCTATGGTCATACGGTGGACATTAAAGTAGAAGGCAGACACCTTAAGAGAAAATCATTTAAAGCAGTAGCAAATGCTGTAGAGTAACCTTAAAGTGAAATTTAGTTCGATCGTTCAAAAATTCGTACGATTCGAACGATTGAGGCATTCGATCGTACAAATGCTATTCATGCAGGTAATAGAAAAAAAAAGCCTATGGGGGATTCCCATAGGCTTCTATTGCTATTCGGTAGATTCAATCTGGCGAAGTAGGCAGTTGAATAAAATTATAAAGTTGAAGTACTTCGATCATCAAATGGTCGAATGATCGAATATTTGATACGATCGAATTTTGCATATTCGATGATCGAACTGGCCAAATTTGCATATTCGAATATTCAATAAAATCGTACGATCAGAATTCAATCGAACGTCGAATTATTTACATGGATTTTGTAAATCTGCCCCTAAAAGTTACCAATAGGTGATGTTGATTGTTTTTTGCTGAGAGGTTTGCTTTCGTAAGTAATTGCTAGTTGAACTTCCTAAACCTGACTGTTTTGCCAACTTGACTGTCCCATCTCAGTCTGTTAGTTACAGTTTCTAATGCTAACGGACTCCTGCTGCACAAATATGGCAGCCCCCTCAAAGACAAACACAGGGAGTCAGACAGGTAATGTAAAAGCATTGGGCAAATATTTTATGGCAAAGTTATAAGTAGCATGCAAAGCCAATATTATGATAGATGTAAAAAAGGCATAATTTCTGGTGTCAGTATCTCTTTAATTATTTTATTTTATCCGTTTTGTATGTGTAGTAAAATAAAGACATACACTAAGGGGGTTATTGATCAAGCATCAATCTTTTGTCATTATTTTTAAGATACAACTCCGAATTCCCGAATGGACTTTATTTATAATTTAAAAAAAAAAAAAAAAAAAGAGTTTTCTGACTTTTTGGACCAAAATCCCCGAAATCATCAGATATCCGTACGGACAGCAGTGCAGACACTGGGACCTTCCTCACTGACTTATACAGGACCCCGAGAGCTTTGAGATGCTGGATTTTCTTAAGGTGGCTATACAGAGGGAGATCCGCTCGATTGGCGATGTTGCCAAACAAGTGGATCTCTCCTTGATATGCCCACTTTGATGTGGACGATATCGGGCTGATCCGATAGACCCAGCGATTGGATCATAAAGAAATACGGGTGGCGGGACCGCATCAACAAACAGATGCGGTTGCGATCGACAAGACTTTTACTCCCATCCGATAAACATCTGGCCAACTTTGAGCCAGATATTGATCAAGAGAAGCCCGTCAGAGGGCCCCATACAAGGACCAATAAGCTGCTGACTCTGTCTGTCAGCAGCTTTTATCGGCCCGTGTATGGCCACCTTTATTCAGGTTTTTCAGACCATCAGACTTTAATAAATTCCAAAAAAAATTTTGTTTGTTTTTGTCCAAAAAACACAAATTATTTAAATTTTGGATATTTGGAGCTTGATAAATAACTCCCTAAGAGGAAGAAGAGGAGCATCATACTGGTGTCATCATGTACAATATTTAGGTGGCAGGTAAATAAAATACAATTCCAGTTAGGGAAGAAGCACACCTTTAGATCCAGCAATGCCTTTAAAACATTTATTTGCAGAAGTACAAAAGCACGAATTTAACTTAAGTAATAAACAGCTGTTTATTACTTAAGTTAAATTCGTGGGAGATCACAATTAACTACAAAGTGGAGAAGGGGTTAATGAATCACATGATATGATCACATGGGTATTGTAACCTTTAAAAAATGTGTTATGTTCACTAATGTGTGTTGCACCTGAGGAAGGGGTTGGTCCCCGAAAGCTTGTGCTTCAATGCTTTTGTACTTCTGCAAATAAATGTTTTAAAGGCATTGCCGGATCTAAAGGTGTGCTTCTTCCCTAACTGGAATTGGACTTTGTATTGGGCTTGGAAGCGGCTCGGGAAACGAATGCACCCTAGAATGTGAAGTAAGTGGAGTGCGGCAGACCAAGGTGTTGTAAATAAAGGTAAATAAGGTAAATAAAATAACCTGATAATGTTATGTGGAATAGAATTAGTTGAAATCGTGTGTAAAGCATCACATGGCGGAATCATGATTAGGGGATTAAGGCAAAGAACAAAGTGAATTATTAAAAACAAAGGAAATCATTAATGCATTGATACATATCTAGCTTCTACAATCCCCCTTGTACCAGAAGCTGATAAGAAATGTATCTTGCTAACTACTAGACAGGATTTTACTCTAGCTGTATAATGCTTTAAAGGAAGTCCCATCACGAGTGCCCTCTAGGCGAAGAAGAAGTGGTTGCATTAAGATGATGCTACAGAGAGGAATTCAGATAAGGGCAGAAAAGCTTATTCCTTAGCTGCTACATTATCTTGACCTGAAGGTTATAGTGGTACTTGATGATCTACTATGAGTATAATGGAAAGAAAATTCACATGTTGTCACATATTGTTTCAGTGTGGGGAGAAATTTAGAAGATGTGAAGTGAAGCCATTTATGAGATCACCTGACCATGGGAAGAAGATACTCAGATTAATCCATAATTCAAGAACCTAAAGGGAAAAAATTATATCCACAGTTTGTTCTTTCTCAGGGGTGTTCTTGTAAATTATTAACTAGGCAAAGAGAAGTGATTTATTTGAGTCTGGTGAGTCACTGTACTAAAACCATGTAGTAATTAGAATGAAAGTGACAATTTGGTTTTCATTCTCTCATTTCAGTATTCCTTTGAACTAGTTTGGAGGCTTAGGGGGATAATATGATGCACATGGCCATGTACATTGTCTATATCAGGCAGATCTGGAAGATGTTTGGTTCTTAAAGAAACCAGATATCTAAATCTATAAACCAAGCCCTGAGAACCTGAAAGCTCAATGTTTTTCCTAGGATATAACTGCCTAGAAACCTTAAGAATGTTGTCCTATTCCAGCTGTGCTTTAACAGGAGCAAATGATCAACTTAACATGAAGTGGTGCCCCCAAAGACAATATTGATTCTGACCTTTTTTTTGCAGTTCTGATCCTGTTAACAATTTCTACTAACCCTTTCCTGCTTAATTATAGCACTGACCCGTTCCTGCTTAATTACAGCACTGTATTTTAAAGTCATTATTTGAATTAAATTCATACAGTGCCAAGGTAAATCTAGGAACTCTAGGGGGAGCACATTTTTTCTTGGCCATAGATGTATATATGCTTATGTACTAAATTGAATGCCTTTCTTTCATTGGTTAATCTGTTTTGTAAATTAAGTTCAATATATATATATATATATATATATATATATATATTTATATTTATATAATAAATATAGTATAAAATATATTTATACTTTTTAAGGCTTTGTTCCGCACCTAATATCGACCATAAAAATGAAAGTCACACACTTTACAGATTATAACAGCAATCCCTGACTTTTCCTGGGACTGAAGCTCTCATAAGGTCACCATCTTTCACTATGTGGTCTATTTTGTATGCGTCATCATAATTTTTATTAAAAAAAGATTACATATCCATTTAAATGATGTCAGAAGCACTGAATGAATTCATATAATCTCATTTTGGATCTTTGGTCTGCATGTGAAAATACCATTTTAGCACTCTACTAAAGGCAATGTAATTTATGAGGTACCATGTACTTTCTACCTGTTCTTTTGGGAACAGATGTCTTTAAGTTTTGTCAAGTTGAACTTGAACAATTGCAGTAGAGTACTCAAAATCACATACATATATAAATCTAAAGCTTGTAATTTGGTCTGTGCTCCTTTTCTACTATTCTGGTTATATCTTCAGCATACCTGGTTGGTGGCAGGACTGGACTGAGAATTAAAATAGGCCCTGGCATTTCAGGTACACAAGAGGCCCATCAGCCCACATAGAGGCCCAAACAGCCCCCACCAGCCCACTAAATACTGACTTTCTATGGGACCTTATAGCAGCCCCTCTGGCATTTGCACTAACCCACAAATGGCCAGTCCGGGCCTGGTTGGTGGTACCAATAGCACAAGGAAGCCAATTGCATTCATCACCATATCCCCAACATTGCTGTTTTATGATACAAGCTAAATGGCTCACTGTAGAAGGCATGGCCTTTTCAACAGACCAAAAGCTTTACATGGATGAGAAATGAACTTTTCTGCTGGTCTCCAATGGTTTGCTTGCTGAGTTATCTTTGTGTGTACT
Source organism: Xenopus borealis (assembly GCA_024363595.1). Lineage (NCBI taxonomy): Eukaryota > Metazoa > Chordata > Amphibia > Anura > Pipidae > Xenopus > Xenopus borealis. Next base: position 113,787,649 of record CM044435.1, read on the forward strand.
AAATTATGCTATTTTCAACTCCTCTGCTATGCCAAAAAGGTCATCCTACTACAATGGAATTGTAAAGCCCTGCCATCTTAAACTTTCTGGAAAAAGTTGACCTTGATTGACTTCCCAACCAAAGCCTGATATATATGGAAGGATGCTGTTCCAGTTTGAGGCAGTATGGAATACATGGCGTGTATCCTAGAATGAAACAAAGGATGCTTTGCTTTTCTATTTTTTACTCTTAAGGATAAAGATGGGAAGTTTTATGCATTCTTAAATACCTGTGCATTTCTTAGGAAATCTGATTTTCAAAAAATAATAAAAATCATAGGATAAAATCATTCTGCATTACAAAAAATTACAAAATTACAAAAATTACAAACTGCTTAAAGGAAAATTCAACCCTTAATTAAAAAAACCCCTACATAGACCGCCCTCCCTCCCCCCCCCCCCCCCCCCCCCCCCCCCCAGTCTAGCTGCTACCCCTGGCAAATACTCCTAAATTTTTACTTGCCCCTCGGTGCAGATTCAGGTAATCGGAGTTCACGGCAGCCATCTTCTTCTCTTCGGTAGTCTTCGGAATGAGAGCAGCGTATTAGCACATGTGCAGTTGGAGCAAGCTCCCAGTTCGTTACAACTGCGCATGTGCCGAAAGAAATTGCCTAAGCGCAGGAAGAAGATTAGCGAAGACCCGGGAGATGGCTGCCATGAACTCCAATGCCCTGAATTTGCACAAGAGGTAAGTAAAGACTTAGGGGCATTTGCCCAGAGTAGCAGCTAGGCTTGGGGGAGGAGGAAAGGGGGGTCTATGTAAGGTGGGGGGTATGGTTTTTTTTTTTACTTTAGGGTTTAATTCTCCTTTAAAAATATTTTTTAGATCAATGGCAGACATTTCCAAATTATTTCTAGTTTCAACTCTTAAAAATGCCATTGACCATGGGAAAGATCAGTCTCTAGGTTAATGCCGACAACCTTATAAAAGTGCCCTTGAGCTTTGTACAGGGACATCACAAAAGCAAGATGCACTAGAAACTGTAAATGCTTGAATTGAAAGGCATATCTGTAAGAATCATCTGTGTCCTCTGTATGAAAACATTAACTCCTTTGGCTCAGCCTGTCAAGATTGTTGCTTCAATAAAATGAGGTTTGGCTGCACTATTGAATGCTATATAATTGTATTTATAATGAAGGTGTGTGTTCTATTATTCTATGAACACTAAGGGGATGGCTGTTTTTAATAAGAAAGGTTAATCGTGTTTACTTGTATCAATTGCACTTTTTGCTCACAATCGTATTTTTAGCATGTAGCCTGCATTGCTGGGCAAATGGTCTGCATAAGCAAGTTCAGTTTCCTTGAAAATCCTTAGGTACATGGTTTTTCCCTTTGCCGCAATATGATGCAGAGCCTTAATCAGATATAATGGAATAGCATTGGTCAGATATCTAGACAGGTGTATTGCAGGAGGGTGATCTAGATTTTTTCAACAAAAATAGTTACTATCCTCTGTCTGGTTAAGGCAATAGCCCCTGCAACATTTGTTGCATTTGGTCTTACTCTTTAGAGATGGGTCTCCGAACTTTCATCAACAAAAAGTATTCGCTTCTCTGATTTTTTATTCCATATACAAACAAATGATATGCAATTACGTGAAATTTAAACACTGCAGAGAGAGGCTTCACATATAAGTGCATTGCACTCAATTAAAAAAAAAAAAAAAAAAAAAAAAAAAAAAAAAAAAAAAAAAAAAAAAAAAAAAAAAAAAAAAAAAGGAGTTAGAAATCCCTTTGTAGATGGAAGGATAGACATATAAAGATATTGATAAAGGCCCAAGTGAGGGCTGAAACATAAATAAAGATTTTTTTTCTCCAGTCCCTATGTGCCACAGCATTTTGCTATTATTTCTATTTTATATATAAGCCATGGGACCTGTTATCCAGAATGTTCGGGACCTGGGATTTTCCAGATAACAGATCTTTCCATAATTTGGATCTTCATACATTAAGGAGCAAGTTTACTAAAATTCACCCAAAACCCTACGAATCTATTCGAAATTTGATAAGCAATCCAATATCGAATGCTTATCGAATAGTTTTAGGCTATCATTTTGCTTGATATTCGATTCCTCGATGAATTCGTATGATCGGATACCGATCGTTCAATTTCACGAAAAAATCATACTTTTTCCTTCGAGCCTCTGAAAAATTTGTACAATTCGAACGATCGATGCGTTAAATCATACGAATGGTATTCAAGCAGGACTTAGCCAAAGAAGCTTATGGGGGGTTCCCATAGGCTTCTATTGGTATTCGGTAGGTTCAATCTGGCGAAGTAGGCATTCAAAGGATTGTAAAATTTTAATTCCTTCGATCATCGAATGATCGAATTATTGGATATCCGATCATTCGATCTATTCGATAATTCGGTATTCGATGATCGAAGAGGCCAAATTTTGCATATTCGAATATACGAAAAAATTCGACCATATTCGATCGAACTTCGATCCAGTCACGTGAATTTTGTAAATTTGATCCCTTTGTCTACAAGAAAAGGCCAAACATTGATTGCTAAATAAAGATTTTTTCTCCTGTTCAAGTCCTGTGTGCAACAGCATTTTTCTATTGTATTTACACAGGTACAGGACCTGTTATCCAGAATGCTCGCGATCTGGGGTTTTTCAGATAACAGATCTTTTCGTAAATTGGATTTTCATACCTTAAGTCTACAAGAAAAGCCCTAAACATTGATTGATTCCTGTGTGCAACAGCATTTGTCTATTTTTTTCTATTATATATATATATATATATATATATATATATATATATATATATATATATACAGGTATGGGACCTATTATCAAGAATCAGTGATGGGCAAATCCGCGGCATTTCGACTAATTTTTGCAAATTTCCAGAGAAATTCACGAAACGCTGCAACGTCACCTCATTTTCCAGTTTGCTGCCCAGTTTCCAAACTTAGACAAATCACTCCTTTTTGTCTGTAATAATAAAACGTTACCTTGTATTTTATAGCAACCAAATTATAATTGACCAATCCAATTGGATCTAATTAGTGTTTAAATGATTTTTAGTTGACTTAAAGGGGAACTTAATTCTAAAATAGAATAATGCTAGAAAAGCTGTATTTTGTAAACTAAAAAGAAATATGAACTTACTGCACCACAAGCCTAATTAAACAAATGATTTATGCTTTCAAAGTCAGCCGCTGGGGGCTGTCATCTTGTAACTTTGTTAAACATATTTGCAAGACCAAGACTATGCACATGCTCAGTGTGGTCTGGACTTCAGTAGGGAGCGTAAGCTTTGGGATCATCATAAATTATCAAAACTGCACAAGTCAAATAATATCTGCCATATAAGCTGATACAGCAAGAATGATTAATAATCAGAATATACAGACTGCATTGGGTCTGTGGATACAACTTTCAACACTGTCGCCGAATGCTCTACAGGGAAACCAACAAAGTTGCTCGAGTTCTGGGAAGTAAAGTGGGGGGCTCCCCCCTGTCATTTGAAAGTATGATAGTTTCCCTGCAGAGCAGTTAGGGACCATCTGATGTTTCCTATCTGCAAGTAAAATGAAGGTGGAATTTCACTGCATTCAGTAAGGTTTCTTATAGAAACAAGATTTCTTTTTCATTAAAGAAAGTAAAAATGGGATTTTATTTTTTTTGCCTTTACTTCCCCTTTAAGGTATGTTGATCCAAATTACAGAAAGATTCCTTATCTAGAAAGCCCCAAGTCCTGAACATACAGGTACCATGCCTGTTTATATAAAACACATATATCATAGATGATTAATAATAAGCTTATGTAAATCTAGCTAACACAATGCATTTGAGCTGTTTGCATATAAGTGATCTAGTGTGTACCCAATTTAAAGAGCTTAAAGTGCCAGAGCAGTACCTGAGCGAGTATGCTGCCTTGGGCTAATAAGAAAGGAGATGTAGTAGTGAATGATAGCTAGAATAGCATTCAGACTGAGTGAGCAAAACAGGTTTTTGTTCATTAGGAGAAATATGGCACAGTGTATGTATATAATGATCTGTACACTGACTTTTGTAAAATCAGCAGAGTAATCCAGCAATGCTACCATCACATTATTTTGACGAGGAGTTCATTACAGTATATTTTTATGAGGGAGCAGTCATATTTTGAGGATATAAGTTGTCAGCTGGATAGGGGCACTGCAGCTGATGTAATAAATTTAGATTTTAGTAAAACTTCACATCTGTATAAAACCAGGGCACTGTAACTAGAGCAAAGGGACTGAACCTGGGTAGAAAATTGGATGAGTGATGGGCACAAAATGTGCAAGGTATTGGATGTTTTCCTGAATAAACTGTGATTATTTTATGCCCATGGGCACGAAACACAAATAGCCTATATAAAATGGTTTCCTTATAAAATGCAATTCATTTCTGCTCATGGTACAAAACATGTAAGAGCAAAGCGATGGGGGAACCACAAACCTTACACTCCCAATAACCTCCTTCTTGGTGCTCAGTGACGGGAGAATCGGCAACCTCCGTGGTAAATTTGAAGAATTTCACTCTATTGTTTGTTTTGGACAATTTTATTTTCTTCCACTAGGTTACTGTTTCAATTTTCTCACTTCATGATTCACCCACAAGGGAATTGGGACTTTGGACTTATCTGTCGGAATTTGGATTTTCAATTGGTTCAGCAATTATTGGTTTCATTAATTGTTAATTGGTTCATGAGGGAGCACATTTAAATGTTTTCTGTACCACATCTGCTGCACTATGATTGACAAAGGGGCTTGTCCCCGAAACGTTGCACATTGCATTAAATAAAACTGCAAGGGCTCGTCCTGCTTATCGCATCTCTTGCGTGCCGGTGAAATTCTTCAAACAAAACATATAAGGCTATATTGGCCTATTCCTGAATAAGCTGTGATGACTTAGTGCCAATGGGCACCAAACACATAAATCTATATTGTACATGCTTTCCTGAATAAACTCAGATTTTTCAAGTGAGTTTTTCAAGTGAGTACCTGCTTAAAGGGAAACTGTCATAGGAAAACATGTTTTTTTAAAAAACGCATCAGTTAATAGTACTGCTCCAGTAGACTTCTGCACTGAAATCCATTTCTCAAAAGAGCAAACAGATTTTTTTATATTCAGTTTTGAAATCTGACATGGGGCTAGCCATATTTTCAATTTCCCAGCTGCCCCAGGTCATGTGACTTGTGCCAGCACTTTAGGAGGGAACTGCTTTCTGGCAGGCTGTTGTTTTTCCTTCTCAATGTAACTGAATAGTACGCAGTGGGACATGGGTTTTACTATTGAGTGCTGTTCTTAGATCTACCAGGCAGTTGTTATCTTGTGTTAGGGAGCTGTTATCTGGTTACCTTCTCATTGTTCTGTTGTTAGGCTGCTGGGTAGGGGAAAGCGAGGGGGTGATATCACTCCAACTTGCAGTACAGCAGTAAAGAGTGACTGAAGTTTATCAGAGCACACGTCACATGACTTGGGGCAGCTGGGAAATTGACAAAATGTCTAGCCCCATGTCAGATTTCAAAATGAAATATAAAAAAAGCAGTTTGCTCTTTTGAGAAATGGCTTTCAGTGCAGAAGTCTACTGGAGCAGCACTATTAACTGATGTGTGTTTTTAAAAAAAAAAAAAAAACATGTTTTCCCATGACAGATTCCTTTAAGCAAGACTTTCTTTGGAACAATTTTAACATTATATAAACCCAATAGGATTGCTTTGCCATTATGGATTAATTATATCTTAGTTCAGATCAAGTACAAGGTACAGTTTTATTATTACAGAGAGAAAGTTTTAATCATGTAATTAAAATTGAGTGTATAACGAATTTACAGAAAACAGAATCCATACCTGTCCTTGTAACTGTAAAAGAAATGTTTTTAATGTTTTTATTTGCAGCATTGTTGTATGGATCTGTTCTTATAAATCAGATCTGAGATTGCCCGTCTTTTTGGGTGAAAGAACTTTCTGGAAGCAAAGATACTCTGCAAGCAGACTGCAAGAAAATAAAACTCAGGTATTACTTGGCAGTAGATCCAGACTTTTAGCCTTTACCCTTTCTCTGCGCTAGAAAACTAATTACAGTTAATATAGTTCCCCTGAAGCTCCTAAAATAAAAGACTGGATGAATCTAATTAACTCGGAACTCCTTTGATCACACACTGCAGCATGTATTACTTATTAAAGGGTCACTGCTGCCATATAAATGCATATGTGAGTGAATAGATATACAGGTGGGACCAGTTATACAGAATGTTTGGGACCTCTGGGTAAGATGATCAGCAGTAAATCCAGCACACGTAACATGCTTAAGGGATTGCTCCTGTGTTTATTGCCTTTCCAACAATGACAACGTTTCAGGGGTGTACCCCTTCATCAGGTGCTCACAAACCACCCACCACCATCCTTAAATCCGTAGAATACGATTAACCACCCCTCCAATTATGTAAATTTACCCAAAAACATAACAAAGTTCAGTTACGGAATATGTAATGTTAAATAGTCCAAGTAAAAAATCCTTTGGCAAAATCCTTGAAGAAATCCATGTAGTGTGAAGGCTGTTAGGAGAGAACATAATTTTACATATAAAAAATATAAAAGCTATTCTAAGTAGTAGACTAAAACCCAAAAGAAATTGCAACAGTAACATTTTAATTCAGATAAGGAATATTTAGCCGTACCTTCCCAAGGCTATAGATTCTATTTGAAACAATTTAGGAGAATCAGTTTCCTTATCTCTAATTGTTTCCTTATTCCTTTTGCAGATTCTACTAAATTGTTTCGAATAGAATATAGAGCTTTCTGGATAATGGGTTTTATGGATAACGGATCCCATACCTGTATATAATATACAGTACCCACTTCAGTGAAATGTATGGATATTAGAAGTCAACAAGCAATTCAAAAGCTGGATAATCTCAGAAAGATATTGCTGGTCATTTTCCCCTTTCCCTCCAGACCCAAACTAGGATGATCATCACATGTAAACCCAACATGAGAAGGCATAATGAAAGCAAAGCATTTGTTCCGGCTGCGGATCTACAACACTTGTTCAGGAATCAGGATAAAGAACAAAAACTAAAGTGCCAATATGATCAGCCGTTCATATATGTATCTATAGAGAGCTCTGGAGGCCTATATCATCCTACAGTCTCTCCTAATAGAAGATGATCAGTTTTAATTAAATTATCCACATTATCAAGAAAGCTCCAAATTATGAGGCCACCTCCCATAGGGGCAAATTCACTAAAGCGTGAAAAAGCGCTAACGGTGCCTTCGCCAACATTTGCCGCACTTCGCCAGGTGAATTTTCACCAGCGCTATGCAAATTCACTAAGATGCGAATTTGCACTCAGGGCGGGGAACATTAGCGAAGTAGCGCTACCGTTAGTTCGCCAAGCAAAGCGTATTTACGCTAGCGGTGCCTAATTTGCATACGGCATGAACTTAAGCGTATAATAGAGGTGTATGTTACAGCCACTACATTGCACTACATAAACCCAGGAAACCTTTAATAAACAAAATAAAGTTGTCCTATTGCCCTAAACATGTGCCCCCTGTATAGTTGTGTTGCCACATGTTAGGAAATGTAGGGGGGGGGGAAGGAGGGTAACCACAACATTTTTTTCGCTCTTTTTCAGACATTACAAAAGCCAGCGTATTTTGGGACTTAGAAAAAAGTTTTTTTTCCCAAACTTCTATCTATTGTCTGACCTGGCGAAGTAACGCCTAGCGTAAGAGGTAACGTTCACAAAAATTTTCATCTTAATTAGCGTAGTTACGCCCCTTCGTCAGTGCGCAACTTCGCCTGGCGTACGGGTGCGAAGTTAGCAAGTCGATGTCCTTCGCTAGTAAATTTTCGCCAGGGACACTGTTAGTGAATCTGCGAAGTTGCGAATTGACGTCACGCTGGCGAATTAGCGCTAGCGTTACACGCTTCGCGCTTTAGTGAATTTGCACCATAGACTACATTTTCATCAAATAAGTAACATTTTTAAAATTGATTTCCTTTTTCCTCTCTAATAAGAAAACAATACCCTATACTATGTGATAATAGAAAAGTACCTTGCACTTGATCCCAACTAACATATAATTAAACTTTAGTAAAGACAAAGCAATCCTATTGGGTTTATTTAATATTTAATTTTTTTTAATAGACTTAAGGTATACAGATCCAAATTACGGAAATACTCCTTATCTGGTTATAGGGTAGTACTATTGACACGAAGCATAACAAAAGTGGTGTAAAGTAGGGATACACCAGGGGCGTAACTACCGGGGGAGCAGGGGGTGCAACTTGGCCAGGGCCCCCTGGCAGTCTCGCGCCGAGAATTGGCTGCATCAGCGCAGAAATTAGTCACAGATGAGGGGGCGGCTACAAGGGCTACAGGGCCCGCCCCTATCTACAGTGTAGTTCCATTACTGGGATACAACGAATCCTGGATTCGGTTCAGGATTCAGGCTTTTCCAGCAGAATTGGTATTCGGACGAATCCTTGAGACTGGCCAAAACAAATCCTAATGTGTGTATGCAAATTAGGGTCAGGAAGGGAAATCACATAACTTTTTATCACAAAACAAGACAGTAAAAAATGTGTTTTTTGAATTTTTTACCTTCCTGTCACTAATTTGCATATGCAAATTAGGATTCGGTTCTTGGCTGAATCCCAAATAATGGATTTGGTGCATCCATAGTGTAAAGGTGATATCTTTATTGGCTAACTAAGATGATAATCACAGCAAACTTTCAGAACATTTCAGTTCCTTCTTCAAAGATGGAAAACCCCAGGTCCTGAGCATTCTGGATAACAGGTCACATACCTGTACAGGCTTAGAGATTAACACAGAGGAGCAGTGTCGGACTGGCCCACCTGAATACCAGGAAAACTCCCGGTGGGCCAAGGTGTCAGTGGGCCCTATTTCTATGAGAACAAAGAGGCTAAATAGATGGAATAATTGATTATAGTATGTAAAGAAAACAAACTAGGAGAATAGAGGTTGATTGAGGAGATGAAGAATATTAGTACTGAGAGTGGGCCCCTGGTCTAAGGTTTTATGGTGGGCCCCTGGGCTAAGGTTTTTGGGTGGGCCCCTGATGTCCCAGTCCGACACTGCAAAGGAGCATCCCCTACCTGATTACTGGAATTAAAGGGCAAGTAAAGGCAAAGAAATAAAATCTGATTTTTACTTTCTTTAATGAAAAAGAAATCTATCTCCAATATACTTTAATTAAAAAATGTGTACCGTTTTTATAAGAAAACTGACTGAATGCAGTGAAATTCTCCCTTCATTTACTGCTGTGGATAGGAATTGTCACACAGTCCCTAACTTCTGCCAGAGAAACAATCATACTTATGAACAGCAGGGGGAGCCCCTGCCTTACTTACCAGCCCTGCAGAACTCAAGCAGCTTTGTTTTTTGATCATTTATGACGATCCCTAAGAAGCCCAGACCACACTGAGCATGTGTATGTAGTCTAGTCTTACAAAGATGTATAACAAAGTTACAAGATGACAGCCCCCTGTGGCCAACTTTGAAAGCATAAATCATTTGTTTGATTAGGCTTGTGGTGCAGTAAGTTCATGTTTATGTTTAGTATACAAATACAACATTTCTAGCCTTATTCTATTTTACACTTTCCTTGTCCTTTAAGGAAAAAGGGACAAAATCAACCTCTACCTTTATGTATTGTATTGTAGGCAAATTTAGAATTCCAGCGTAATTTTATTTACATTGATTAACATCCACCATTTAAGCTGATTATAATAAATCAAAGAAATGAAGATGGGTGTCTTATTGCTCCTGTTACTATAATGCATTTAGCATGAATAATCACTCTTTGTTACTTAAGATAAATAGCTCCATTAAAGTCAGGCATAATGTAGGAGCATTCCCATAGTCTTCCCCATTACATTTTTTGCAACATCACCCTTGAAGCAGATTGTAAAGCTGGAAGAGAAAGAGTTGCTGAATGGAGTAGATTTGGGATTTCTCTTTGCTTGAGAAAGGATTATTTTTTAATTTAAGAACCTCCTTGAGAGTAGAAGCATAGCCATAACCATAGTCGTGTATTTATTGCTAATCTGGGCATCTGTATGTCTTATTTTTTCTTAGCCCTAAAAATAATATACACAGAATATAAACAGCCTTACAAACTCACCTCTACAATGCTTTGTGGTACAGCTCCCAGAGCTGCAGATATAATGTAAAAGACTTTATAGATTGCTGCTTGCTGAAATGCCCTTCATTCAAACACACAGGCCTGAGAGCATATAAAGCTCTGAGTGGGCACCACTGATTAGTATAGTGTGTTAAATTGGCTATTTAATATTCGTATAACATGCTGCCCCTTGAAGGGATTATATATCCTGTAAAAGAGCCAGGAATAATTGTATAATCATAAGAAAAGCTCATCCAGCAATAAAACATTAGGATCCCTGTTACTATGCACCGAGGGAGTGACATAATAACAATAAAATGTAAAAAAACTGTATATGTTTGCCACTAAACGTGTGTATATCTGGCTCAGAGAGCAGAACCTACAATGGTCTTCCAGAGACCATAAATTATTCCTATGCAATATCCTATAAAGCCTGATACTGTACATGCACTTTCATGATCATAGATACTGCGGCCATGAGACTGCTCTGCTTTCAAATACTGCTTTCCATACATCCCATAATAATTAGTGATGGGCTAAGCTATTCCCCAGGGGTGATTTCATGGCGAATTTTTGCAGCTGGCAAATAAACTTGAGAAACTCCAGAGAAAATTTGCACGCGTCAAAAAGTTTCAGCGCCGGCATCAGAAAGTTTTGACATTAATGGTCGCTGGTGTCAATTCTGATGCCCGCGAAATGACGCAGGCATCAAAATCTGCTTTTCGTGAATTTTTATCTGTTTCGCATATTTCTAGGGAAACGGGAGAAATTCGCCCATCAATAATAATAATGTCTGACCTTTATCAATTCAGAAGCAATGGAAGCAAAACTTATCATTATCCATAATCTGCATATCGAATCAACCCCTTCATTAAACACATTATTTATATTTCTGGTTATGATACAGTTTCAAAATTCTAAAAATGGGGGACCAAAAGTGTCAAAAGCTTATTTGAAACAAGCTCTGTGGATTCTGAACTCGAAAAGAGTTAAAATCCTGAATCGCAGAGTTTTTATAGATTTGTAAAAAGGGGGTAAACTGTGGGAGAGCATAGAAATATTGCACCACAGCCAGTAACATAACTATCCTCTTCCCAGGTCGGGTGAAAGATGTGCAATCCCAGCTGCCCCAAGTCATGTGACTTGTGCTCTGATAAACTTCAATCACTCTTTACTGCTGTACTGCAAGTTGGAGTGATATCACCCCCTCCCTTTCCCCCACCCAGTAGCCTAACAACAGAACAATGAGAAGGTAACCAGATAACAGCCCCCTAACACAAGATAACAGCTGCCTGGTAGATCTAAGAACAGCACTCATTGGTAAACACCCATGTCCCACTGTGTACTATTCAGTTACATTGAGAAGGAAAAACAACAGCCTGCCAGAAAGCAGTTCCCTCCTAAAGTGCTGGCACAAGTCACATGACCGGGGCAGCTGGGAAATTGACAATATGTCTAGCCCCATGTCAGATTTCAAAACTGAATATAAAAAAATCTGTTTGTTCTTTTGAGAAATGGATTTCAGTGCAGAAGTCTACTGGAGCACTATTAACTGATGCGTTTTGACAAAAAATGTTTTTCCCAAGACAGTATCCCTTTAAAATGATATATGGGCTGTCTATTGTAGGGGAGGTTACAGGGTGTGTCTCAGGTTGAATCTATTCTATTGCAGTAGGTATCTCTGGAAAGACTCCAGTGAGAGCTGAAATATAGATGGTCAGATTAAATCACATATTGAGCAAGACCCTAGTGCAGTTTCTATCTGTAGCAGGGGTGTCCAAACTGCGGCCCGAGGGCCAAATGTAGCCCAGGATGGATATGAATGCAGCCCAGATTGAATCGTCCAGTTCCCAAGAAAACGTCATGTTGCAAAGGATATAGGAGGAGGGGGAGTCTGCCTCTGCCCCAGTTAGTAATAATAATATAATAATAAGTATTTAATATCCAGGTGTCCCTTATTCCAGTGTATAGCTCCATCTGATTATCCAATTTTTTTTGTGTGTCTATTTTCTTTACTTTTACAAGTCAAAAGTGTTTGTATATTTCATGTGTGGCCCCCAGACTATTTTTCTTCTTCCAATGTGGCGCTCGAAGCCAAAAGTTTGGACACCCCTGATCTATAAGCTATAAAGATAAAATATACATAAGTAATGTATATTAGAAAAGCAGCAATTATATTTCAGCGCTACCCCTCACAGGAGCATTTAGATAATGATTATGACGCACTACTATTGAAAGAGGCCGGGGAAAGCACAACACTGGTATTTATTCCAAATGTTTGCTAAAATGCAGAATGCTGATAATATCTGTTTTTTTAATATGGTAATATACCGAATAATGTCATAGAATTTTCAATGACTGTCGATTAGATTGTCTACATCTGTTGCACAATATTCATTTGTGAGGAATAAATAAATGTGCATAAAATAAGAATGTCTTTTCATCATCAGAACCAGGCAAGCCAAACAAGCTCTTGAGCACTATGAAGCCTTTTCCTCTGTCCCACAGTGACAGTGATTAATCAGTAGCTCTGCTGCAATTTTGGTTCCATTATAGCATGAAAAATTGTAGACTTGGCCTTTGCAATAAAATACAACATTTTAAATATAAAGGGAAAGGAAATGTTTAAAGCATGTTTTCATTTTAATTTTGCCCCCCCCTCCTTTTTTAAACTAATTAACGGTGTCCCTGCTTATCTGAGTGGGTTAATCAAATCCCTACGGTGCTAGCAGAGAAGTAATGCCTCCCAAGTGCTTTCTTTCCTGGAGCAGTATGTATTAAAACACTCACTTAATTGACTTATTCTCATTATTATCAGTGGTGTGGATTTGCCACTTTGAAGATAGAGAACCACATTGAGGTCAATGAGATATCATAGAGCTTCTGAGTCCCAACAGCCAGGGCCGGAACAAGGGGCAGATAGAAGAGGCACGTGCCTAGGGTGCAATGCAGTGGGGGCACCAAGCACGTACCTCTTCATTCGCCTACCCCTGGTCCGGACCCTTTTTCTGTCACTGGCAGGCACTTTCCAATGCCCCTCTGTGCTCATCTTCTGTGTGCGCCAGGCCTGGACTGAGAATCAATATAGGCCCTGCCATTTCAGGTACAAAGAGGCCCAATCAGCCCAAACAGAGGCCCAAACAGCCCCCACCAGCCCACTAAATACTGACTTGGCACATTATAGCAGCCCCTCTGGCATTTGCCAGAACCCAAAGATTGCCAGTCCGGGCCTGGTGTGCGCTCTCTCCCCCCCTCGTGCACTTGCGGACATACACACTTGCAGATGCAGGCGCACGCGCACTTGCTCCCGTGAAGGCAATGTGGTGAAGCGCCCGGCTGGCTTAGCCTGCCAACAGCTGGCCTTCTGCCTGAACAAAATACATCTGTACACCCTCCCCCATCCAATTTGGTTGCCAAATAATTAAACAATATGGGTTGCCATGATATACATGTTAACTAGGGGATACAACCTTGCCACACAGCTTCCAGGAGAGGGAAAACGTTAAGCACGGGCTTCCATAAAACTAGAAGGTCCATGGGATCCTCTTTAATACCAGGGGCAAATTCACTAAGATCAGAAGTTGCGGCAGCGACAGCTTCGCTGCACTTCACCAGGCGTAGTTTCGCCAGCGCTACTCACATTCACTAAAATGCGAAGTTGCGCTCAGAGAGAGGAACGATAGCGAAGTTGCACTTCCATTGCTATGTCAGGCAAAGCGAAGTTACGCTAGCAACGCCTAAATTGCATACGGCGCCAAGTTAAAGTATAATGGATGTACATGCTGCACCAACTACATTACACTACACAAGCCCAGGAAACCTTTGTTCTATTGCCCTACACATGTGCCCATTGTATAGTTGAGTTGCCATAATGTTAGTTATTGTAGGGGGGAAGGAGGGTACCCTAAAAAAAGTAAAAGACACCAGTGTTTTTTGGAACTTAGAAACTCCTATCTACTCTATTGGACTTCTCCTGGTCTGCGGTGGCGAAGTCAAGTCTTGCGAAAGAGGTAATATTCAGTAAAATCTGGATCTAAAGCTGGCCATAGACGCAATGATACGATCGTACGAATCCTCTATGTATTTGTGAAAATTTGTCTAGTCATGGTTTAAAAAATTTCTAAAACCACTAAAATGAGAATGTGGCCCCATTTTTAGGCAGATATGTAATATTCCAATATGAAGAAGAAAAGGGAAGAGGAATGAGGTCAGGGTGGATGAGTGGAGGGCAGGCCCGGACTGGCAATCTGTAGGTTAGGGCAAATGCCAGATGGGCTGCTATAAGTTCCCATAGAAAGTCACAATTTAGTGGGCTGGTGGAGGCTGTTTGGGCCTCTAAGTGGGATGATTGGGCCTCTGTGTACCGAAATGCCAGGGCCTATTTTGATTCTCAGTCCAGCACTGGTGGAGGGGTTAATGTTAAAACAGCAGATGTGATGCCGACTTTGCAGGATCAAAGTGGTGATGCAAGGGAATATTTTAATTAATTAGGAGTTGTAAGGTGTCAGGGAGAGATGAGAATTGTGACATCTTCAATAGCACACAGAATACAAATCTACACTGGAGCGTCACCTATACTATACTGGGAAGTAACCCATTCCCCCAGGTCAGAGCTTCTCAACCATTACGACAGGACTTGCTAACTTTTAATTACTGATGCTTGAAATGCACCTAACAGTTATGGGGTATTTAGTAAAACGCAAGTTTATTTAATTTTTTTTTTTTTTTTTAAACAAAGTCGACCTAACTCCCATCCACGAATTGAACTCATTTATCAATAATTATTCTTGAAAAAGTCAGGCAGGGGTTTGAATATGAGACAACATGTGTCCACACCAGGCGATTCTGGGCGATTAGTCGCCTGGCGACTAATCGCCTCTTGTTTTGAGCAACTAATCTCCCTGAATCGCTCACCTCGGCAGGCAATTTCGGGCGATTTCGGAAAGCCCACCGACATGTGTGAATTACCGCAGGTGAATTTTCATTTCAGCCAGAGCAAATAAGTGATTCAGGGAGATTAGTCGCCCAAAAGAAGAGGCGATTAGTTGTCAGGCGACTAATCTTCCAGAATCGCCTGGTGTGGATAAAGGGATCCTGTCATGAGAAAACATGTTTTTTTTCAAAACGCATGAGTTAATAGTGCTGCTCCAGTAGACTTCTGCACTGAAATCCATTTCTCAAAAGAGCAAACAGATTTTTTTATATTCAGTTTTGAAATCTGACATGGGGCTAGACATTTTGTCCATTTCCCAGCTGCCCCTGGTCATGTGACTTGTGCCAACACTTTAGGAGGGAACTGCTTTCTGGCAGGCTGTTGTTTTTTCTTCTCAAGTAACTGAATAGAATGCAGTGGGACATTGGTTTTTACTATTGAGTGCTGTTCTTAGATCTACCAGGCAGCTGTTATCTTGAGTTAGGGAGCTGTTATCTGGTTACCTTCCCATTGTTCTGTTGTTAGGCTGCTGGGGAGGGGAGGAAGGGGGTGATTTCACTCCAACTTGCAATACAGCAGTAGAGAGTGATTGAAGTTTATCAGAGCACAAGTCACATGGCTTGGGGAAGCTGGTAAATTGACAATACGTCCAGCCCCATGTCAGATTTCAGGATGAAATATAAAAAAAATCTGTTTGCTCTTTTGAGAAATTAATTTTAATTCAGAATTCTGCTGGAGCAGCACTATTAACGGAAGCATTTTGAAAAAAAAACATTTTTCCCATGACAGTATCCCTTTAAGATACAATACTAGTAAACAGTATCTAAAGAATGTTTCACCAAAAATGTTAAAAGGTTAAAAACTGATGTATAAGCCAATACGTCAATAGAGCAATGACAGATAACACCTTTGCAGTTTGGTATATAGTCACCAAATAAATGTTTAAAATGTGGATCTGCTACATTTAGAGCAGGGGCACACGGGCAGATTTGGGGAGTTTTAATTGCCTCTTCCTCTGGGTGACAATCTCCCTGAACATGCCTTCCCTCTGCCTTCTACCTGCTAAAATGAAAATGGCCTGAGTCAGTGCACTCAAGGCGATTCGATCTCTGAAGTCGCCCGAAGTTTCCTCTTGAGACAACTTTGGGCGACTGCGGAAACCGAAGCACCACAAGTGCATTGCCGCAGGCGATTTCTAATTATAGCAGGCGGAAGGCAATTCATGGAGATTATTCACCTAGAAGAAGAAGCGATAAGTTGCCAGGCGACTAAATCTCCCCAAATCTGCCGTGTGACCTTACCCTTAATCTGTAAGTGACCCCCCTCCCTGTGTCTTTAAAAAATCAAGATGAATGCAGATGTCTTCTTCAGTAAAATTAGTCTGCTCTATTACCCCATAGGTTTCCACATTGTCTTCCTGGTCCCAGAGTGGAACTAAAGAACTAGACTGTGGGGTGAAACATGAAGTGCAGTGAAAGTGAAGTTGATATTAAAGGTGAAGGCATTGTAGCATTGCTGGGCACTCCCTATTATCTATAATAGATTAAATAGATACATAGGTATAGAGTGACCAAAGGGCTCATTTGCAAACCCAAGTGCAGTGTTAAAAGTGTAAAAATAAAGAATACAATCAGGCTCTTTATTTTCCCTTTGCATGCTGGGTTACGGGTGAGCACAAATGACCGCACTCCATTGTGGAGTGCATAGACCTACAACCTCCTTTATTAATACAGAAACAACTATGTTAGGCAGTGAAGGGGGGAACATAGACGATGGGGGGGGGATCAAGACTGACCCCTGAAATTTTCAAACATTAAGTGGGACTTGAAAGTCTGAGAAATAATAAATTACACACAAGTATATTCGAGTGTCAGGATTGTGCTGACTATAAACCAGTTTAATCAAGGCACTGATCAGATACATTGTCCACACCCACAACAACCTCCACTATAATGGCAGCTTATAAGCATAAATATTCAGATGAACAAGAATTAATATTCAGATCAATACCTTATATCAATATCTTTACTGAGAGCATACAATAACATTAGCCAGAAAGAATACAGGCCTACAGTATAAATGGGATTTATAATTTCCCTCTAAGTGTAAAGGTTGCAAACATAGGAGTGTGTCCCTACATTGGGCTTTATTGCTTTTAGTTCTGCCTCTGTGCTCAGTAAAAAGGGCTCCTTTTCCCTCTGAAGACACACACAAGCTCATAAGTCTTAAAATACAGGTTAATGCTGCTTGTTTTCCTGCACTCCCTGACAAACAAGGATCTATGTATTGCTCCCCAGGGAGGACTGTGCCCTGTATTCCAGCATTGCTATGCATCTCAACACTCATCAAAAGAAACAGAGCTTTATGTGCTTATGCTTTTGTGTTTGCTCCCATATCTGTTACAACTGGTAACAATATCTGTATGAAATACGGAGAATAAAGAGCTTTTGGCTCTGCAGATATTGCTCCCCAACAATTCTCAAACAGCTTCTTAGTGACCCTGCACACTCCCTTTATTCTCTATACCATTCTATTTCCTAATTTCCTCCTGTTACACTCTTTTTTTACAGCTGTCTCCATATAACCATTGTACGTTTATCTTGCTTTCTCTTCTTCCAGCTTTTACCCGAATTCCCATGACTACCTACTTCATTTCTCCTGTTGTTTTTAGCATCTTGTTTGATCATGCTTGTTATATTTGTAAGTTGTAATAATGAGCCACCTTCTCATTTTTGTTCTTCTGTACAATGTTAAACTTTCTTCTATATTTTATTCAGGTATTTGTTATTCTCCCCCGCTGGTTAGTGTTACTCTTCCTCAATCTAACAATTCTCCCTCCTTTTATATTTTCCTCTCCATTAGTTGTTCTACTTCCTGACAACCCTATTCATTCTGTCTTTAATTACACCTTCTTTCCTTTTCTTCCCTTTCAAGTACCTTCTCATTTTTTCTGTCTGCCCTCATTATTGTCTCCTCCCCAAGCTTGTGTACAGAACACAATTAAAGAGAGTACTATGTCTAATGATTTTGAGGTCCTTAAAAGAAATATTTAGAACTGCCTGGTATGTCATGGAGGGCCCAGAGGGCCCCTGGTTTACAATTTGGGTTTCTGATGGTGCCTGTACTGTGACATACATAGGGGTCCAGCTCTAAAACTACAACTCTAGCATACATAGCATTAGCCAAGGAAATTTAGTTCAAATTGGTGATTAAAGGGAAACTGTCATGGGAAAAACGTGTTTTTTTTAAAAAACACATCAGTTAATAGTGCTGCTCCAGTAGACTTCTGCACTGAAATCCATTTCTCAAAAGGGCAAACAGATTTTTTAATATTCAGTTTTGAAATATGACATGGGGCTAGACATATTGTCAATTTCCCAGCTGCCTGGTCATGTGACTTGTCCCAGCACTTTAGGAGGGAACTGCTTTCTGGCAGGCTGTTGTTTTTCCTTCTCAATGTAACTGAATAGTACGCAGTGGGACATGGGTTTTACTATTGAGTGCTGTTCTTAGATCTACCAGGCAGCTGTTATCTTGTGTTAGGGAGCTGTTATCTGGTTACCTTCCCATTGTTCTTTTGTTAGGCTGCTGGGTGGGGGAAATGGAGGGGGTGATATCACTCTAACTTGCAGTACAGCAGTAAAAATTATTGAAGTTTATCAGAGCACAAGTCACATGACTTGGGGCAGCTAGGAAATTGACAATATGTCTAGCCCCATGTCAGATTTCAAAATGAAATATAAAAAAATCTGTTTACTCTTTTGAGAAATGGATTTCAATGCAGAATTCTTCTGGAACAGCACTATTAACTGATGCATTTTGGAAAAAAAAATTTCTGTCCCTCTCATCAGCCCTATAAATAAATAATAAGCACCTGTCCCAAAAATCTAACAACCAGGCCGATGTAGCAGTAAACCAGCAGCTGTGCCCCTCTACCAGCCCTCAACAGGATATCTGCTCCTGTTCCACACCTGGATGTTTGTCAGATGCTTGCAGAATATTTGCATCTCCAGTCAAGAAATGCCGCTTTCTAAAGGATTGTATTGCCAAGTACCACAGATGACTCCATTATCCTCTGGCAGAATTTAATCTTCACATTTAGGACCACGGGTCCCTAAGATGCCCTCTGGGTGCTAGCTGGTTTTAATTATGCCTCTGCCAGCTGGATTTAATTCTGCAAATCCCATGAACATAAAAGTTTTTGTCTTTTCTATGAATCAGGAAAATTGCTGAATGCACCACAATAAAACAGCCATAAGAGACATCAGGGCTCATTAATAAACACTGGGCACATTTCGCCTGGGCAGTAACCCGTAGCAACCAATCAGTGGGTAGCTTTTATCAGCCAGCTGCAAGGAAAACAATGAAAGCAAACATCTGATTTGTTGCTATGGGTAATTGGCCAAGTGCAAATTTGCCCAGTGTTTATATATGACCCCAATAGTGCAATATGTTTTTCTATGCTGTGCCATAAGCAGAACTTAAAATATCTCAGCCGCGTGCATCATATGCCTTCTTTCTTTTGACAAAAGACCCTGCAGTCTGTGCTTGGGGATGCGGCTCCAATTTTCTTGTTCAGGCTAAACTTTCTAGGAGGGAGGGGATGAAGGGAAGCAGGACCCATCATACAGTGATGGACTATGGGATTTTATTAAGCTCTGCAATTGTCAACAGGTGCCAACTTCTAATGGCTGTTAAGGGCTAATAAGGTAATTAGGATTAAGGGTCTTGCAAAAATAGTGTTTATCATTGGGCAATTGGAAGGATGTCCAAACACACACGATACATTTTGAAAAAGGTCCCAGGTGTGGAACAAAATAATGGCCTGTGCCATTTTACTATTAATTTAATAAAAGTAAATTTATATTTTTTTGGCAGCTAATTGCACCTGGTTATGTGAGATTGTTCATTGGCTCAGGTCAGCTGATGTGCTTAAACTATAAAGTGAATCTTATATATGATATATATATATGGTTAAACAAGTAAGTAGTATTTATCCCAGCCTGTTGCATATAGTATGTCTGAACATGCAGAAATATACAGCAAATGGCAGAATTTCTTTCATTATTTCAGTCCCCAGAAACTGGCTTTGTAGACCAGTCCAACTCGGTCGCTGCTGTTGCTGCAGCCTGAATGAGACAGTGCTACCCTGTAGGCTCAATTTGATTAATCTACTCCTTGTTCTACATTGGTTTGGCTGGCAGCTGGCCTGTTGCACAGTAGGCTTAATGTAATATTTAAGTCAAGTCACGTCTGAAGAGTCCAATGGGATACAAGGAAAAAACAAGACTACTCCTTCAATACTCCAACTGGGGGCAGTGTTTTAGAAACTGTAGTTCCACCAGTGGGGTTTTAAAAACCCAGAATTAGCTGTATGTTTTGGACCATGAAGGCATATATTATCTGACCTACTCTCCCTTGTCTTGTTCTGTCCTTAATAATTAAGTGGAACTCACAGAAGAGTTTATGGCTCATCTCCACTCGAATTCTTGTATCTGGTCAGGCATCTCCAACCTGGCTGTGTGTCAGGCAATGATGGGAGTAGTAGTTTAATAATTAGTAGGAGGCTGATGGTCTTTTTATTGTGAAACCAGAAAGAATATATATGTACAGGATATCGATTGCAGGATGGCAACTACCTGCTCTCTCTCTTCCTTTCCCATTCAGATTATTTATGGCATAGCCCGGCGGGTTGCAATAACTGTCACTCTGTGTGCTCCAGCCAGACACATGGCACAGGTGCAGGGCACCAGCAATCCATCTCATGAGGGCTAAACAGACCTCCCCCCCACTGGAAGGGACAGGGAGGCAGCTTCTGGTCTTGTGCCCCTGGATGCTATATGGACTTGTTTGCTAATCCATTCTGGGCCAATAAATAAGAGGAGGGAGAAAGGGCAGTGCAGAGTAGAAGTCAGGGGAAGGTGTGAAAACAATACAATAACAAATCAGGATACAGATCAAAGTAATGCAAAGCTGGAACGGCAGGGAAGGGTGGGGGGATGTTCCAGAAAAGAGCAATACAGCCTGGAAGAGCTGAGTGCCTGTAAGAAGGAGAAGAAACAGTGCTGCAGAGGTGACTTGTGCACAACCTGCCTGGGCTGAGCTTGGAAACTGCTGGGCTATTCCCTTCTGCAGCACCCAAGGACAGAAGAGGAAGACATTGCACCTAGACCTGAGGATGCCTGTGACTGACAGAAGGAGCAGAAAGGAGAGTGGGGGCTGGAGGAGCAATAGCAGCAGCAGCACAGCATAAACACACTCCAGTGCCAGACATAGCAAGGATATTCATAAACAGGACACCATGCAGAAGTAGAGCAAAGGCTTACTGATACACACACAGATGCTTGGAATCCATACAGTGTGTCTCTCTCCATAGCATGGCTGGGTCTCTACACACACCTGACATGTAAATATACAATGCATACACTACAATCAACATACAATACATGCACAGTACATTAACATACTGGCAGAGGGCACCCATATGTGCACATACTTACCATCACACTGCGGGGTCTGTATTTGTGTAGATTCATTCTAGCACACATTGGGTGGTGTGTATGTATAAATACATTCCAGCACACAGTGGCCATAGATCCATGCTAGCCCAGAAACCCGGCACTGAGTCACAAACACTTTGCTGTACAAGTAGAGCAAACACCTTTGCCACAAAATATAATCACTAGGGAGGGTTCAAAATTAAGCATTACCCCATATACACATCTGCACTGCTACCCTGCAAGCCTGCCACAATTATAAAGATACTTCTGTCTCATCTTCTCTCACATTGCAGAGACCACAGCACACAGGGTTACATGTAGCGGACCCACAATTTGCATTGACACAGGCAGAACAAAGGACAAAGAACAAATTACTGCTCACCCCGTCAACTATTTCCTTGTGAAACTTGAACCCCTGCCTGATCTTGTGCTACAGGTAAGTGAAGGAAAATGAATGGTGAGTCTGAGTGAATGAAAGAATGGAATTGCCATAAGAGGGAGTATCCCACTGAAAGCAAAAACAATATTAAAAGATGCTGATGTCAGCAAAACCAGAGAGCAGGGGATTTTGGGTTTACTTATGTGTATACAGGGAATTGTGGTATAGAGGGTGTTTGTGTTAACATCAATTGATTTGCACAGTGTGATGTGTTCATGTTGGCTCCTGTGTTAGTGCATGTGAATCTGTTTATAGATGTAACATCTATATGATATCACATTACAGACAACCTGTAGCCTTGGGCTGTCAGTGGGATGTGAAAGTTGTAGATTTACAACACCTGGAGGACCCCAGGTTGCCTATTCCTTGTATTATCTCCTATAGAGTGGAAGATACTCAGTACGCTTACTTTGCATAAATGCACGTTTGAACCTGGCACATCATCATGTTGCATTTGCAGGGCATTATCCTGGTCATGTTCCAAAAATGGCATTTAGTACCCGCTGTACAGCTGTGTTCCTTACGCCATCATGTTTAAAGTCTGAACATATTTGTTTTGTCAATGACAATGGAACAAAGGATTATGGGGAAAACAGGGTAGAAGTAATGGACTGCATTTAATTCTGTCATCCCTCTGTACTGACAAATGGCACCATGAAGGCAGATTATTAATATGAATTTAGTATTGGGGGTCTGTTACTAAATCTGCATGGACGGAGCTACCAAAAGCAGCCCAGCAGCAAGAAAGTTTGTAGTTGTGGGGCTAGTATTGACTTGCAATATGGTGGTACCAATGACATAGTAAGTTAATAGCCTGTAAAATGGTTTGAGAATAAGGGGTCAGACTTAAAGGGATATTATCACCCTTCAAAAAAGGCTGCTTTGCTTCACAGTAAAGTAGACAAAGTGATTAATACAAGGCCTAGGCTGCACCCCGAAATGACTACTTCACAACTAACTACATACAGTAAATCCACACTTGTCTCCTCCATTTATTAATTGAGGCAACACTTCCTAAGTTAATGAGCAAAGTGGGATCATGTTCTGAGTCAGACTTTGAATGGGGGCTTATCTTTAAGCACAAGCCCTATAGGTTTATTGGGGTGACAATTTTGGTTGCATGTTGAACATGGGGCCTGATACAGATGGACTTGATTTGTTTTGTGATATTCAAGTCAGGTCCCCTAATTGGTTTACACCAACTCAATGACACCACATCCCATGTTCCCAAAAATATCTGTGGGTACACAGCCAAATGCAGCAGCTACTGTAGTGTACTTAGGGTTGCCTCCTGGCCTGTATTTTACCGGCCTGATCGGTATTTTTGATGCTTGATCTCAATGTTATTAATAGGAAAACAAGAAAAATATGTAGGAAGGCCGGTATTTTCTTAAAGAAAAGGTGGCAACCCTAGCTGTACTGCAGGGAGGCAGGCTAGTGACTGCTGCAAGAAATCTTGGTGGATTGCACATACATACTGTACAATGAAGTCAAGCAGCAATTCTTTGGCTTATTATGGCAGAATAACTTCAAGGCATGAGCTAGTATGAGTTAGTATTTTTAGAGATACCGTTCTTCTAGATTCCGAGATCACAGCAGGAGCTCAGGAAGATGTATAAGTGAAAGTACGGTGATGAGATCTTATAGGTCCAGGATAATTTCTAACTAAACAAGTACTTTGTGGGGTGTAGGGATAACTGATGATTGGAGTGGGGTGACAATAGTTAGATGTTTAGATCAGTTTTAAAATAGGGAAGGTAAATATAGGAATGCTGTGTTGGTCTCAGGGTTTCCAGTGGTTCCACACCTGTAGGAACAAGACTTAACACAATAAACACTGACCAAGGCCAGTTGGTCAGCATTTTTCTCCATGGGTTTGTTAAGAGTAACAAACTCACGTGTTGCATTTCAGTGACTTCACTTATTTGTAGCACCTTCTGTCCCCTTACTACTCTTAGGTGTTCTGTAAAACCCTCTCATAACTAACCTTTACATTCTGTATATCAAGTCTTCAGTTACTCTTTAGTATGTTATAGAATAGCTAATTCTAAGCAACGTTTCAACTGGTCTCCTATTCAAATTAATGCACGGTTGCAAAGGGTAATTTGGACCCTAGGAACCAGAATGTTGAAATTGCAAACTGAAGAGCTGCTAAATAAAAAGCTAAATAACTGAAACACAACAAATAATAAAAAATGAGAACCAATTGCAAATTGTCTCAGAATATCACTCTTTACGTCATACCAAAAGTTTATTCAAACATGAACAACCACATTCGTTATTGCCACTATATTTATTTTCATCCCTTGTAGAATTCTCAGTGCTCTGCTTTGAACTGAAGCAGTAGCAACAGTTGGCACAGGGATGTCTGGGAGCACAGAAATCCCAAATGAAGGATCACATTCAGCCTCCGGTTGGACAGCCTTGGTTTATTACAAATATCTAAACAAAATAACAATTGTTTCAGGAATGCTTATTTATGTTAAGAATAGTGCTGCAGAAAGTGTTAAGTATCTCTACTTGGCATTTGCACATTCTTTAACAATTTCAAGACAGACAGTGCAGGCACTGATAATATAAAGCCTTCAGGCTGGTTGTAAAAATAACACCATTCGCTCAATAAAAATGAGAAGCTCATTGCCAGATTAAGTAAGACTAACACTTAGTGGAGAACAGAAAGGGACAGAGAGATACCACTTTCACTTGCAATTACATTTACAAATCACTTTAAAACCACTAATCATTTTAAAATGTATATTGGCTGGACCGTTTCATATTCTTTCATTAAGCAAAATATTATGACCTTTATGTGACTACTGACTACACACAATCCCTCAGCCTAGAATGCTCCTTTTAAGTCTGCTAAAAAAAATTATTTTAAATATAAAATAGGATTCATTTTATCTTAGGTTTGGTAAGTACAAGGTTCTATTTGGTTAATTCAGAGAAAAAAAAGAAAATATGTTTTAAAAATTTGAATTATTTAATTAAAATGGAGTCTATAGGGGACAACTTTCCTGTAAGTTAGAGCTTTCTTGATAATGGGTTTCTGTGTAATGGATCTTTTACCTATACTTATATGTTTAATGGCTCAAGAATGGTATTTTTCAGCAGAACTTGTCCAGAGAAATGCTGCTTTTTTGGGGTAGATGTGACAAGAATGTGAACTGCATATTAGTCTGATTTTTAACAAAATTATTGTGAAATTCCTCTCAATACTGCAGCAGTGCCCAATTAAAATTTGTATCAAAGCATACAGGTATGGCATCCAATATCCAGAAACCCATTATCCAGAATGCTCAAAATTACCATAGACTCCATTTTATCCAAATATTTTAAAAATGATTTTCTTTTTCTCTGTAATAATAAAACAGTACCTTATACTTGGCCTTATCTAAGATATGAATAATCATGATTGGAAGTAGAACATCCTACATGTTTTATTTAACATTTTCTCGTAGACATATGGTATGAAGAACCAAATTACGGGAAGATACCTTATCAGGAAAGCCCCAGGTCCAGTGCGAACCATTGCACATTTATTACATCAAGTGATGTAACATTTCATTGACAAAGGGGCCCGCCCCTGAAATGTTACATCACTTGGCGCAATAAACATGCAGGGGTTTGCCCTCGTTTCACTTGCCATTGTGTGATTGGTGATTGCCATGAGGCCAATTCAGTGTGTTTTATTTTTATATGATACAGTTACTAAAAACCTCAGTGGTCCATAAAAAATATACCATTGCCATAGAGTCCTACAGATAGGACTCTGCAACTGGGCAAATACATGCAAACTATTTGTGTGTGTGTGTTTTTGCCTCAGTTGTGGCTTTCCTTTGGGAATTTGCATTTTTTCCTGGAGAAAGCATATTTGATAGAAATATATTTGATAGAATCTTATCTGTTATGCAAATAGATTATTATTTATTTGTGATATCCTCATCCCCAATTGGTGATATTTCCATCCTCAAACCCACTGATGCTGTGAGTCACTGACAGATTTCGCCGGGCCTAATTGGCTGGTTCCAGAAATTTGAAGGCACTACTAATAAGGTTGAGTTGTCTGCAGTAGAAACAAATGTTGGGTTGAGGAAGGACACCTAGAAACCTTTTTTTTATATCTCAACTATGACAAAAATAAATAGAAGAGCATAGATGTAAGAAAGAAATTGAGTCTTTGGCATAATCAAATGAAAATGACTATTGTACCTGCACACACTGATTTTTGTCTTTTGCAGAAAGGATACAGGTTCCCAGTGGTTAATACAATTTTTGTACTGTATAAAAGACATAGCACTCATAATGTATCCAAACAAATATACATTTCTAAATGCCTTATATCTCAATAAATAAAAAACTAGGAACCACTTTCTTCATATTCCCTCCATAATTGCTATGGGGCCTATTTACATTTGTGCGTGTTGGGGTCCTATAGAAGTCAATGGGAGCTGTGCTTATCCTATTGGATCATAGTAACATAGTAAGTTAGGCTGAAAAAAGACTCGCGTCCATCAAGTTCAACCTTTTTTTTATTTTTTTTTTATTTTAATTTTAACTGCCTAACTGCTAGTTGATCCAGAGGAAGGCAAAAACCCCATCCTAAGCCTCTTCAATTTGCCTCAGAGGGGAAAAAAATTCCTTCCTGACTCCAAAAAGGCAATCGGACTAGTCCCTGGATCAACTTGTATAATGAGCTATCTTCCATAACCCTGTTTTTTTTAAACATTCATGCTTTTAGAGGTTCTTAGATTTTTCTATTTGTTAGCTATTGTCCCAAAAAAAAACTTTTTAGAGGCTTTAGTGGTGTGCATATTTTTTAACATGTCGTTCAGCATTTCCTTTCATTCATACTTTTTATATTTGGATCTTTTAATAAATGACATGGCATTTGTGGTTTTAGAAAAAAAATTGTCTATTTGTGGTTTCAGAAACCAATAAATCGAGAATGTTGATAAATGGCCTCTATGTATTTATTTTGTTCAATAATGCATTTGTTCTTGTACATGGTCTCCAAATGGGGAACACGGCCATAGATCCCAGATGTTTTGTTAATCCCCACGTGTTTCTGTTTCCCATTGATCACAATAAAGGAAACCTTTTTTACGACTTGTGGAGAAAAGATAATTGCATTGATTTCCAATTCTTTCCTAGGCATAATTTTATGGCTATGATATGCCGGATTTGATTATTTCCAGTCTTTCTAACTCTGTAGACTTAGATCAACTGATAGCTTGTTACCAAGATATCTGCAGACTTTCAAACCGTGGCCAGATATGATTAACATCGCCCAATTCCCCTTGTATGAAAGCATAGATTACAATAATTTTAGTATATTTGTTAAAACTGAGTAGCTACTACATCTGTAGTGGAGTGTTCAAGATTTTTTAAGTGCAAAAAAACTCTAAATAACGTGAAAGTAAAAATTTGGCATCTAAAAGTTGGAGAGTTAATGTAGAAGTCAATCAAAGTCGAGTGGTCCTAGAAAATTTTACGTGGGATCAACATGTACTACAGTTACTTTTTAAAACATCTTAAAACAAGTTCAATGTATTTATTTATATTTGATAGTATGCTCTGTATTGTATTGGTTGTATAGGGGGTATTATTTCCACCATGCATAGTAGTGCAGGGTCCATCACTATTTATACAGTGGTTAATTGAATTTCCACAAACTCATAATAATACTAGGTTTTATCCCACTAAAGAAAACAGACAAAAATATATAATGAAAACAAGATTCAGCCTCAGCTGTATTCCACATGATTTGAAAAAAATAAATAACTGGTAATAGCTTAGTAGCTGATACCATCATGAACGAAAGTCTTTCCAACCAACAGTACACATAGAAGCTGAACAGGCTCTTCATGAAAGGTTATAAAAAGCTGAAGCTAGAGAAGAGAGAAAAGGAAATATAAAATTCCAGATAGCAAGAGTAGACATACATAATGCAAAGACATCCTAGACAAAACTATTTAAGAAAATGTCAGAAATAAAGAGAACCTTTTATTTAGAAATGGACATGGGGGCATAATGGAGAAAGATGATGTGAAAAGGAAATGGTGGGAAAGTACAAAAGAACTGAACTAAATGGCTTTGGATTCATTGATATATAAAATGGAATAATCAAGGGTCAGGCATTTTATACTAGTATAAAGGTTTGTGAACTGATGAAGTACCAGATGGACATTTTAAACTCTTGCAAGATGATGTTAAAGTCTTAGGAAAATCAGAAGATGCTATTGGGTTGGAAAAGATCAATCTTCATTTCAATATGGAGCGAAAAAAAGGACAAATAAATGTTCACATTATAGAACAGCTGCACTCATTTCTCATGTTAGCCACATAATGGTCAATATTCTTCAAGCCAGACTACAGCAGAGATGGGAATAGCCAGATGTAAAAGCTGAATTAAGGGAAGATAGAGGCACTGGGGATGAAATCATTGACATTCAATAGATAATGGAAAAAGCAAGGGAGTTTCAAAAAAAGCATTTATTTATGTTTATTGAACAAAGTAAGACTTTTGACTGTGTAAACGCAATACACTGTGGACATCTTAAAAATAAATGGGTCACCTCTGCACAATGATTAGGACTGAAAAAGGAATAACTGGTTAAGAAATGTGTAAACCTGGTACCACTTTAACTTAATCTTTAACATATCTTTGTGCTTCAACACTATTATAAAATATAAGAAATTCAAAGAAAAAAAGCAAGATTGATAGCAAAAATAGGAAAGCTGTACTAAATTTCAAGCCATTAGGCCGGGGTGCATTTAGGGTTGCCACCTTTTCTTGAAAAAAATACCGGCCTTCCTATATATTTGTCTTTCTTTCCCAATAACATTGGGATCAATAATCATAAATACTGGCCAGGTCGGTAAAATACCAGCCATGTGGCAACCTTAGGTGCATTTGATATAGTTGACCAGCGTAAACATATTGCAAAATATGGATACAATATAATATGCAATGCAATATATGAACACAAAATATCTTAATGTCCTTAGCATATGGACTATGGGTTAGTGAAAGTGCATGGGTACTGTCTTCCTTGCTCTTGGGCAAAACTAAAGCTATGGGACACAAGTTTCACCCAGTAACAAGGCAAATTAGGATTAGATTTTGGACAAATACTTTTTTTCCCTAGATATTGCTGAAATCCAAGATGGAGACAATACCAAATGGACTTTGGGTAGAACGCTGCCCCGTGCTCTCATACATTTGTAACTTTTTTTTTAGGAAGGAAAGAGGGTTGAATGCAAAAAGTCTGAAAATCTTTGTCTAAAGTGTCATAATCATCAGGTAGAGTCAGGATCTTCTAAAACATTGTATCTATGTACACTGTAAGTATTCCATACGTTAAGCTTAATGGAACCTACATGAAGATCCTGCCATGTTTTCTTTTTCTCTTACCCACCTTACATGGATCTTTCCTTTCCCAGTGTCTTGCCAATGATCCATTTTGGCTATATTATTACTAACTACAAAAACAAAAACATACTTATATTATAAACATACAATCTATGCTTACATTGAAACCTAAATAACTATCCTCTGCTCATCAGAAACGCACTATGGTCTAACAGCATCTGTTTCTTGACTGAAAACATTATAATAAAAATATATTAATGTTTATCAATAAATTGCAGCTGCATAAATGCTTAATTGAGTATCTCAAAATCTGTTCTCAGAATAAAAGACAATGTGAAGAGGTTTTCAGATTTCTTTTTGCTAGTAATTGTCCAAAAAAACTCCAACTTTTTGAGGCTTTCACATTTTTTTAGCACATCATTACCACATTTTTTTTATTTGTACTTTTTATATTTGTACTTTTAATAAATTACAAGGCATTTGTGATTTTAGAGAAAAAGACATATCAAGTTTTGAAACCATGTTGAATGTTGATATAAGGGGCTCGACACATTTGTCCGAGAAATTCTGAAAATATGTCTGGTTTCTGGGCTGGGAAACTTGAACTACATATCCTGTATTTGCACTGCTAATGCAATCTTATCCTGCTCCGCTTTCTCCTATTACAGAAACAGATTATACCTAATACCCTGATATATACATATTCCCAGTGTGTATCATCACTAATAGGAAGGAGCTTTGTTATTATGTGTTTTGATGAGAAATGTGCATGAAGTTTTGGATGGAGCTAGTGAATCAGTATGGAGATCATGGATCTGATAAGGTTTACCAGTGGGACCTGATGGAAAATGAACAGTAGATATCTTTATGGTACAAGTAGGACAGACTTCTTTAACATGGAAATATGCATGGGATTTTGAAGCTGCCATGATGACATATACATACAAATATCTGGTGGTTTGTACTTATCTTCTGTCATTCACTAGGGGGCACATTTACTAAGGGTCGAATTTCGAGGGTTAAAAAACCCTTGCATTCAACAATCGGGTTATATAGCAATTCGGAAGGTTCAATCTGCTGAATTGTTATAGCAAATTATTTTAAAGGGCCAGTACTTCGACTATCGAATTCGAACAATTAGAATCGAATAAAGGGCTATTCGACAGTTAGCATAGCTATGGGCATATATTGTGTAAAAGAGTGGAGGGGTGTATGTGTGTGTGTGCATGCTGGGTTTCAATTTGGAGGGGTTGAACTTGATGACTTTGTCTTTTTTCAACCCAATTTAACTATGTAACTATGTAAATAAATCTCTTTACACTAAAAATTGAGTTTTCCCGTCGTTAACTTAAATTGGAGGTTTTATAAATGGGCCCCTAAATGCCGCTCAGATTGAAAGATCAATTTGAGCTTAATAAAAAGTCACGTTAGGCTAGAAACTACTGTGTCATAACAATGAAAAGACCAGCCTTCCATCTTTCATGGGCATATCTGCTTATTTAAAATAAATCTTTGCTATAGGACCATGTCACTACCTTAGCAAATTTATATGGCATACGTGCCTAATCTCTAATTGCCTTATGTGCATTCTGTGTGTTTTATTAACATATGTTTATAAAGAGATTCTTGGTTCTTTTGCAGGATATAAAGTCTCTTCAAGGGCAAAATGTATAGAGAATATTAAATAGCCAATTTAGCATGCTGTATAAATCAGTGGTGTCTACATAAAGGCCTGAAAGCTCCTACCAGGCCTGTATCTCACCATGACTGACACTGATGAAACAGAACCTTCAGTAAAATATGGCATATATATGGCATGCCTTCCAACCAGTTATTAGCGGTGAGCTAATTAGGCTTCTTGCAATTGTAGACAGCAGGAATAAACCCACATTTCATTTGCTCTACTTTTCCAATTAGAGTCATTGTAAAAGTTGCATGTATGTCTGTGTCATAGCCTTTAGAAATGTATAAAACCTCAAAGTTTGATTGCCTCTTCTTTTTACTGCACTGGGTGCACATACAGTAACATTCTCACACCAGCCTTATGCAAATAAACATCTATTTATGTAATAGCTACTGTACATGGGAATAACATTCCGTTTACACTTGTATCATCTATCTACTGCCAGTGCTGATACCCATGTTGGAAATGACCAGCAGGCTGTTTGAACATTTCATCACCATTATACAACAGAAGTGGAGCTAGATCTGGTGCAGCTAGCTGGAGCCTTGCAGCCTTTGTATTTTGAAAACTGCACTGAAATACCACTCCCTAAATCCTCTGATGGCCAGAAAAAGGACTGCCCTGGACAAACTAGGCTGAAGTTTTGGGTTGATCAGGGCCTCAGGCACACCGCTGCTTAAAGGGATACTTTCATGGGGGAAATTTTTTTTCTTCAAAATGCATTAGTTTATAGTGCTGCACCAGCAGAATTCTGCACTGAAATCCATTTCTCAAAAGAGCAAACAGATTTCTTTATATTTCATTTTGAAATCTGAGATGGGGCTAGACATATTGACAATTTGCCAGCTGCCCCAAGTCACGTGACTTGTGCCATTCGGTTACATTGAGAAGGAAAAATAACAGCCTGCCAGAAAGCAGTTCCCTCCTAAAGTGCTGGCACATGTCACATGACCATGTCAGATTTCAAAATTGAATATAAAAAAAAATCAGTTTTCTCTTGAGAAATGGAGTTCAGTGCAGAAGTCTGCAACACTATAAACAGATGCATTTTGAAAAAAACATGTTTTCCCATGACAGTATCCCTTTAACATAGGTAACAGCATAGCAAACCATTGCCCTAATTCAAAGATAATGTCTGCTGGGGCTGAAGAACAAGGAAGGATCTTGGGGGTTTCCCGATAATGAACCTGAGATTTTCCGGATAACAGATCTTTGCATAATTTGGATCTTCATACCTTAAGTCTACTAGAAAATCATGTAAACATTAAATAAACACAACAGGTTGATTTTGCTTCCAATAAGGATTAAGTTTATCTGAGTTTGGATAAAGTAAAATTTAATGTTTTATTATTACAGAGAAAAGGGAAATCATTTTTAAAAATATGGATTTTTTTGGCTATAATGGAGTCTATAGGAGATGGCCCTTCTGTAATGCAGAACTTTCTGGATAACGGGTTTCCGAGTTAACAGATGCCATACTTGCACCATGGCCTGCCCAATGCATAAAAGTTTGCTTTGTTCTGTTTAATTGTTGGATTATACACAGGTGCTTATATTTACAGTGGAGATCTGGAGGTTTGGACATTGGTTCTATTTGCTAGAGAGATATCTATTTTCTCTATTTGCTAGAGAGATAATGGAGATATCCATTTCCAGGTATTTAAACATAACCTTTCTATATCCTATGAGCCACAGAACTACGGGGAATAAGCTCAATGCTTTACAGGAACAGCCAGCTCTGTTTGTAACAAATTTAATTATGACTGTTTTGGATGTGAAACGGCTCATGAATCAAACTTTGATAAGCTTTGATGGTAATATTTGTTTGAAGATAGCTGCATGTTCTGCTTTCATGTATCTGCCATATTCCGATAAGCAGTGAGTGTTATGTGCAGAACTATATCAAAGAAGGCACGTGCATGTCCTTTAGAATGGAAATCTGGCACTCTTCTTCCATTATGCATAATTAAATGTGACCAGAGCAGAGCCCCCACAGTAGTTGGGTCACTGATGCAGTGAGAATGGAGCACAAATGCAGTAAGGGTAATAGGTACTGCTGATTTCTCTACTAGGGTTAGAAGATTGCTTTGGGTACTGCTAGCAATAGCAAATATTCTTCAGGCATAGATTCAAATAACTGGCTGGCAGAAGAGAAATGATGATCATGGTGCCTCAGGCATCATGGAGTCATCCTATCAGTTCTTCTTCATCTAGGGTTATTTTTTTTCCCCAATAATCATTGTGCAGGACTTTTATAGGTTCTAGAATCCAGGGCTAGTTAATAGCATTGCAATTTTGTTTACATTTTTCATGGCTTTCAGGAACATGGTATAAACCATGACACTTATACTAGCCATAAAAGGTCTGATATTAGTTTTCAACTCTTCCCTACAGTCAGTAGCTTATTGAACCAATTGCCTGCCCAACCAATATCTCACCGATTATAGACAAGGTTTCTGGGCAGGTTTAAAAATTCCATCAGGCAAGGGTGTTGTTGGTTCTCTCCAGACAGGTCTGCCTAGGATCCATTGTGAATAGTAGGCTTTGAGGCAACAACGCTAAACCTTAGCAGGTTTGCACTTGTCCGTTTAATTATAGAATCACACTAATTCATATTCATTAATAACTCAGATGATGACAATTGTGCTGGCAACAGATGTGTTTAATGGGCTATTTTTGGATATGTAGAAATCATGCAATATGTAAAAATCATGACAGGAGGAATAAAATAAATAAAGAGATTTTTGGTTTGTGCATTTGCATATTTAACCCCAAAATAGTCAACTCCCACTGTTATTACAGAAAAACAGGTGCAGCTTTTTTCCTTTGGACTCCTAAGGTGCATAAATGAGGGTAACTCATTTTAATTCATCCCACCCACAGTTCTTCCATGTACTGTATAATGGCTCATATAGTAAGGCTATTTAATGGCTCCTCTTCAGGCTTGGGGAGATGTTGAGTTCAGTTTCATAAGTGGCTCCAGAATTGACTTATCTTGGAGAGCAATGCTATCATATTCTGAAGCATGTAAAGGTCAGAGTAGTGCAATATGCATTCACATTATCCAGTGACTTCATTGTATTAACTAGCGCTATAGTCAGTGGAATTAGCATATTTTACTGCCACAGTCAACCTTTCCAAATATAAGGAGTTTCTAAGCTCCCTTGCTAATTCTAATTAACAGCTGCTAATACATAGTAGAATTAATTACTCTGGGTTGTGTTACATTTCCCTATCGAGCCTCAACATAGACTGCTCCTGTGAAAAACTTCAACAGATATAGACATATCCAATTTAAATTTATACTGTTAACCATCAATATAAGGCAGGCAGTGAAGATGTCTATGATTACTGTAGTCTTCAGCTAAACTAGACAAGCTGCTTGGATGAGTGGTGAATTATCACTAGTAGATACTGCATATGATGAGCTGGATGAATGAAAACCTTCCTGAACCTTCTGCTATCTTTAATGTACACATTAAGTTATATCACATGTATTTTTTATTGCCATATTTATAGAAATGTAATGCATTTTTCCTAGAACAAGCAGTTCCCATTATTGTGAATGATGATGTTTTCTTCCAATATCTGTTACCTTATTCTGAGCTAAATAGGATAGGACCATGATAAAATAGTTGACCTGCAAGGGGAATGACACATTTCAACAGCCACTACCCTAAACCCTTCTATTACCCAAAGTAGGTTACAGCTTCACTATAACTTGGCATAGCAGATGGCATAATGTTTTGCAGTCCTATCCCAATTATATGGGCTATGGCTAAATTCTGACAATGGAACTATCAAAACTACCAGACATAGGGGGTTATGTAATAAAAGGCACCACGTAACCCATCAGCAGGTAGCATTTACTGGTCACCTGTTAAAACTATACATCTTATTGATTGCTATGGGTTACTGCCCCAGGCAAACATTGTGACTTTTATACAAAGGATAGGGTTTTAGGAAATTAATGATTCTCTTATTACTCCAGTATTGGGAACTGCAACATGCAACTTCCCAGGAACACAAATATCTACTGGGAACTGTGGAAATGAGGACTTTGTTCTGTAGTTTCACCTGGGTACCATGTCATGGATTTATGGTAGGAACAGGCTGGGATGGCATACAGGTATTAAGACACACTGTTTTGGTAGCTCTGACTGGCAGGGGGTGCAAAGGAACAAGATACTCTCTGCAGGCTCTATTGCAGGTGGTAAGGAAGGGGCTACATTTGCACCTGGTGGTGGGTTTTTAATCTATCACAGCCAACAGAGTGCCAGCATGAGTGCTTTGGCCTTATTTCTCTAGATAAATTTATAAAATCCTGCTTAGTAAATTCTTGAAAGTGTTACAGAAAAATCTACCAGACAGTTACTTGCTCAGATGAATATATTTGATATTGAGGATAAGGTTTCTAAATACCAGACCTTGGTGCCCTCTCAGCTCTAAATGCCAGTAGGAGCTAACAATTTCCACTTGCTCTTTCATGGAGCTCATTAACCTTTCCACTGTCCAGTTCAACATGTCTCTGCAGAAAGCCAAAGCTTTGAGTGGAGAATTCTGAAGACAAAAGTAGAATTCCAAAGTAGATCTTTTTGAAATCTTTTTTTAGGGGGGTTACAATCCCTGGTACACAACAAAAGGCTGAAAAAAACCCAGACAGTCCTAGCAAAAGTACTTCCAGCCTTATTTCTGATGCATCTGCTTTTTGAAGCAGGAATCCATTATGCCATGTAAAAGCAAGAATACCTGTGGGCCCATCTTTGATTTATTTTTCCCTAAACAGATATAAAGAATGAGGGCATAGATTTGTTTGTTCCATGGGTACTATTTGCCTGCAAGAGAAGAAGATTACTTGCCTAGATCATACAAAGACACAAAGGCAACAACACTTCAATACATTTATTATAAATCCATGCATTTTTGCCATACTAGCACTATTATATCTCCCACGTGTATACATGTATATTTTAGCATTCACAATGCACAAAGAACATTAAAACTATTCGATAAACATATGACAGGATGACATTGTACAAGTGAAAAATCAATACAGCTCTACAAATATTAATTAGAAGAGTAAAGTGGGTGTTATGTGCATTATTGAAGTATGCATAAGGAGAAATGCACCATCCCAAAGGGCTTACTGTATAAATGAGATCTGGGAAAGTTGCATGGGCACAAATAAATAATTTAATTTATAATATACCTGTAAGAGCAGAATCTTATGAATTGCTTAAAAAACTAGAAGATACTGAGGTAATATTGGTGGGAGTCTGGTGTAAGATGAGAGGAAGGGAGAAAATATTGGAGGTGGTAACTTAAAAAAATGGTGCCCAGCTGTCAATAGGAAGTGTGGGTGACTGTCCCCACATGAAAGATGATCATGATACTAACCTTTGTAATGCATTCTAAGCTATTTAGTTACCACTTCTATGTCACCCAAAGGCAGTGGTTTCCACAGTCTGGTGATGGCCCCCCTTGGAGTGTTTAGAGTGATGGTAGGGTGGGATGTGGGCCAGTTAGGGTGAGAACTGGGAAAATGGTTGTTTGCTGTCCTAGATACACCTGAAATTGAGCTTGAATTTCTGTTAAGCTGTGATTTGGGGGTGACTATGAATTTGATGTCCTAGATATTAGAACTATGCCTGAATGACTAATACGCCAATATTTCCCTTTTTGTGATTTTAGTCTTGCCTAAGCTACCATTCTTATTACCTTATTACTCCTTTTGTGTTTCACTGCTTTAAAATAAGCCAGTAAAGGGCACCAAAGCTGCCTCTCTTTGTACATCTTGAATGATGT
This sequence comes from Xenopus borealis, assembly GCA_024363595.1. NCBI lineage: Eukaryota > Metazoa > Chordata > Amphibia > Anura > Pipidae > Xenopus > Xenopus borealis. Next base: position 113,824,565 of record CM044435.1, read on the forward strand.
GGTATGAATCGGCATGCCAGGGAATACCTACGTCTTATATGCACTGTATATTGTTTATAGTTACATACTTACATAGTTAAATTGGGTTGAAATAAGAAAAAGTCCATCAAGTTCAACCCCTCCAAATTAAAACCCAGCATACACACACACACAAACACCCCTACACACTTTCACACAAACCATATATTCCCATAGCTATGTATTAACTGTAGAGTTTAGTATCAAAATAGCCTTTGATATTATGTCTGTCCAAAAAATCATCCAAGCCCTTTTTGAAAGCATCAACAGAATGAGCCATCACAACATCACCCGGCAGTGCATTCCACAACCTCACTGTCCTCACTGTGAAGAACCACCTACGCTGCTTCAAATGAAAGTCCTTTTCTTCTAGTCTGAAGGAGTGGCCTCTGGTGTGGTGATCCTCTTTATGGGTAAAAAGGTCCCCTGATATTTGTCTATAATGTCCTCTAATGCATTTGTAAAGTGTAATCATGTCCCCTCACAAGCGCCTTTTTTCCAGAGAAAACAACCCCAACCTGGGCAGTCTACCCACTTTATTTAAGTCTTCCATCCCTCTAACCAGTTTAGTTGCACTTAGTCTCTGCACTCTCTCCAGCTCATTTACATCCCTCCTAAGGACTGGAGTCCAAAACTGCACTGCATATTCCAGATGAGGCCTTACTAGGGATCTATAAAGAGGTATAATTATGTTTTCATCCCTTGAGTTTATGCCCTTTTTTATGCAGGACAGAACTTTATTTGCTTTAGTAGCTACAGAATGACACTGCCCAGAATTAGACAACTTGTTATCTATAAAAACCCCAAGATCCTTCTCACTTAAGAAAACTCCCAACACACTGCCATTTAGGGCTAGGCCAGACGGGGAGATTCGGGGGCATTTTATCGCCTGGCGACTTCTCGCCGCGACTTGTAGCCCCCGGAACCTCCCCGAATAGCCACTTCACTAAGCGCACTGGCGTTGCTTGAAAACGCCGGCGCGTATCCACACGGAGCGGCGCGCTTTTTAAAATTGCTCCAAATTGCCTCGCCAGGCAATTTGGAGCAATTTTAAAAAGCGCGCCGCTCCGTGTGGATACGCGCCGGCGTTTTCAAGCAACGCCGGTGCGCTTAGTGAAGTGGCTATTCGGGGAGGTTCGGGGGCTACAAGTCGCGGCGAGAAGTCGCCAGGCGATAAAATGCCCCCGAATCTCCCCGTCTGGCCTTAGCCTAAGTGTATAACTTGCATTTATATTATTTTTGCCAAAGTGCATAACCTTGCATTTATCAACATCGAACCTCATTTTCCAGTTTGCTGCCCAGCTTCCCAAATTAGACAAATCACTCTGCAAAGTGGCAGCATCCTGCATGGAACCTATAGATCTGCACAATTTTGTATACACCTGTGACCTGTGGCAATGTGCCTTGTGAGCAGAAAACTAACCTTTTTTTATTGCCCTTTGCACCTTGTTTTAGTAAGTCCTAGAAATAAAGTGCTAGTATTATCATATTAACTTTGACATTGATTTCTTTCCCTTGAGCCATTATCCCTGTTACTATATTAGACACTACTGTGTTGACTGTCAAGAGTAGACATAGTGCATTAGTTTGTGTGGTCCCCACTTTGAAATTGCTCCATACATGGATCTACCCTATACACATCTTTGTGTACAAACTGATTAAACACTCTGTCACAGGGAGGGAGCCAATTAGAGAAACAGAGTCGCACCTCAGTGTGAGATGTTACATACACAACATGTTACATTTTCTATTTTAGATCATGGTGCTTGCCTTTTGCATATTTTACTGCACTTTCCCAATTTAACCTAAATCAGACAGATATAAATCACAGTTTCTGCTTTCAGTCTAATCAGCTGTAACTTGTTCCTCAAGATTTTCCCCAGTGCTGTGCATTTCTGATGATCTTGATTCTAGCCCATTTTCTCTTTAGTGTTGCTTTGAAGATTTTCTTCCCAATCAGTGTGCTTTCATAGTGCATAAAATTAGCTTTTTGATAAAACTGTCTCAGATGCGAACATGGGATTTTGTTTATAGTAACACATTTCAAAACACAGACATTTTGTGACATTTGTTTCATAGTGCTTGTGCTTTTAGAAATGGCTCTGGCATTTAATTCCAAAGGTGCAAGCCAGTTGTGTGTACAGGGGTAACATGCAAAGAGAATACTGGAAGTAGCACCTGCTGGAGGCAAGTGTTATTTTCAGATCTACCTTGTGATTGTACTTAGCACCTTGCTGGAAAACTGGAGTTTTAATCCAAGAGGAGTCTGCCTTGATGCAAGGACATTTGGATGCACTTTGCACTGTATACTCCATTCTTAAATGAGTCCTAACTCTTCTGCAAAATGCTATTTGTAGTAACCTCTGCTTGTGAATATTTTGGTTAAGGGTTTCCCTCCGATTTTGCCATTTGTCTTATGATTCATTTTTCTGTTCCTGTTTCCACTTCCTGATATCCCACAGCTACAGACCCTTCCCAGAGACTATTATCTCCACTGTTACTATAGACACCATCTCTCCCTACTATACCTGCTATAACCCAAGAATACTGATAAAATAAAGTAATTTCTATCAAAGGGAGAAGAAACATTCAAGAGGTATAACTTTGATTTAAAAGTGAGGATACCATATGCAATAAAGCTGAATGTCCCTTTACATTTGCATAAAACTCCTGCTACTCTGAATGAACCTATACTGGCTTAAATTCTTAAAGGACATGTAAAGTCTACATTTTCCTACCATGAATATATATCTTCCCCACCCAAGCCCCATTATTTGTGCTGCATATACCTCCTCCATTTGCCAGCACCATCACATTTTCCTAAAACAAATAGCAGCTATTACACGGCAGCCATTTACCCTCTGACCGATCATCAGTAACACTGACATCTGAAAACAAGACTTGTATGCTGTAAAGTTCATGCAATGTAGAATGCAGGTGTACACAGGCACAACATACTTTGATAAAAAGTTCTGTTGAGGTTGAGCACTTTAATGGTTAAATATATATTAGATATCTTCGGATGATCGAAAATTCCGATTTCTGCATTTTGATCATCGAATATCGAACGATCGAATACATTAGAATGAATTAGAATGATTGAATATTCGATCATCAAATTTTGGCAAAACCTAAACCTATTCGACTGGCCAATTCGGCAGATAGGACCTACCGAATTGCAATAGAAGCCTATGGGAAGCCTCCCATAGGCTTCTGAGGCTAAGTCCTGATCGAAATGTACGAATCATTCGAATGATCGAATAATTCATTCGAATGATCGAACGATCGACGATCGAATAAAAGGGTAGCCTAAAACTATTTGATTAGCATTCGAAAATCGAATGCTAATCGAATATCGAGGGAAAACGAATATTTTTTGGGGAATAATAGTAAGTTTGCCCCTTAATGTACATTCATTTGTAAAAGTTAATTTTTTAGTGTCAGTATCACTTTAAGCTGAGTTTCTTTCTTCATTGGCTGTTAGACTGGAGGGTGTGTTTAGTAATCTGAGCTGAGAAAAACTGAGCATGCTCATAAGTCCACAGCCAAAGCAAATTCCTGAAGGTGGGGGCAGAGTGGGTTATATAAGGAGAAGGAATTCTAATTGATTAAGGGGATGCTGCAGCCTTACTGTTAACCCTTTAACAACCAGAATGGCAGGTATCTAAAGATTTCAAAGAGGTTGTTCACTGATTACATTTTTGTGGGGGCCGTTTTATATGTCCTTTAAAGTATATACACTTTCGTAATATGACACTTGGGGATCTTTAATGGCTAATGTTCTTTATCTGCTTTAAAACAACTCCTTGAAAGAAGCATGCAGTATATATATATATATATATATATATATATATATATATATATATATATATACATAGATATAGTGCCTGACATGATGTCTTCCACTCACAGCCACTAGCCACATAATTTTTATTTTGGAGCCCCCTCTGCCCCTTCTAAGTGTATAAATATGTTCGTTTGTATTAGGCCTTCACTTCCTGAGGACGGCTCACGTTCTAGAGCCGAAACGTTGAATAAGACCCATGAGTGCAGACCTTCCTATGTTTGTTGAATATATATATATATATATATATATATATACACACACATATATGAAACCCTATATCCAGAAAGCTCTGAATTATCTGTAGAAATTTTTCTTATAACCCATTTTAAGAAATTCATTCTATTTGAATAACTGTATAAATCATTTTTCTAAACATTATTGGAAGGTAAATTATGTTGGTGGCCATTTGTACAACTGAACAAATGTGACACAAATGATTATTGTACTTCTCGCCCATAACTACCCAATCTGGATTCCCTCTCATAGTCAGTTTACATGTACAGGTACAGTATATGCAAAAATGGAATCATAAATGCAATGAAAAATTCAGATAGACATAGATAATTGGCTTTCTAGAGTGAAGGAAGGAATTAAATGAGGCTTGTAGATTACCATAAATAAAAGATGAAGCAGCTTGTCGGATTAAATAATCATGAGTCAATATACAAAGGTCAGTCATATACATGATACTATTTTATATCATATTGTTCTGTTTAAACATCATTTTATAACTGATGCAATTTAGATTCAGAATAAATTGGAATATGTTACAAATATTTTTTTTTACATTAGGCAATGTACATAATAGTAATACAGTATGTGCTTTTCCAGTCATTCTGTTATCTTGTGTTAGGGAGCTGTTAGCTGGTTACCTTCTCATTGTTCTGTTGTTAGGCTGCTGGGTGGGGGAAAGGGAGTGGTAGATATCACTCCAACTTGCAGTACAGTAGTAAAGAGTGATTGAAGTTTATCAGAGTCACATGACTTGGGGCAGCTGGGAAATTGACAAAATGTCTACCCCCATGTCAGATTTCAAAATGAAATATAAAATAATCTGTTTGCTCTTTTGAGAAATGGATTTCAATGCAGAATTCTTCTGGAACAGCACTATTAACTGATGCATTTTGAAAAATGACAGGATCCCTGTAAATATTTGAATTTTTTGCCAAGCGCGATAATGTTAGAAGCAGGGTGCCAAACAAAATTACACATACTCCAAAACCAAATCCTAGGAAAGCAGCTGTAGGCATCCCCGCTGCCCCACTAGACCACCAGGTACTGTTACACTTCATCTGTTGGGGAGGTGCTGAGTGTTGTATATCAAGACCATCTGGAGGAAGGCTTTGGTGTCATTCCTGTTGTGTCAGCCACAAATGTTCACATTTATTTGTGATAACAACTCATCCCTCCCCTCTACCAAGTAAATACACAAGACAGCCTGTCTTGCTGATGGATGTGCTTGTCTTTCATCCAAAACGATAAATAGCCCTGTTACAGCTCAGTCTCTTAAGGATCCTACATCAATTAATATTCTACACGTTACATACAACCTTGTTAATTAACCATGCATTGTAAAGATGAAACCCCGTAAGAAGACTGATTACTCTTTAACTCTGCTGATTTATTTCATAGAAGAAAAGACAAAGGAAGGGTGAGAGGGAAAATGGAAAATGTGTGTGCCCATTGGCTAAAGCATAGCTTACAGAAATCTGGGTTGAGTTAGTTAAGTTAATTATTAACAGAGTGATTTATGCAATTTGGGGTTTAGCTTAGAGATATTATACCAATATAGAGGTACATAAGTCCACTGGCTGTGAAGATCCATGTCTTCTGAGTTATTACCCAAGCTTAATTCTAGCCATGGAGTATTTGTCTGCCCATTTGATTGTGAAAAAAGAGGGAAAGTAAGGAGTGAGCAGATGGGAAATCAAGTAAACATCTACAGCAGCTTACGCCCAGCATGTGTAGAGCTATAAACACCAGAGTAGGGGGCAACCAGAATCTAAAAGACATGAAACTCAGCCACATGTACATCTTGAGATGCAATATTAAAAAAGCTTCATACAATTCACTATATTCATAGGCAACACTTAGGAGGACAGCACAAAATTCTACATTTACCAAGTCTAATGCATACTGAAGTTTGCAGTGCCCAGTAATTGAGTGTTGCCACTTGTACAGATGAGTATGCATTTACTTTCTTATTTAGGTCCTTCGGAACAACGTGTCCATATCTTATTGATACTGAGGGCTGCACAAGCTTTTAGAAGAGATCACTTTGCCCAAGCATGCTGTGTATCTTAGTCCTGTGGGCCATAAGTTGATGGTTCACATGAGACAACTTCAAGGACATAGACTGTAATAGAACTGATTCCATAGTCATAATAATTTAGACATCACATTTAAATTTGCATTACTCAAGTGGTGTAATCTAAATTTGTTGAATTTTTATTCTACTCTTCTTTTCTCTATAGGAGGTGAAATCCATTGTCATTATGGGTGAAGCTCAGGACTCCTCCTTCCTTCTTGTAAAGATTTTAGAAGATTTAGACTCTAAGCAAAACTCTGTCTCCTACCAAGACCTCTGTAAGTCCTTGTGCGCTCGGTATGACTTACCGGAACTGGCCAAGTTGCGCAGCCTTCTGTACTACACAGCATGCCAAGATCCTAGCTTTCCAGCAAGCCTCTTTCAAGACAAGATGAGAAATGCTGCAGAAAATCAGCAGTCCAAGAAAATAATTGCTGCTGCCGATATAGTTACTATATTTAATCTGATACAGATGAACGAAGGCGTTGCCAAAGACAAACTGCCTATTCAACAGCAGTCTAATCGAAAAGAAACTATAGAGTCACACACTGATGGCTACAGTGGAACAGATTTAGCCCCTCACAAGGAAACTCAGAATACTAGTAGGAGTTATTCCATAACTAGGAACTCCAGCTGTCATAAAGAAGAGAGAGAAGGGTGCCACACCTTTCTCCCAGAAACAAATTTCCTACTTGGTGTTAAAAAAGATGGCAATGTTAGAGCAGGATCCTTGGACAGACTGCAGAACTTAGACTCCTGTGAAATGCAAAGTACCTACTTCCCTAGCCAGCCATTGTCTGAGCCAGAATCTTTGCCACCCACACCAAATGAGGAACCATTTAGGCTCTCATCTTCTAGTGGTCAAAGGAGAAATATTTTTAAGGACGATTTCCATAATGTGAGACTTTCTCCTACCCTGAAAAAGAATGAGGGTAAAATAAGCCCTAAGACTGTGTTCTTTAATCACAGTTTTGAAATGCCTTACAGTTCCCACTATCTGAACACTGTTTATTCTACCACAGAGGATTTTCGTAGAGCTAAACATGAGAGTTTAGATGATCTTCAGGCCTCCACTTACTTTGGACCATCTACTGGGCCTGGATCACAAGACCTGAAAAGAGTTCCAAACAAACCAAAGCAAGTTACATCAAAACCGGTTAAGAGCTGGAGCCTAAACAATGAAGAGGTGCCAGACTTTGAGCGTTCTTTTTTTAACCGAAAAGAGACACATTTTTGTTACCCTAGCACTGCCTTGGTACAGAGCAGTAGCTTTGCATCAATTCCAGAGCGACATCATTCTTTCTTACCTGAGCTAGGATTAAAGGCTAATGGGAAAAAATTTTGTGAACCTCAAGATGTGGAAAAACAGGAGTCAGTGAGGAGATTTAGAGAGAAGAATACAAAACTTCCTGCGTGCCAGTTCAGTGTAGACAAAACAGAAAGTGTTGGAACCCAAACAGAACTGTCCGAGGCCAAAAAAGGAAAGGATTCTGTTCCTTCTAATTGTGGTCGGTATACAGAGGGAAGGGCTCGTAACCAATCTGAGGCAGATTCTGAAATCATTAGTGATGATATCAGTGATATATTCCGTTTCCTAGATGATATGAGTCTTTGTGATTCTTCTGGAATCCCTCAGTCTTCCTGTTACAATAGCAGTGGCTCCTTGGTTCAAGTTCCCAGATTAGAACCTGAGAGCTCTCCTGAACACAGTACTAACAGAACCAATAAACCAACCAAGGGCTCTCGGACAGAGACGGGGGAGGAAGAAGAGCTTAAGAGCAGTGTGAGGAAACTTGTTAGGAGGATTGGGGAGATTGAAAAGAAATTGGAATCACTTTCTGGTGTACGAGATGAAGTATCTCAGGTGCTGGCCAAACTAAATATACTGGATGAGAGAATACAGCCCCCACCAGACAAAATGAAAGGTGAAGCTGAGAGTCTGTCTCACAACAGTGATGTAATAAATAGCACCAGAGCCTCCCCCAGTTCATTTCATGATAAAAATATCCACTATGGAAATGGGGAGAGCAAACCTGAGTGTTGTTGCTCTGGTATCAATAATTCCAGTGAAAGCCTTCGAGTTAAAGCTCTGAAAAAGAACCTCTATAGTCAGAGAACAGTACGCTCCTTAAGTGAGGAAATTTCTTCAAGTGAATCTAAGATAGGCAGTGCTTCACATGACTGCAGGTCTTGGGCATTCCCTAAACAAACTAGCATCTCTGAGGAGGACAAAAAGGACAAAGGGGCTCAGAACAGCAAAGACTGGCACCGCAAGTCTAAAGAGGTAAATTTTTAATTCACAATCCCTTTGCAATATACAAGCTATTAACCCAAGGTCACCATTACAGTCACTGGGTGTTCTCTAAATGCCACTTCACACATACATCTGTAAAAGCTCCTGTACATTCACAAAAGACTGAAAGTTTAGAAGTTTAGCAAGAGCTGGAGGGCAAGTGGTTGCACGTTATCAGTTTAAAGTGAGATCTTCAAATATGTCTGAGGCCCATGAGAACAAGAAGCTTATTCTGAGGCCCATGAGAACAAGAAGCTTATTCTGAGGCCCATGAGAACAAGAAGCTTATTCTTATTTGAAAAAGGTGCCTGAGCAGTTATTTCTGACAACTTTTGAACAATATGAGATAGGTAAGGTAAGGCAGGACTTGCTTAAAAAATGATATTAAAACATAAAATAAATAAAATATCTGTTTACATTACAGGTCTAGATGGCAAGTTGCATAAATAATGCTTTCCTTGCACTGCATATGCTTATGTGATTACTTTGGAAGTGGGAAGATATTTAATGGCCTAAGTTAACCAGCAGGCTATTAGTGGAGAACACATATGAATATTCATGGTTTACATATTTTTAAACCATGGCCATTTAGCAGACGATCTTTACACCCCAGTCACAAATATGCTCACTGTATTTGGCTCTTTAATCCAGAATTTTTAAACACATGAGTTAGATTAAGTTACTTCAGAGAATCAGAAAAAATATAGCTTGTTTTATCCTACAGTATTAATGCTGCTATTGCTTCAAAAATTATGCAACTCTGAATGAAGGACTTTATTTAAAAACTATATATTTTATACTAATTACATAAAGTACAGTTGAGATTTTCAAGTACATCATATACAGCCATAGATAGGTTTATAAGTGTTGCTTTTTACAATGGTCAAGGCACTGACCTATAGTTGCCACGATTGGGATAAATACTGTGCTAGTATTCCAGGGGATAGAATATGGTCTGGTTTTCAAAAGGCTGAGGAAAGATTTCCTCACGGAGGAATTCAGAGATGGCATGCCAGAGGTAAGGAACAGCAAGAGAAAAAGCTTCAAGAAGAAAGATGGCAGTGGGTGTGTGGTGTTGCAAAAAGGCAGTTGCTCTGAGGAATGGTATTCAATAAGGGATAAAGTGAGTCGAGGAAGAGCAGGCCATACTTGTACCGATAACATGAAGTTACAATTTTCACTATGTGGATGGAAGGCTGCCGATCCTGACCAATATCTAGATAAATATATAACTATAGATAAAGGTCAATTCTGGGATTGCGCTCGTTTGAAAATGTAATAATTAACATAATGTGCCATTTGTATAGTGCCAACACATTTTATGCAATGCTTTACATAGATATTCATGCCAACAATCTGCCTTTGCACCATGTCATGCAGTGCTTGGTATATCAGAAGATTATGAAGCAAAGTAGAAGGTTCAGCCAGGTCATGTCTTGTTTCCGGCTCCCTTCTTTGCCAAGACGGAGCATGCGCAGTGATAGCAGATCTAAATCCATTGTTGCTGTACATGGCTAGTGGGTAGGGTTCATATTTATCATGGCCTGCTCATTTTAGATGACCGTCTGGCACTGTCTTGTTATTTTTGTTCTGCTCCAGGCTTGGCAATGTCTTATACAAGTACCTCTGGTTTAATACACCTAGAGCGTACTTTCTACCAGTTATAAAGTAGCCTAAGCTTTCATACCACATAAACTCCCACTTGTGGCATATTAATTTTGCCATAGTAAAGCATCAGACAGTAGTGTTGATACATTGACACGTCATTAATAACATAGATTATACTCTTTCCTCTACATAGTTGCTAGTACTGGCATTTCCACACTCGTCAGCCTTCAGTGCTAAGTCTCTGTGTAAATCGCTAAGCACATCAGGAAACTTCTATTGTTAATGGCAAATATTTTTGTTTTTGCTTTCAATCCTGTTGGGTTTCCAGACCACTTTTGGTCAGGGCTCCACACTATGTCACAGTTACAGTAGGTTTTCAGATTTTATAAACAACTCTTAATAATAAATCATGCAAATATTTCATGTTCAAAACTTTGAACTTAGGGTTTGTGTATGTTTTGTAAACTGTATGTGCTGTGTTCTTTAGCTTTTTCTAGTTTATTCTTGCCTTTAACTTTTGTTATTACCTTGTGTTCTCTAACCCCTCAACCTGTTCCTCTGCTTCTTCATTTTCCTTCTCTGTTCTTCCTTTTTCCTTGGCATTGCTATTGTTATATGCTTACCATTCCCTTTTCTGTTATTGCCCTTTCTCTGAAATGTTTTGTTTTCTTATGTATTCCACTTCCCTCTCCTTACCTTGTCCCATCGGACTGCTTTTTGTGCCTTTGTCCCTTTAACGTTCACTTTCATGCATTTTCCATTTCTAATTTCCCCAATGTCCTCTGTCTCCTTTTTCACATTTATTTATCCCTCCTGTTGTCCCGCTGCTTTAGCTTGAGAGATCTGTACTGTTTGCTTAGGCTTTTCTTTGCCTGTGTGAATAAATAATTGTGTCCTGTTGTGTTGCTGAGCTTGGTGTGTTTGTTGGCAAGGAGTATTGTATGAGAATAAATTTGCAGAGGAGTGTCCATTGCCAAATAGTAATATAGCATTTGTAGATCATAGATTTTTGGTTTCAAGTTTTTAAGTCTTATTAACAGCCACGTAAGCATAAGGCATAGTGATAAAGAAGGGCTTTATTTTCTACAAATTTTGTTGTCACTTTGCACAGGTGGATCGCCAGCATGAATTACCTCATCTCCATCGGATGCCCAAATCTCATAAGGATTCATTTATGGTGGAACAGGTGTTCAGCCCCCATCCATACCCAGCATCTCTCAAGTCACACATGAAAAGTAACCCTATCTATACGGATATGCGTCTGACAGAAATGGCAGAGGTAAAACGTACCCAGCCATCATGGACAATAGAGGAATACGCACAAAACTCAGGAGAGAAAGGGAGATTGACAGCGCTCGATCTGCAGGTCAGTGATCCAAATTAGCTTTCATACACACAATCCTATGTAAAAGACAAGGAATGTCAAATTCACTGGGGATGGGGTGCAAATTTGTTGGGTTACCCCTTTAAAGAAAGATCCTCTAACTCAACTCATCCTTCAGAAAATAAAGACACATGGCGGGATGATGGGAAGTACCCCCAGTTGGTACATTTTTTTACATAAAAGGATTGCAAGCCTGAGGACCCAGGTAATTAAATTCAATGGGGGTGAAATTAGCACTTTCTAGTGAATTTGACTTTCCTTGTCCTTTAAACAAACAATCAAGACAGTACCTAGGCTAAGATCGCAAAAATCCACATTAAGGGCCAAACATTCTTACTGAATTATTAACCCTTAAATGTTTCTTAGTAGAATTATGATATGGTGCTTCACACTATGGAATGAACCCTTATCTGGAAAACCTATGGTCCCAAGCATTCTGGATGACAGATTAATACTAGTAAAATAAACCATATACCCACAGTTCTATTACTCTATATACAGTTTAATCACTGGACTGAGTACATAGATCTATCAAGCAGTTGTTGAAGGAGGAACATGTAATGTTCTCAATATTCTATCATCAAAAGCAGCTGTATGTGGGTGCAGCAAAACCTGGGTTATATATATGGAATTTTGCTTTATCCATTATAAGTAGAGTAATATACAGAATAGCTGGTGCTCAGGAGTTAATCAATTCAGAGATTACGTGCAAATATATTTTTCATAAGAATCTGACTCGCATGACTTGGGCCTATAGAAGTCTGATGCTTACATATTTAAGCACTTTTATTCCCTCTTCTGAGTATGTTGTGCATTAGTCCATTCAGTTGAAATCCAGAGCACCAGCTGTATATTACTGACAGTATTTTCTGCATCCTAGTCCTCTCCCATTCTGTTTCTCGTCTTCTGCTTTTTACTTATAAATGACAAATGTGCTTAATACAGCGTTCCAGAGATTGGTGTTATGTCTGTGTTGATAATAGGAAAAACCCTTCAAATATCATTGGAACACTATAGGGCACATATACTAAGGGCCGAAGTGAATTTGCAAATTAAATTCGATTTTAAAAATTCGAATTTCAAAGTAATTTTGGGCTAATTCTAAAATTTGAAGTACTGTTCTTTAAATTCCTTCGAATTCGACAATTTAAAGCTGCCGAATTGCCATTTTAGCCTATGGGAGACCTCCTGGCACCTGTACTGGAAGCCTTAGGAATTTCAACGATTTTACCCAAAATCGTTCGAATCGAACGGTGCATTGGAACAATTCAAACGATTTTTATTCGATCGAAAATGGATCTATTCAATCCATTTTCAATTGAAAATGCCATTAAAAAAATTTGATGGTTGAATTACGAAGTTTTTTAACCTCGAAATTTGACCCTTAGTAAATCTGTCCCTATGAGATATAGAGCTATTTTTAAGAATTTTCATCTTTTACCTTTGATAAACATTCTCCCTAGTGACATTTTGGGGCAGATTTACTATTATTCCCCAAAAGAAATTCGAATTCCCTCTATATTCGATTAGCATTCGATTTTCGAATGCTATTCGAATATTTTTAGGCTACCCTTTTATTCGATCTTCGATCATTCGATGATCGAATAATGATCATTCGATCATTTGAATGAATTATTCGATCATTCAAATAATTCGTAAGATTCGAACGATCGAAGACTTCGATCGAACGAATCCTATTCGATCAGGACTTCCCATAGGGCTCCCATAGGTTTCTATTACAATTCGGTAGGTCCAATCTGCCGATGTAGGTAATCGAATAACTCAAAAAAATTTAATCCTTCGCTGATCAAATGATTGATATTTAAATCTATTCGATCGTTCGCTATTCGATGATCGAATAAGCCAAATTTGCATATTTGACCAATCTCATTTTTCCTACGATCGTTGTTAGATCGAACTTCGATCTGTTCATGTGAATTTAGTAAATCGGCCCCTTACTGTACTGGCTGACCTTAAAGGCAGGTCTACATGGACAAACCTTTACGCTCTCTCATCAATGGACCCATGGCTTCTCTTTATTTATTTCCCTGCCAATAAATGATACACTGGCAGATATGGTGCATCAGTAGATTCAATTTTCAAAATTGACCAAACCAACTGGAAACTGGTCATAATCAGCGGGGCTGTCATACACGTATCGAAATTTATGAAACCGAGTTCTGGAGTTAGCAGAGACTAAAAAAGAAGAAATATTTGTTGTTATCCCAGTAAGGGCCAAACTTGCTGAACGGGGATGTTTAAAAAATTCCCATGCAAAACATGTACTTAATGATAGGGAAAACAAATATGGCAGAATACAAAAGTTAGGTAGCTGCCATCTGGTGCCCTTGCGCTTACAGTGGTTTGTACCCCAGGCCCAGAAATGACTGGACAAGATACTGACACTAGAAATCAATAGGGATGGCGCGAACTGTTCGCGCTCGCCGGATGTTCGCGAACGTCGCGCGACGTTCGC
>CM044435.1:113850947-113867681 GCA_024363595.1 Xenopus borealis
AACAAAGCTGCTTGAGTTCTGCATGGCTGGTAAGTAAGGCAGGGGCTCCCCCTGCAGTTTCCCTGCAAGAAGTTAGGGACCGCCTGACAATTCCTATCCACAGCACTAAATGAAGGGAGAATTTCACTGCATACAGTCAGGTTTCTTATAAAAACGGTAGACAATTTTTTATGAAAGTATATCGGAGATAGATTTTTTTTTTCATTAAAGAAAGTAAAAATGGGATTTTATTTATTTGCCTTTCCTTGCCCTTTAATGCTGTGGGCCTTTGACAGTTTATTTTAAGGGTTAATTCTGGAGGTCACTATAGCATTTTATGTTGGAGTGGTCAACATTTCTGATATTTGACTACTATAACTAGCCCTGTGCTATGAGAGCCAGAAAAATGCTAGCTCCCAATAAGAAAGAAGTTGGACAGCACTGCCAAAGAAGACTTGATGGTAAATGAATGATTTTTCATGTTGCAGATACCTTTAAAAAAAACCCAAAAAACTATTGTAGAAAAATAATTTATTGATCTTCAAAGATTTTATACTTGTAACAATTTGCCTTTTGATGTTATTTAAACAACAAAGTGGTTTTGCTACTTTGCAATAACAATCTATGAGCTTGCGGGAGGGCCTGCTCATTCTCTGCATATTTTAATTGCATTTTTTTCCTGCTTTGGTAATGAATTTTAAATTAGCATAGTCTTTTAAAAGAATAATTAAACATGGATGGATTATTTTCAGTTTTAAAATTCAAATCATTTTAAGTCAATTTGTAAGCACTTCTTGGTCTCCAGCACAGAGGATCTCATCAATTTCAATGTCGTTATTATTTACAGGGATGGATTCACAAAGCTGCTCTTGAAATGCCAAGGCAATGGTATATGGTTTGGCACCAATTTGCTTCATGTAGCGCTCTAGGAAAGTATCATAATAACCTTTTCCTCGTCCTAAACGGTGACCTTCCTTGTCAAATCCAAGGCCAGGAACCAGCACAAGGTCCAAACCCCCTGTAAAAATGACAGCATTACATGGTTACAGATTAGACTCGCATACACTTATAATGTACATACTGTAATTCCCATCTTATAACACACCTGAACATGAAAATGTGGTCCCAAACTAAATCTTAACTAGCACTGATAAACTTCCACTATTTCTGTCTTGAAGTAAAAATCAGATTACCCCAGTAACTACAAGCAATGCAAAGTAACAACCAAGCATTAAAAGAGAAGTAAACCCTGTAGAAAAAAAAAACTCTGTACCCACCCACGTAGACCACACTACCTCCTCCCCCCAGGCTAACTGCCCCCCCCCCCCCGGAAAATACCCCATACTCTATTCTTACCCCTCAGCAATCTCGGTCAATTTAGGCGCATGCACGGTAATACCGATCTCCCAGTCAGCTTACTGAGGACACGGAAGATGGATGGCGTCAAAAGTCCTCTACCAGAATCTGCGACTAGAGGTAAGACTAGAGTATTGCCATTTTCTCTGGGGGTGGGCAGTTAGGCTGGCGGGAGGAGGGAGGTCTACATGGGGTGGGGGGTTACAGGGTTTTTTCTACAGGGTTTCCTTCTCCTTTAAGGCCAGGAAATCCCTCTATATTAAAAGCACTGTAATGGCAGAAAACTGCACCAGACAGGGGAACTTGCGAACAAGCGGCCCTCTTCCTTCCTTCTTTGTATGGGAAGTACTTGGGGAGATTGAGCTTAAAGTCAGACTAAAAATTTTTTTTTTCGCCGTGCCTGGGTTGGAACTAGAGGTAGGCAGAAGAGGCATGTATCTGGGGGGGCACCAGGCATATACCTCTTCTTTTGCCTACTCTATGCTCCTCATGTCACTGCACGTACACGCCTTTGCGCACACATGCGGGGGAAGAGTGAGATGGCTGGCTGACTTGGCCCAGGTATGGTCGGCTGCTGGATTTTTGATGAAGAATAGAGAAAGAGGATCACTCGCAAGTGCCCCAGGCTGATGCAGTATTCTGGTAACAGTAGTACGGTCCAGGGCATCAGGTAAGTCATCACAACCTGGGGGGGGGGCTATCATTTGCCACGCCCCTTGAATTGGAGCTTTCATTCTCCTCTTAATTATGTAAATTTCGCTTTATTTCTTTAATGTCTGTAAACAACCTCAGCATGAAGTTTTAGTATTGCCCCCCCAAGTGGCTTAGTAGTGATTCTCTTAGTAGTGAGAGAGATTCAAACACTGTTGAAGTGTGAGACCGATAATATGACATCAATATAAGATTTGGTGCTCTGGCTTTGCAAATTGTGGTGAGCATTTATGTTGTTGTGTGATTAGCAGTTGGATACTGGTGGCAATACTGTACTTGCCATTGTGGTTTACAAGGAGAAATCTGCTTGCCCTAAACAGTTGCCCAGAATTCCTACCTACAGGCTACAAGAAAAAAAAATCTCCATGGGTTAATTTGGCCCCGTCAGACAAACTGGCTTGCCAAAAATTGCACTAGGGTGACTTGTGCTGATCAAATTTTAATGCCGTTGCTACAGCTGATATTTCTTATAAAGGAAAATTCTGTTTACTAAAGATCCCCAGGCACATATTTACGTAGGGTGGTAATGAGCTGAATGGAAATGTACACATATAGAAGCAGCTCACCAGTTGATAAAGCATCATCTCTGCAGTCTCCTTCAGCTGGCTGGCGAATGTTCCATGTAGTTACTGGAAGTTGGTTGATCTCATCCACTGAACTGAGCCTCACCATATCCATGTGATTACTTCGTGGTCGGTAACGTGGAATAAAACATGCTTTGCCTTGTCGGAAAATATCATGTATAACGTCTTTAGTCTGAATCTCATCGGCCATGTTTAGAAAGACAGCAACCCGCTGAGCTGCCTGATACCTTTTATGTGAAAGTAACTGCAAGAGACAGATCACGGCAAAAAAATTGAATAACCATTGGCAGGTGAAGGGGTGTTTTTAATAATGAATGGATCACGTAGGAGTTAAATGAAGAAAGCCAGCGTAGGTCAATAGCTAGTGAACACACAGAGGATAAAGGAAAATCCCTGTCAGTGAATTCCAATGTTTACCTGGAAAGACCTAACACAATGCTGATGTATCGGTTTAACAAAACCCCCAGGTAATTGCCTTACGGCATTCAATAGCAGCTTGATCTAGAAATACTTGCTTTCTGTCTGCTGTAGTTGGAAGATTGGCCTTCTTCAGGAAAGGTAGCCACAGACACACAGATATGGTACGAAACAAAGTTTCATGCAATATTCGGTGCATGTATGTCAAGAGACGATGTAAAAGAGATCAGCAAATGACTTTACTTTTAGACCTGTTGTCTTGTCAATCGGCCAGGGGATACTGCTGTAGCATCAGATAGAAGTGGAATTCAGGCCCAACCAATGGTTATGTTTATAGCAAACTTAGGGGTCTCTTGCACACTCTTGTGATGTAATTCTTGAGTATACCAAAAGTAGCCCTGGGTACCAGATGGCAAGTCATTTGCCCCAAGTAAATATCCTGGATCAAGAGAAACAAAATCCTCTTGAAAAAACTTGAATTGCTCAGCAAGGTCAGTCAATAATTTTGCAGTAGTCACAGGCTTCTATCCACATTTGGAGTACTAACTCCCATGATCATTTTTAACCACTAAAAGAATAAAAGGGCCACTAAATTCCTTTTAACTGCAGTTGTACAGCAATGTTATTGGCTGTGTCACATTCATTATCTAGCTCTTTATATTACCATTCTGTTTTTGTAACCCCCACTTCACGTGCCTCTACTTTTGTGCCTCTTTTTCTTTCTCTAAGCCGCATACTTCACTTTTTTTTCTCTTTACACCTAGTTATCTCATGAGTTTGCTCATAGTTTGTGCCTTGGCAGAGAAGTTACAGAGGAGGATTTTGCAAGCGGGGCTACTGAGCAGGGCTCTATCACTATATTTAAAATTGTTCTGTAAATACAGAAGCCCAGTGTAAAGGTGGCCATACACGTGCAGATAAAGCTGCAGATATCGGTCGTTTAGACCAATTTGACGGTTTATCTGCCCGTGTACAGGGGATTCTGATGGGTCTTCCCGATCAACGAGCCCATTGCCCTCGTTGTAATCAGATTGTTCGTCCATAGGACTGAATGTTCAGATTAACCCGATATAGCCCTGCTGTTAGTCGCATATCGGGGAAAGATCTGCTTGTTTGGCAATGTCGCAAAACGAGCGTATCTTTGCGTCTATGGCCAGCTTTATACTTGTGCAGGGTCTTATAATGGTAGTATGGTATAAAATGCTGGCCAAAAGTAGGTGTGCACCATGATTGGACAGAATGTCTGCAGTGGCCTAGGTTTTGTTGAATGGGTAAACTGTACTGGTGAAAAGGTCTATCAATCAGCTGGGTAGACTAAGGGCCTATGGAGAGGTCTCCTGGAGGGCTCATTTGCAGGCTAGAACCTAAAGAGAGCTCACTGCAACAAGCTGCACTGCAAAGTATCTCACTGCCACCTATGGTCCACCTGGAAGATTGCAAGCAATGGAAAACGGAGTGTAGCTGTTTGAACACTACTAATCGTCTCAGATAGGACTCACGATTATAATGTGGATAATAATATAACTGGATTTAAAATAAATAAGAAGTTGTCTCCAAACCAATTTCAACTGGTGCGATTTCTAAAATGTATTTTCAAAATGTTTCTTCCTCTTTTATGGACATCGCAAAATGTTTGCCTCTCCAGAAATTTTCTGTGCAAATATGTTTTTGGGGGTGGTTACTGTGCATCATTCCTATAATATTAAAGGGGAACTCCGACTTCCAAATCAAAATTTGACAAAGATGCCCACATAATACAGAAACCCCTAATATACCCATCACAGTTACCAGTTTATTCAAAAAGTATGAATAAATACCATTTTATATGCTGCAACCCAGCTGTTTAACAGTTCTCTTTCTGCATCATTTGAAATCCTGGCAGGGAAGGAGGGACTTAAACACTGATGTTACAATCATAACAACTCCTCCACGGCTTACATACAACATGCAGGAACTACATAACCCACAATGCAGCACTGTGGTGTTCCGTTCCTAATTGAAATCACATGTGCAGTGAATTGTGGGGTTTGGAGGACACATGCTAAGGACAGATGGCTGTTGATAAAAAGTAACAGTAAAGTAAAGTAGTCAGAATGATCAGCTGGAGAGCAGGGGGCTTGGCTTTGATAACTTTCAGAAACTATTAAAAACCATGAAAAGTCTACATATTTTTAAATTAATATTTGTTATATTGCAAAGTTGCTTGAAATTATGCTTACTTTTCAAAAAGCTTTAGTTATTCTTATGTGGAGCTCCCCTTTAATAATAAAAAGAAACCCTATATGAAAGCCAGAGGCTATATTCTGCTTTGCTCAGGTCATCTACAGTTACTGCAACTCCCTGTGTAAATATCAGAATAGACCACCTTATCTGGTTTCTATAGAACATCAGCAGCACAGTGAAAGCCAATAAGAGAGGAGCAGCATGACAGTGACTGGCAAAATAGCTAGGGTAAAAACTACACGTATGGGTCAGATTTTATCTGATCTTACCATCCAACACCACAAGATTTGTAGAATCCTAAGAAATCAGATCCCCCAATAGTTAGAATGTAAAATTTTGACCCACATGAATACATCCACCTTGTAAGATGGGTTTTGTCGATCAGAGACTATACGATTATCCAGAAAGCTCCGAATTATGGGAAGGCCATCTCCCATAAACTCTATTTTATCCAAATCCAAATTTTAAAAAGGATTTCCTTTTTCTCTGTAATAATAATACAGTAGACTGTACTGGATCCCAACTCAGATATAATGAATCCTTATTGGAGGCAAAACCAGCCTTATTGGGTTTATTTAATGTTTAAAAGATTATCTAGTAAACTTAGGTCATGAAGATCCAAAATACAGAAAACATCTGTTCTCTGTAGGACCCTAGGTCCTGAGCATTCCGGATACTACAAAATCTCCCATTGAGTTTAGCCGTTATATATATATATACCTTTTATTGGCTAACATATAGATTTAATCAAAAGGACCCATGGCCAAGTGACTGATTTTTTTTTTTTTTTTTTTTCAAAGGAATTGTTCGGTATCAAAGTAAAAACTGGGTAAATAGATAGACTGTGCAAAATAAAAAAATGTTTCAATATAGTTAGCCAAAAATGTAATGTATAAAGGGCTGGAGTGACTCAAGTCACTTTTCTTGGTTTACGATGACTGGTTACCTGGGTTACCAGGCATTAACCAATCAGTTACTTGAGGGAGGGCCACATTGGTCATAATTGTTGCTTTTGAATCTAACCTGAGGATCAATTGCAAATTCACTGAACAGTCATGTCCCTTCAAGCCACTGACAAACTCAGATTTAGTGAGCTGAAAAGCAGGAAGTAGTGTTCTGGCTATTATATTAGACATCCAGTCACTCCAGTTTTTTCAAAGCCTATTTACCCAGTTTTTATTTTTACCCTGAACTGTTCCTTTAAGGCCAGGATTTCAGTGTTACTTAAAAGCCCCAGGCCAAGGCACTGACGGCTACTCAAGTCGTTGGGCCCACCTTCAACACAACTAGGGTGGGCCCGTCTTCCCAGACCCCCCCCCCCACAAAAGGCCCAGGCAGGGGCAAGGGTCTTCAGGCTCTCCTTCGCCTCATGGCTAGGGAGAGCTCCTTTACCCGCCGAAGCTTCACCCGGCCGAAGCTTCACTAAAAAATCCTTGGCCTGGCAGCAGAGCCACTATAGCCCATGAGTAAAGTCCTGGACAAATGTGATAAGAGACTAACACACGTGCAAAAAAAAAAAGAAGTGTTATAAAAAAGAAGTGCAAACAAGTGCCATTGATAAGTGCTTTGGGTGCCGTTAGGCTCCAGCCTGGAGGCCATGGCCAAGGGTTTGCTGCTGTTTCAGCAAGCCTGGGGGCCCAATCACAGGTATAAAACCAATGGTGGTAAATGATGCGTAACCTGAGGCCTTCCACCTGTTGACATTAGGGTGATAATTCATCCTGGGACTTTTCAGCCCTTATTTCATGTTACTATTTACAGCAGGGGTGTCCAAACTTTTGGCTTCCCTGGGCCACATTGGAAAAAGAAAAATAATCTGGGGCCACACGAGATACACAAACACTTTTGATTTGTAATAGTAAAGAAAATACACATAAAATAACTACAATACCAGTTGGATCTATACATTGTAATGTGGGACACCTGGATATTACAGTAAATTGACTTATTATTATGCTATTATGACATTTCCACAGGAACCAAGGGTTTCATGCTGGGCTGCATTCATATCTATCCTGGGCCGCAGTTTGGACACCCCTGATTTACAGTGTATAGGAATACTGTACACCAATAAATAAGCATTGGCAAGTCATTTGCAATCTGAGCAGAACAGCAGCTATTAAATTTGCTCTCTCTCTCAAAAAAAAAAAAAAAAAAAAATGTTGCCCTGCTTATTTGCATGTAGAGCAAGGGCCCCCATTCAACACCCAGTGAACAGTAGCTGGAGGTCTATGTTGGACGCTCTTGGTATGTTTGTAGTAAAAAATCAAGGAAAGTGGTATGTTCCATGGATTGCTAATTTGTTAGTTGTATTACCCCAGGCCACTGTTCCAGGGTCCTTTAACTTTTAGTATGATATAATTTTATATACATAAAATACTGAAAACAAACATCTGATTGGCTGTATATGTCTCCAAGCTTTAACTGTACTTATTGCATAATAAGCATGCTAGAAAAGGTTGCCACCTGGCCGGTATTTTAATGGTGGTTGATCCCAATGTTATTAATAGGGAAAAAAGATAAATACATAGGAAGGCTGGTATTTTTTTTTAGAAAAGGTGGCAACCCTAATGCTAGGTATTTAAATGGGTTCTTTACTGTTTAGTATTAAGTAGAGAGTGATATTCTGAGGCAATTTGCGGTTTGGTTTTCATGTTTAATTGTTTGCGGTTTTTGAATTATTTCGCTTTTTATTCAACAGCTTCCCAGTTTGCAATCTTAGCCATCTGGTTACTAGGATCCAAGTTAACCTAGCAACCATGCATTGATTTGAATAAGAGACTGGAATATGAATAAGGAAAGGACCTGCAAAGAAAGGAGCAATAAAAAGTAGAAATTATAAATTTTTAGCTTAGATAGGGGTCAGTGCCCCCCCCCCCCATCTGTAACCTGGAAAGTCAGAAGAAAAAGGCAAATAATTAAAAATCTATACAAATAGATAATGAATGCCAAATGAAAAGTTGTATAAAATTAGCCATTCTATAACATACTAAAAGTTAATTTAAAGGCGAACCATCCCTACAAAGCCTATTATAGCGCCCCCTGACGGTGAGATATATATTTCAGCGCACGACCAACAGATTGTAGATGTGACTCGGACATAGCAAGCAGCAGCAGACTGTACAGGAATAACTACAGCTGAGTGGTGTGCCAATACACGATTAAAGATGCCAGACATTCTTGCACACTAATCGCTAGAAATAGCGCACGCACCTTCCTGGTCACAGCCTGGGACTGCCTCAACTTTTCGGAGTCATGCAAAGCAAGCAGTCGCTGCTTCAATTGGTCCCTAAGAGCTTTCTTAGCAGCCAGCACCGACGCCATCATTGCACATGTGTCACATGCTGTCCCCGACTCCACCCACAAATGTAGAGTGAATGTGTTAAGTTATGTGCCTGTCTCCCGTGTAGTTTGCAGAGAGCCGCTACTAGGGACGGTAAGCAGCAACACCTCCCCCTCTTCACACAAAAACAAACTAGTGGGAAGGATTTCATGCTTTACGTCACCTTATCGTAACTACGGGCGTGAGATCACCGTCAATTCGCGGCCAATGACTTGGAGCTATTTAGGTGGGCGGAACAGGAAGCTGTTTCGAGCAGGGAAAGGGGAAAAAAATAGAAAAAACTAAAAACTTCACTGTAGCGGAAGATAGATCTAGAAACCGGAAGTAAGTAAAAAAAGAAGGAAGTGGTGATTGACACCGGCAGGTATCTGGCCTCGAGTGACAAGAACTGGGCAGCCGAAGCGGAACAGACAGCATAAGACTTCAATAAAAGCAAAGGCACAGGACGGAAAGAGAGGCCTCCCCTACGGATACCGGTGAGTAACAGGCGCTAGTTCCATAACCCCTCCCTGCCCATGGCCTGGGGATGTGTCGGACAGAAATGGAGTTTAACAGCTGTAAAGCCGTAACTGAAGGACCCTTGGGTGGCATCTCTTTATGAGGTACAGCCTGTGGCCTTCTGGCTGTTGTTGAACGTGTCTGTGAGAGAGATTGTTATTGGAGTGTATGAGATTTTTGTTGGTGTTTGAGAGATTTTTGTTGGAGCGTATGAGAGACTGTTGTTGTTGGGGTCTATGAGAGACTGTTGTTGTTTGGGTGTATGAGAGACTTGTTGTTGTTGGGGTGTACGAGAGACTTGTTGTTGTTGGGGTGTACGAGAGTCTGTTGTTGTTGGGGTGTATGAGAGACTTGTTGTTGTTGGGGTGTACGAGAGACTTGTTGTTGTTGGGGTGTATGAGAGACTTGTTGTTGTTGTTGGGGGGGGGGGTGAGAGTTAGTCTGAATTTCACCTAATCTGATATGTATTGCAGGTATTTGTGCCGCTGATAGACCTGATATAAAGACAGACGTTAATGTATTCTTATTTAACAAAACACTGATACAAACAGAAGCATACCCTGCTTGTATCAGACCATGAGGCTACTGGGGGGTTGTGGAACCCAGATTGAAACTGAGCAATATGCAACATAGACATCTATTCATACAAATTAATCTTTTTTCCAAAGTTTGCTGGGCCTTGAAATGATTTTGCTGCGTGGCCCTATATCTTCTAGCTATGCTATTCCATACAGATATGTGGCAGGGCAATCTGTACAGCATAACCTTTAACCATATGGTTAACAGAGGCTAAAGTGAAATTAGACTTTATTAGTTTAACACATATTTATAAAGTGCTAACTTAGTCCGCTTCACAGTGCAACAAATGGGTTCATACATTGAACATACAGAAAACAACTGATACAAGAGATAAAGAGGACCCTTCAGCTTTCTTTATTTGGTTAAATGGGTAACTGCTGCACTGGCTTTAATTGTAGCCAGGGCACTGTCTGCAAAGCATTTATATGATCTCTCTCTCTGCTTGCGTGGGTTTCCTCTGTGTGCTCTGCTTTCCTCCCAGACAACAAAAATAAACCGGCAGGTTAACGAAGGAAATTAATAATTGCTGAGGGAGGGGGAGGCAATTTGTTAGGCACCTCACCACAATTGCTGACCTCAGAACCCAAGCTGGCACTTTTCTTCACTGAAAAATGCACAGGTCTAGTGAGTGCTGTGCAGCTGTATTCTTAACTCTCCCGGTGAAATATTGCGTCTACTGTATGTACGCAAAGTCGAGGAGAAAACAAATGTACGGATGAAAAAAAATGCAACGTTTGCTCTTCAGCACATGTGCATTTGCCCAGGGCAGTGACAATGATGCCCGGGAAAGAAAATGGCGGTGGTGGATTTGGATAGTATACCAGGCCGGTGTGTTTTTCGCAATGAGGTGTTCTGGTCTGGTGTCTAAGATAAGCAATTCTAATCAGCGTCTGTGGTGGGGGGGGGGTTACCTTACAAATAGTTGTGTGCTAATGTGATAGTTACTTAGATTATAAACGTAATTGGAGCAGAGACTGTTGTGAGTAATGATTAAACGTGTTGCAGGCTATGGGCAAAATCTGCTGTGGGTTTGTTGCTCCCTGGGACGTCTCCTTCAGATACTGTGGACATTCCATATATAAATGCTGATCACCAGCTGTTGTGTGAGAGGAAGCAAGTAGCTCTCCTCCTCTGTGATGTTTTTAAGTGACCAGTTGCTTGCTCAGCATGTTGGAATCTAACACTAGCAAGTAGTTAGCACTTCACTTGTATGTAAAAGATTTCCTATGTTGTTTTAGCTGCTCTGTTATTTTTTTTTTACTGTATTAATAGCCATTTTACTGGTTTTCCCAATGGTATTAGGATTGATTGGAATGATTTGCACATCTTAATTAGGCTGTCCATACACCGTACACTATGGTGTAAAACAGTGCAGTGGATGAGTTTACTGATTTCAGGTTTCCCACTGGTTCTATACAGCTAAAAGAGATTAAAACTAAATACAGTAAAAATGGCACAAGGCCTTTTTTTCATTATGTTTTTATGTGGATCCAAAGCCATTGGGAGACCTGTAAACAAAGAAGCCTGTTGCCCCACACACATGGCCTTAGAAATGCACACAATATTATGGGTGAAAAGGGTGGGCGGTTTACTGTATGAGTGAGTATTGCATTTCTATTTGAATATATAATAAGTACTTTATACACCAAGTCACAGGTAACACAATACACAAGGAAATGGGCAACTCTTCCTAAGCCATGCAGTTTAATACTTCAATGCAGTGCCGTCCAACTGGTGGCCTGCAACTCCCAGTCCCCCCTGACCTATGCTCCCTGTGTGCCATGCTCCACCTGTCCTTTGCTCCTTGTGTGTCATATTCTGCTTCTCCTATTCTCCCTGTGTGTGCCATACTTTGCTTTCTCTGTGATGCCATACTCTGCCTTCCCTGTGTGTGTCATACACTTTCTGCCCTATGCTCCCTGTGTGTGCGCCATACTCTGCCTTCCCACATATGAGTGATATCCCTGCAGTGAGCACCAACCATTTGGTTTGTTTTGGTGTGCTACCACCATTAATATGAACATGGTCTTAAACACTGTAGTGGCAACAAGGGTGTGGCTTAAAGGACCAGTAACATCAAAAAATGAAATTGTTTTAAAGTAAAAAAAAATGTAATACAGTGTTGCCCTGCACTGGTAAAACTGCAGTGGTTGCACTACTATTGTTTATATAAATAAGCTGTTGTGTAGCCATGGGGGCAGCCATAGAGAAAAGGCTCAGGTTACACAGCAAATAGCAGATAAGCTCTTTAGAACATAATATTATCTGTTCTGTAGAACATAATGCTATCTGTTCTGCATTACTCATCCTGTGCCATATAGTAGTTTTTCAATTTCTGCCATTGCTACACAGAAGTTTGTTTATATAAACTATAGTAGTGTTTCTGAAGCAAACACATCAGTTTTTACAGTGCAGGGCAACCCTACATGATATTGTCTTTACTTTAAAACACTTTCATTTTTTGGTGTTACTGTTCCTTTAAAAAGGAGAGAGGTCAGTACTGGCTTCCATTATCAGCCTTCCACCACGAAGACCAAAAAAAATCCACATAAGTTGGACAGCACTGCTGCTACACACTTTGTGGCTATAACCCATAATTATACAATGTGATTGTATAGGGTTGATCTTTGTTTGTGTGTATTTAATAATAACTTTACCAGTTTGTATCAGAATTCAATGTGGTAGAGAGTAATGGTTTGTAATGGAAACAATTTAGGGTGTTGCAATATACACAGATAAGTGATGTATGTATCCTATTTTAGCCTTTATGTGTCATAAACGAATATTTCACCTCTGACTATGTACCGCCAAAATAACAGAATTAATCATATCCTCTCTTAATTCTTAAACCTGTTGCTATGCCCTTTGCACACTAAGAGTTAACTATGTTATTGTTCATCATCGATAATCTTTTAATTCTTAATATGTCACAGAATGATATGGTAAATATGCGTTAAGATTGATTTGTATGTCCAACTCCCTTTAATTTCTACAGATAATTATGTATTTAAGATTACAGGTATGGGACCTGTTAACCAGAAAGCTCTGAATTACAAAAAGGCCGTCCATTTTATCCAAACAATCCAACATTTAAAAAACGATTTCCTTTTTCTCTATAATAATAAAATAGCACCTTGTACTTTTATCCAGATTAAGAAATAATTACAGTAGAACACCCTTTTTACGTTTTTGAGGGGTTTAAAATCAGGGAAATGTATTATGCATAATAAATAGGTGGGACCACAAAACAACAATGTAAAATGCGGGAAAACTTAAAATCAGGGGATGTAAAATGGAGGTTCCACTGTCATCCTTATTGGAAGCAAAACCAGCCTATTGGGTTTATTAAATGTCTAAATGATTTTTTAGCACACGTAAGGTATGATGATCTGAATTACTGAAAGATTCATTATCTGGAAAACGCCAGGTCCTGAGCATTCTGGATAACAGGTCCCATACCTGTATTAGTGATCTGAATCTGAGAAAATAATATTGCTGTTCAATTTGCTACAGGTATGGGGTGTAATATTCTAAAAAATTTGAAATGTGTTGGTACCGGTTCCCATAGGTCCTATTTAAACAAATAGTTTTGGACTATTTTTGCTGATTCTGATAGAAAATCCCCTTGGCCAGCAAACTAGCAGCTGCAGCATGCATTATTATATGACTACTACATTCGACTCTGTTGCTTGTTAGACCTCTCTGGTAGAGATTTTATTTTTATGAGTTGCCAAGCAAGTGAGTGATAGCACATCAAGACCACTGCAGCAGCAGCACAGCTGTTATTGGATCTCTCCTGGTCGACTTAAGCACTTCACAAATGTTATGTGTAGCCAGTTTGCCAAGTTGCTGACACCTCTACTGCTACTGTCTAAATAAAGAGAGGCTTGCCCACATGTACATGAGAAATCCTTCAAGACACAGTATAAGCCACTGCCATCCTGCTAAATGCTTATACATTTGAAGTATATAGATTTGCAAGGGGGGTCACTTGCAAGGAGTGAGAGAGTTCAGGTCCAACACTATGTTAATCATAAAGAATACAATGGCTGTAGTATGTACCTCTAGTGAGGTAACGTTTTGGCTATTATAGTATAGCCGTCTTCACTTCCTGAAGACAGCTATAATATTATAGCTGAAACAAACCTCAGACATTGCTGTTGCAAGTCCTGTGAGTGGTTTTTGCTTACTATATGGGATTTGAGGTCTTTAACCGGCACCCAGGCATTCAACATAATTGATTTGAGTGCGCCAATTTGGGTTTATTGAGAGTAGGACTGGCCAGATATGTGTGTATCTATATACATATACACACACACACACACACACACACACACACACACACACACACACACACACACACACACACACACACACACACGGTTCAGCTTGCCTGGGTGCAGTATCCACATATATCTCATACATACAAAAGGACTCTCAGGACTTTTATTAACGAAAAAGACTAGAAAAAGAGCAACGTTTTGGCGCCTCCGAGGCCTTTCTCAAAGTGACTTTGAGAAAGGCCTCTGAGAGGCCGAAACTTTGCTCTTTTTCGTTAATAAAACATTATTTAATGTTTAAGTCCTGAGAGTGCTGAACTTTTGTATGAAGATCCACATTACGTAAAGAACCATTATCCGGAATACCCCAGGTCCTGAGCACTCTGGATAATAGGTCCCATACCTGTACTTTGTACAAAACTAGTTGCATCAAAGATCTAATTCAGCCCTAATGGTAACGTGTCTCATTATATCAAGACCTAATATTTGAGGAGTGAACTGAAAGCCTCTCGGATCATGTATGCAGCTATTGCCTACACCAAGCTCTATGTAATATAATATATTCCTATTGCATTCAGTCGCTTTTGCCATGTTGCTCTCATTAAATTAATAAGTGAATCTATTTTTGTTTACAGTTGCATGGTGGATGATTATGGCGCAGGAGACAAACCACAGCCAGGCACCGCTACTTTGCTCTACAGGTTGTGGCTTCTATGGTAATCCTCGAACGAATGGCCTCTGTTCTGTGTGCTATAAAGAGCATCTACAGAGGCAAAACAACAGCGGTGGGAGAAATAGTCCTCCAGGTAATGTCTTTCTACATTTTATGTTGCAGGATTCTTTTTTTTTTTTATTTATTTATTTTTTTTTTTGAGTCTTGTCCCCCAATGATAAATCTATGGCACTCTACTATCTGAAGCCTAAAGCTCTGGCTGGTACTAGCCTGTCGCTCTGCATACTGTTTTCCAGACAATTGGTTATAAAGAGAAGACATTTTGCAATTTAGGATTTATTACTGCTAAGTAAGGCTTTTACAAGAATCCAGCCTTTTATAAGTTGGGAATGCTGACACTGGTACCTCTTCTACAAGTCAAAATGAAATCTGCTAAAACAGTGCCTTCAAACAGTGCAGCTTTGAAAATCCTGTCAGACGAGGAGCGCTTTGGTGTGGTAATGCTATCCTCGTATCCTTTGTCACCAAGTCCCACTGTGGTATCTGATATTCAAGATTTGGATCAGCCTGCTTTGGCCCTGCATTTGGCTGGCCAGAACAGGAACAAATCTGCTCATATGGCGACTGCTCCAAATGAGCGGATTTGGCCCTGTTGTGGCCAGCTGTAGGCTGCTTGAGTGATTTTAGGGGCTGCAGATTTTAGTTTAGAACTAAACCCTTAATTAAAAAAACTCTACTCCCACCGTAGCGGTTACCCCTGGTAAATGCCCCTAATTCTTTACTTACCCCTCAGTGCAGATTCAGGGCATTGGAGTACACAGGGCACCATCTTCTTCTCTTCGTTAATCTATGGGAAGAGAGTGGTGTATCTTCTGTTTCACGACAACTGCACATGCACCGAAAGTCAATGAAATTGCAGAAGCGCCTGAAGAAGACCCGAAGACTACTGAAGAGAAGAAGATCGCGCCCGTGAACTCTAATGCCTTGAATCTGCACAGAGGGGTAAGTAAAGAGTTGGTAACAGCTAGGCGGGGGTGGGGGGGAGCAGGGGGGGGGGTTATGTAGGGAGTAGGGTTTTTTAATTTAGGGTTTAGTTCTCCTTTAAAGGAGAGAATATGGCTGCTACATTACTACAACATGCTTTTGAGGACCTTTCTAGAATATGGATGTCATCCATTCCCTGAAGTGTTTGTACTGAGTCAGACTTGAGATTGCTTCTGTAATAGTGGACACTTTGCATTATTGTGTAAATGCATGTATTTGTTTCAGTTGTCTCAGTAGGAAGTGGAGTGGAGGTGCCAACCCCACAGAATGCAGAGAACTCGCAGTCGGGTGATGTAGCAGAGCCTGTGGCTCCACAGACTACACAGGCCAGGTAGGTAGTTCTAAGGCTTTTAGAATGTATATAGCAGCTTTGTCAAATCTATATTTCCCATCTTAATATTGTGTCCATAAATCTGCTTAGCTTGTTGCCACTGTTGGAAACTGGGTCGTCCTCTTCACAAGCTGAAAATGCAGAGAGCAGAACTACAGATACAAAAGAAATACCAGGTGAGAACTGAAAGTAATTACGGGAAGAAGAGACAGTTAGTCGCTAGGCGACTAAATCTCCCCAAATCTGCCAGTGTATCACTACACTAAGCAGATTGACTGAACAATTATATGGTAAGGTTACTCATCCCAGACTGAATAGCAGTCACTGCTAAAAGTTTAGCTCTCCAGGGAGATGTTGCTGCATATATATCGCTTGTTTGTTTGGGAGTAAATATTTATTGGTTGCAGGCTCTGGCACGGACCAATGGGCTGTCCGTGTTTTTGATCTATGGTACCCCAAGAGTGATTTTTCTTTTTCTCCTTTAACCTTTTCTCAGCTGCCACATCAGACAGTGCACAGAACTCATCCGAGGAGCATGACCGCTCTCCTGAAAAAGCCAAGCTGAAAAAGAACCGTTGCTTTATGTGCCGCAAAAAGATTGGACTCACTGGTTTGTAACATGCAACATAAGGGGGCAGATTTATCCAGGGTCGAATTTTGAATCAAATTTTGATTTTTGAATTAGAATTTTGAGTTGTTTTTTTTTTTTTTTTTTT
>CM044435.1:113883793-113974573 GCA_024363595.1 Xenopus borealis
TAAAAAAAAAAAAAAAAAAAGTTGAACTTGACGCAAGTCTTTTTTCAGCCTAACTTACTATGTTACTATGTTACTATGTAATGTGATGGCGATCTACATCCATAATAGCATTGTTAGCATTCTTAAGTATTATATTGATTTGTGAGAGAATTAATTATATATGACACTCAAAGGCAAGAAATAAACTAAAATAAAACCGCAATGGCTAGAAATAGGTGCAACTGAAACTATAACTGAGAACAAACTAAGGAAATGCAATTTCCTGTTTATTAATTACGTTTAATAAACACCTGGGATGGGCACCTATAACGCTCATGCTTGTGACCTGTGTTTTTCAATAGAAGTGGGTTGATCTATTTACCTTGGTTCAGAATTGCAATTTGTGCATTTGAATTAATAACTAACCAGACTTCTGCTTTCATATTCTAACTTCTTGTCTGATTTTCTAATCTGGTTGCCACAGCTTGTGATTTAACAACCATGTGAGTAAATTACGGAAATAAGAAACTTTCTAAATACGATCAATTAAATATTTTACATTGTTTCTGAAATAATCACTGTTAACTATCCTGTTCTCAGCATCTGTTTCTCTTCATGCTGAGGTTGGGTGTCAAATAGTCTGACAGTTAGATCCAGGGCTGGAACAAGGAGTAGGCACGTGCCTAGGGTGCAAAGCAGGGGTGGTGCCAGGCACGCACGTCTCCTACCCCCTAGTCCGGTCCCTGCTCGATGATCTGGCTGGCGTGTGTGGTCTGCAGTGAATTTTGGTTTCGCGAGTACGCCTTTTAGGCACATGAACGACTGCTTCTTTTCGTCCCTGCTTGATGATCTGGCCGGTGTGTGGGGTCTGCAGTGTATTTTGGTTTTGCGAGCACACCTTTTCAGTACATGCACGACTGCGTCTTTTCGGCACATGCGCGCCTGCGTCTTTTTGGCGCATGCGAGCCTGTGTCTTTTCAGCCACGTTGTTGGGTGCTGAGACCAGCCAGGCTGCCTAGGTCGCCTGGTGGGTTGGCCCGGTGCTGGTTAGATCCAGTACATCTTATGCAGGGGGTTCCTTTCCTAGAGTTCATTCAAATAACTGATTCCAGTACAAATACAATTTAACAAAATAACTGGCTTTTGCACAAATTTGGCATGTAGAGAAACAGGAGTTCTGGTGATTTTAATAGAGTGAGCTCTAATACATCTTTTAGGCAAAATGTGCCCCCCTATAAGATATATTGGATCGAACTGTCAATGAATATCTGACACCCAACTGCTGCATGAAGACAGAATGAAGAGAAACAGATACTGAGAGAGGAATAGTGAAGCTGACTTGTTTATTTTAGAAACAGTACAGAATATTTAATTGATTGTATTTAGAATGTTTACTATTTCAGTATTCTGAAGCTTATATTAAATTTTAATTCGATGGTTCCCCTTTAATAATTACACTTGCAGCATGAGGAATTTATACAATAGTGGTTTAAAAGCACAATTTGCTGTTGTGCAAATATGAGCCATAGCCCACAGCCGTGACTTTAAATACAATACCTTTATAAGTTTAATTGCTTTGTACCATTGTACTTCCTAACAGAATAGCTGGGGTGAGTTGTTGCAGAGTCCTCTCCCTTGGCCTGGATCTGTGAAACAGCCAGATGTGTCTGAATTTGGGGAGCTAGAAATGAAATTGGACCTTTGCCCTCTGAAATAGGCTGAGTCATGGTGACCCTGCTATTGATTAGTGAAATGCTGGGGGTGGGAGAGCTCACTGCTCCAGGATTGGATGTTAGGGAGGAAGCAGAGCAGGCCCCAAATTGCTTTGCTGTGTGGCACATCTGGAGTTCTCTGTGCTAGTCCTGGGAGCAGCTCGACTCACAGCAGCCGTGCCTCTGTCTCTCTATCTCTGCAGATCATGTCCTTCATTCAAGTGGAAGCAAATTCCGATTTTCCCATTCAGAACCTCCCTTATGGAGTGTTCTCAACACACGATGAGGTCAGTATGAACCTATTGACAGTCACTGAACTTTGTTTTAATACAATAACTAATGCATAGTGTACAGTTTAAAGAAATGTGGGCCAGGGATAGGCAATCAACAGCATTCCAGCTATTGCACAACTACAAATCACCTCATAGGCAATGTGTGTAGGGAAAGATGGGAACAGCTGCAGTGTGTGTCTGTTAGAACCTTTGGGTAAATGTAGTGGCTGGGCAAATATATTATTTATTGTGCCTTTTGCAATATTCTACAGGTATGGGACCTATTATCTAGAAAACTCCAGGTCCCAAGCATTCTGGATAATATAATTGGGATCTTGATACCTTAATGGGGTAGTTCACCTTTAAGTTAACTTTAATTATGTTCTATAATAGCTAATTCTAACCAACTTTTCAACTGACCTTCATTTTTTCTGTTGTATAGTTTTTTAATTATTTGCCTTCTTCTGAATCTTTCCAGCTGACCCATCTGAAAACAAATACTCATTTATTGCTACTTTTTATTACTCATTTTCTTCAGGCCCTCTTCTATTCGTATTGCAGGCTCCTATTCAAAGCATTGCATGGTTGCTACGGAAATTTGGATCCTAGCAACCAGAATACTAAAATTGTAAACTGGAGAGCTACTAAATAAGAAGTTAAATAAATCAAAAACAACAAATAAAAAAAAAATGAAAACCAATTGAAAATAGTTTCAAAATATGACCGTCTACATCAGACTAAAAGCCTTTCAGAAATTCAGAGCTTTTTGCATTATGGGTTTCCAGATAAACAATCCCATACCTGTACAATATCAGAAAAGGTATTGAATGTGTCTAGCAGCATCAAATCAACCAGCAGGACAGTCCCTTAATTCCCTAGAGAAGTTAAGTCATTAAATGCAGTTTCTAGCCAGGCAGCACCTGCTGCATTTGTTTTTAAAGGGGGTGTGAACCCCAACATAACATGTTCCTAATGAAAGAAATTTCACTTCAAAGCACATTTCCAATACACATTGATTAACTATGCTTCATTTAATGTTGTGCTTTTCTTCACTGCTGGTTGCGGCTCTGGAAATAATGTAGCAAAAGTGAGCCTTGCATACTTCTTCCGAGGTCTGTGAATCTGCGGGCTTCTGCCAAATTGTTTACAATATTCAAACATGGTAATATGGAGAATAGAAAGAGATTGACTGTTTAAATATAATTGCATTTAAAACCAATGAAAATCTGCAATTCATTTACAGTATATGTTATCATTTCTTAGAACCGCCTTCTCATTTTGGGATTACATGCCCTACAGTATATGTGAATTCTGTACAGGGTTACCTGGATTAATGAATAAGGATGTGAATGGATGCATGGAGAGACTTCTTTATTGTGGAAAGGCAAATTTATATGTTTGAAAGTTTAATTACAGTGTGCTAGTAAATTATAGTCTATACTGAATTTCAAAAACAATTTTTAAAACCAATTCATATGTTTAAAAAGCCCACTAATTCATGCTAGATTTAGTAGTGGCATTTTTTTGTGGCTCCCATGGGGCTCTCTTATCATTAGATTCAGTAGGCACATTTGTATCTAATTTTTTACTATTTAATTATATGGTATAGCAAACCAACCCCCCCCCCCAGCATTCCTTTATTTGCAATATAAATAACAGAATAAAGGCAATAAAATCGATTAAATAACAGAAGATCAATAAGCAGCATAGTTCTTTGTTGGAATCAATTGCAGTAGGTAAGTAATGGTAATCCACCAATAAAAGCCGCAGACAGACCGAGTCGGCATCTTATTGGCCCTTGTGTGGGGCCATCCGAGGGGCGTCCCATATATATATATATATATATATATATATATATATATCAATTATCTCCAGACCAGCACTCCCTGTTATAAAAGCTAATTTACCGTACACCCCTCCCTTCACTGAAATAGCTTGCTTTGGAGTATGGATATTCACTTGAAAGTCTATATATATATGTATGTGTGTGTATTATTTCTCTTTTTTTTTTTTTGCAGCCCAAACATAGGATAGGTGTTGCAATTGGTAACCAAATCTTAGATCTAAGTATCATCAGACATTTATTTACTGGGCCTTTTATGTCTGGGAATCAAGATGTTTTTGACCAGGTAAAGTATTGTATGATTTGTTTATCTGTGGCTCCATAACGGCTACTGCTCCATTGTGTTGTGTTTGTTATGCTCCACATATATGTTTGGTTGGGGGGTGATGTAATGGTCTTTTAAAGGAACAGTAACACCAAAAAATGAAAGTGTTTTAAAGTAATGAAAATATCATATAATGTTGGCCTGCACTGGTAAAACTGCTCTGTTTGCCTTAGAAATACTAGAAATACTTAGAAATACATGTTTGTCTTCTGTTTATTTTAAATTTGACATAAAAATATTAAGATATATTAAGATATTTTTATTGTATGCACAAAGAATGTTAAAGGTATATTTTATACATGAGCTATAGTAATAGTGTCAGTTGAGCTCTGCTGTTAGTTCCCTCTAACTCCTTCTCAGCTATATGCGCAAGAAAAAATCTTTTGTGCTTGGTTTTTAAAAACTCTGGACTCAGGTCAGAATTAATAAATAATAATGTGTTTTCACACTAAATATTATGTGCGCACCACAAATTTGTGTGCATGAGCGCATACCTTAGATGGGGATATTGCTTATTAGGCCCTAAAAACATGCATAATATTTTCTGTTCCTCAGCCAGTCCTCAACAGCTTTATGGCCCTTGGGCACAATGCATGGCGAGAGGTGAGACAGTTTCTCCAGAAGCTTCTATCTGCCTCAGAACCTTTGCTAAGGGACAACATGGAGCTGCGATCCAGGTGAGGCCCCATGCAGTAGTGTGCAGGGATAGACCGCATTAGCCATTTCAGATGCTTTAGATCTACTGTTTGCAGCATTCCTATCACAGTTTAAATGATGTTGTGTTAGTTGCCAAGGGTACCTTCATGCACTGCTGATGAACAATATAGCACTTGTAATGTGTCTTCTTTTACTATCATAACGAGGACCATAATAATTTTATCATTTTAGGCTATTTTCTATTAAAACAGTGAAATCTAGGTCACTTGGGGAGTATTCAAATATATTGTGTTCTAAGAAGTGACAGTGGTCAGTGCCTAAGACATGTGCCTTTGGTTGTAAGGAACGTTACCACTCATATGTTTCTCTCTCCACATGAAATGTGCTGCAATTAATTCTTATAGCATTCTAAATAAATGACTCTTTGCTTTTAGGGCATTCGTGCCACAAGCTAAGGCAACCCTTCATCTACCAGCAAATATTGGTATGTCTATTTTTTCTAAGTATCTCCAGCTTCTGGTTATAAATCATTAGGTTATAAATCATTAATCAAAGAGAAATGTGGGGCTGATGTTCTAATTATCCAAAGTGATTCAGATAAAGGGTAATAAAGTCTATGAGGTCCTACCACAAGATCTTAGAAATCTGTGGTAGGTGTGAGCGCAAATGTATGAGCCAGAAGTTACATTATCTGAAAGTCAATGAGATGGGCAGTAGTTTGTATAATGAGAACTTCCTTTGTTTACCCATGATTGAAAATGTATTGCATTTAGATATACTGTATTTTTGATTGCCCAGCTTGTGGTAAAACGAAATGGCTGGCTACCAGCCAGGAATTAGCTTTTAAGTATTGTGGCAAGGAAATGTATCCTATAGTAGTTGTGGCAAGGAAATGTATCCTATAGGGATCTTTTGTCATTGCTAGGGGTGCATAGCTTAGGGCATTGGGCCTTGTGTGAAAGAGTGGAGATGTGTGTGTGTGTATGCTGGGTTTTAATTTGGAGGGGTTGAACTTGATGGACTTTGTATTTTTTCAACCCAATTTAGCTATGTAACTATGGCAATGTTTGGCGCAGACTGTACTCTGTACCTTAAAGGGAAACTGTCATGGGAAAAAAATGTTTTTTCAAAATGCATCAATTAATAGTGCTGCTCCAGCAGAATTCCGCATTGAAATCCATTTCTCAAAAAAGCAGACAGATTTTTTTTATATTTCACTTTGAAATCTGTCATGGGGCTAGACATGTTGTTAATTTCCCAGCTGCCCCAATTCTTTAAATGCAGAATTCTTCTGGAACAGGACTATTAACTGATGCATTTTGAAAAAAAAAAATTCCCTTTTTTGCCCGTGTATGGGTGTCCTGAACGATATTGTGTAAGTCGAAAAATCTCACTGGCACACAGGATAATAGCAGCAGGGACTGGCCCTTGCTAATGTTGTATTTTGCCAAAGTGCGGGTGTATCGGAGAGCCAGGGAGTGCAAGTGTGGTGAATTTCCCTGAACTATATCGTGGCCAGATATTGCTCGGCAAGACCCGTCGGAAGGTTTGATTTTTTCCCTGACCAACCAGTTGGAGCTCCTTGCCCTCATTGTAAAAAAAAAAGTCATTATTTCTGGTGATCTATCTGAAACCAACTAGTTGTTTGAAGGTGAACAACTCCTTTAATATATTTTCCAGGGATGCACTGAATCCATAATTTTTTAATTAACAAATCCTCCACTAAACATTTGGACAAATACTGAACCGAATCTACATTTTAAAAATTGAGAAAAATAAAGTCACCTTTCAACTAAACATATACAACTGGGGCAACTCTGAAAGCTTCACAATGTGCTAGGATTCATCTGAATATTGAATTTGTTGGATCCCTAACTTTTGTTTTCTAGTCTAACTCCTTTGCTTTACTTCTAGGGGATTACACAGACTTCTACTCTTCCAGAGATCACGCTACTAATGTAGGCATTATGTTCAGAGGGAAAGACAATGCACTGATGCCAAACTGGTGAGTGTAGATGAGACTATGAGTATAAAGTCCCAAAGGGTCCAAAAGGGCCCAAAACGTTGCCCTCTTTCTTCACGGATACACATGGGCTAAATAAAAGCACCTACTTCACTGAGCAAGAAATTGGGTGTGCTCCTGGATTATTTTCTTTATGTATCTTTGACCCCGGGCAAGGGAAGGATCTTCTGGTTTGAGCACCCAGCACTTTCAACAAGTGGAATTCGAACAGGTAGAGCACCCAACGATCGTGCGGTATGAGTATACAGTATTTGATGTCTGCGACAACTAAAGTTGTTTCTTTAGAAGGGAAGAAAACAAATGATATACACTGGAGATTACTTAGATGTGTTAGGTTGTGTTGCATTATAATGATAAAAACAGCTGCCTAATTGTTAGTTTAACTTATGACAGTCCCTGCTTGTCTTTTCAACAGGCTTCACCTTCCAGTGGGATATCATGGCCGTGCATCCTCTGTGGTGGTATCAGGAACTCCAGTGCGTAGGCCAATGGGCCAGGTTCGACCAAATGATGGTACAGTTTCTAAGCACTTCGGCCAGGCGAAATGGGACCGATTCACCCTTCACTATTTTTAACTAAATGTCCACACATTCGGGTGTTGTTTTTCTGAGTGGAAAAATAAAAACGAATCCACGAATTTGAATTTAGATAAAATAGGCCTCCGGTGTTGAATCCCACTTATCACATAACTTCTTCATTATCACTAAAGAAGTTAAAAAAAACTATATTAAAGGGTTTTTTCACCTTTCAAACACTTTTTTCGGTTCAGTTGTTTTCAGATTTTTTCACCATAAACAAAA
The DNA here is from genome assembly GCA_024363595.1 of Xenopus borealis. NCBI lineage: Eukaryota > Metazoa > Chordata > Amphibia > Anura > Pipidae > Xenopus > Xenopus borealis. The sequence continues at coordinate 113,891,405 of CM044435.1, forward strand.
TCTTTATTTTTTACCTTTTTCCAAAAATTGAAGTTCATGTCTCTAGTGACTCAGTCTGGCAGCTCAGTGATACAGAAGAATTCTGAACTGTTACAATTTTCTACATTAAGTTGATATAATTAGTTAATACATTTCTCAGCAGTATCTGTGGAATATTGGCAACTAGTGATTCAATTCTAACAGATGTCTTTAATAAAGCGCAGGGATTCTGCTCAGCAGGGACAAAGATAGCAAATATATCAATTAAATGTCTCCAATTAGAACAGTAAATGAATCGGCAACCCTCCTCCTAGAGTGATTTTAAAAGGTGAATATTAAACATTATTATTAGAAAAACAATCACATATAAACAATAGAAAGTAATTGTAAAAAGTACTTATTTCTTGTGAACTACCTAAAACCAAATGAACTGAAAAAAGGGTTGGAAGGTGAACAACCCCTTTAAGGTATATGATGACCAGTTGCAGGGTCTAACTAGAAGAATCAACACACAGATGCCAGACTGCAGCATAGAACTTAATCCTGGCTGTTCCTCCCACACACACCTTGCTCCTCCCCTTTCACTTCCACAAACTTTCTCATTACTCCTCCCAGTGCTAAGCTGCTATTGGAGATTAAAATAAACAATTAACATTCTTACAGGAATAGATGGAACAACAACAATAACAATGTTGGAATAACAAGGTATAAAATATATTTGCCCTTTGTTTGGAACTATTCTGGTTAACTCTGCTTCTGCTTTCTATCTTGTTGCAGACAAGCCTCCAGCATTTGAGGCCAGCAAGCTTCTGGACATTGAATTGGAAATGGTGAGAAATGCATTAGTTCATCTAAATCAGTGCTGTCCAATTTCTGTGGTATCAAGGGCTGGAATTTTTTTGACCTACATGGTGGAGGGCTGATAATGAAAGCCAGTGTTGGTTTTTAAACCCCACCCACCTAAAGGAGAAGGAAAGGTATTTTAATCAAGTGACTACTTTTACCTTCCTAATTCCCCGGGTCGGTGCTCCTATCAGCTGAAAACCACACCGGTCCGAGGTTCTTCTAGCGAGCACCACAGAGAGATCAACTTCCTGCTTCTTCTGGTCTTCTCAGGCTGTGCATGCAGGCCTGGATTTGTGGAAAGGTCACCTAGGCCCGGATCTAGGGCGGCAGAATTTTAGGGGGGCGGCATGCTGCTCAACCACACCCACATTGGTTCAGAAATGTTCAGAATTCCCATGGCAGGATCCCTTTAAATATATATAAGATTCTTTAATATGCCACTTAATTTGATATAAACTATCTTTTGCTCAAGTATTCGATTTGGGGGTATAGTTGTCCTTTAAATAGGCCACTTTGTAGCTCTTTGGCTTTGAAAGGTCATGACCTATCAAAGCCAAAGAGTTACAAAGTGGCCTATTAATTACAATTCAAGATCTCAATGTTTCCAGAGATTAGAAAAAAAAAAGTGTATTGAAAAAAAAAGAACTGTAAGCAGACCTTTCACCCTAAGAAATAATCCAAATCCTTATCTTTCATGTTAATTGAGCAATATAAACTTTACATACACTATATAAATTATTTATGGAAACTATACCACCAAAATGATCAGAACAGTTTATATCATAGTAAATAACATTAAATAATCTTATCAAATGGGTATATATATTTAAGTAAATATTGTCATGTTACATCTCTTGTCTTGAACCACCGTGATGGTCTGTGTGCTGCCTCAGAGATCACCTGACCAGAAATATTTCAACTGTAACTGTAACAGGAAGAAGTGTGGAAGCAAAAGACACAACTCTGTCTGTTAATTGGCTCATGTGACCTAACATGTTTGGTTTGTTTGTGTGCACCCTGAATCCTATGTTCCCAAGGGGCGGCCCTTATTTTTTTTAAATGGCAGTTTTCTATATATGACTGCCCAATGGCACATACTACATGAAAAGTGTATTGTTATGAAAACTGGTTTATTTTACATATGAGCTGTTTTATGTAATATATTTTTTATAGTGACCTACAGTGTTTGAGGGTTATAGCTTTCCTTTAATTTTTGTTTCCTTAAAGGAGCATGATGATTGACAGCTCAGATTTTTAACAGTTATGGACCTTTTAAAGGAGAGGTCTACCCATCGTGCGCTAAACCCCTCCCCCGAGCCTACCTTCCCTCCCCCTGGGCAAATGCCCCTAAGTTGCTACTTACCCCCTCAGCTGAGGTCCTGGCCATGGAGTTTGCAGGTGCCATCTTCTCTTGGCGGTGCATGCGCAGTAGGAGCATTATCAGTTCAGCTCTACTGCGCATGCGCTGAAAGTCACAAAGTTTTCTGATTGAAACTTTGTGACTTTCAGTGCATGCGCAGTAGAGCTAAACTGGTAAATGATGCTACTGTGCATGTGCCGCCAAGCGATGAAGAATCCAGGAAGAAGATGGCTGGGGAGAAGATGGCACCTGCAAACTCCATGGTCAGGACCTGCGCTGAATGGGTAAGTAGCAACTTAGGGGCATTTGCCCGGGGGTCCTACTGGGGCGGGGTATAGCGCACGATGAGTAGTCTTCTCGTTTAAAGAGACACTGACAACTGAAATTAAACTCTTTTTTACATCGATTATATTTTACATCGATTAAATTTTTTTTTACTATTCGGCCTTTTACTGTTACTTCCAGAATATTAGCCAGGCACTAAACCAAATTCAAGCGTTAATCTACATATTCATATCAGAGCGAAGTCATAAAATGTGTAGCTACTGTGAGCAAGTTTGATGTCTTTATATGCCCGGAGAAGTTGAGCTACGTTATGGGTTCAGGTATATTTTTGTCTAAACCTTTGGGTTTGTACATCCCTGGTTGTAAAATATCTTTTGTGCAGTTCTTGATGTGTTCCTGTATTTTTCAGAATCGGTCTCGGATAGGGCTTTCATGATTTAATATACTCCGATAGTTTTATGTTTTTTTTTAATAATGTTTGCATGCAAATGATAATATTTTGATCTGTCACTATGGGGGTTTGATGTAATTCTGCTGATTCATAAACTACATGTTTCAGATAACATTAAGATAACAGTTTCAGGAGACAGCTTCCTCCTTTTTTAGGTATATAATCAATCCTTTATATTTATCCTTTGTATTTGTCTAATGGAAATACTAAGAGAAGAATGCCAAGATTTCCATTGCAGTGTTGTTTAGATTCTTATTCCACTTGCAAATTCTGCCTTGTGTCTTTCTGACATACGTCTCTTCAATCAATAGGGATCATGGCCTCAGAGTGTGACTAGTATATCTATCCCACTGTATTGGATACAATAATTAAATAGATTTTCTAAATTATCTTTATGAATGTTCCACTTTTGTTTCAGGCTTTCTTTGTGGGTCCAGGAAACTCGTTAGGAAAACCCATTCCCATTCATAAAGCTGACGAGCACATCTTCGGGATGGTACTGATGAATGACTGGAGTGGTAAGTACTTGGGAATAAACTGCTGTCAGCAATTGAATGTCATGCAAGTTCTTGAAAAACTGTTTGCTGGAACCTGAAATTTACATTTAAATGCATGGTATAAGGATAATTTTGGCCCTAGCGACCAATTGCTGATATTGCAAACTGAAGAGCTGCTGAATAAAAAGCTAAACAACTCAAAAACCATAATTAATAAAAAATAAAAACCAATTGCAAATTGTCTGAGATTGCCTGACATTAGCAATTGATAGCGAGGGAAGGCCCAACTTCATTCCTCCTGCCAGTCAGACAATTCAGTGCTGTCATATGATAATTACTTTTCTGCCTCTGTGACACTGTTGCACCACCAACATGCAACTCCGTCAAAGGAGAACCAAACCTGTAAGGAAACCCCCCTTTGCTGTGTAGACCCCCCCCCTCCTCCACCCAGGGCAAATGCTCCTAATTTTTTTACTTGCCCCTCCTGCAGATTTTTGCCATGGGCAGCCATCCTCTTTCTTCTTCATAAGTAGACCGGCGTTTTCGGTGCAGGCGCAGTCGGAGGAGATTTCCGGACCCAAACCACTGCAGGTGCGCCGAAAGTCATGTAATTTCTGAAAAAAATTCGGAAATTTTTGGTGCATGCACAGTGGTTCAGGTCTGGAAATCTCCAACTGCTTATGTGCCAAAACTTACAAAGAAGACCAAAGAAAGAAGATGGCAAGAATCTGCAGGAGGGGTAAGTAAAACATTAGTGGAATTTGCCTGGGGGTGGGGAGGTAGGCTGGAGGGAGGGGGGTCTACACAGGGGAGGGTTTTTTCTTACAGGTTTGGTTCTCCTTGAAAGGGGTTGTTCACCTTTAAATGAGCTGTTAGTATAATGTAGAGAGGGATTTTCTGAGACAATGTGCAATTTGGTTTCATTTTTTATTATTTGTGGTTTTTCAGTTATTTAGCTTTTTATTCAGCAGCTCTCCAGTTTGCAAGTTCAGCCATTTGGTTGCTAGGGTCCACATTTCCATAGCAACCATGCACTGATTTGAATAAGGGACTGGAATATGAATAGGAAAGGCCTGAATAGAAAGATCATTAATAAAAAAATAGCAATAACAATACATGTGCTGCCTTACCGAGCATTTGTTTTTAGATGGCGTCAGCTGGGGACCTCCATTTAAAAGCTGGAAAGAGTTAAAAAAACAAAAACTATAAATAATGAAGACCAATTGAAAAGTTGCTTAGAATTAGCCATTCTATAACAAACTAAAAGTTAATTTAAAGCTGAACCACCACTTTAAAAAAAAATAAAAAAATCAAAATTTAAACTAAATTTCAATATCAAACTCTTCCCTCTTTGCAGGCCATGATGGGGCCTTGGCATGTCTAAGGATCCTGTTCTGCCATGGGCCCCTTGCTGGTTTCCCTCAGGTGGTGGCTTAGCCCTGCTTCTGCCTTTGACATCCAGTTGTCCTTTACCTTGTGTAGACTGCAGCACAGACTCTAACCTTACCTACTAATATTCAAGATGTTGGTTTTGCCTTCAATTTTTAGGTTCTGTTACAGCTGTATGGGAACTTGATTGGCTAGATGGAGACTCAAAGTTTATCTTCCAGCCAATCCAATCTGCAGAGCTATACTGAGGCTTAAACTTTAAAAACTTCATCTTCAATTGCAGACTGGCACAAACCGGAATCCACTTCAACAATGATGCAGTTAATAAAATGTATTCAGAAAGAGACATCCACATGTGTAGCCTTATGCATTTCATGCTTTGTGAGCACTTCGTCATTAAACTTTGAAGGCAAACCTAGCAGTATAGAAGCTTCCTGGCATGCCAGAAGATGCTTGAGCTGCTATCCAAGCCTATGTATCAGAACACTGGCTAAAGCTGGCCATAGATGTAAAGATTTTTGAAAGATCCAATTGTTATCGTGAGACCACGATTGTCTTAAAACGATCGTTTAAATGCCTGATGTGTCCATCAACTAAAAAGACCATTTCAGGCGATATTGCAGTGAAACTGAAGGATCGCTGCCTGCTTTGCCCTGCAAACATAGGTAGATTGCATGGGGACAGATAAAGATTTTCTAACCTGGCCGATCAATCATCAGACCAATGTCGGACGAAAAATCATAAGATGTACGATCGTTTGTATCCCACTAACCGCACGATAATTTGACAGATTGGTCGGACTTCCCTAAGATCGGTCGTTTGGCAGGAAAAGATCGTTGCGTCTATGGGGGAGCTTTAGAATGCATTTAGTAATAGAAGCAAGGCATTGGGTTGGCTATTCTTAGTACATGGGTTCGCATTTTTTTAAATACTGACAACTATGAAATACAGTGTGCCATTAACATTTCATGTTCCTTGTAGCCAGAGACATCCAAAAGTGGGAATATGTTCCACTCGGGCCATTTCTAAGTAAGAATTTTTCAACCACGATCTCTCCCTGGGTTGTACCGATGGAAGCCCTGATGCCATTTGTTCTGCCAAATCCAGTGCAGGTAAGGGTGAGGAATAACTATGTCTTGTGCAAGTACTCCAGGGACCTCATTAGGGCACTAAATACACCATCTCTGGAATAACACATTCATGGAGTAGAGAAGCCATTTGGCACATTAATCCCTCTGCTGACAGAGCTCTTAGCATTTCCACAGAAGCACTGGGACAAAGGGAAAGGAAATAACTCCAAATGAACTACTCTTGGCATTGCTCTTTCCATGGTTTCTTTTCCACAGGCTATGCAGTTAGGGTTTGTATGTCAACAAATGTTGCAGACAGATGCTATAGCCTTCCAGAATAATGTGACTTGATTTTTGAAGGGATAGCTCTGTTATTTGTATATGCAAATAATACAAAATAGTGTAATTTGTTTCAATAGACATCATGTTTTACTTTTTAAAACATTTGCTATATTATTTTTGCACTGGAATGAATTCCTCATGCACAGAGAAATGGAGCACAGAGGTGTAATGGTAGCCCCTTGATTAAAGAGCTGCCTGCAGATCTCTCACCTGTCCCCTAACTAAGATGTTTCCTTGCATCATTTAGTGCTCTAGCACTCGCACCCCAGGGAAAATAAATGACCACTATTGTCTCTTGGTATGTTGTGAACTAGAGCCAACCTAGTTTCTCACTCAGTGGTGTAGTGCTTTCTGCAGAAAATGTTGTTATGCTTTATAGCTTTTGTCAGCAGTTACAGTTCTCTCCTCTCCCAGTTAAATTACCTTACAATGAACTATTCCTTAAAGGAGAATTCAACCTAGAATGGAAAAATGCTTACAACCCCCCCCCCCCGGCAAATGCCCCTAATTTTTTACTTACCCTCCTGCAGTTTTGGGCCACGGCAGTTTGCGGCAGCCATCTTCTTTCTTTGGTTTTCTTCTAAAGTTTCAGCGCATGCACAGTTAAAAGTCAGTTTTGAAAGTCACGAAAATTTCTGTTTTCTTTTTGAAAATTTTCATGACTTCCGGCGCATGTGCAGTGGTTCATGTCTGGAAATCTCGTCCAACTGCGCATGCGCCAAAAACGCAGGTCTACTTCCGAAGTGGACTGAAGAAAGAAGATGGCTGCCGTGAACTCCTGTGGCCAGAATCTGCAGGAGGGGTAAGTAAAAAATTAGGGGGGGAGGTACCTTATTTGTATGGATCTTATAGTTTCATATAAGGGAGAGGCGCGAGAACATAGTAAGAGTAAAAACAAAACAATGATTCAGTACTTTTTTATAAGAACCCTTTTTTTTGCCCCATACTGAATATAGGTTATATGTCTGTGATTGTGTTTGAGTATACCCAATTGCAATTTGAGTATATCCAATAGTTGCAAATAAAAATAGGGATAACCAGTGAGTGCACACAAACAAGGCAAGAAAAGTACCATTGGGTCTGTGCAACAATAATATGGTGAATACAAGTCCACAAAAATATTACTGGTGTTTTCTCAGCCATTCTGAGAAGTACGTAATACAATGTTAGTTTCGATTTTATGGCTAATCCAGATCTTTGTCTGCAGGATCCTGTGCCACTGCCCTACCTTCGTAATAACTCCAATTACACGTTTGATATCAACCTCTGCGTCTGCATTCAAGGTAAACTCCTAAATCGAATGGAGTAGATAGCAGTGTCTCAGTGCTTGTGTTGGCCTTTGGTCTCCCTTGTTCTTTCACCTTTAACAGTCTTTGCACGTGACATTTCTATTCTATTTTATTGTTGCTTCTTTTTAACAGGGAAAGGAATGAAGAATCCAGTTTCTATATGTAAATCTAACTATAAGGTAAATGACACTATATACGCTATACGTGGGTTGTTAATCTGCTGAGTAAATCTGCTGAGTAAATATTCTGTGGGTGGGGCATAGAAGTGACTGTACTGTGAATATCACCTTCTGAATTTGTATAAAATGTGAGGTTTCTCAGCTTCTCTGATCTCTCCTGAATCCACAGATTGATATGTTTTTTTTAGTGACAGTGACTCACTAGAGCTTTCCGTGGGCTGTCTACTAGTTGTCTCTGTGACTACCAAATTGCCTGTGCACTCCTTGGCATTTGTTGAGTAGGCTGAAAGGAACGTTGCCCTCAGTCCTCTAGTCTTTTTCTTTCTTTTCAGCAGTCCCACCACTTCTCTCATCCTATTTCCATCATGACTCTTTTATTTTCTACATTTGCTTTTCTCTATCTTTTTATTTTTCATCATAGACATTATTTTTATGTAACACCAGCATGTTACATTTTGAATAATGAAAAGGGATCTTACAGTAACTATCAGAGGGCCCTGCTCACAAGCCAACCAAAGGGAGCTGTAAATGATTCATTAGTGACCGTCTTTCAGTATTGGGCTGCGGGGCTCCGGGTCCACCGGGCTGCCACATCAGGGTTCCCGCACACACCAGCCCAGGCGCGAGCCCCCCTCTCCACCAAATTCAGGGCCCCCTCACCGCCACCCATGACCTCTATCCACCTCCTCCCACCACGACCAACAGGTGCCTGTTTTTCTTGCATTGGTTGGGGCAGGGAGAGATCATGGAGTGCTGAGTGTCGGGAAGGTGGGTGCGGATCTGAGCTGGTGGGGCCACGAGCCCACAACGTTTTTTTCCTGGTGTCCCGCTGGCCCAGTCCAACCCTGCCTTCTTCCCCCTAACTTTTTTTTCTGTAATCAACCCAACCAACCTCTTTGTCAGTAGTACATAACAGACTGCAAGAATCAGCCAAGTAGAGCAGGGGAAATCTGTCTCACATTATGAGTGCATTGGTTGCATCTGAAAAAGAAAGAAAAATTGCGTTGAGCAAATATTTAAAAAACTAAAATAAAATAATATTATATGCTTGGGACCTGGGTTTTTTTTCCAAATTACAGATCTTTGGATCTTCATGCCTTAAGTTTACTAGCAAATCATGTAAACATTAAAAAAAAAAAAAAACCAATAGGCTGGTTTCACTTCCAATAAGGATCAATTATATCTTAGTTTGAATAAAGTACAAGGTACAGAGTAAAAGGAAATCATTTGTAAAAATTTGGATTATTTTGATAAAATTGAGTTTTTGGGAGATGGCCTGATAACCATACACGTACAAACTAGTGAAATACAAAAGTGCATCCAAATCACATTTCTAATATTTTCTACCATGTAATTTCCAGGCTGATTAAAGAAAACCATGCCTTTCATACAGTAAACAATGCACCTAGATTAGATTTGCCAAACAAACTCTCTTTCTGTGCTTTGTAGTACATGTACTGGACGATGAAGCAGCAGCTGGCTCACCACACAGTTACTGGGTGTAACGTACGACCCGGAGACCTCCTAGCGTCCGGGACCATAAGTGGACCGGTGAGTGTTAACCAATATGTACAATGTCTCTTACTATTAGAGAAATAAGATTTTTTTTTTGCAAATATGAGTATAATGCAATTAAAAAAAGGTTTTAAAGTGGACCCGTCACCCCAAAAAAAATTTAAAATCATATTTTATCACATTAGTCAAGCCAAATGAACATTAATTACACTATATAAATTATTTTAATCTTGTTTTCTTCAGTCTGGGAATTCATAATTATAGCAAGCAGGCAGGAGCCATTTTGTGGACACTGTTATTAAGGCAATCCTTGCATCATCCCCAATGTCTATCCCCATGTCCTGGCTACACAATGAAATGGTTAAGAGAACTGGGGGAATGTGTGGGGAGCAAAGGCATCTAGGAAGTGCTGAATGGAAAGTGAAAGTAATTATCTGCCCCGCCTCTATGCCTAAGGCATAGAGGAGTGGCAGAAAATATTTGATTGACAGCTGAGTTTTTTTTAAATGAGCTTAAAACAGCTATGAATGCTTTAATAAAAATTTGAAATTGGATTTCATGTGTAATTTTTAAAGGACTTTTATTATACAGATTTTTGTGTCTGGGTGACGGGTCCACTTTCATAATTGTATGCAACAGGACATCAAACCAGATGAAGCCTCTGCTTTGTTATCAGTAGGAAATAAATGTACATTACAAATTACCTATAGGCCATGTTATTAATATTTAACTGCTTTTTCACATGAATGTCCCAGTTAGTTTCTAATGTTGTGTACTACTGCTGCACAAATATGGCAGCCCCCTCAAAGAGGAACATGGGAGATCAGATAGGTGATGTAAAAGCATCAGGGAAATATATATTTTTTTTTTTGAATACTAAATGGCATTCAAAGACACTGTTATGATATATTTAAAATGGGGTTTAATTTCTGGTGCCACCATCTCTGTAAAGAACCAATACCTTATGAAAAGACTGTGATACCATTAATCCAAAGAACATAGAAAGGGAAATGCCTATGTTTATTAAAGGCCACAACATGTTCCCAGGTGCAGTAACTCACAGTAACCAATAAGATGCCTGCTTTTAAACCGGTGACTAGTAAATGCTACCTGCTAATTGGTTGGCATGGGATACTGTACCTCATTTATTGCACTATGCAAACTAGTGATGGGCAAATTTATTCTCCTATCTTGAATTTGAGGCAAAATCCCAAGATTCTCGAAACACCCGTGAAAATTCGCCGGATAAAATTCACCAGCATCAATTTCCTTTTTCACAAATTTTTTGTGAAATCGTTCGAAATTAACGAATTTAAAGTGAAATAGTATGAAATTCAGGAATATATAGTGAAATAGTTAGAATTTCATGAATTTTTCATGAAAACATTTGGTCAGACCAGGCGAAGTTCAATACAATAGATAGGAGGTTGAAAAAAACGCCAGTGTATATTAGCATAGGAGGGTGATAGTCTGAAAAAGATCGATATTTTTTTGGGGGGTGTTACCCTCCTTCCCCCCTACATTTCCTAACATATGGCAACACAACTATACAGGGGGCACATGTAGGGCAATAGGACAACTTTATTTTATTTATTAAAGGTTTCCTGGGCTTGTGTAGTGGAATGTAGTGGCTGAAACATATACTTCTATTATAAGTTAAAGTTCCCGCTGTATGCAAATTAGGCTTCGCTAACGTAACAGCGCTCTGCCCAGCGAAGTAAAACTAGCGCAACTACGCTACCGTTCGCCAACATGAGCGTAAATTCACACTTTAGTGGATTTGCGTAGCGCTGGCGAAAATTTGCCTGGCGAAGTGGGGCAAAAGCTAGCGAAGCCTACGCTGGTGAATTTTCGGATCTTAGTGAATCTGCCCCTTTGTCTATTAATAAAATGGAAATAGACAGGGCCCTCTCTCTTCATTTCCTTGATATATTTGAATGTTTCCAATAAATCTCTCCCATTTTCTCTCTGTAGGCCAGAGATATAGAATTGTATGGCAGAATAACAATGTGTTGCTTATAAAACACTTGTATGACATCCCTTTTAAAATATTTAGGGGCCATGTGTGAACCCCACAGAATCTTTCATGTAACTGCCTTACGTGATTTCTCTATTTAGGAAGAAACCCAGTCACTAGAAGGCAACACTGTTATTCATTCCCATCATTTCACTCAACTCACAAAGAAAGGTTTCTGATACCATCTCATTTGTATTGCTAGCAACTTTATTCACAACTAATGTATAAAGATAAACAAATATTTTGGAAGTGATTGTTGCCTTGCAGAGCTTAATTTAGAATGCCATGATCATTCGTCATTCTCATCGAAACTGAAAAATAAGTTGTGGATTTTTTTAAATATAATTTTCAAATCTGACATGGGGCTAGATTTGATTCCCCAGCAGGTGCCCCCAGTCACGTGACTTGTGTTCGGATCCTTCAGTCACTCTTTATTGCTACTCTGTAAGTTTGTGTGATATCACCCCTTCCCTTCCTCCCCCAGGAGCCTATCAACAGAACAACGGGGAGCAAACTAGATAGCAGCTTTCTTAATACCTCTGCTGAAGGATTTAGCTGCCCAACTGATAGTTACTCCATGGACTAATAGCACTGCTGCTACTGTCCTACATTTTAGCAAGTGGGTGAACAGGCAAAACTGCCTATACTGCCCCCAATAATTTAGGGTTGCTTCAGGTATTTCTCTGCCAGATAAAATACACTATGGAAAAAGTGTACCATTAGCCTCAATTTGCTTGTACAGTAAAGGATATATAGATATTTATAAAACACAGCATATCCTGGTAAGTAATATTACACTGACATCTATGAAAAATAACTCCAGATCCTTAATACATTATACAATGAGGGGGAGAAGTAGTGACACCCAAAATATTACATTATTACATGCAGTGAGAAGCAGTGGGAGCTTTAGCTCCACATCCAGTGGACACTGTACGCCCAAATACATTTAAATACAAAGAGAGACAATGATTTCTGAAACTCCAGATCCCCCTTACCCTTCCAAAAACAGGTTTACTGGAGGCCGGGGAAAGTTTGAGCATTGTAGAGATAAAAATGAAGTCAGAAATTCATTGCCCCCTAGTGGTAGACATGATAATAGCACCCATGCACCCATTCACATTAGAAACTCTTTACAGGATAAGAAAGGACAGTCAGGTTTAGGAACTTCAGGTTACAATTACTTACAAAAGCAAATCCATCTGAAAAAAGGATCAGAATGAGTATTTTTTAATGTGCATTATGATTTCGAAGAGTCTTTTTTTTTTTTTTTTTTTTTTTTTTTTTTTTTTTTTTTTTTTTTTTGTGTCAGTATCACTTCAAGATACTGCTTAAATTATAAGTTTTTGTGAATCCTGCGTGATAGGGACTGAACTTAATTCTAGCCCTGGGTCTCACATTGGTTTCATTTCTGGCAGGACCCTGGAAGCTTTGGCTCAATGTTGGAACTGTCTTGGAGGGGAAGCAAACCTGTAGATCTCGGAGATGGACACAAGAGGACGTTCCTGCAAGATGGGGACACTGTGACTATAGCAGGTAAATCTGATATTCTTAGTAGGAATGCACCAAATCCATGATTCAGATTCAGCCAGGATTCAGCCTTTTTAAGCAGGATTCGGACGTATCCTTGTGCATGGCTGAACCAAATCCGAATCCTAATTTGCATATGTAAATTAGTTGTGGGAAGGGAAATCACTGGACTTTTTGCCACAAAACAAAGAAGTAAAAAATATTTTTCATACCTTTTCCTTTCCTGTCCCTTATTTGCATATACAAATTAGGATTCAAATTCGGTATGGTATTCAGCCGAATCTTTCACAAAGGATTCGGCTGGATCCTAAAAAGTGGATTTGGTGCATCCCTAATTCTTAGGGATTCCTTCTAGACATTCTGACTTGGAACCAGTGAACAGTCTGTACAGTGGGGAATGCATAGACTTCCAACTGGCCATAGGCAACCTGGTGCAGCTGATGTCTATTTCAGTAGTATCAAATGTACATTATTTGTTTCCTGTGAGCATTCCAACTCACCCTGTCTGTTTATGTTGTTGTGACAGGTTACTGCCAAGGAGAGGGCTATCGTGTTGGATTTGGGACTTGCACCGGGACAGTCCTCCCTGCTCTTCCCTTCTCTGATTAAAATAATCTGCACACAGAGGTTGCAGAGACTGGAAACTAAAAGACAATGGGCATGTTTACTTATGAATAAAATACATTCATTGTAATTATATGACAATAATTGGGGAATTGTAGGTTACTTAATAATCGGGATTTATTGTTGAAATAGGGCACAGCATTCCATACACAAACAGTGTTGTAATGTAAATAAACGTGTACATAATACAAACCTTCTGGTACTGCAAGTTTTAGACTTGTTCTGTATTATATACTATTGTCCACTTGAGGGCATACACCGCATACAGTTGAAGACAATGACATCACATGCATTTTATACATTTTACCAAGAGACGGCAGTCGCAGTACGTCCAAATGTATTTTCTTTAACAGAAAAGTTATTTAATTTCAGTATTTGAATTGCAAATGATATGTTCAATATTCCAAACCTGCAAATGTTTATATGTTTATTTAGAAGTGATCGTTTACCATCTAAATTGTCACAAACAACCTAAGTGTTTTTATTTCTCAGCTCCGAAGTATCGCCCGGGTACTGAGCACTAATCTCCAAAGCATGCAAACAAGAGCAGAGTGGGTATTCATTATTTATACCAGGCCATTTGCTGTTAGGCCATTATAAAGTTATGGGCGAAATATTTCATAAAATTGTTCATTTTCTGGGGCTGTAACAAGCATTTAAGCCAGGAGTTATAGCATGTAATTGTCTATTTTAACAGAAGGCAGCCCCGTTGTTGGTCATAAATAGGGATATTCAAAGGATTATACTTTTATATATATATATATATATATATATATGCAATGTCAGGACTGTTCTTGTACCAGGGATTATGGTAGTTACGCTACTGATTTCACATCACTCCTTCAATGTGCATATCTTCCCCCACAGGCCCAATAAATACTGACTGTTTATGGCAGGGATCCCCAACCTTTTGAACCCATGAGCAACATTCAGAAGTAAAAGGAGTTGGGGAGCAACACTAGCATGAAAATGTTCTTGGGGTGCCAAATAAGTGCTGTGATTGGCCATTTGGTAGCCCCTATGAGGATTGTAAAACAGCTATGAATGCTTTAATAAAAATTTGAAATTGGATTTCATGTTTGATTTGAAAAGGACTTTTATTATACAGATTTTTGTGTCTGGGTGACGGGTCCACTTTAAGTCTGTAAAGAACATTTAAACATGAAATAACCAATGTGGATTCATGCAGATTAGTCTCCATCAAGTACCAGGTACTGTTTTATTATTACAGAGAAAAAGGAAATCATTAATAAAATGAGAATGATTATTAACATAGAGTCTGTGGGAGAGATCCTTTCAATAATTTAGATAACACGTTTTTAGGGATAAGGGATCCAGAACCTGTATTTAGTAATTGCTTGAGAAGAAAGGAAAAGAAAATAGTAAATTTCCTATTCATTGTGTCCTTCATTCATCTTTCTTGTGCCACTCATTCATACTTCTTTTTTTGCCACTCCTATCTTGCAACACTCACTCTTACACATTTGTTCTGCAGTAAGTTGCACTGCTCATTCATCTATCCGTTCTAATTAGTTTTCCCATGCTATTATTCATTTGGTACCTCACTCCTTAATCCTGTAGCACATTCGTCTTCCCGCTGCACACACATTTATATGAAATCACTCATTCGTTTTACACTGCTCATTCACTGAAACTGCATTCATTTCATGCCACTGAGATACACAGTGAAAGATCTCTGAAGCAAATGGAAATTGTCTGAAGAAATTCGATTTCACAGTTTACATTGTTTCAACACTTTATCGTCCCTCACTCTTATCAAATCAAAGTTTTGTTTTATCAGCACCCTTTCTTCACCTTGTGTCATATATATATATATATATATATATATATATATATATATATATATATATATATACTCGTCCAAAAGAAAGCACTCACGGCATAGTCCATCAGCTGTGTAACAAGGTGTGTTTATTCATACATGGTGTATCAACGCGTTTCGGCTCACAGAGCCGTCGCCAGGATAGACACAGGAAATGAGATCTATCATTAAGTAGCAGTTGTGTCCAATCAGAAAGTTTAGTGCAAAAAACACCTAACCAAATTCTCAAAACCCCTCCCCCTCCAATTAAATTGAATTGAATTAAAATGACTGTGAACCATCACTGTTATGTGCATAGTGTGACCATATCGAGATCACTAAAAAATCTGACAGTGTTACTTAAAGGGGTGGTTCACCTTCAAGTTAACTTTTAGTATATTGTAGAAGGGCCAATTCTAAGAAACATTTCAATTGGTCTTCATTATTTATTTTTCATAGTTTTTTAATGATTTGCAATTTTCTTCAGTTTCTTTGCAGCTTTCAAATGGGGGTCACTGACACCATCTAAAAACAAATGCTCTGTAAGGCTACACATGTATTGTTATTGCCACTTTTTATTACTTATCCTTCTATTCTGTCCATGTCCTATTCATATTCCTCTCTCTTATTCAGATCAATGCAGGGTTGCTAGGGTCATTTGTACCCTAGAAACCAAATTGCTAAATAACTCAAAAACCACAAACAATAAAAAATGAAAACCAATTGCAAATTGTCTCAGAATATCACTCTCTACATCATACTAAAAGTTATCTCAAAGGTGAACAACCCCTTTAAAAAATGCATGTTGAAAAAGTGTTAGATATCTTAAAAGTGTAACAATTAAATTGTATCAAAATTGAAACATCTAAAACAATTTAAAAGCATCATAATATGGAAACTGTATGCGAATAACTACATTACTAGCCAAATATTCTTCAATGCATTGAAGAATAAAGAAACACTTTTATTCACTTAAAGAATGGAGTGTGGGTCCTTCTATCATTGTACGTGTGCATCCACATATGTAGTTTATAGTATAAAATGCCTATGGGGCAGGGCCGGGCCAAGGTAGTTTGGCACCCTAGGCAAGTGGTACAATCTGCGCCCCCCCCCCCCCACCATTCTGTATGACCATTTCCAACATATTCACTTTTTCTTAAATAAAGAAACACATTAATGAATCAAACTGTATGTGTGCCAGCCAACCACTAATCTGTACCTGTGTCAGCAGCACCCAAAATATTGCTCCCAATCTGTACCTGTGCCAGCCAGTAGCACCCAAAATATTGTCCCCAATCTGTATCTGTTCCAGCAGCACTCAAAATATTGCCCCAAATATGTACCTGTGCTGCCAACATTGCCCCCTAAGTCTGTACCTGTGCCACAAGTCTGTACCAGCCATTGCCCCCCAAGTCTGTACCTGTACCATCAGCCTGTGCCAGAGCAGTAGCAAAAATATTGCCCCAGATCTGTGCCAGGCAAAGGGCAAGTAAGAGGGAGGTGTCGATTGAAGTAGAGCAGAACACTGCTGCTGAAGACAGGGGTGAAGTGAAAACTTAAAGAAATAAAATAACATTATTTCCCTTCTAAAGTGCACCCCCCCCCCATGACTGCGCCCTAGGCGGACGCCTACTCTGCCTACCCTTAGTTCCGGCCCTGCCATGGGGCAAAACATATGTGGGGAAAACCCACACGGTATGTAAGGGATAGACTGAATAAACATAAGTCAGCCATCAGAAACAAATTAAATCAGCCAGTAGCAAAACATGTTTATGAGAATGGCCATACCATCAGTCGGTTGCATTTTCAAATTCTTGACTCAGTACCTAAAAGCAGGCGTGGAGGATATTGCGCCAAGGAATTGTTGTGAAGGGAGGCCCAGTGGATCAGGAGACTGGGAACCATGCTTCCTTATGGTATATGATTTGTATGATAAGTATTTTTATTTTTTTTTAAAAAGTGTTCTAATTTTACAGGTATTATTCAAATATGTTGTTATCCTTGCCCAGGAGTGGGTTAATATTTGGATGGGACATTGTTCAAAATCCAGATATGTTAATTCTGTTTATGAATATACTTTGTGGATAGCCAGGCTAAATGAATGGAAAGGAAACTACTTGGGATTTCTGTTGATACATTTGTATCTGAAATGCATGCTTATAATGATACATTATTTTCATATGTTACAACACCAGGGGGCGCGATACCTCAGGCTATTGAAGGTCATGTGCTGGTGTGGTTTTTATGCTTGATAAAGAGTGGCGTGTCACTCGAAACGTTGCATCATGTTGCTGTTCTGCTATGCAAATAACTGCAATCAATAAAGGCGGTTTTAATAAGGAATTGAAGTGCCGTCAATGGACTTCCATTTGTGCACTACGGGGAAGCTGTTGTGAACAGGCTCAACGACTTGCACCTAAAAGATAAGTGGGCTGATAAAGTAAGTGCACTTCTAATTGGAATTGCTTTATATAAGCAGATACTACAGGGCTGATTATTAAATTCTGATGCTAGTTGCATTGGTTTCCTGTGCTGCCATGTGGTAATTATCTGTATTAATGACTAATCAGCCTTATACTGTGAAATTTCTATTCTAAGGAGCAGATTTACTAAATTTGTGTGAATGATTTAAATATGCGCTGGAATAGTCTGTATTCGATTGTGCGACTATTCCAATATGCAAATTAAATATTTTCGACTATCGAATATAGAATACCTGGCCACATCAAATAGATATAATAAATCAAATAAATAAATATTTGATCGTTTGACTATTTGCCGGTCGAAGAACTTGCCCTTTTTTCTGCGACTTTTCGTAGAGTTGTTCGATCGTACAATTCTGGGGAATAGTCGAAAATGCGCTCAAAATCGGCAAATATTTTTTTTGATTTTGGCGAATATTTAATCGCCAAATATTCACCAGTCCAGTTCGAGGGCTAAAATACCTCGACAATTCGACCCTTAGTAAATCTGCCCCTATGTGTACTGTATATTGTGAGTTGGTCCCTAAGCTCAGTAAGTGACAGCAGCACAGCTTTAGCTCCGAACCCAACGCTGGTTTAATATTAGACAGTTTTAAAATACAGGGTCACTCACCTTTTATCCAGGGATGGCTCCAGTGCTGAGCCCCGAACCCGTAGCAAGCGGAGGAAATCGCCCGACCAAACTTCAACTTTTAGGCACATACTCACAAACTTCCTGGAGGCGACGAATTATTCCAAAAGCTTTACTTCACACTATGAATACACGTGGGAACACACTAAACAGCGTCAGATGCTTTACCTAATGTGAAATATAGCTTTTGGAATTCTTCATCGCCTCCAAGAAGCTGGTGAGTGCGTGCCTAAAAGTTGAAATTTAGTAACCCCATTCTGCTTAGTATAAATGCAAATATAAATGTAAAACTATGAGAAGCTACTCATGCTACTATCACAGAGACTGCAGCTGGGGAAGGGGGTTGTTTATACAGAGTGCTTCTCTTCTGATTGGTAATTCCTTTTGATTGTACTAACAGGAGGTATTTCAGATTTTACTCTGTTTAGTGAAAAAAATACATATTTCCTAATTAAAACAACTGGCAAAAGTATGTCCTATTCATTTTAATCGATGCTAACACGTTCCTATAAAAATCATAAGAACACGTCAATATCAAGTAGGTGCTGCGCCCAGAATAGTTCCTCTGAAAGCCTCCTCAAAGCCGCACCAGCCCCACAAACCTTCGTTGACCTGACGCTACTAAAAGATCTTCTGTGCTGTTTCTGTGACAGATGACTGGGGGTGATCCTTCCATAGGCTCATTACGAATGAAAACAGGACTGCGCAAAGGGTGGTGGGGCTGGGGGCGGGTTTAAAGGGGCTTTCAGAGGAACTATTCTGGGTTCAGAAACTACTTAATACTGACACATGCCTATGATTTTAAAAGCGAACGTGTTGGGGTGGATATTGCATAGAGGCTGTAGGTAGGTGATCTTATGTATTTGTATTTAATTTGAAGTAGGCATATTAGGGAAAGATGAGGAGCTGGGACTTTGTATTTGTCTATTAAAGGGGTTGTTCACCTTTGAGTTAACTTTTAGTATAATGTAGAGAGTGATATTCGGAGACAATTTGCAAATGGTTTTAATTTTTTATTGTTTGCGGTTTTATAGTTATTTAGCTTTTTATTCAGCAGCTCTCTAGTTTGCAGTGTCAGCAATTTGGTTTCTAGGGTACAAATTACCCTAGCAACCCTGCATTGATTTGAATAAGAGACTGGAATATGAATAGGAGAGGGACTGAATAGAATAATAAGTAATAAAAAGTGGCAATAACAATACATTTGTAGCCTTACAGAACATTAGTTTTTAGATGGTGTCAGTGACCCCCATTTGAAAGCTGCAAAGAAACAGAAGAAAATTGCAAATCATAAAAAAAACTATGAAAAATAAATAATGAAGAACAATTGAAAAGTTTCTTAGAATTTGCCCTTCTACAATATACTAAATGTTAACTTGAAGGTGAACCACCCCTTTAAGAAACAGATAGTTAGAGACTTGTGTAAAGCTGGCCATAGACGTAACAATTACGATCTTTCTTGGAAAAGATGTTTCCAAGAAAGATTGTTCGTTTCAACACACGTATAGAGCTGAATTGTCAGATATACAGGTAGAAACAATAGAATTCTACCTGCCTGCAAATTCAAATGTCACAATGGTAATGGCTTTTTCGGCCCTCAACTCAGTCAACATAACAAGGCATGTGTAACTTGTGCCTCCCAACAAGCAGGTGAACTACCACATTTGGGGGCAAATTTACTAAAGAGCGCAACTTCGCCAGCGTCCGCTTTGCAGCCATCACAACACTTCACCAGGTGAAAATTTATCCAGGGCACCGACGAAACGTCTCACTTTAGTGAATTAGCTAGTTTTTTGATGAACTCCAATCTACTCTATTGCACTTCGCCTGGCACAAGAGGTAACGTTCAGTAATATCTGCATCTTAGTGAACTGGCGTAGTAATGCTCATTTGCCAGAGCAAAAGTTCGTCTGGCAGAGTGCAACGCTAGTGTTCCTTTACTTCGCTAGTAGGGGGGGGCGCCTGTGATCGTTAATAAATCAGCAAAGTAACGAAATGATGTCACGCTGGCAAATTTCGGCTAGCATTAGTCACTTCGACCTTTAGTGATTCTGCCCCTTAGGGTGGGGATAGATAATTTATAACAGGCATTGGAAGGAAGAAGTTAACCCACATGTAAAGTTGCAGGGTGGACCTACTATAGTTTATCCCAGATACAGAGGGGCAAATTTACTACATAGCTAAGCTGCGCTAGCGCAGTATTCGCCAAACTTCGCTAGCGTTCACCTGGTAAATTTTTGCCTGACGAGCAAAAATTCATAAAAAGGCAAGCTTGCGCTTTAGCTGGCCCAAGCTAGCAAAGTTCCGCTAGTGTTAGTTCGTCAGGTTTGACGAAGTTGCGCTAGTGAAGGCTTATTTGCATACGGTGGGAAGTTTAAAACTTTGAATGTGTCACAGTAAATGCATAGCACTACACAAGCCTAGGGAACCCTAATAAAGACTAATATAGTTTTTTTGTGCCCCTAGTCTAGTATATGTGCCCTATGTTAGGAAATCAAGGGGGGAGCAGGGTACCCAAAATTTTCGTTCTTTTTTATATCACCCTACACTGTGTAAAAAAACGCCAACATTTTTTTCTTAACCTCCTATCTACTCTATTACACTTGCCCTGCTCTAACTTGGCGAAGTGAGCTCTGGCGGAGGGGGTAACGTTCTGAAAAATCACAAACGTAGTAAATTGGCGAATTTTCTCCCCCTACGCCAGAGTGCAACTTCACCAGCGTTAGTGTGTGAAGTTGCGCTAGCCTATCTACATTGCTACCGAATTTACGCCAGCGATTGACTTAGTAAATCTGCGAAGTATCGATTTGAACTAACGCTGGTGAATTTTTGCCAGCGTTATCCACTTTGCTAAATAGTATATTTGCCCCAGAGTTCTTGAGAGGAGATTCCCTCTGTAAAAGCAGATGGAGAATTCCTGGGAGGGGCTATACCCTGTAATACCAACACCAGCAGTAGTGTTCCTTAGAGGACTTATCCCCGATATCCTAGATATAATTTTTTTGGATGGAATCATCCCACATGTAGATTTCCTGTATCCCCAGGGGGAAGTTATTCTCTGTTATTCCCAATTTAGAATTCCTGGGAGAACTTACATTATGTATATTGGAGTGGGTGAGACCTGGCTTCTCTTTTACTTCTACTCAAATACTTATGTCTGTTTTGTTATTTAAGAAGGAGCTAGAGGAGGGATCCAAGTACAACCTGTCAGTAAGGCCCCCAGTGGCAAAGGGTGTGTTGAGGAATAACAGACTGTATTATTTGTAGTTTAACACCACAGCAAATGCATGAGAGTTCTCTAGTGTAGACTACAGTGTCAAATAAAGATATTCTAGGAATTCCAAGTTCTCCAATGATGGCACCAGGCACTTAAACAAGCCTGTTAAAATATAGATTTGGAATTACTGTGATGTAATCCATACTCCATGGATTGGCATTATCAAGGCAAAGAATTCATTTTAAATGCTCGAGGCTAATTGCTTTGGTTAGATACCCTTCCCTCCTATAAATAGAATGTTGATATATGAGGAAGGTCAAATAAGGCATCCAGTCACTGCCAAAGCCTTAGTAGCAGCAAAGTCCGGTCATCAGTCTCCATTAAACTAATCAGCCTTTCCAACAGGACTGGGCAGGCTACTAGACCAGACTAGTATAGAGAAGGGTTCTTTTGGGGCTCTGCAGAGTGATTGAAATGGACCACACACACATTCAGATAAACCAAATAGGTGCTGTTGGCTCCCCTGCACAGCCTGGGAAAGGAGGCAGCAGAAAGTACAGAATGATGGGCAGGACAAATAGGGTTTTTACAGATAAAGTAAACAGAAACACAATCTTTTTAAACACTTTCCTTCTACCTGTCTATCTAAAACAGGTTCATGCATGGTACATTCTTATTTTTTATGTTTCTCCTTTGATGGCTATATTTATTCCCTAAACCTATACTTCTAAACCCTAAAGCAGGATCAATTCAGTAAGGTCACCAACCCTCGGGTTTACAGTATAAAGAAAGAGTGTAGCTCATTATGTTATATTAAAGTGAACTACTGAATTATCTACTATATGGTATCCTCACCCAGCATCCAAATAGCTAATATACAGTTGCAGTTTTTTCCACTTTTTTATGTGCTTCCTTGCAAATTCTGTTACCTAATGCTACATTGCTTTTCTCCCCAAGTACAGAAAATATATGTGTGTGTGATGTAATTTTATATATATATATATATATATATATATATATATATATATATATATATTTGAAAATACTTTTTTGCTTCACATTGGACTATACTTGTATTTGTGACATCGTAATGGCGCCAAATTCACTTGGAGGAGGTGGTTATTTATTTGTGAACATTGTAAGAGCACAATATCCTTGAGAAAGGTCCCCAGGAGGGACCGAAACATTGGATGAATATGCAGTAATAAAAGCTTTTGAGCACTAATAACAAGGGGTGTGCTGATCCTTCATATATATATGCAACTTTTTTGTTGATCAAGCACCCCGTCCAAACAAGGAGTCAGAAGTGCGGACACCGTGGAAAATATATATATATATATTTTTATATATTAGGAATGCACTGAATCCACTATTTTGGATTCTGAATACCGAACCAAGGGAAAGGGAAACATTTTTTACTTCCTTGTTTTGTCCCAAAATCTCACGTGATTTCCCTCCCTGGCCCTAATTTGCATATGCAAATTAGGATTTGGTTCTTCCAGGCAGAAGGATTCGGCCGAGAAAGAGAGAGAGAGAGAGAGAGAGAGAGAGGGATAGAGAGAGAGAGGTATTGGACCTGTTATACAGAATGCTCTGGACCTGGGGTTTTAAAATTATGGATCTTTCTGTAATTTAGATCTTCATACTTTATGTCTATTTGAAAATCATTGAAGCACCTGAAGAAGAGTCATTTGACTCGAAACATGTCGTGCATGGAATGCCAATAAATATAGCACACTGAGTAATATGGTTCTCCAGGAGCATTTTATTTTTTGATTATTGAAAATCATTAGTATACAGTGAACAAACAAGCCGCACTCCAAGGACTTAATTTAAAAAAATAAAGGTGAATTTCAACTTCACCTTTATTTTTAAAAATGAAGTCCTTGGAGTGCGGCTTGTTTGTTCAGTGTATATATACTGTATAGCCTCTGATACCTGAATCTTGGCATTGAAGGATAATGAGTTTATTAGAAATCTTGTGCAGCTAGGTGTATAAATCATTTTTACTTTTATTGCACAAATCAACTATTTTTTTATTTTATTTTCCACCCTTCCTTCAAAGGGCTCCTTCAGGTACATGTATTGATTGTGCTGATGCATTGAGATCAATGATTGACTTTCTGACCTTGTGCTTTATACATGGAGGTGACCAGTTCTTGCCTCCAGCTGACTTCTGGGTGGACAAGCAACAGGGGATACGTCATAAGCAAATTCTAATTCTGCTGTGGCAGGTATAAAAACCCATTGCTTTGATTCCACTTATTAATGAGTGCATATTGTGCTTAGCAAAGATAAACATACATGCTAGCACCGCACATCTTTCCTGCATGTGTAATTGTCAGTGCATCAGAGTGTAGAAGGAACTGGTGGAGCATGTAAAAGGCTTTAAAGCAGGAGAGAACGCAGATTCTTAGGAAAACAGAAAAGTCAACCAAAGACAAAGCAGTAGAATATTTGGATATTGAATATGAACTGTTTAACCAGCACCATGCTCTTCCTCAAGGCTGGGATTTTGCACCTTCTGGCTCTATAGCTCATGTCGCAGACCTTCAGCTATTTCAATGACAGAAACTGGTGCAGAGATCCTTTACCAACTGTCAGTTACATACATACTTATTTACAGAAATATCATATACCCTATCTTTGTTCCATTAATACAAGTAACCCGCTTTGTTGCATTGGAAGCCTGGTGAAATTTACGGTATAATGGAAAGCATTAATTAAGAAAGTGGGATCCGCCCAGCAATGTTTGCAGATTTTCCCTGTGTATAACAGTTCTTCCATTGCCATGGTAACACATTGTTTTTTGGAGTGGACGATCCCTAAGCTTTCACCCAGACACAAAAATCTTTATAACAAAAGTCCTTTTCAAATTAAACATGAAATCCAATTTTATATTTTTTATTAAAGCATTCATAGCTGTTTTAAGCTAATCTTAAAATCTCAGCTGTCAATCAAATATTGTCTGCCACTCCTGTATGCCTAGGCATAGAGGCCGGGGCAGACAATTACTTTCACTTTCCATTCAGCACTTCCTAGATGTCACTGCTTTCCCCACATTCCCCCAGTTCTCTTAACCATTTAATTGTGTAGTCAGGGCATGTAGATGGAAATTGGGTCCCCCAGTCTGGTGCTCAAACAAGATTTTGAAATGATACAAGGCTTGTCTTAATAACTGTGTCCACAAAATGGCTCCTGCCTGCTTGCTATAATTATGAATTCCCAGACTGAAGGAAACAAGATCCAGATAATTTATATAGTGTAATTAAAGTTCATATGGCTTGACTAATGTGATAAAATATGATTTTGAATATTATTTGTGGGGTGGTGGGTCCCCTTTAACCCTCCCAACTGAAGCCCAGACCATACTGAGCATGTGCGTAATCTTGTTCTTGTATACAAAATACACAAATATAACATTGTTCTATTTTAGACTTTCGTTGCCCTTTATAGCACAGGAGGAGGGAGGTGAGTGACATGGAGGGGAGGCGGGAGGGCATGACGGGCAGGAGCAGGGAGGGAAGTGATGTATAGGGGAGGAGGGGAGTGACGTACAGGGGAGGAGGGGAGTGACATATAGGGGCGGAGGGGAGTGGCGTATAGGGGCGGAGGGGAGTGACGTATAGGGGAGGAAGGGAGTGGCGTATTGGGGCAGAGGGGAGTGATGTATAGGATAGGAGGGGAGTGACGGGCAGGAGGAGGGAGGTGACAGAGAGGGGAGGAGGGAGGGTGTGACGGGAAGGAGGAGGGAGGGGAGTGAAAGATAGGGGAGGAGGGAGGGTGTAACGGGGAGGAGGTGGAAGGTGAGTGACAAAGAGGGTTGGAGGATGGAGGGGAGTGACTGATAGGAGAGGAGGGAGGGTGATGGGAGGAGGTGAGTGATAAAGAGAGGGGGGAGGTGACAGGGTGGAGGGGTAGGCAGAATAGGTTAATAGCTCAATAGGTACCTGCCAAGCACCCCCATATGATTGTGCCCTAGGCAGGTGCCTCTTCTGCTTACCTCTAGTTCCTGCCCTGCCTTTTAGTAATTTGGTGACGTGACGTCCCTGCAAATGGTCTTTTTGGCAAATTTTTTCTTATCCTATCCATGTTTTTGGCCCTCTGGTGCCTGTATATAAATATGGCCCTATCAAATAGATTTAAAATGAAGCAAGCCAGTAGTTACCTCATATGGCTCCTATGGATGAGTTGGCAAATACTGCCCATGTTACAAGTGGATGTTACACTAATGGGAATTGTTTCTACATTGCTGTGTTTCCTATCTCAGAATGCTAATCCCACACACACACACACACAGTAGAAAGCTACAAAGCACAGTATCTTGGAGTTTCTACTTCACATCAGCAGCTGAATTTAATGGCCTGTCGTTCCTGATGAATAACTACTGTGCGCTTATTTCAAGTTGAACTTATTCCCATGTCTAATTTATGGCCAGTTTATGTTTTTTCATGCACTCCATCCAGTTAATGTGAAGGAGTCAATGACTGGTGAGCATTTCCCAGATGTTCTATAACATCTCCCCCATAGAGCAAGTGCTTTGTGCCGTATCCCATTATAGAACAGCTCTGTGTCAATTCTAGTAGGACAGATCAAATCTTTGCTATACACTGGCATCACACCCCTCTTCATTTATCAACTGGACAGTAACCCATTGCAACCAATCAGGGATTATCTTATTTTCAGCCAGTTGCAGTTAAACCAATTAAAGCAAAAATTTGTTGTTTGACACAGGTCACTGCTCATCTACTAATTTACCCTGTGTTGGTAAATGAAGCAAGTTCTGATATACACATTATATTATATACACATGTTTTTTTCTTGTTTATAATTTTTTTCAACTAATTCAAGTTCAACATGCATCTCTTTATTATATTGTTTAATGAACTCACATCAAATGTTTCTTTGTTACACATCCAACAAGAAGCTCTATGGTGGTGGTAGTTATGGGGGTCTGAACCAGGAGTAGGCAGAAGACACAAATGCCTATGGTGCAATGATGAGGGGGTGCTGGGCACATACCTTTTCTGCTTGCATTTGTCTAGTTTGATTTCAGTCCTAAGAAAGTAATTCTGGGCAGCATAAAACTGCCCCCTGGGTTTTTTTCCCAGCCCAGGCTGTCCTTGGTTCTGGGGATCGGAAGTTGCGTATGTGTCTACTCTGGGTGGTGTGCTGAGGAGACAAGCAGGAGGGGGGACTTGTCTTGAGCACCAACAACTTGTAGGCCCAGCACTGGTTGTTACTGAACTGAAAAAAGTATAAAATCCAGACAATGAGGAGAGCAATCCAAGGCAGATATACTGCTACAAAGAGTTTAATTCAGACTACAAGACACGACATGTTTCGGGCCACACACGCCCTTTATCAAGTGGATTGCTCTCCTCATTGTCTGGATTATATAGTTTGAAGACTTACGGTGAAGTCTTAAAGAGGAAAGAAGCATCCCTACCTGATTAAGCCTGGCAGTGCGCTGAAGTATTTTGGCTTTTGAACTGAAAAAGGCTTTTGCTGTTTAATCATTTCAGCAGAGATTGAGAGATAATATGTGGTGAATCATGGGTTCCACCAGCACCTCTGTGCATTTGGTGCACAATTATAAGAGAGTCTTGTTATTCAACTTCACTTTAGATAGATCAACTAGTGTTAACACTGCTTACACCAAGCTCTTTGGGTGAGAGTTAGGAGTGGGCCAGCTAGCCAATCAGCTAAGACTCCACTGAATTGCTGGTCAAAGGTGTGCTTCATTGTGGCCTGTATATCTAGGAGAGACCCAACTGGGCATAGGGAGTACAAAATGTTGTGTTTCTCAGTTGCTGTTCATCTGTGTAATTGTGAATCATTGAAGGACTTGTATGAAACTGTCTGGGGCGGATTTTAAAGGACAAGGACAGTCTAAAATCGAATAAAGGCTGGAAATGCTGCATTTTGTATACTAAACATAAACATTTACTTACTGCACCACAAGCCTAATCAAACAAATGATTTATGCTTTCAAAGTTGGAGCAGGGGGCTGTCATCTTGTAACTTTGTTATACATCTTTGCCGGACCCTGCACATGCTCAGTGTGGCCTGGGATGCTTAGGAATCTTCATAAATGATCAAAACAGCACAAGTCAAATAATATCTGCCAGAAGCCGATACAGCAAAACTGATTAATAATCACAATATACAGACTGTACTGGGTTTTTCGAACTCTGCAGATCAAGTGGCTGCAGAAAACTATCTTCCAAATAGAATCCCAGTTTATCTGTTTAAATCTGGCTCCATGATCTTTGTCCCTGCAGCTGGAGTTGGAAATTGGGATGTAAAGGCAAAATAAAATCCAATACAAATCTCTACACAGTCGCAGACTGCTCTATAGGGAAACAAAGCTGCTTGAGTTCTGCATGGCTGGGAAGTAAGGCAGGGGCTCCCCCTGCTGTTCATGAGTATGATTGTTTCCCTGCAGAGCAGTTAGGGACCGTCTGACAATTCCTATCCATAGCAGTAAATGAAGGGAGAATTTCATTGCATACAGTTTCTTCTAAAAACGGTGGACATTTTTTAATTGAAGAATATTGGGGATAGGTTTCTTTTTCATTGTCCTTTAAGACACTGTGGCCCTAGGCCAACTGCTTGCACACCATCCCCCGCTCACAAGTTCCTCCTCCTCCTGCTGCTTCTCATAGCAACCTGCTTCTGCATCTTCAGGCCCTTTCACAATCTTTGGCATTGGGGACTGGGTGGGTTTGAGATGTTAAAATATCCCGTCCAGTCCTCTGTGGTGATGCTGCCAGTGTAGAGGCATGCCGCCCCAATTTCTGCCACCCTAGGCCTGGGCCTTTGTGACCTGCCCATAAATCCAGGCCTGAAAACAGTATTGTGACTGTGAATTAAGCCTGTTTCTGAGTTTAACTGTAAGATGTGTGATTCTCCAGTATATTTGTTTCCTTGTAATGATGGTATGCACAGAAAGAGTAAAGTCATTTTGTTTTGCCTCTGTGACGCAAATAAAATCCTGTGCTGCTTCATTTTTCTTGTTACTTCCCTCACCCTGAATACACAGCACGCTGAGCTTGATTCTGTGGCGTGGGAGAAGGACCTGGGCTGGAATTCAACCTATTTTGGAACTTGGGGCAGCCTAGGAGCAAACACAGATCAAATTGAAGCTGCTATGGGAAGCAGATCTGTGATAGTATTACTATGTTCCATACTGTAACTGATCTTTACACGAACATATTCACCTCCACCTATGTCTGTCGCTACACACTTTCTGACACCAAGCTCACTTGTTAGGACAATGCATTGTAAGCACGAGCTCTACAGTGTACAAAACAAGAAAACAGGGGAAATTGGCAACATAACCTGGATGCAGTTATTTAACATCTGGATTATCAGTCAATGGAAACAGCATCAGATACTCATTAATGATGATACAGATTATTGAACAATATGAGGATGTTCAGGCATCAACCCTGAACATTTCGGGCCCAAAACAACCTGCCAATGTTTTTCCCCATTTATTCCCCATTTCTCGGTTTTACTTGGTGGACCTTCTATATCAGTGATCCATGTTCCATCAGTAGCTCAGTAGCTCGTGAGCAACATGTTGCTCTCCAACCCCTTGGATGTTGCTCCCAGTGGCCTCAAAGCAGGTGCTTATTTTTGGATTCCAGGCTTGGAGGCAAGTTTTAGTTGTATAAAAACCAGATGCATTGCCAAATAGAGTCTCCATGTAGGTTGAAAATGTACAAGGGGCTACCAAATGGCCAAATACCAGCACTTATTTGGCAAACCAAGAACATTTCTCATGCTTGCGTTGCTCCCCAACTACTCTTTCTTTTGAATGTTGCTCATGGGTTCAAAAGGTTGGGGATCCCTGTTCTATATTATCAAATATCCTCTATTGAACATGCAACGAAAATCAGGTTTTGGGGTGGAATGAGCTGTCAAAATCTGAACTGACCCATGAAAAACGGAAGGTATGCTATAGTAATGGATCTACGGTTTATACATTAAAAGCCAAATGGAATTTGTTGACATTGTAAAAGAAGCCCTTAGAAGAAAACAAAATTATTGTATATTAAACATTCAAGGTTGGGTCAGAGGGTTCTCAGGAGGATTTGTCATTCGCAGGGCTGAGCAGAAGAGACAAGGTCATCCATTAGAAAGAGTTGTAACATTTTTTTACTGTTTTATTTCAAATGCTGTGAACATGTGAAACGTTTTGCTCAGTGAGATCTGCCAGCCAGATTATGTAAGTAGTAAGATGTTGTAGGCAAAACCATGTTCAGATGGGTTGTACTGGAAAGTCCTGTTTTGCTCTGCACTGAACAGCCAGAAAAAGAAACAACATTTCTAACTAAACTGGGAAAAGTTAGACTCACATCTTAAAGGGCTATTCACCTTCATTAGCAAAACTGTAATAACTGGAAATAAAAATCACATAAATATGTTCAAACTTTCACAACCTGCCAAATTTTGTAAAAGCTTATCACTGCAACAATTTTGTCCCTCTTTTTCCCCCGAAATGTTGGGAGGTATGCATATACTCTACTGGTCCCAGACCAGCCAAAGGGGCCTTAGGAAAGTGACTGAGGTTGGTGTGCAGAGCTGTTTAGAGTATCAGCCAGGCCAGTCCATTTTATAGCAAAGAGGGACATTGGTCAGTAGTGTTAGGATATGCACTGTGATTTATTTTGTCTGCCTATATGTGTGATATAAATGCCTTTTCCCTTTCTCTATTGCTGTCATGGGACTTTGGGCTGTAAAAAAACACAATCTCATCACTGAATAATCATCATTCAAATAATGAAAAACAATGGACCCAACAAACAAAACACAGTCATTTGAACAAATATTGATCTGATAACAAATGAGGTCTCCATGTGAATCGTTGTTAAATCTGTTCAGCTTTAGGCTGTATCTGTATTTGTGCATTTCATTTATTTATAAGGCATGGCAGAAAGTATTTAGCTTTTTTTGAGACATAAACAAGAACATTATAAGCAGAAATACAAATGCTAGCAATCGTACTAAAACAGAAATGAACCGAAAGGCAACAGCTGGCCATAGACGCAAGGATCTGATCGTATGAATCGTGGGTTCGTATGATTTTAGGACAGTCTCCCGACCTGCCACTAACATTCAGATCAAATAAAGTAGTAAAAGCACAGATCAGCCGATGTTCTGTCCCTACAGGGATCGTATGAAAGTTGTGTCTGACAAAACCTAGTGACAGTCTCCCATTGAAAATCATACGATCGGCAATACACGCAGAGATATTATCTGCAGCTGACAGAAATTTTCTAACCTGTCTGATCGACCAAACGAGCGATCTTCACCGGACGATAAAAATGCTGGGACTCTCCACACATGGTGCAAAAATCATACGAACCCTCGAATCGTACAATCGGATGGTTGTGTCTATGGCCAGCTTTACTGTTTAGTAGTGATGGGTGACATATTTGCTAGGGTCACTGTGAACCCCCCCAATAGACACTAATGTATAGTTTAAAAAAAAAAAAAGGTTGTGCAGTTTGGAAAATTTGTGCAAAAAACACCCACTGATTTCAATACATTTTAGAGATTTATGGTTCATTCTTGCTCCCTTGTAGTGCAACATTTTCTTGGGTCCCCCATAGCTCATTACAGAGCTACAACTTTTAAAACAATGTTCCAATCTCCCTAATAAATATTTATTCCACTCAGCTATATAGAATTTATTTGCCTTTGTATTGGGACCAATAGTGGGGGCAGAATTATTCAGCCTTTCCATTTTATCATTTCTTGTCTATGGCTTGTTCACAAAGCATAACCAGGTCCGAATGCAGTTCGTGTATGTTACAATGACTATACTATTGCCCTTCTTCTGTGTGGTCCTGAGTTAGGTCCTGATCTAGGCAGGGAATTTATATGTTCTCCCAGTGTTGCATATGGTACCTCCATGTATTCAGCTATCTTTACACAACCCAACAACATGCAGATGGTTTAACGGGCTGCTAATAAAACTGAACATACAGAATACTGTAGTATGTACAAATGAGAAAGGGGTCTTAGCTTGTTCTACTGGGGCAGAGACTGATGTGATTGTTGTATAATCTGTAGAGTGCTGCACAGGCATGACAGTGCTATATACATAAAGCATATCAAATACTAGGGATGCACCGAATCCACTATTTTGGATTCGGCTGAACCCCCGAATCCTTCCCGAAAGATTTGGCCGAATACCGAACCGAATCTGAACCCTAATTTGCATATGCAAATTATGGGTGGGAAGGGGAAAACATTTTTTACTTCCTTGTTTTGTGCCAAAAAGTCACGTGATTTAGCTCCCTGGTCCTAATTTGCATATGCAAATTAGTATTCGGATTCGTTTCGGCCAGGCAGAAGGATTTGGCCAAATCCGAATCCTGCTGATAAAGGCCGAATCCTGGCCGAATCCCGAACCGAATCCTGGATTCGGTGCATCCCTATCAAATACAAATAACAAATACCCCTGCCTGCTTATTTTTTACTTTTCAAATCTTGTTGAATTTAAGACTTTACAAATGTCACTACATCCAATTGCTCAGTCTAACTGCTGAATATTAAGGTTGCAGTCCATTTCCCCATAAGCATAAACTGGGTCCAAAATGACAGGTCAAACCGATTTTGTCAGTTTGGTCACTCTCGCCCCTTACATGCAGAAATTTTCACAAATTGGGGCAGATTCAATAATGGGTGAATTTTCACCAGCGTCAGCTTCGCATTACTAGCACCACTTCACCAGGTGCAAATGTGCTACTAATATGCTGCCACTAATATGCTAAGTCACTAATATGCTAAGTCACTAATATGCTAAGTCACTAATATGCAGTAGCACTAAGTTTAGTCCTGGGTGTCGAATGCTGGGGACTTTCTCTAGCGTTACTTCGGCTGTGAGAGCATTTCATACCGAAGATGTGCTAGCGTTCATTTGTACTTCTTTTCAGCAATTCGCCTGGTCTGAGGTGGCAAAGTCAACTCTGGTGAAAGAGGTAACATTCAGTAATATCCGCACTGTACTGAATTTGTGGAGTAACGATCGTTGACCAGAGCGAAAAGTGGCAATATAGTGGGAACGAATGCTAGCGACGGTCTCTTTTGGCAACAAATGGGTGCCTGTTAGAGAATTGGCGATGTCCCTGTGGGTGCAAAGCTGGAGAATTGTCCCTAATGTTACCCACTTCACCCTTTAGTGGATCTGAATACACAGTGGCGTAACTACTCGCTGGTGCAGGATTGGCACCCGGGCCCCCTATCGGGCTCTCCCTCTATGAATTGCACACTGGAGTTCGCCTAGCCTCTTCTGCAGGCCTCGAGAGGGAGCGGACCCTGGTGCCATTACACCCCCTGCTCCCCTCACTATAGACTCACTTGAGTCTATAGGCGCAGAGAAATGACTTTTGTTGCTCTATGGGAATCCAATATGGAGCTTTGCATTCACTAGTATTAACAGTGGTGACAAGCAGGTGGGGTGATTTTACACTTATTCAGTTATAATTAGAAACCTCATGTGTAAGTGTACGGAGTCTGTTTTATCACTTACACAATCACTGAAAAATAATGAAAATACAATATATAACCTCAAATAACAAATAG
Organism: Xenopus borealis; assembly: GCA_024363595.1. Lineage (NCBI taxonomy): Eukaryota > Metazoa > Chordata > Amphibia > Anura > Pipidae > Xenopus > Xenopus borealis. The sequence goes on from CM044435.1 coordinate 113,924,532, forward strand.
GTGATGGAGTTATGAATATCTGTTTTGCTTATCTCCATCACAAAACTGTCATATTTTCATTTCAGGAAGACCAATTCATCACATTTTTCTTAGGTTTAGGTTTATCAGCCTTTGCTCAAACTCTTCTTTACATGAGCATCCACTTTGTATGAAAAGCTTCTTTCTATCAGCAGAAATTGCTGCCTTTGTGAAGGTGAAAGAAAAAGAAATGATTTAAGCTGACTTCTGCCAGAAAGTCTAAAGACAATAACAACCCTTTCAATGATAAATACCACAGAGGCCATAGGAATCATTGTACTGTATACTGAAACCCACAATAAAGCACAGAGGAAGGCAGCAGCATGAGAGTCGTATTAGCTAATGATAGAGATAAGAGAAATTGCCTATAAATCTGCACCCGAGGTAGCGGCCTGCAGATTAGCTCCTGAGCAGAGTCAATACACACCGTACATACAAGTTTACCCCATTATTGTCAATGTTCTTTTAAATCAAAGCAAACAGCCATTTGTGTTCAAGCTCAGTCTGCCTTATGTTTAATTCCAGTAAAAAAATTAACCTATGGAGTGCAATTTAGCTGTACACTGTTGAATTTTCCCACTTTGGTTCAACAAACACTTAGGGGCAGATTTACTAAGGGCCGAATTTCCGAGGGCTATTTGCCCTCGAATTCGAACCTTCTACAATTTTATCAAAATTCAAAGGTTTTCGGGCGCTTTTCGATAATACAATAAAATAGTACGATCGAACGTTTTTACGAAAAAATCGTAAAAAACCATTCGATTGTTTGAAAAAAATCATACGAATCGAACAATCGAAGCATTCGAACATAAAACCATTCGATGATCGAATATTCAATCATTCGATCTATTCGATACAATCAAATATTCGATGATCAAAGTGGCCAAATTTGCATATTCGAAAATTCGATCAAATCGTATGATCGGAGTTTGATCGAATTTTGAATCCTTCACTTGAATTTAGTAAATCTGCCCCATACCATGTCATCTAATGTGCACTATAGCATATTGTTTTTTTTTTTGTTTGCGCTGCAGTTTATATAAAAAAATTACTTCAACAAGCCAAGTTCAACTACTTGTAGTTGTGTAGCTCATAAAATAAAAGCAACCACACACACACTGATACAAATCTGCTTTTCCATTTGGCACCTATAGTTGCCACCTGTCTGATTGCCCGATGGCCTGTATTGTCTGTCCTGGTCTCAGAGTTCTGAAACCCTTGTAAAAGTTGTCCAATCCATGCCACTGATTTTCCTAATGGCCAACCTGAAGTCACCGCCCCCTTCCTTAATGTAACTGATCACCCACTCAACATCACTGCCCCACATCTTCAGCATCACCATCATCATCATTGGTGGCAGCCCTATTTGCAAGTTTCAGTATACGGATGTATTCTGTACTGCCATGTATACAGATACAGTTATAATGGTAATTTGTCACTTTTAAAAGGCCTATTGTTTACTTGTCTTTTACTGTAAATATGTGCTGATTGACAATGCGGACATAGTTTGTGGCATTTCTTTGTACCGGTACTGAGAAACCATAGGAGATATTTTTAAAGCTGCAGTGATTATACAAGAATCCATCTTTGTTTGTTATTCACTGACCACACCCTCTTGGCTTCTCCTCCCTCTAGGCTCCTTGTAAGGAAGTAACAGCACAATAGTCACTATGGGAGATGAGCAGCTTCAAGACCTATAAGATATTTGCAACCAATAAGATATTTGCTTTTTAACCAGTAAATGCTACCCCAAAAACTCTAATACAACTTTACTTTGGCAAGTAAAAACAGTTGAGGTCCTATAGAGCTGCACTGATAGGATTGCCACTTTTCTGCTGGTTTAACACCAGATTGGTGGGCGGAATGGTGGTGTTTTGGGGGCGTTGTAGGGCATGACCATGCTACTGCCAGGACGCCACGTCAATCAGAGGGCATCCTAATTTGGAAAACCGGGCCAGTAGTCTTGAAACTGGAAATGTGGCAAACCCATGCACTGATACTATTGGACCATTTTTTAGCCATTCAGAGCTTTAGAGGTCTTCGTAATTGCCCGAAAAACTTGAACTTTAGTTTTTTTTTTAATTTGTGCTTAATAAATTACACGGCATTCATGATTTTAGAGAAATAGACTTTAATTGTAGTTTTACAAAACTCTAAAACCACTTAAATGAGAATGTTGATAAATGGGCCTCCCCTTGTCTTTAATTATATAACCCCATTAAAATCATCTTAAAGGGCATGTAAAGGCAAAAAAATAATAAATATCTCCAATATACTTTAATTAAAAATGTGTACTGTTTTTATAATAAACCTGACTGTATGCAGAGAAATTCTCCCTTCATTTACTGCTGTGGATAGGAATTGTCAGATAGTCCCTAACTGATGGCAGAGAAACAATCATACTCATGAACAGCAGGGGGAGCCCCCTCCTTACTTCCCAGCCATGCAGAACTCAAGCAGCTTTGTTTGTTTCCCTGTTTGATAATTTATGACGATCCCTAAGAAGACCAAACCACACTGAGCATGTGCACAGTCTTAGTCTTGCAAAGATGTATAACAAAGTTACAAGATGACAGCCCCCTGTGGCCAACTTTGAAAGCATAAATCATTTGTTTGATTAGGCTTGTGGTGCAGTTAGTTCATGTTTATGTTTAGTATACAAAATACAGCATTTCTAGCCTTATTCTATTTTAGACTTTCCTTGTCCTTTAATTGGAGCTAATGGGGAAATAAAGCAAATATATTTATGCATCCATCTTTCCGTAATTCCATAAGAGAAAAGGGACAATTAAAAAAAAAAAAAAAGAGGCCAAGTGACCTTTATGAAATGCTAAAAAATAATAACAATGATACAATTGATACAGGATCTTATGGTTAAACCACATGTTTAAAATTGAACACCGAGAAAAACAGTTTACCAAAAATATATATTAAAAATAAATTGGACTTCTGATATTGTCTTTGAATATAAAGGGCAAGTTCATCTTTAAATATACATATTGGCTTGTTATGGACAGACCTATTAATTGCAGTTGCTCTTCATTTTTTCAATTTTCCTTTATGTTTTTTTTGGATTATTATCCTTCCTGTTTTGCATCTTCATCTTAAATTTGCTTGTTGTTGGGTTGCATTGATGTTGGCCACCAAAACATTTTATACCTTTTCTATATTGCTTATATTTCTGTTCAGGTCAGTGGCATAACTAGATGTTATTGGGCCCCACAACAAATTCCATTTAGGGCTTCAAAACATTGCTAGGTTGACTCAATCTACAAAGATATATTGGATCTGCTTATATAAATGATACTGACAAAAAAAATTATTTTAAAAATATGAATCTACATTAAAAGTTACCTATAGGTCATGTTGATCATTTTCACTGATTTCTGCTTTTGTAAGTCACTTGAAGTTCAAAGGAAAGCCGAACCTGGTTAGGTTGAGAAGGACTGCAAGGAGCCAAAAAGCCCTTCATAAGCAAATACATACAGAGATAAGTGAAACCTTATGAAATCAGAAGGTATTTACTTGTCTCATGCAATATACATAGCGTTGCCTAGATAGAACAATGAAAGTTTTAATTCTCCCATAAGGCATCATGGGTAGAGACATGCAAATCACTCCTTTATGTCCCTTTGGCCAACTATGCACCCAGAACCACTGGTTTATTGCACAGATACAGCCTAATGGTTCAGAGCCATATATTCAAACTTGCAGAGTTAGCTAGATCTTGTTAGATCTCATCAGTGCAAGATATTGGAACATGGTTTCTGAGGGGTAGGACTTGGGAGAATAGCGAAAAGGAAAACTGATCCTGGTTTTTGGTATCTCGGCAGTGCTAGGTGTATGGCATTAGACAAGTAAATACCTTCTGATTTCAGAAGTCTTCTGAAATTGCTTGTGATGGGCTTTTTGGCTCCTTTCAGTCCTTCTCACCCTAATCAGGTTCGGTTTTCCTTTTTACTGCTCTCCAAGACCTACTTAAAACTACTGATCGTTAAAAAGAGAATGATTATTCTAAAGTGTATGGATGATGGATGAGGGCTAATCTTCTGCTATACATGCCAAAAGTCAACCCATGCACATTGGTTATCTTCAAGATTTTATCCTTTTGAGTTGGTGTTGAGCAGTTGAACATCTTTCACTGTATTACTAAATACCTTAATTTTCTGTAAACTGCAATAAATTTATTGGTAAAATTACAAGCTTGTTTATTGTTAAAAACTAGTAAAGAGAAACCACACAAAATGAAGAGCAACTGCAAATTGCATTGCTGTCTACATCATACTAACCTAAAGGGAACTGCTCTTTTAAACAATTCCTTATGCACTACCGATGTTTTTGTATATTTTAAAGCACGTAGTCATATCTGTCACATTAGAGAAATAACAAAGCCAATAGGGTGGTCACTGTGAAGTGCAAATGAGAATAAAAGACTTCAACCAAATGTATCCAAATCCTCTCTGTTTTAATGTAGATGTGTGTTACACAGTGGACTTTTAAAGGTTGGTGAGTGCACTTTTGGAGGTTTTGTCGGCATGCAAGTCACCCTGCGATTGTTCCCCGTCTGTATTGAACACTGCTGACACCCACTGATGAAGTGACACTATGAGAATACAAAAGTGGACACACTATAATCACGGAATGAACTGTTGTTGGTAGGCAATTGGAAGCCTTACTTAAAGACACACCACATTTCCCATGCACGTAGCACCGTCCTCTCCTTGAAGGGTAGTTATGGTGCAGCCAGGTGTGAGGTGGAATGATAGCAGCATAATTAAAATGGTCAGTGCTGGTCGTCACACATAGATGTGTTGTTTTGAACCACTTTCACGTGGGGAAGTTGAGGTTCAAAAAAAAGACAAAATGGAATGTAACCAGCTCCAGCTGGAACTGATCCTGTGTACATCCCATGACACATACTCCACAAATACAAGTCTTTGAAATGCCCTAGAATAATCCCATGTCTTTGTATCTTTCCCATGCTCAAACAGCTTCCCCATTCTCACTCACAGAAATGGTGTGTATCTTGATGGTGGGCACGTCATGGCAAGATCGAGTCTGTTGAGTGCCAACGCAACAGCAGGTTCTCAGAAAAGACTTACTACTAACTCTGGCTGAGCAACAGTTTGCAAAATCTCTTGGAGAACCGTACGGCGTGGCCGGGCTGGGCAGGGGGGTGAAATATTTCCATTCACAAACCTCATCAGACTTGGAGATCCTGTAAAACATCTCCCCTGAGCCCACTGGAATTCTCACCACATTTTTGGTTTCCTCAGAACTCCGGTGCACCGGGCTGTTCAGGAGGAAACCAGAGGAGTACTTGCTTGCAGCCTGCCTCCTGTGCGAGCAGCGAGCGTGGAGTATATTCTGGAAGGCCTTCCTGAACTCTGGGCTGGAACAAGGATAGATCACTGGGTTGATGCAGCTGTTAAAATAACCCAGCCAAAACGTAATCTTGAAAATCGTATCCGAGGAGTTGGCCGGAGGGTAAATGGATCCTGCACAGAAACAAAAAGGAAAAGCAAGGCATCGTTACTAAACACAATAGTTCATACATCAGATTGTGGCTGCTGAATAATTTCGCTTAGAATTTATAGTCAAGACATGAAATGGCTGGGGATTCTTTGCTATGTAGAATATTGTGATCTGACTGGTGCCATGTTTCATATTACTGCAAATTCTTGACAAGGCACATCTTCATGAAGCTGTTACTGCACATAAATATTATTTTATGCTAAAGTCATATATTTTATTTAACACTTACTCCAGACATCTTAGTGTGAAATGACTCAGCATTTTAAAATGTAAATTCTTTTTTTCTTTGACTTTTCATGATATTAGCAGTTTTACATAATACATAATAACTTGAATTTGTAACAGTTGCGTTGCCTGCTGTCCCGTCTGGCCAGCCACACAGTAGATTAAAACAGCACTATTTTTTCTTAGCAACCTTTCAGTTAGCCTTCAGCTTTTATTCTTTTATAGTTTTTGAAGGTTTCTTTCTTTTCTGCCCTTTTCCTGCTTTCAAATGGGAATCCCTGCAATCAAAATAGGTAATATCTGTGAGGCTACAATATTGTATAATACATAATACAATATTATATATATATATATATAATATTATTACAATTTAATTTTTACTGCTGCTTTTTGTTTCTAATATTTCTGTTCGGGGATCTGCTCCAATTTATTTCCAAGTCTGTCATTTAAAACCACTGCCTGGTTGTTAAGGTAAATGGCACCCTAGTAACCAGTTATTCACCGAAATTCCAGACTGGGGAACTGCTGAAAAAAAAACTATACATTTCAAAAATTGCAAATAATAATAAATTAAGACCAACTGGAATAGTAATATAACCCCTACTACTGCCATTACTGGTGGGACGTATTAGTATACACAATATAAATAAAACAATCTCTTATAAGGTCTGGGCAATCAAGGAAGGGGGGGGGTTGAAGTTTATTCTTGTGAAGAAAAAGAAATATCAAAATCAGAATCTGTTAAGGTCGGTGTATTATTAACCTCTACCCCTTGAATTCATATTGAATAGAGTTTTGCTGGAGATTCCCATTCTTGTTAGTACTCTTATACACGAGCTGAGCTCCCCTGTGTTCCGGTTTTATGCGTTCAGCCGCAGGGGAGCGCAGGAGCAATGGGGCTGTACTCACATAGGCCGTGTAGGTGCCGAACTGAGGTTGAGACACATCTTGCTGCCTACATGCACCTGTGTGAGTACAGCCCCATTGAAAAAAACTGAAAGCGTCTGCTCCTGCGCTCCCCTGCGGCTGAACGCATAAAACCGGAACACAGGGGAGCGCAGCTTCAGACTCTCGTCTGTAAGAGCCCTTATTGTATTTAACCAGCTGAAGAGACAGATACAGTTTATATTTGCTGCTGTCTTTGGAGAAACAATCCCGCTGTTGTCTCACTACTTAATAAACACGGCTTGAACTAAGTGCTCTCTAGAGGATATATAATCCTCTTGGCTCAGCCCGGGTGTTTGCCTTCTCAGATTCGTTAATAAGAGGTTAAACACTCGGGGTGAGATGTCTAAATGGACTTATTGTGATGCAAAGCCAGAGATTCTTGTGGAAGTTGCTTTCTGCATAAGAATAAATCACTTTGCATAAGGTTTTCTCCACTTTTCTCCATCTTCTCTGAGAATTTAGCGACACCTTAAACCCGCAGTGTCTTTGGAAAATATAAAAGAGGAAATTAATACGTTTTGAACAGCAAATCTATAAGCCCAAAATCAAAACTGCAAATGAGTCCAGAAAACAAACCTGACATTCAACTCACTGTGGACCACAAAATCAATCTTATTGGAATAGAAACACTTGATTTCAGTTTTTCACATAATTATCCATAATAAACGTGACTCTTCCCCAAACAATTGACTACAGTCTACTCATTGGGGCATTGACAAACTTTACTCGGCTTTAAATAGAATCAATAGAATCCAGTTTCCTGCTGAATGCCTTTTGTCCTCGCTGCCCCACATCTATTTAAAGTTAAAGAATCAGTAACACTGTCATGATGCAGGCCTGTAATAGCTAATAAAACAGGCCAAGGTATCATGAAAAGCATTTCTGACTAAATTAGACACATAACAGGCCTCTCTTCACTAAGGTCTGGAGTTAGCCATGTGTAACAGGATCACAACCTCTTATGCCCTTCTCCAAGCCCTGGCTGATAAGGAGGGAGAACTTAAAGTTCACACAAAGGCTTCTCACAGGTGAAGGGAAGGTCACAAATAATACAACCAAAAACATATTCATCCTCACAGAACCCAGACCTGTTGTACCAACAGTGTTAAAAACTGGTGATGGGTTCAAAGTAATATTAGCTTTCAGATGAGACCAAACATGACTAGGTTTGGTACTCTGTATATCAGATGTGAATATCAGGGCAGGGGCAGGTCACACAGTATTGATGTTTAGTATCTATGGAATCCAGGAGAGAATTCATAACCAATGAATATAATATCATATCTCTCCTATGTTCCTATAGGGAGTTATGATCATTGTATTCTTGGTCCAGTTGCTTCTCACAGGAGGTCATAAAAAACTCAGTCTGTGTCCTGCTAGGCCACGCCCCCTTACATTCCTGAGGGAGGGGGAGTGTGCAGTTACCTGATGCCCTGAAATCACTGATAAATAGTAAGCTCTTCTGACTAAGAGTTGGATTTACTTTGGAGGACCAATTGCGATTGGAAGTTGTCCCGTTTGTTTCCCCTTGCCTCCAGGACCAGGAATTCTATATCTTGAAGCTAAGTATAGGTTTTCCATGTTTTCCCTTTTTATTTTATAACTGTTTGTATTATTGATTGTATGTCTCTTTTTGTAATATCATTTTGTTAATGCATTGTTATACCTTTGATAATATTAAAAAACTTAATAAGTTTGTCGTTGGTGCTCTAAAAGAACCTAGCCTGAAAGAGAGTAATCGTGAGCCTTAACCCTCTGCATGCTGAATGGGAATGCTAGTCTGTATGTATGCTTGTTAACCATTTGAGTGCTGGTAGGAAGTGTGTGTTTGAATTAACCCCTTCACTACTAGAATACCTGGTTTCTCTCAACACCAGTGTGAAGTTGAGAGTGGTGGCAGCAAGTTGTGTGTGTTTGTGGGTGTTGGTTGGTGTTTGGGGTGCTGTTATGCTAGTCCAACCTGTGCGCAAGGTGGGTGAGAGACTGAGTGAGTGACCCCTGACAGCCACACCTGAAGTCACGTGCGGTTGGGAGTACCGTCTCCGTGACAAACACTAACTTATAAAAACATGTATTTTAACCTTATGATGCTACTGGTCCTTTAATATAAACAGCATTCATTCTGCTACCTAATCATTTTTAGGCTCCAGGGAGAAGTGTTTTAAGGAACAGTAAAACCAAAAAAATTAAAGTGTTTTAAAGTAATGAAATCATGTACGTTTGCCATGCACTGGTAAAACTGAGGTGTTTGCTTCAGAAACAACACTATAGGGGTAGGGGCAGATGAGCAGATTCGGGGAGATTTAGTCGACAGGTGACTAATTGCTTCTTCCACCCGGCGGCAATCTCCCCGAACTGCCTTCTTCCTGCCTTCAGTCTTCAGTGTGCTCCAATGAGGAATCACCTGCACTAATGCACTTGGGGCGCTTTGATTTCCGAAGTCGCCCAAAGTTTCCTGGTGAGGTAACTTGCTCTTAGCGCAGTCAATTCCTCATTGAAGCACATGGAAGGCAGGAAGAAGGCAGTTCGGGGAGATTGCCGCCGGGTGGAAGAAGCGATTAGTCGCCTGGTGACTAAATCTCACCAGATCTACTCGTCTGCCCCAACCCTAGTACATATAAACAAGCTGCTGTGTAACAATGGTGGAAATTAAAAAAAAAAAGTCTATATGGCACAGGTTAAATAGTGGATTACGGATAACACCATTATGTTTTACAGAGCTTATCTGCTGTGTAACCAGAGACTTTTCTCCTTCGAATGATGTTACTGTTCCTATTGATTAAAATGTTCTGTTCACCTCTTCACACTGTGCCCTCTAACTATACCAAAATGGGGTCAGATCTCTAATATATCTAAAATAAAATGAAGTTTAAAGAAGCAAATAGAGGCTTACTGGGTGGTGTAACTAGATGTTACTGGGCCCCACAGCAAATGAATTTTAGGGCCCCAACATATAAAGAGGTTATCCATTTTACTAGTATTTGTTGAAATTGTTCATTAATTAGGGCATCATGGGGCCCCCTATACGTCTTGGGCCCCCCTGCAGCCGCAGGGTCTGCTTCCTCTGTAGTTACGCCCTGGGGTCCATAAACTTAAAGGTACATGGCAAATATGATCCCTGTGTAAATCATTTTGCTCAACATTTATAAATGAGCCTCACTGACTGTGAGCTGCTGCTGCTGATCCGGACCTGCTGATGAAGAGGAAGAGTCGGGCAATTCAGCTGTAAAATCATCATAGCCTATATATATACATACATACGTACATCTGCTGAATGTCCGGTTGGTTAATATTCCTCTGCTATTGTTATTTTGCACTTTGTGTATCTGCTTACATTTCTTTTCCTTCTGTTTCTTCCCATTTTGATTCTCCCCTGGGAATGTACTGGGGTTTCTTATTATGAAATGTAATGCAACATCCATAAACACACAGATTGGCGGAGGTTACATATAGAACAGTCTGTGTCTGAATAGAGTCATGGTGGGTTATGTATAGTTCATCAGGTGAACTTTTAACATTCAGTTTGAGTTGAGCCAGGAATAGTTCCACATAGTAAAACTGAAAGACTTGGCTATAAATAGGGCACAATAAATGAAGCGTGTGATAGAACAGAAGGAGATAGCATTCCAGCTGCTGTTTTTTGGGGAAAAAGACTTATAATAAAGGATTAAAGGGATAATCTCATGGGAAAACATGTTGTTTTCAAAAAGTTTTGGCTTTGTGTCTCCTTGACTATTTTACATATGCATTAATAGAGTCCTGTTATTGTCTTAGGGCCAGCGCATCCACAACATATGATAATGAGCCATTCAAGGTAAAGGCTAATTGATGCTGCTTGTGCTTGAGGGACAGCAGTATTTCCACAAGACAGCACTTTGGCACCTTGCCAAAAAGGAAACAATTAGTAGTAATAAAGGGAAGCATCTATTTCCAAGACTACGCTATATTAAATAACTGGCTTGAGGCAAATGCAGATAGCTTTTATTGTGATGACAGTATCTGACTAACCAACACCGTGTGGGTACTTTAATAAAGAGGAATCTAAACACTGCTTGCTCAACACACCCAGTAAACTTTCACTGGTTATCAGGAGTTTAGCCATGCAGGGAGCTGTAGTACAGCAACATCAGGGTTTATGATAGAATGTTTCAGAGAGGTCGTCATTGATGCAAAGACGTAACTACTGCCCGACGAGGCACTTGCACCCAGTCCCCCACCCTTCCTGCACCCATGAGAAAACAAGTCCTGAGTCACAATTCTGCAGAAGATGATGTATCCCCTGTAGACATATATGGGGGTCCTGGGTGCAGTCGCACCACCTGACCTCTAGGTGTTGCCTGGAAAAGCATTATACACCCCCAATAAGAACCCCTCCTGATTGTATAAATGTGACTCCAGGTACTCTGTTCCTGCCACTGGAACTGGTAGCCTTAAAACAGTTGCTCACCTGTAAATTAACATTTGGGGGCAGATTATTTTCAAAAAGATTCAAATTCGAATTTTCAAATGTTATTGAAGTCCACTTCGACCATCGTATTTTGAAAATTCAATCGAATCGAATGATTCGAATAAAATTCTATTAGAATATTCAACAGTCAAATAACTTGCCCTTTAAATTTTTATTCTACTGCCTAGTGCGCCAGATTCAACCTACCGAATTGGATTTAACTATTTTTTGATCAAATAAAAAAATTCGATTGAATGGTTAAAGGGAAAACGTGTTTTTTTAAAACACATCAGTTAATAGTGCTGCTCCAGTAGACTTCTGCATTGAAATCCATTTCTCAAAAGAGCAAAAAGATTTTTTTTATATTCAGTTTTGAAATCTGACATGGGGCTAGACATTTTGTCAATTTCCCAGCTGCCCCTGGTCATGTGACTTGTGCCAGCACTTTAGGAGGGAACTGCTTTCTGGCAGGCTGTTGTTTTTCCTTCTCAATGTAACTGAATGGAACGCAGTGAGACATGGGTTTTACTATTGAGTGCTGTTCTTAGATCTACCAGGCAGCTGTTATCTTGTGTTAGGGAGCTGTTATCTGGTTACCTTCTCATTGTTCTGTTGTTAGGCTGCTGGGTGGGGGAAAGGGAGGGGGTGATATCACTCCAACTTGCAGTACAGCAGTAAAGAGTGACTGAAGTTTATCAGAGCACAAGTCACATGACTTGGGGCAGCTGGGAAATTGACAATATGTCTAGCCCCATGTCAGATTTCAAAATAAATTATAAAAAAATCTGTTTGCTCTTTTGAGAAATGGATTTCAATGCAGAATTCTTCTGGAACAGCACTATTAACTGATGCATTTTGAAAAAAAAAACCAGTTTTATCGATCGATCTAATTATTTCTATTCGATGGTTCGAATTTCGGTGAAAAACTTCGAAGAATTTTGATTCAACTACAATTCGATTGGTCGAATTTGAGGGTAAATTCAACCTTGAATTCGACCAATAGTAAATCTGCCCTTAGTATGATGTAGAGAGTGAAATTCTGAGACAATTTGCTATTAGTTTTCATTTTTAATTATGTGTGGTTTTTGATTAATTTTGCTTTTTATTTGGCAGCTCTCCAACTTGCAATTTCAGCAATTCCCTTAGGTCCCGAATATTCTGGATCCCATGCCTCCCAACTGTCCCTTTTTTAGTGTGACAGTCCTGATTTTGGAATTTCACAAGAAGCGGAAGGGGAAGTGGACTCATATAAAATAAAATCAATGCACACTTATTGATTAAATATAACTGAATATAAACAGGAAAAAATAGACAATTTACACACAAGCAGAACAATAGATCCCTTTTAAGGGTTTACTTCCCTTTAAAATATAACTCCTGTTATTTGCTATATTCTTAAAACTGTATTTCACTCTATATATTGTCAGGGCCCGGGATTGACAGTTTTTACATTTATTTAGTCTAGTTTCCCAATAAAAGAACTTCAATTTATTTTACAGTTTTATGCAATATCTTGAGGAATGACGGATCGGTAGGAAAACATCTGCCTGAGGAATCTCACAGATTTCCAAATGAGTCACGAGTCCTTAGAAAATTCATTATGTATTTCCCCAGGACTCGGAGATAAGATGGGCGTGGGCGAAGTCGTGTAGAAGCTTCTGAATCTTTAACACAAAATGAGATTGAAATTGAATAACTTGAAGAGGAACTGTTAAATAATTTCATTTTCAGGCCTTTGATTTGAAAATAAAGGAGTTTATTGAAAAGCGCCTCCCGTGCTCTTGTCTGTCTCCTTTTGTGATTCTCAACACCTTCACGGATTGTTCTGTGACTACAGGCACCTAAGGACAGAGAACTGCCTTCTACTGGCGATTAAGTACAGACATTTTGTACAAATACAATTACACACATATATAAAATCATACACATAATGAGAGATTAATGCATCATCTATTTTAAAATATGAGGATATCATAAGTCACTGAGGAGTTCCATGATTGTATACAGGTAATGGAAGTTCAAGGTAACTTCTAATAACCTCATTTTTTACTTTATTTGTAATAATACACAAGTTAGGCTGAATCATGTGACACAAATGACACCACTAAGCACTGTGTATATAGTGAATAAAGTACCCCCTCTTGTAAATTATAAGGATATTATAAGTTACTGAGGAGTTCCACGGCCATATAAAAACACGAGGCTGATGGCCGAGGTAACTTCTAATATCCCCATATTTTGCAACTGGGGGTACTTTATTCATTATAATAAATACACACGTTTCAGTGAGTCATGTGACAGAAATGACATCAGAACTCACCGTTTATAAGGATATAATTTGCAAGACATTTACGGCTTTTGTGTATTAGATATAATACACAAATGCCGTGAATATCTTGTAAATTATATACTTATAAAGAGTGACTTTTGAAGTCATTAGGTGTAAACGGTGAGCAGCGATGTCATTTACAGTGATGGGTAAATTTATTTGCCTGTGGCGAATTCACAGCGAATTCCCGCAATTTGCGAACCGCCGGGCAAATGTTGCCCTGGTGAAAATTTGTGAGACAGAGGTTGGACAGTAAGTGGGCAGAGGGATGGGGATCAGAGTGCCCCTCAGAAGCTTTTTTTGCAGGGGGACCCGACTCACTCTAGTTACACCACTGCCTCAGGTCTTCAGCTTGTATTCAGGGTCGGACTGGCCCGGCGGGACACTGGGAAAAAAACCCAGCAGGCCCAGGCCCTCATGTGCCCCCGCTGGGCCAGACTCCTTCTCCCGATCTCCTGGCCTTTCAAAAAAACAAAAAAAAAAACAGTTTGCCGTGCAGCGCTGTTCTTGCCTGTCACGTAGCTGCTTTATTGTTGAGTTGATACAAAGAGGCAGAATCTTTAAAGTTTCAGTGACGGTCATTCCTGTTTCTTCATATGTAGCAATAGCATGTAACAGAGGTTACACTGAACGTTCTCTTTGCACTTGAATTAATATTAAATGTATATATACACAGTAAAGTAATAACTTCAAGCCCGCAGCTACTGCTGTTTAAATATACCGACAGTTATTGCAAACAGTTTAAGCAGATAGTAATATTCCAAAACTTGTATCTGCATTTGTATTTCCCCAGGCGAAAGGAAAATAAAGAATCTCTGCACGAGACACTGGCTTAATATGTCCCTATTTATAAAGCAAACATCCTGTACCTGTCGTGCCTCTCTAGGAGTCCACTCTCATAAAGAAAATGAAACAGGAGCGTTAGATTGTATTGCATATCTACTGCGCACAAGAGTTTATTCTAGACACACAATAATTCAAGCATTTTAGTGAGACTAATAGTGAAGTGTTCTATTACTTTTTTTTTCATGGCAGGAGCAAACAATGGCAGAAAATACTATTTTTCAGATGAGATTTATAAAGGCCAGTTCTGGATTTAGAATGAAAAACAAAAGTTTCAGTCTATTTGGGGTTTAGTAAGAATTTTTTTTAATAACCTGGCCGCAGTGGATTCCTAGGAAGGAGATGTTAGTAAACTATTGTATCCCAGTGGAATCCCTGTGGGCCCAATGTTTTGGTCTATACTATATACCCACAGCAACATTTGTTTTCCCTCGCTGGAACCTTGGGTTGTTCTCTTCCAGCACTGACAAAGCTTTGGACAACAATGCAAGGGGCAGGACTACAGGGGGCAGGGCCACCATTAGAAATCACGGCGCCCCACACAACATAATTTTCTGGGTCCCCTGGGCCCCGCCCACCCTAGCACCCAAGCCCTGACCACCCTAGCACCCAAGCCCCGACCACCCTAGCACCCAAGCCACGCCCACCCTAGCACCCAAGCCCCGACCACCCTAGCACCCAAGCCCCCTATAAGTTAAAAGCCAGGGTCCCCTTACAAGTTAAAAAAAAATTGGGGCTGCAGAAAATATTTTTTTTAAAAACTTTGTCGCCAAGGCCCCCCTTACAAGTTAAAAAAAAATTGGGGCCCCATAATTTTTTTTTTTTTAAATTGGTGTCAGTGGCCTATAGAGTATTAAAATAAAACACTGGTGGCCAGGGGATTAAAAAAAAAACCCACATTGGTGTCAGTAGAATTGAACTCGTGGCTTCAGGACTTCAATTATAGCTGTTTTCGTGACTTCAGGATTTTCTCCGCTTCAGGACTTCAGTGTCGGCTCCTTTCGGGACTTCGGTTCTTTCCGCCTCTTCAGGACTTCACATATGTTTGGCACTTCTGAATTCTGCAGCAGGACTTCGGAGCTCACGCTTCTGCACTCGTAAGGGGGGCCCAGCTCTTTGAAGATTGCAGCGCTGCCGGGCCCGGAACACTTGCCCCCCCTGTCCCCCCTCATGGTGGGCCTGCAATCGCATATGGGTTTGCACCCTCTTGGGGCCCTCCGGATGCTCTCGCTGATGAGAAGGCGCACAGAAAACTGAGTCCGCAGGTGGGGGGCCCAGCTGCATGGCCTGCACTGAAAAGCCAGAAAAAGATACAAAGTATCTAACTTACTTGGCTTTTGGTAGAGAGCCCAGAACAGACCCCACTTGGATACTTTTGTAACAATTCAAGATAAGCAAATAAGTCAGTGTAACAATTTAAGATAAGCAGGTCTCTTGGAGAAACTGTGACGAGCAGCTTAAAGGGTAATTCACCTTCATTAGCAAAATTGTAATAACACCTTTACACTTCAGAAATGTGTTCAAACTTTACATTTGTAAAATGAATGGTAATTTGGGGGTGTGACCACAGAAATAAACAATTTTTTTCTGTTGCGCTTGATATTTCAAAAATGTTGGGAGGTATGCAGCCACTGCATCCATCCATGTTCCTTGCACTTATATAGTGTGCCCACAAACCTTGTGGGTCCTGCCAACCCAGATGCATTTCATGCCTGAGACCCTGGTGCTGCTCCCTGACCTCCCCCACTGGTCCTGGTTGCAAGAAGAAAAAACAAGGGTAATGCAGGGGAGGCTGGAGGAAGGGAGGTTGTGGGTCCCCAGTCCAAAGCTGGTAGTGTCATGCGTCATTGCATCATTGTTGCCTCTTCTGCTGAATCGCATGCAACCATGTCCTATTGACTGAAACTCAATTTGCTCTTTTGTTATAATGCTTCTTTTTCTTATGATATTTGCAACTCTGAGACAAATTGTGGAATAATAATAATGGATATGTGACTTTACTGAAGTTCTTTTTTTCTCTTTGGCCAGACAGCTACAGCCATCAGTGGCAGAACATATACTATTTTTCGGATGAGATTCATTCAAATGGATAGAAGTGTAATAGCAAAATTGCCCATAAATAACTTTCAACCACTGTCGCACAACTAGAATAACAAATTGTGTATACTGCTATATATATTATGTCTTGAGAAAGGTCCAGACTGGACCGAAACGTTGACAAATAAACTTCACCTTGGTTGATTCTACTATGAAGTCCTGGAGTGCGTCATTCTTTGGAAAAGTACTGCTATATATATATATATATATATATATATATATATATATATATATATATATCTTAAAGATCACCTTTGGCTTGTTATTTTCTCATTTCTACATCAATAGGATTGTCTCTCGTAGAGATAAGGACAAGATTAGAAATCCTCCTCACAGAGCTCCGCTGTAAAAGGCTTTTGCATGTTAACGGCAAAGGCTTTTAACACATCAGATCTGCTAAGACTACAATGTACTTTGTGCCAAAATTTACAGGAGATAAAGGCAAGTGTGATAAACACCGAAAAACACCTTTGCTTAAGAGTAACAGGCACGGTTTATGGAAACATTAACTAACGCACGTTTTCTTACTGAGATGACGCTTGCTCTATGCAGACATTGAGGCAGAGGCTTAACTTGTTGTCTTAAATTATGACAGCTCTCTGTGAGCTTTAAATATTTCCTTTTTGTAAAATATGCCCTGATATTTCTACAGTTACTTGTCTTTATCACCCAATAAAACAAGGTACGCATGTATGGGTACAAGAAGGATACTTCTAGGAGAGTAAAAGAGAAGGGAATGGGCCTGGGATGCTGTGGACCCCCAAGAATACCCTGTTTGTATCTGTCTCAACCAGATGTCTGATGATGGTCTGAATATCATAGTAGTAAATGGTACATGAAAAATCAAATAGTTAGTACAAGGCTCACAATACACATTGGGGATAACCAGGAAACTGGTTTGCTATTCACCTGCCTAAGGATTACAGTTCCTTACCTATATCTCTTATGCCTATATGTATCCAACACCCATATTTTGTGCCTTATTTACTCATGCCCATGCTGGAAATGCAGGGGCATTAAAAGGGCACAAAATAGCACTTTTTAGCACCCATTCACATAACATTTGTGGAATGGACATTGCAACATTTTTCAACTTGCAGCAAAATAATTCACAGTGAGGTGCAGAGAGCAATGCCCTTACTACCTGTCATAGGACTTGCCCATGCACACCCTAATTTGGGGACAGCGCTGTATTTAGGTCTGGTGTCACACGAGGCACTGGACCTAAGTGCACCCCCTTGCAAATGTAACATCACATCACAAATAATTATATTGGCACCCTAGAACAGTGAATTTAATACCGTTTTTTGGGAACCCAGAAACAGACTATTGTAGCGGGTTGGGTACCCGCGGGTTACCTGCAAAAGCCTATGGTACCCTGCAGAATTTCTGGGTGCAGATATAGACACATTTCTGCGGGTTTGCGGGTTGTGGTTCAGGCAACGGGTCTTCTCAATAGCAATTTTTACCATTTTTTTCTGATCATGCCTGCTTACGATGGTGTCACTTCCGGTTACAATGACAGCACTTCCTGATTCTTGATGGTCAGCGGGTCACAGGTCCGACTTGAGTATAAGGTACTTGCGGGTCGGGTAGCAGGTCCAGGCAGGTAAGAATGCGGGTTGCAGGTCCGGGTTGCGGATTGCAGGTTGTGGGTACTGGTCGGGTACAGGTTGTAAAAAATGGACCCATGCAGGAGTCTACCCAGAAACTTTTGCTTGTAGAGACCACTTCTGAGAGTTGAAGAAATTTGCAGATTTTATAGATTGCCCCAATGCTTCTTACTGAAAAAGTTTTTATTTTTGCTCCAAAAGATTAAGCCACCATCAAGCACAAGTGTGCAATGACAATTTGCAATGCAATAACAATCAAAAAATGAATTAATTAAGGAAGAATATTGTGAATTTTCATTCTTTTTGTTGTGAAATGTTTTTCTCTATGAGACTTATATTACATTCCCCCCCTTTGTAAGTTAAATAAAAGGGAACCACCCTTTTAAGCGGGCAGGGTACAAAAGTATGAAAACCGTAGCCGTTTTAAAATTGAGACAATGCAGGTCTGTCAATGACTATTTAATAGCAACATAACTCTAAGATTACAGATAACTTCATAAGATAAGATTGACAGATAACTAACAGATAAGGTAAACAAAATGATTTTGTTCAAATATTTACATGTGGCTGTTAAACACCACTGTCATTTACTGAACTAATCAGTTGTAAATATGAAAAATCAGTGGGTGTTGCGTAGTATGTCGTTAGGAAAGTGTTACTGATTAATGAGGGCTCTAAAAAGGAAAGAAAAGGGCTAAGTAATAACAATGGCTACATTTGCCTATGTTTAGAAATTCATTAGCAATCAGTTCACAGACGGCTTTAACTGTGCAGCTAGACTCATGAAAGCAAACTTGTGATTTGGTTGTGATTATGGTTGCTGTCACTTATTGAACAGTATGTAGCCCCAAAGGTGTGTTTTTATGTTGACAATAACGTCTTGTTGACGTCAATAGCATTAGTACAGACTTACAGAAAAAGCAAAAAAATATAGAATATATATATATATATACTGTTAAAATAGTTCTGATAATGAAGCTTGGGGTAGGATTCCTGAGTTTGATTTAATAGCTTCCTTAAAAATAAATACCGGCTAGGCCGGTAAAATACCGACTGCGTGGCAACCCTAGTACCAGCCCAAGGCAACCATAGTCCTTTAGCAGTAAAGATCTGTGTCTCCCCAGAAAATGCCCCAGTAGCTCCCCATCTTCTTTTCTGCTGATTCACTGATTCACATGCTCTGTGCTGCTGTCACTTACTGAGCTTAGGGACCCACTCACAATATACAGTACATATAGAATAGAACTGTCACAGTATAAGGCTGATTAGTCATTAATATCTCAATATTAACGCGTTTCGGTCCACACTGCACCGTCATTAGGATCCTGCGAGGGCCGAAATGAGTTGATATGGAGATGGAATAAAACTGGGTGCATTTTATGAAAAACGGTTGCTGTCTTATATTGGACTATATTATTTTTGGTGAGCACCCGACTTGTATCGTTGTGAATGGAGAGTGCCAATACTCGTGGATGCACGAGTATGTATCAATAAATATTAACACTTTTTCACCGAACTTTGGAGTGCGGGTCCCTGTTGAACCTATATATATATAATATAGACATTAAAGGGGTTGTTCACCTTTGAGTTAACTTTTAGTTATTCTGAGACAATTTGCAATTGGTTTTAATTTTTTATTGTTTGTGTTTTTTTTTTAGTTATTTAGCTTTTTATTCAGCAGCTCTCTAGTTTGCAGCATCAGCAATTTGGTTTCTAGGGTACAAATTACCCTAGCAACCCTGCATTGATTTGAGACTGGAAAATGAACAGGAGATGGACTGAATAGAATAAGTAATAAAAAGTGGCAATAACAATATATTTGTAGCCTTACAGAGCATTTGTTTTTAGATGGTGTCAGTGACCCCCATTTGAAAGCTGCAAAGAAACAGAAGAAAATTGCAAATCATTAAAAATCTATGAAAAATAAATAATGAAGACCAATTGAAAAGTTTCTTAGAATTGGCCCTTCTATAATGTACTATAAGTTAACTTGAAGGTGAACCACCCCTTTAAACTCTGTTTACAATTAGAATCTTATAAGTGCATACATGTATTGGATCTATTACCTGGAGTGCTTAGGACCTTAAGATTTCTGGATAAGGGATCTTTCTGTAATTTGGATCTTCATGTTCACTAAAAATCATTTAAACATTAAATAAACCCAAAAAGATTGTTTTGCCACCAGTACAGATTTATGCTGCTTAGTTATAATCAAATAACTGTACTGTTTTATTACAGAGAAAAAGGATTTTACAAATTAGAATTTTTGTTCAAAAGGGAGTCTATGGCCCATGGTCTTCTCCTAATTTGGAGCTTTCTGGATAATGGATCCCACGCATGATTTTTCTTTAAAAAAAAAAAAAAAAATAATAATATAAGGATACCATTTAGCCTGTATCCGATTGTATCTATCAGGGGCTTCATACTCACAATGAACATTTTTGGAAGGCACCTGGAAAAGGGATTTGACATTCTAATACATTCAGTATGGCAGCCAGAATTACTTTCTGCCAGGGAAAGTATAAAGGATTTGTATAGAAGCAGTATTGTACAGTGTAGGTTATAATCAGAACCTTATTTTCATTCTTCTTCTTACATGGTAAGTAGTTGAATTCCTTGTTCTCAAAAGACTAACTTGAGTGTTAGTTCTATTAGGGAGAAATCACTGCAAATAACACTCTATTCCTCCTACACACTCCTCTATCCTGTATAATTGTGTGTATGACTCTCTCTAATGCCCCCTTTGTATGCTACCCACTCCGTTTAGATTATACGCTAGGGGGGCCGTTCTTCCCCATGTTTCCAAATTGACTCTCAGTAAATGTCCCCTGTAATTTGCAAAGCCCTTACTTAATCATACACATATTGGAATAATGATCATAATCACAATAATAAATAAAAAGCTGGAATTTAGCAGATTTTTTAGAAGGCAGTAGCCATTATGAGTGGAATGGCTCATAAGATGCTGAAACTTGCCCATAGAGCCCATGTACCAAAACAACCTGCTGTCATTGTACTGTAATGTTTGTTGCGGTACTGAAAAAACAACATATTTGGAACTTGTGATAATTTGGACTACTGAGGTTTATACTAGTGGGAGCACAGGTGAGCTATGTTGTTTTCACCATACTGTGTGATACGCTCATGCAACTGGACACTGACTGTTTAGTGAGTTCTTCACCTGAAGTTCTGCATACAGTACATCGTGGGCCACTAGTTATGTGTGGGTAGACAAACTCTTCACCCGCACCTGACTCCTCAGGACCCACACCCAACTTGGCCCGGTCCCACATTTACTTATGTACTCACTCTAGGGGCGCAGTGTCAAGCGCCTATAAACAGACAAAATCGTATGCCGAATTGGTGCACTGTTAAGTCGCGGGCAGGAAGGGTGGCAAGGGCAGCAAGAAAAGCTGATCTCATTCATCTCTGTGGGTCCCTTGGGCTTTGGGTCGGCCCACACATCTATAGGCCTAGGGTCCGGTTTAACCTGAACTGCCTGTTCGGATTTCCAAACTAAGAAATTCAGACAGGGATTTAAAGTGAATCTGCCATGTCATAACCAAGTTCACTGCAACATCATCCGTCTACCCCCTGACGTCGTCAGCCGTCCCTGCCAATGTGCCTATCTCAGACTGTGGTGGCAACCCTAGCCCTCCTGGTCCAAGTGTAGAGAAGGGGTAATCCATGGACTATGTCGGACTGGAGGGTTATGGGCCCACTGGGGCTGCGCCACATCACCCCCCACACCAGGGCAAGGCCAAGGGGTAGGCAGAGTAGGCACGTGCCTAGGGCGCAAAGCTGGGGGAGCGCCAGGCATGCACCTTCTCTGGGGGAGGTCAGGAGCACTGGCCATTTAGAGTGCATCTGGGAAATAAGAGCTGGGGCCCACCTGGGTTTTCCCCAGTGTCCTGCTGGCCCAGTCCATGGGCCAACCCTTAAGAACACAATGGGGGTGGTGCAAAAAACATTGAGAGCATGCTTAGTTTCACTAACATACTACTTTCATCAGCTTGTAGAATGCTGGAATATCAAAATGAGCATAGGGTTACCACCTGTCTGGATTTGACCTGTCAGCCCAGATTTGGAAGGGCTGCCTGAGTAATACCTGCCCAGTTTTCCAAATTAGACAATCTGGGGACTTTCCTTGCTTGACACAGAGACAGGGCAATCTTTAATTGCAACACGCCAAGGTCTTGTCCCCTTGTGATGTCACTGACCTGCTCCTGTGACCAGGCCCGGACTGGCAATCTGCGGGTTAGGGCAAATGCCAGATGGGCTGCAATATGGTGCCATAGAAAGTCAGTATTTAGTGGGCTGGTGGGGGCTGTTTGGGCCTCTATGTGGGCTGATTGGGCCTCTGTGTACCTGAAATGCCAGGGCCTATTTTGATTCTCAGTCCAGTCCTGCCTGTGACATCACTGCCCAAACCCCTGCTTTGAGTTCCAGAAGCAGAAAAGTGACAACCCTAAATAAGCATCTGAGACAAACACGATGGCACAGTAGCAAGCCACTGTAGGTTAATATATGACCCCAGCTCATCACCAATTGAGCTGAAGGCAAGGAGACAATTTCCCTTGTATCTAAAGGAAATATAAACTCTCAGAATAAATGAATTTAAAACAGTTTAGAGCATACTTTTACGCATCTTTGCAATTTATTTAAAGCAACAGCTCCAGCTACTGTTCATAGTCTGACAGGCTACAGATGGCAGAAAATACATTTCTTGAGAAAAGGAACATTTTGTGATGTTGCTGGACCAGGGAAACATCAGATGACTCTTGTATGCAGAGCCACATGACAAGGTGATTCATTTTCATGGGAAACTCCTTTTTTTAGCCACTCTGGCAGACTAAAAACCGCTAAAATCTAGAACACTAGAATGATTAATGCAAACTGCAAAACTGCCTAGCAGAGTGAGCAATTTTACATTCATTTGATCTTTAGGCTTTCCATTTCATTTAATGAAATAATTGAGTAACATGATATTCAGACATCTAGTAACTGTTCCTTTGGGTACATATACATGTACATAAACCTGTCTTTCACATGCTTGGTTACATTTATTAGATTCTTTGGGTAGTCTTTGGTATATAGTTATGTACTTTGGAACAATTATCATTCTGCTTTCTCCTAATCCCCCAAAGTAGTCAGAATATCTCCTTATGTAAGTTCACCTGTCTAAACCTGGTGATATCAGAAAATGGTAATTCTGCAATGTTGTTTTTTTTGCAACCGAGAGAAATCCCATGCAGAAAACAATGGAATGAAGAAAGATTGGAGAGGTACATTTGTTATCCTGACTGCTGCCTTCCTATTGGCAGGTCTGACAGACTAATAGATATTTAGGTGTGTGGGGGAGGTAAGAAGGTTGAAGGGCAACATTGTCTCATGCTCTAAAAATACACGTTTATAATAATATTAATAATAAATTCTGCAAACATGAATCTCCCCAGCACCAATTCCAACCATTCAATACCCTATAGAACTTTATGTGACATTTTATATTATTTGTATAGTATTAAAAAGACTATGTGGTGCAGTATGGAACATAGCACCATGGGATCCGTTTACTAATAATACACCCCCCAAGGGTTTACTTCCCAAATGCTTATACTGTACATGTCACTGGATTACTAAAATGACATTATGGCTAGCAAATGACCACAGAAAATCAATAATATTTTTTGCACACATTGAAAGGCGGCTTTACGTATTAGACTTCTTATTCAAAAACTACTGCACAAGACATGGGAGAATTCCACCATTTTCATCATTCAAGTCTACAGAAATACAGTAAATGTTCAGTGCAACCAATAATCACACTTATAGTCACATATGCAGATATACATCTGACTTCTAAGGAACAATTACCTATAATACCAATATAATACATACAGTTATGGGACCTGTTATCCAGAATGCTCTCGACCTGGGCTTTTCTATATAATAGATCTTTCCGTAATTTGGATCTCCATACCTTACGTCTATTTAAAAATAATTTAAATATTGAATAAATCCAATAGGCTGGTTTTGCATACAGTAAGGAGAGAGGAAAAATATGAGTTATTTGATTATAAAAGAGTCTATGGGAGATGGTCTTCCTGTAAGTCGAAGCTTTCTGGATAATGAGTTTCCTGATAACAGATCTCATACCTGTATGCACATAGAAAATACAATTATAAATGCGACCAAATAAACAAAATGTAAGAGTAAAAATTAGGAATTGTTTGTTATTGTGCAATATACAAAATAAGGAATCAACCAAACCCTAAGGAGCAGTTTACCTGCTTTTACAGTGCAGGTATGGGATCCGTTATCTGGAAACCCATTATCCAGAAAGTTCCGAATTACGGAAAGGCCATCTCCCATAGACTCCACTATAATCAAACAATCCAATTCTTAAAAAATTATTTTGTTTTTCTCTGTAATAAAACAGTAGCTTGTACTTGATCCAAACTAAGATATAATGAATCCTTACTGGAAACAAAACCAGCCTATTGGCTTTAAATAATGTTTACATGATTTTCTAATGGTCTTAAGGTATGAGAATCCAAATTACAGAAACACCCATTATCCAGAAAGCCCCAGGTCCCAAGCATTCTGGATAATAATTCCCATACCTGTATTTTGGTTTAGGCCGAAATAGTCTTAGACAAGCTGTTATTAGCCCTTTGAATTCTTTGTTAAAGAATGGACTTTTGGTTCCTCAGACCTCAAGTTCTAATTTAAATAGTCATCTGCTTGCCAGAAAATTTCCCTAGCAATCAGGGTGCAGCAAATCCAGGAATTGGCCAGTGCAGCATTTATTTTATGTCAAACCTTTACTTCAAAGTAATGGACAACTGACTGCGTTTTTTTTTCCAATTTCTTTTTCTAAGAACTAGAATTAGATTTTTGGCCAAATGCAAAAATGATGGCATGGGTGCACCTCTACTAGAACTAGGCAGTAGGACAGAAGATGCCAAGGGTAGGGTCCACACATAAAGGTAAACAGTAAAAATATATAAGCAAAAGGTAAATATTAAAAGAAATTGTTCCTTACCTATAGGCATGACAAGAAAAAATGGAAGCCAGCACAGCACAAAGCATCCTACTACAATACCCAAAGTCTTGGCAGCTTTCTTTTCTCTGGAAAACTTGAGAAGACGAATGGAGAAGTGAGTCTTTTGCTTTGAACTAGAGGTGGAACTGATGCTCTCTGGGGTGCTTTTTCGATGGATTCTTAAGGTTACTTCCTCAGAATCAGACTTTTCAAGCTTCATTCCACTGCTTAACACTTTGCTTTCCCTTTTGGCCACAATATATACCCTAAAATACATAACTAGGATGATACTGAGAGGCAGGTAGAATGACCCAAAGGCTGAGAAGAGTGCATACCCTGGTTCTTTAGTGATTTCACAGATTTTATCATCCTCTGGGGCTGGCTGCTTCCAGCCAAAAAGAGGTCCAATTGAGATCACAAGAGACAAAACCCATATACAAAGCAAAGCTAGAACGCCTCTCCTTTCAGTCATGATACTGGGGTATCTAAGTGGGTAGCTGACCCCTATGTATCTATCAATGGATATGGCACACAGGCTCATTATGGAAGCCGTACAACAGAGGACATCCACTGCAGCCCAGATGTTGCAGAAGATGCGTCCAAACAACCAGTAACCTTGAATCTCAAAGGTTGCAGAAAACGGAAGCACCATGGACATTAAGAGCAGATCAGCAACCGCAAGGTTGGCAATAAAATAGTGGGTCACTGTCTGCAGATGCCGATGACAGGCCACCGAAAGAATAACCAAAATATTTCCAAGAAGTCCAAAGGTAATGAACACGCCAAAAATAACACCAACCACAATGGCCTTAGAAATGTTGATGGTTGCCACCGGATGAGTGCAGTTCGAGCAGAGCTGGATGCTTTCTACCGTGTTGTTTTCATGAAGAATTACCATAGTGAAGGAGATGGCAGAGGAACTTGCATAGACGTTTTCTCTCCAGCTCTTAATCATATCAAATCCAGAAAGGTATTGTTTTTAGTTGTGGAATTATGAAACATTAGAAATGTTTTGCACACAATTACACTGTACATCTAACAAAAATAGGCACCGAGGAGCAACATTTAGTATGCAGCCAATGCTATGTTTATACTATCATTATTTACGACTGGTTAAAAGATGGCAACTCAGATTTTTCTCCATGCCTTTTTGGACATTTCCCAGTTAGCTTGATGAATCGCAGATGTTATAGACTTGAAATTCACATTTTTAAAAAAAAATCATGTAGCTTTTACCATCGGCCTCACATCAGTGTTTTTATAGCTTTTTTTTTTTTTGGATTAAAGATCTCTGTGTTTTCAGATTATTTTTGGCAATATGAGCTTAATTATGATTTATAAAACCTTGTTTTAAATTCTTCTCTGAATTCTAGCTTCCCATGCAACAAACATGAACAGTCTGGTAGAGGTCCTTTCAGATGTTCCATGGACCAATGGGGATCCTTTTTCAGACTTCAACAAGTCGCACAATTACAAACCATATTGGTCAGAAATGTATTTCAATCAGTATGAAGGAATCAGCAGGCCATTGTATCTTCTGAAATTTCTTATGTTTCTTCTCCTGGAAGACAAAGATAAGAAAATATAAAATATATACTGTATCTCCAAAATAACCTAATAATGGTTAACAAATAACACAGTAAAATGTAGGAACAACTGTTTGTTCATAGCCAGAACAAAGGTCTACCATAAACACTATACCAGCCACATTGTTCTATATTCAAATATTCTGCATACTACGAAACCCAATTGAGAAGTATTGTTAATAACACAAAGATAAGAAAGAGAGCTCAAGTTTCCCTGCAAGTGTTTTTTTATTAGGGCACTGGATACACCACCAAAAGTAAAGTGACCCCTTACAAAAGTAGAAATCAGCTATTTTGATGCAGAAATGAAACAAATCACTATATAGCAAACATAATTCCACACAAGCATTTGAAGCTTTCCAATGAGGAGATAATGGAACATTCCAAGACCATCAAAACGAGACCTTGCTTTATGCATCTAAAACAAAGACAGGACCAGAGCAAAAGAATGTCTGTGCATAACTTTATCTTTGATTTTTCGGTACATAAATTCTAGCAAATGGCTGGGGGGGGGGGAATAATAATGAAGCTGTCATGTAAAAAAACTGATGGGAAGAGTGAAAACAATAGCTATGCCCCATTTCATGCAATAACTATCATGCTGTTCTTCAATTTATCTTATGAAGCACTTGCTTTATTAATCTCTCTGAAAACAGCTTGATACCCAGTACATACTGTAATATATATATATATACACACGCAGAGCAGAGAGAGCAAGAGAGAGATGTATTTTGCATTAAAAGCTAAAATGCTGCAAAAATACTACAGAGAATTATAACTTGGCTGGAGACAGATTTACAAGGCAGAACACAGATTTGTGCAGGCTGTTAAATCAATTGCAGATAAAACAGTAATTAAGAAAATACACCTTTTTTTTAACCTGTAGGAGACTCGACATACTTCCCAACATTCTTGAAACAGAAAGAGGGACAAAAAAAATTGGCGTGAGTAATGTGGCAACATTTTGACCACAGCCTCTAATTACCATACCCATTTTACAAAATGTGCCAGGTTATGAATGTTTGAATGCATTTCTGTTGTTTTTATGTTTTATTACAGTTTTACTAATGAAGGTAAATTGCCCTTAGGGCTCTTACACACGAGTGTTTTTACCTGCGCTCCCCTGCGGCTGAACGCAGCAAAACGGAACGCAGGTAAAAAAGCTTGTGTGTAAGAGCCCTTAAGCTGAGTCTAACTTCTCCCAAGAGACAAAACGGTTACAAATGTACCTTAAGTATCTATTCTGGGCTCTATGCCAAGAGCCAATTAACTTAGAAGCTGTATTTCTTTTTCTGGCTGTTCAGTGCAGAGAAATAGGGACTTTCCAGTACAAATGAGGGACTGTGGGTTGAGCTGTCAAAACTGGACAGTTGGGAGTCCTGGACTAGTCAATCTGCCTATTCAGGCATACTGTATGCCCTATGGACCCCTCTATTTAATTTAAAGTGAGTCGTTCGTATTGAGGGGGGCCCTGGAAGCTGCTGAACCATAGAAATGTGTTCAAACTTTCATAACCTGGTGAATTTTGTAAAAGGGGCGTTGCTTGACCACAAAAATGGGCGTGGTCAACATTTTTCTCAATTCTTTTTGTCCCTCTTTCTGTTTCCAAAATGTTGGGAGGTATGCATAAACGATCATAATATAGTGAATGAAGTACTCTCCCTTGTAAAATATAAAGCTACTATAAGTTACTGAGGAGTTCCATGACCATATAAAAATCACGGAACTCCAAGGTTGACTTCTAATATCCTCATATTTAACAACAGGGGGTACTTTATTATAATACACAGGTCTCAGTGAGTCATGTGACTGGAATGACATCACTAAGCTCTGATTATAACCAGTGACATCACTAAGCACTGTTTATAGGAATATCATATACAGGATATTCCTGGCTCTTGTGTATTATATAGTGAATAAAGTACCCCCATGAAAGGAGTTTCATGACCATATAAAAACACAAGGTCATGAAACTCAGAGGTAACTTCTAATATCCTCATATTTTGCAACTGGGGGTACTTTATTTATTATAATACACAAGTTTCAGTGAGTCATGTGACAGAGATGACATCAGAACTCACCGTGTTTATAAGGATATAATTTACAAGATATTTACTGCTTTTGTGTATTATATATATATATATATATATATATATATATATATACATAGGAATATGTATGGTTTACAATTGTATTGTGTTGATCTCTAAGCACAGGATAACGATTAACAGATAAAGATCAATCAGAAGCAAAGTCGTAGCTACCATGTTTAATTAGTTCTGCTTTAGCGAATAGTAATTAGTGTGCCTTTAACCTCTCTTCTAAGACCTAACACAGAACCTAGTTTTTCTTTCACTGAAAAATAAATACATTTATAACCCAACAACAAGGTGATTAAAACGACAATCTCACGTCCCAGCTTTATTCTGTTTGTTTTTGTAGCCCTTGGTTGCCCAGATCCACAACGAATGCAAAGGCAGGCATCTCATTTCACTTCTTCTATCTACTGCATTGTGACATCCTCTTCTTTTATCATCATATCCCAATAATGAGCCAGAAAGGGGCATCCGTTGCCAAGAATACGATGGCCTTCAGATATATTTGATTATATTGTCCTCTTCAACAAAAATAGAAGACTTAATGAGTCCCCCCTCTGAGCGCTTTTGCAATTGACATTCATTGGCTATTTTTAGTAGTTGTTGAGATATTAGCAGTAACCAGGGCTTCGTCATAGTCAGTTCCTGTGGGTCCAGAAAGCATTTTAAAGACTCGGACACATTTATCAAAGCAGATCAATGGGTCAGTTCTGTCGTTACCGTTGTACTCAGCTGCTCTGACCCTTCTGGTGACATCAGTAATGACATCATCGGGGCTCCTGCCACCTGCCTAAATCTGTTGAAGTTGGTTTCTGACCTGAGCTTATTTTCCCCAGAAATGCACTGTAGGGAGAGAAAAGTCAATAACTGAAACAAATGAATGTAAAATGACTCCTTTTAAGCCCTTTTGCAATTTCATTTTTTTCTTCTAGTTTTCATGATAGTAGTTTTTACACTTGCAAATACAGACTCTGATATAACAGCACCACCTGCTGTTTATATCAACTGACTGGACCCAGCTGGAAAAAGTTAAAGGAGCGGTTCGCCTTCAGGTGAACTATTAGCATATTAGCAACCTTTCCATTGGTCTTTAGTGATGGGTGAAATTATTCGCCTGTGGTGAATTCGTGAAATAAATTCGCGAAACGCCAGTAAAAATTCACCGGTGTCTTGTTTTGGACGTTTTTGGACGCAGGCGCACATTTCCGGCATCCAAAAATGGACACTCGCATCCAAAACAAGGTGCAGGTGGTGAAATGCCCCAGATTCGCCCATCACTATTGGTCTTCATTTTGTTAATTATTGTAGTGATAGGTGAATCTGTGGCGTTTCGGCTAATTTTTTGCGAATTTCCAGAGAAATTCGCGAAACGCGCATCACGTTTTGGATGCGGGCATCCATTTTTGGACGCCGGCGTCCATTGCCAGCGTCGAAAAAAATGGGTTCCGGCATCAAAAAACGGACGCCAGTGTCCAAAAATGGATGCCTGTGTCCACAACGAGACGCCAGCGAATTTTCGCCAGGCAAAATTTTGCGTGCGCCAAAACACGAGTATTCGCAGGGGAAAAAATTCAACCATCACTAAATTATTGTTTTCTTATTACTCCCTGAGGCTACAATTTGATTTATATTTTGCTGTTTATTATCTTTCTATTCGGGTGGTAGTTCACCTTCAGGTGAACTTGGTATGTTAGCAACTTTTCAATTGGTCTTCGGGTTTTTTTGCCTTTTTACATCAGCCAAATACAATATTGCTCCCTGAGGCTACAATTATATTTATTACTTTGTACTCTGTATCTTATTGTGCAGTTAGTATGTTAGCAACTTTTAAATCGGTTTCCACTCAATTGTGGGTCAATGACTCCAGCAGCCGAACAAACATTGCTCTTTGTGGCTACAATTTTATTTCTGCTGCTACCTTTTATTATTTATCCTTGTGACCAGGCTGTAATATTCACCATTCATTCTCTCATTCAAATCATTGCCTGGCTGCTAGGGATCCTAATTAATGTGACCTTATCAACTAAAAAAATGAAGACCAACTGCGAATTGGCTCCGAATATCACCGACTGCAACATACTAAAAGTAATTTTTTTATAGCGTTTTTATTATTTGCTTCTTTTCCAGATTTCAAATGGGGGTTGCTGACTCCAGCAGCCAAAAAATGTTGTTACTTTTTATTATTTATCTTTTTTTTCTTACATTTTTTTTTATCTATTTTTTTAATTCAGTTAAAAAGATCACTGAATAACAGATACATGTTCATCATCCATTCTCTCATTCAAATCATTGCCTGGTTGCTAGGGAGCCTAATTTATTGAACCAAAGCAACCAGCTGCTGAAACTCCAAACTAAATTATTACATAAATGAAGACCAACTGTAAATCATACTAGCAGCCAACTGCCAAAACTCCAAGAAGAGCTGTTAAACAAAAGGCTAAACAATCAGAAAGCCACAACAAATAAAACATGAAGACCAACTGCAAATATGCTCAGAATTATAAGTTATTGACGAAAGGACCGTCCTGTGATGTGGGAGGTCAGAGTAAAGTGTTTATTCTTGTCCAAGGACTCTTGTGTAACCAATTGGAGGAAAACTGTCTTAGATTGACCAGCACCGCTCAGGCATTCGGGACTTTCTCTAAATAAAAAACTTTTTTTCCTTGATCTTTAGTTACCTTTTTCTGAAAGCGCTTCATTTCTGAACACCGTTCCACAATTTAACAAGGACTCTTTCTCTGCGCCACTCCCCAACTTGCCCTTAATGTTGGAACCTGAAACCTGTTCTTCACAAAGAGGCACAACATTGTCCATATAAAAAAACCAAATCAGAAAACCAATAAACGAAAACACATTACAGTGTGGTCATTCATTGCTCTCTGCCTGGGAGAGCGGTCGCTGGTGCAATAGTTGCCAAGACTCGATGGAATATGTTTAATTGAGCTTTTAGGGAAAATCTGCTGCGGATTCCCTCTGTTATTTGCTAGGGGCTGCCCAGCTAACCAAAAGGAGCATGAAACAAGACGCACGCCGAGGCGACTGTCAGAAGAGATTAGGATGCAGAAGGCTACTTGTTCTTTACAGACATTGGGCTTACACAGCCAGGGTCACAGAAATCAATCTCAGCCTCTCAGGCTTCATTTCACCTGACGACTCCAAACAAGCCTCTGCACCGTATGCCATGTTTATTTAACACTCCTAGGGTTTTGTTTTTTGTTTTTGCCTCACTTTGTATTCTCTAAATCCTCCCTTTTTGCCACTTGGGAAATACAAAACTTGTTAAATAATAAAAAGCTCCAAAATGCTTATGTGGGAAGGAATGTACAGCTCAACAGACAGGGCACGGTCTACTGAAGGGTAAAAATTCACCTCGGCCAATTTGTCTTCTGCTTTAATGGTGAACTGAGGTGAATAATTCCCCTTGGGTTTAGGCATAACTTGCTCCTACAATAAACTTCTCTCCAAAGAAACATTTAGGGGTAAATTTACAAAAATTCCCCCCAAATCCCTCGATATTCGATAAGCATTCGACTATCGAATGCTTATCAAATAGTTTTAGGCTATCATTTTACTCGTACTTTTTCCTTCGAGCCTCCGAAAAATTTGTACGATCGAATCATTCGATTGTACGAATAGTATTCGAGCAGGACTTAGTCAAAGAAGCCTATGGGGGGGGTTCCCATAGCCTTCTATTGGTATTCGGTAGGTTCAATCTGGCGAAGTAGGCATTAGAAGGATTTTAAATCCTTCGATCATCGAATGATCGAATTATCGAATATCCGATAATTCGATCTATTTGATAATTCGGTATTCGATGATCGAAGAGGCCAAATTTAGCATATTCGAATATCCGGAAAAAAAAATCGTACGATCGGAATTTGGTCATATTCGATCAAACTTCGATCCATTCACGTGAATTTTGTAAATTTGCCCCTTAATGTTCTACCACTTCCAGGTCACATATTGGAGGCAAAGAGAAGATAGTTTTGCCATCACCATGGATTCCAAATATGTACTTACTGCTTTCTTTGTGATGGAATGAGGCAGGGGCAGCAGTGGTGCAATTAGAATTCCCCAAGCTCCACAGCTAATTAAATTTAGGGCCACAAAACTTTGGTATAGTATCAGACTGGGGGGATCCGGGCCCACTGGGGATCCTACATCCAGGCCCCAACTTCGTCCAACTTCAAGGTCCCCCTCGAGAGCAACAACCCTTCTCCATCCAACTCCCCTCTGCCCCTGATCAGCGCGGACACTGGATACGTTGATTTGTTCTCCCAAGATATATTGCAATTGCTCATTAATTGAGAGCTTACTAGGCCCCCAACACTCCTGTAGGCAGGTATGTTGAGCAATAGCCCATTACTTGCTCAATTATCATTTTAATAAAGAAAGGCAAGAGCCTCCTAAATTCACTGATCTATTTTGTGGCTTTGGTAGTATAAATGGGAGAACCTGCTTGAGGTCTCTACTCATTCTGAGAGATGCAATGGAAACCCCAGGGTTGATATCAAGAATATTGGTTCAAGGAAATCATTTTAACAGCAGAATACTTGCATAGGGAAGAGATGGATTTAATATTATGGTTTCCAAACTATATTGTGTTACAAAGCATAATCTCCACTACTCTGGTGCTATGTACCTTGTATCTTATAGGCCCTTGTACTTGTATAATAAGCGGTAATACAAGGATTCTGAAAACCCATTATCAAGATTGCTCCGAATTATGGTAGGGCTTTGTTACCCCTGAGGTGACAGGCCTTCCAGCTACCGATAAAACCTGCAACTCCCGTGCTCACAAACCTATTGTTTACTGGACTCCATGATCCCGCTGTTACCTACAAAATATCTCTAGGGGAGGGAGGGTGGGAGTTTTTTGTTGCTGCTACAAAATGGAGTGGTGGCGACAACCTCAGTCCCCTTCCTTTTATCCTGTCCTACGTCACTCTGCCCGCTCCTTCAGCTGCCCCATCCCCAACAAACCAGTAGGAGCGTCTTCTTCACCTATGTCACCTTTTGGCTTTGTCATGCCCCTGCTTCCCTAGGCTATGCCCCGTGTCATCGGGTTACTGGAGCTCAGTGAATATCTACAACCAGGCAAATACTGACATCGAAATGACACAAATAAACTTAAAGGCATGCTGTTTATTATAAAGTCCCTTAAAAAAACTGTTTCAGGGTGGAGAACCCATTTAGGGACTCAGGAATATTTTCCTCCTGAATTGAGCTTTGTAATTTTTTTCATTTCTATCTCATTTCTGTTTGGCTGGCTACACCAATGACATCACACCATCTTACTTGTGCTTTCATCAAAGAACAGTAGTATTCTGAACCAGAAAAGGGAATTTTTGTGTGGCGATCTAAAAAAATGAGGGCAAAGCTTTGGATACTCTTCCGCATAACAGATTGGTGCATAAAACTAGGGAGAAAGGCCAAGTAGTAAAAGTGTCTCAGCCAGTTTCTACTGCAGTAACAAGCATGCTAATAGTAGTTTAAATGTCAGAGATGTTGGCCAGTCATGGAACTGGCTTGGCTTCTTCACAATTCATGGTCTAATTAAACAGAGAAAACAGCACAGTGAACTACTGAGTCAGAAGTTGAAAATCCTATTATCTGTGAAGAACTGATTTTGTTGTTTTCTAGGTAGGGTACAGAAATCACTGTATCCATTCCCTTTTTTCTGGATGCCATTTCCATTAACAGCTGCAGACAAAAAAGGTTATTTGTGTTAATTAAACAAATACAGCGCCCAATGTTCCCTCTAATTTCTTGCATAGAACACAGAGGGTAGTGGGTGTGGGCATATAAAATGTATTCTGTTCACTGACGTCATAACTTGCTAGTAGCTAAGAGGGAACATGTTCATACAGCTGCCATTTATTGGGGGGAATTGGTGGAGTGGTCTCAGAGAAAAATATGTTCTTTTACATCACGCCATTCACTGTCATGGCCTCATGGGTGTTTGATTGTAGCAAATTTCAGCAGGACTCCAGCACAATACTAATGCAATTGACCCAAATTGTGGAGCTAGCGGCGGCTAACTGTGGGTGGGGATAAAATTTACAGAAACATATAGGAGGATATTGTAACAAATGCCACTGAGCACATTCGTCTCTCCTGGAGTGGATTCCAAGAATGGCACCATGTGGTTTCCCAGTAACCGAACACCAGTATTTGCCAACATGTGACATCATCACATTGCTGTTTGGCACCAAATTAAAACTAAAAAGACACAGAGGACCTGTGTTTAATGCCTGAATATAGGACTCGTTCTTAAGTTCCTGGGTTCGGTATAATTGCCTTTTCTGTCTGATCTAATGGTTCCTGAGCCTGCAATCCTATTTTACCACCAGCCTTGACCGCTGCCTGAATTTGACTCGCAAAGCCCTTTGGATACCTTGATTTGTATTTGCTTTGCTTGCAATTACTCAGATTCCTCCCTGGTCCCAACTTAACAGGCCTTGACAGATCCTTTGTACAGCAGTTCACAATGGCTGTCAATGCATTATAAATTAAGAGAATAGCCAGTTGCTCTCCTAGATACACCTGAATGGTCAGATGGGGTTAAATATGTATTTGCTGTATATTCTTTAAATGATGACTGAATGAGTGACACAATGCTATTTTCCTATATGCTTCCTTAATTTTTTTTCTCATTTCATAAACTAAAGAAACGCTGTTGTGTTTGAGGAAGAATCAGGTAGCCTGTCTGTCTTTGATAGTCTAACCCACACAATCACCCACACTCTTCCTTATTCATAGGGCAAGTTTAGCACATGACCACTTTTATGTTAGAATTTGAGAAAAATTCTATTGTGGGTAAAACAGCCCAAAAGTAGTAGTAGTGAATTGTGTCTGAAAAGTACAATTTTCATATTTTTCATTATTTGTGGTTTATGAGTAATGTAGCTTTTTACTCAGCAGATTGCTTGGGTCCAAATTACCCTAACAACCATGCATTTATCTGAATAAGAGACTGGAATATGAATAGGGAGGGCCTTAATGGAAAGATGAGTAATAAAAAGTAGCTATAGCAATACATTTGTAGCCTTACAGAACATATGTTTTTTTGATGGGGTCACCCCCATTTGAAAGATGGAAAGATTCAGAAGGAGAAGGCAAATAATTCAAAAACTATACATAATAAAAAAAATGAAGTCCTATTGAAAAGTTGCATCAAATTTGCCATTCTGTAACATACTAAAATTTAACTTAAAGTTGAACCACCCTTTTAATTGCAGAGTGTTGTTATTTTTTTTATAAGAAACTGAAATGGGCTAGAACTAAAGACAATAATCTAAGCAGGGCCAAAAATGCAGTGGGCGAATGTGAATAACCCCAACCATATTTACATCCACTGTTACTCCCTCCTTGTGGGATTTCCACTCTTCTGTCTATCATGACCTCCTGTTTATGACAATTGTACAACACAGCAGGATATTCGTTTGAGAAAATGTTACCAATACAAGATGAAAATGGTGTTTGTGCAGCTGCATACGACTCTAGCCAATTTAAGCACAAGGTTAAACACGTGACTTTCTATCTTGAGCAGAGTTATTCCCGACATCATTCTTCTCAGAAGGTGGCTAGAGGATAAAGGTGGCTTTACCAACCTCTGCTCTAGTGCTGTGAGTTCAAAATGAATGTATGAGAATTATTGTACAGCAGCCCCATGTAAAGGAAGTTCTGTGCCATCCAACTTACCCTTTGGGGGTGCTTCATCTGCTCAGACCCATGATATTCTCAGAAGGACCGGACACAGAGAAGAAGGCCAAAAGTAACGGCACAAATTGTTCACTTTGGAAAAAAATGGGCTGATTTATTATTTGTTTATTATGATGTATTGTGATTCATTATTGCTGACCTTCTGAATATGTAATGAAAACAACTGGTCAACACTTGATCTACAAATGGCATGGACCTATACACTTGTGTAAAGATCCATTTTCCGTTGAGAAGAACCATCTATCTGTGTTGGATCCTGACATCTATTACTTGTTCCCCCTGGTAGCAGTTACAGAAACAGACAAGCATTAACTTACTACAGCCTGTTAATGATTGTGCCCTCCATGTCTTCAGTACAGATACGGGTCCTGTTATTCAGAATGATCAGGACTATTTTCCGGATTTTTCCGGATAATGGATTTTTACAACATTTGGATCTTCCTACCTTAAGTACTAGAAAACTGTGTACAAATTAAATAAACACAGTAGGCTAGTTTTATCTTAGTTTGGATCAAGTACAAAGTACAGTTTTTTTAGTACAAAGAAGTCAATTTAAAATTTTTTGATTATTTGGATAAAATGGAGACTATGGTGGGGGACAGCATTTGTGTAAGTCGGAGCATTTTGGATAATGGGCTTTTTACCAGGCAGGACATTTAGCAATATCTGGAATTCATATTCAGGCTCTAATTCCATCTTCTTTCCATAGAGCCAGAGGAAAAAAACAACCAGCCACATTGCACAAAGATATATATATTTTCTTTATAGCGTAATGTCAGAAATAGCAACAGATTGCTTCTTAATGGGTAACGGACACTACTGTATACAAGTACATTTTATTTGAGTTGCAATTGCCCTGTTGCCCTTCATGGGATGGTGAAAGACACTGCTGTGGGCTTGGAAAAATCTGGCTCACTAAGCTCCCATTGCTTTGAAGTTTCCCGTTTCGTCAGAAGATGAACTCCCACTACCACTCCTACCACCTACTTGAAACTCTAGTGGAAAATGCAGCACTATGGTCACTGAAAGGTCTATGCTGATGCTTTATGACTTGCAGCTCGCTAAGTAAATGGTGGGATTCCTGTTGAATTATGTAATACACCCCCACAGCTCAGCTGAAAGATGTCTCTTCTTTTAACTTCACAAACTGTGCTTTTATTGTCCACATGTGCCGTAGCTTAAAGGCACCACATTATTATTATTATTATTCAGGTTAAACTGGGTCCTTTCACGTTATCTGGTGTCCAAATCTATCTACTGCATAAGGGGGGGGGGTTTCTTACTTTTTTAAGTCCTGTCATATTTTCATTAAGACTTTTTTCATGTTTGCATGAGACCAACTCTCCGTGTGGTGAACACATCAGACAAGCTACAAAAAGGCCATTATCGTCAATCCTGTAAGGGCTTTCATATAATATGAAAGGTGCAGAATGTGCTCAAATAAATGTAACCCTAGTACACTCAGTTTGTTTCACGTATCAGGGTAAGTTAAATATAATACAAACACATTGCTTCTCAAAGCACTGTAAATATTTTATATATCTATACTGTATATATATATATATATTAACTTTGCTGCACCTGCAATTGCTAAGGGTGAGCCCATTGCCTGACAATTCTAGCCACATGTTTTGGTGGTTTGTTTCATAATGAGGACTAAGTAAAGAATGGAGGAAAAAATGACATGTTATTTGAACTATTTCCATTCCATAAATAATCACATGATCTGGTCCAAAAGGTTGGACTGGACAAAGAACCCTCAGCTGTTAATCTACGATACTGAACTGAAAGCCCACTAATATACTGTTTAGGCTCATGAAAAACAGTGGCCAAAAAGCTTTTCCATCTACAAGTGCTTCCCACTGGATTGAATAAGAAACTCACTGCTCTCAGGTGGGGAATGAGGGAAAAGGTTCAGGTGGGCATCAGCTTAAGCTGACCATCGATGCAAAGATCTTTCCCCGATATGCCAATAACATGGCAGGGCTATATTGGGGTAATCTGAACGTTCAGCCTTATAGTCGAACAATCAGATTATGATGCCACCAAGGAAGAAAATCAAACCTTCCCGATCTATATCATGGCCAGATATCGGGTGGGAAGACCGTCGGAAGCCCCCATACACGGGCAGATAAGCTGTCAAATTAGTCTAAACAACCGATAACGGCAGCTTTGGGCCCTAAAGCAAAGAAATTATTTCAACATTTATTAAGCTCCAAAGCTGTTAAAAATCCAAATCTGAAAATACTCCAGCTAAAACCTATTGAAGTCATGTAAAAGTCAGTGGCCTTAATGCTGTTTGAGGGTTTGGGGCTGTTTGACGCTGGTTTTCGTTAGGAAACCCTAAAAAGTCGAGGGTTTCAGGCACCAATTTTAAAGCAACCATTAGAAAATGTTGCAGATTGCTGATTGGAGATCTTCTGAATAAAAATCTAAATAACTCAAAACTCACAAATAACAAAAAAATTAAAATCAATTGCATGTTGTCTCAGACTTTCACTCTCTACATCATACAAAAAGATAACTTGAAGGTGAACGACAGCAGCAGGTTAGCTATAATAATAAGTCAGACAAAAAAGGATGAACCGTTTGTGGTGTAGCCATTGCCTGAAAACAAACAAGCAGAACCTCATAAAGCTCGCCATAGACACAAAGATCCGGTAGTACGAATCCGGTCATACGGACGTCCCCATCTCCCGACCTGCCACTAACCTTCAGTTGAAATAAAGCAGTAAAAGAACAGATCAGCCGATGTTCTGCCCCTAACAGCAATTGTGCCAAAGTTGGTGACAGTCTCCCACTGAAAATCATACGAATTGAGGATCTTTGTGTCTATGGCCAGCTTAATTGATATGAGAGACTGCAAGTGTCCACAAAGAAACCCAAATAGAAAGATTCCAGCCGATTAAAATCAGGGACCTTTCCCTTTTGGGGCAGTGGCGTAACTACTGGGGGAGCAGGGGCTGCAATTGGGTCCACACCCCCACAGGGCCCCCCGGCAGTCTTGCGCGTGTTGCAGCCGGGTGCAGCGGCATTCAAATTCGGCACAGACAAGGGTAAGGGGGGACGGCTGCACGGCCCACACCCACCTAGTTCCGTTACTGTTTTGGGGGATGCTTCAGGCAAACATTATAAAAGATGAAAAATCTAATAGTGGATAGATAATTCCCCTTTTGCCCATTTATTAAAAAGGCACTGAGTACATATGGGCTCATTTCTGATCCACAAATCAACCCTATTCATTAACTAATAACTTGCACTTCCATATACTGTATATGCGCTCGGTACTGCTGAGTCTTTCCCCAATTCAGTCTACTGTTGTGAATTGCAAAAAAGTGCACCTGTTGATGATAGAGAACCCTGGAGCTACCATTATCTCAAACTTGGTGGTAGCCCCATAGCTAACAAAGTGGCCAACGTCAGTAGACACTGCTGGAAATCCCAAAAAGTTTTAGCACATTTACACCTCGCAGCAACAATTGCGCTTGAGTTATGGGGGAAAATGTGGGTAAAAAACATGACACATTGCATGCAATATTACGCTTCCCACATGGTATACTTACTCGTGACTCTAAATAAACCCAATAGTACTACTGCCTATTCATGTTTAGTACAGTTATGGGATCCATTATTCGGAAACCCATTATCCAGAAAGCTCCGAATTACAGAAGGGCCATCTCCCAAAGACTGTATTATAATCAAATAATCCAAATTTTTTAAAATAAACTTTTTCTCTGTAATAATAAAACAGTACCTTGTATTTGTATCATGTTGACATGAGCTCTAAATATTTTTCTTTAGAATTTTTTTATTTAGTTGAATCATTTAATTTTTAACAGCGTGTACATTGGATTTAGTCTTATCTTTAGGGCTGTTTGGAACTGATCATAAAAGTGTCATTTTTAATTTTGTTTTAAACAATTTGGAAAGGAAACCGTTTCCGAGCCTTAAATGAAGATGCTGTAAGAAAGTTTTCTGATGGTTATTT
This sequence comes from Xenopus borealis, assembly GCA_024363595.1. NCBI lineage: Eukaryota > Metazoa > Chordata > Amphibia > Anura > Pipidae > Xenopus > Xenopus borealis. The sequence goes on from CM044435.1 coordinate 113,965,027, forward strand.
AGGGTTGAATTTGCAACCAAATCAGTGTTTAGCTATAAATGTTTTGGTAAATAGTTTTGATAAGATATGTATTGATATATTAGATGATATTGCCCCTTTAAGGATTAAAACAAAGTCAATGGAATGTTCTCCGCCATGGTTAAAAGGTGACATTCTACAAATTAAAAGGCAATGTAGGCATATCGAGCACAAGTGGAGGAAAACTAGGCTTCAGGTGCACTATCAATACATGAATAGTGATGGGCGAATCTCCCCAGTTTCGCTTCGCCGAAAAATTTGCGAATTTCCAGAGAAATTTGCGAATTGGCGGAAAATTCACGAAACGAGTCACGGCACACTTTTGACGCGCGTCGTGTCATTTTCGTCATGCGTCGCGTAGTGTTTGTCGCGTCTAAAACGACGCATGGCTCGTTTTTTCCCGGCGAATTTTGTCGAATTTATTCGCCAGCGGTGAATCGCGGGAATTCGCCCCAAATTCCCCCATGGCGAATAAATTTGCCCATCACTATACATAAAGGAATTGCTTACGCTGTATAATAATATAGTAAAGGCCCCCATACACGGGCCGATAAAAGCTGCCGACAGACTGAGTCAGCAGCTTATTGGCCCGTGTGTGGGGCCATCCGACGGGCTACCCCGATCAATACCTGGCCGAAAGTCGGCCAGATGTCGATCGGGCAGGTTAAAAATCCTAGTTGCATCTGTGCGTGTATGCGGTCCCATAATCCGACCGTCCGTATCACCTATTTCAATGTGGGCATATCGGGGAGAGATCCGCTCATTTGGCGATATCGCCAAACGAGTGGATCTCACTGTCTATGGCCACCTTAAGGGAGGAAATTGCGAGGTATTTTAATAATCTTATTATGACGAATAAACACAACCGTAAGTTTTTATTTTCCACTATCGATCACTTAGTAAATGGCGTAAAGTTGCCTTTAGACAATAGTATTAATTGTGAATTGTTTGCGACACATTTATTTTAGATAAGATTGAGCATATTAGAGCCAATATCTCTTGCTCAATATTAGGTTTGGAAATCTTACCCCCTCATGAGTATAAAGAGGTTTTAGATCAGTTTGCTCAAATATCGCTAGAAGAACCGAGGGAGATTGTGCATCAGTTAAAACCTTCCTTTAGTATTTCTGATATTCTTCCAGTAAACTTTTTAAAGAACATTTTTGATTGTATAGCCCCTCAGGTTCTGGATATTGTAAATGTCTCGATGTTATTGGGTTGTGTTTCGGATTGTTTTAAATTGGCTACTGTTCAGCAAAAAACAATTTAGATTCAACAAATTCAAATAATTATAGACCAATCTCAAAATTACCATTTCTATCAAAGATTATAGAGAAGGCAGTCTTCCTGACAAATTCCAATCAGGTTTTAGGCAAAAAAATAGTACTGAGTCTGCCCTTACGAGAATTCTAAATGATTTATTAATGAGTGCTGATATGGGGGATGTTTCTGTGTTAGTTTTACTGGATTTGACAGCAGCTTTTGATACATTGGACTATGGTATTTTGATAGAGAGGTTGAGGAATGGGGTTGGGTTGTCTGGATCAGCACTAGGATGGTTTGGATCTTATTTATCTAATTGAAAATTTCTAGTAGCGGTAAATGACTCCAAATCGTCAATTTGTGATCTTTCGTGTGGGGTCCCTGAGGGATCGATCCTTGGCCCACTGTTATTTTCCCCATATATGCTGCCTCTTGGCTTTTTAATTCGTAGGTTTAATATTTCTTTTCATTTTTATGCGGATGATACACAGCTTTATTTTTCTTTTAAGCAGAACGATCGGAATGCTTTGAATAACCTTGCGGAATGCTTAACCGCAATTAAAACCTGGAAGGACTGTCATTTTTTAAGCCTAAATGAAGATAAAACTGAGGTTTTGATTATTTGTCCTGAAAAGATTACTAGTAGTGATGGGCGAATTTATTCACCAGGCGCGAATTTGCAGCGAATTCCCGTGATTCGCTGCCGGCGAATAAATTCTCGAAACGCCAGCAAAAATTCGCCTGACAAAAATTCGCTGGCATAAAAAAAAAGAGGCGAATGCGAAAATGACGCAATGCGATTGACGTGCAGTGCGATGTAAACGTTGCGGCGCGCGTCAAAAACTGTGCCGCGACTCGTTTTGTGAATTTTTCACCAATTCGCAAATTTTGTTGTAAATTCGCGAATTTTCAGCGAAGCGAAACAGGATAGATTCGCCCATCACTGATTACTAGGACTTTGCATGTGGATCTTGGTCCTTTGGAGTCTAAAGTGAGCATGTCAGTAAAGAATTGGGGTATTATTTTTGACTCTCAGTTAAACTTTTCTATGCATGTAAATACGTTAGTTCAGTCATGCTTTTTTCATGAAACATGTTCTTTCTTTTCTGGATACAGAAAGAATTATTCCTGCTTTTGTTTCCTCTCGTTTGGATTATTGTAATTCATTATTTACATGCCTGAGTCAAAAATCATTGGCTAGGCTTCAGTTAGTTCAAAACGCAGCTGCTTGGCTAAACGTTTCGATCACATTAGTCCAGTGTTGGCTGCTTTACATTGGCTACCGGTGAAGTTCAGGATAGATTTTAAAATACTGTTGATGACTTATCAAGCTCTAAATAATGGAGCTCCAAAATATGTGTTACTGACTGCACAAAATGGTACTAGATTATTAAGATCCTCTAGTTATGGACTTTTAAAAACTCCCAGAACCAGACTGAAAGGGAAAGGCGATTGTGCTTTTGCTGCATATGGAATCATCTGCCACTGTATATTAGACACAGTTCTGTTGATATTTTTAAAAGTCAACTGAAGACTCGTTTTTATATTTTGGCTTTTAATTAGTATGAATGAATGTATTGTAATGATGATTTATTGTATTTGTTAATAGTTGATGTTATTGTAATTTAGTTTGTAGTTGTAAAGTACTTTGTAGCTTTGCTTTGAAAGGTGCTGCATAAATAAAATCTTACTTACTCACTTAATTACTCCCTCCCCCCCAGCAGCCTAACAACAGAACAATGGGAAGGTAACCTGGTAGGAGCACCCTAACACAAGATAACAGCTGCCTGGTAGATCTAAGAACAGCACTCAATAGTAAAATCCAGGTCCCACTGCGACACATTCAGTTACATTGAGAAGGAAAAACAAAAGCCTGCCAGAAAGCAGTTCCCTCCTAAAGTGCTGGCTCTTTCTGAAAGCACATGACCAGGCAAAATGACCGGAGATGGCACCTACACACCAATATTACAATGAAAAAAATACACTTGCTGGTTCAGGGATGAAATTTTATATTGCAGAGTGCAGTGCAAATTTGCAGTGCAAACAGTGTAATTTAGAAATAAAAGCTAAACCCTAAAAATCACAACAAAATCCCTTTAACGTTTACATGATTTTCTAGTAGTCTTAAAGGAACAGTAACATCAAAAAAAATTTAAATAAAATTCGTTAGAATACAATGGAAAAAAAACATCAAGACAAATAAAAATTTTAAATTGCAAAGCCTTTATTAAGAAACAACTTACCGAAACTCCACTTCCTGTCCTCTTCAGAAAAGGCGACATGGCGACCATCTATAGTGCAGAGCTTGATTTCTCCTCCCTGGCTGTCTCTTATTGTACTGACAGAAGGAAAGTCTCACAGGTGGCTCCCTCCGAGTAGCGACGGGCTTAGGAGCGAGGAGACCCCCCCAGGGGCCCGGTAGGTGCAAACATGGAGCCTGCGGATCAACCGCTCCGCTTCCAACACCGCTGCTGCCTCCGGTACTGAAGTGTCCCAGGCCAGCCGCAGTATAGTCCATGCAGTATCCCACCAGTGGGGAGTGGAGGGAGCCCCGCAGAGCCCCGGGATGAAGAGCGGCCCTGGCCCCTGAACTATGCCCCTCTGGCTGCAGCCGCACTCACTTCCACAGGCCGCAATGGTTTGAACGAGGACTCGAAGTGGTGCGCCATGCCTGCTCGGGAATAGATATTCTGCAGTCCGTCTACTGAAGCGTGTACCTTGGACGAGAAGCATGTATCGGCCATCTCCCCTCACTTCTCTATGTTCCCGGTAAGCGGCAGGTCCCAAGAGGCAGCAGCGGCTGCGGCAACAGCAGCAGCAACAGCAGCTGCTTCCCACCATCAGCCAGTGGTCTCGTCCAACGTACCCTGTGGAAGTGAGTGCGGCTGCAGCCAGAGGGGCATAGTTCAGGGGCCAGAGCCGCTCTTCATCCCGGGGCTCTGCGGGGCTCCCTCCACTCCCCACTGGTGGGATACTGCATGGACTATACTGCGGCTGGCCTGGGACACTTCAGTACCGGAGGCAGCAGCGGTGTTGGAAGCGGAGCGGTTGATCCGCAGGCTCCATGTTTGCACCTACCGGGCCCTGGGGGGGTCTCCTCTCTCCTAAGCCCGTTGCTACTCGGAGGGAGCCAGCTGTGAGACTTTCCTTCTGTTAGTACAATAAGAGACAGCCAGGGAGGAGAAATCAAGCTCTGCACTATAGATGGTCGCCATGTCGCCTTTTCTGAAGACTACAGGAAGTGGAGTTTCGGTAAGTAATTTCTTAATAAAGGCTTTGCAATTTAAAATTTTTATTTGTCTTGGTGTTTTTTTTTCGTTGTATTCTAACGAATTTTATTTAAAATTTTTTTTATGTTACTGTTCCTTTAAGATATGAAGATCCAAATTAAAGGGCAAGGAAAGTCTAAAATAGAATAAGGCTAGAAATTTCTAGTCTTTGCAAGACTAGACTACATACACATGCTCAATGTGGTCTGGGCTTCTTAGGGGTCGTCATAAATGATCAAAAAACAAAGCTGCTTGAGTTCTGCATGGCTGGTAAGTAAGGAAGGGGCTCCCCTTGCTGTTCATAAGTATGATTGTTTCCCTGCCAGAAGTTAGGGACCGTCTTACAATTCCTATCCACAGCACTAAATGAAGGGAGAATTTCACTGCATACAGTCAGGTTTCTTATAAAAACGGTAGACATTTTTTAATTAAAGTATATTGGAGAAAGTTTTTTTTTTTTTAATTAAAGAAAGTAAAAATGGGATTTTATTTATCTGCCTTTCCTTGTCCTTTGAGATCCTTTATTTGGAAAACGCCAGGACCCGAGCATTCTGAACGACAACTCCCATACCTGTACCACATCTATTTAGTTATGTTTTTACAGGTTGGATACCTACTGCTTGGCCATGAATGGATGGGGAATCGCAACTACAAATCAGGCTCCCCAATTTACAGACTTCTCCCCAGTTAACATACGCAGGAACGAGAGGGATTACAACAATGAATGAGAAGCAGATTCATTTCTTTCTCAACTCTCAAGTCTTAATTCCCGATTTCTTAGATGACAGTTTGGTTATGAAGTTTGATCAGCAAATGCAATTTAGATGTTATTAAATTCCTCTCTGGGTATTTAAAATTCTAGGCTTTTCCCATTTCAGACATGGCATTTAGAAAAAAAAAAAATATCAAAAGCCCTTTATTAGTCAAAAATAACAGACACAGCAATTACCAATTTCATTAGGGACCAGATTTAATTCTACTGTCATTCGAGAAAAATCAATTACTTTACCCTGTCTAATAAATGGAAGCCAAACACCATGATAAGAGTGACATTAAAGCAACCATGCCATGAAATATAGTGCTGCTGGATATCCATCTCACCTTTTGCCCTGATATATTAGCCTTTAATCTTTTATTCTGAATATATTGATTGACTGCTTTACAGCAGAATTTCATTTACAGAATTATCCGTGTTGAATATGGGATGCACATTGTGTGCAGGTCAGGCAGAGACGTCCTGTTGTAAAACTGATAGATACGTTACTGTTTGCAGAGAATAAAGGGCAAATTATCAGTCCAAGGATGTAGTTGGAATACTAGTAGTAGTACATTAGGTTGAAAAAGACACACATCTATCAAGTTCAACCTTTTAAGTGCATAAACCTTATAACCTGCATAGATGCTAGTTGATCCAAAGGAAGGCAAAAAAAACCCCACTTGAAGCCTCTCTGATTTGCCTCAGAGGGGAAAAATATTCCTTCCTGAATGAGATGGCAATCGGACCAGTCCCTGGATCAACTTGTATAATGAGCTATCTTCCTTAACCCTGTATTCCTTCACTTGCTAAAAAGCCATCCAACCCCTTCTTAAAGCTATCTAATGTATCAGCCTGTACCACTGATTCATGGAGAGAATTCCACATCTTCACAGCTCTCACTGTAAAAAAAATCCTTCCAAATATTTTATTTTCTAGAAAATTTAGAAATAGTATATACTGTATACTGTTTAGAAATATCCAAATATGCAGTTTAAGGATATGATGGAATTCAATATAGTGTAAGGGAGATTATTTAAAGGGATACTGTCATGGGAAAAAATGTTTTTGTTTTTTTTCAAAATGCATCAGTTAGTAGTGCTGCTGCAGCATTGAAATCCATTTCACAAAAGAGCAAACAGCTTTTTTATATTTCATTTTGAAATCTGACATGGGGCTAGACATATTGTCAATTTCCCAGCTGCCCCTGGTCATATGACTTGTGCTCTGATAAACTTCACTCACTCTTTACTGCTGAACTGCAAGTTGGAGTTATATTACCCCCCTTTGTTCCCCCCCCAGCAGCCTAACAACAGAACAATGGGAAGGTAACCAGAGAGCAGCTCCCTGACACAAGATAACAGCTGCCTGGTAGATCTAAGAACAGCACTCAATAGTAAAACCCATGTTCCACTGTGACTCCTCAGTTACATTGAGAAGGAAAAACAACAGCCTGCCAGAAAGCAGTTCCCTCCCAAAGTGCTGGCACAAGTCACATGACCAGGGGCAGCTGGGAAATTGACAAAATGTCTAGCCCCATGTCAGATTTCAAAACTGAATATAAAAAAAAATCTGTTTGCTCTTTTGAGAAATGGATTTCAGTGCAGAAGTGTACTGGAGCAGCACTATTAACTGATGGGTTTTGAAAAGAAAAAAACATTTTTCCTTGACAGTATCCCTTTAAGGCTACACTGTGAGTATATGGCTTATATTTGGCTAAGGTGGGTAATGTAAGGCTTGGGTAGACTGCAATTTATATCAGAACTTTAGGCTATGGGGATTTTCAGCGCTGGGACCATTGGCATCCAGAGGTTACAATGAGAGGTAGGGTTTATAAAACAGGACAGATGTTTAAATCAGAATGACAGAATTCTAATTAAATTCCGGAAAGTGCCAGGGTTACTTCATTCAAAAGTGAACGTAATGCTTATTGCAATACATTTGTGTATTTATTTTATATTATGCGATAGTTTGTACATTTCCGCTTCAATTGAGGAGTTAATTACAGGTAATGATGCAAACAATGTTTCCTGTTTATAAAGCAAATATTAGCATCCCTGGGCACACTGTATGGCCATGCTTTTGCTGCCTTGTCAGTGAGATTCTGGGAAGTCACGGAGGGCAGAAAAAGCTGCGTGACACTGTCAACAAATTCAGCCAGAGTTCAAATAAGCCGAAACTGAAAATGTAATTGGAATTCAGCCATGTGTTGGTTCTACTCGGTTTTTCTTTATTTGTTACAAGCAGGATATAAGACTTGATCCCTATATGTGTTTTGCTTTCAAGTCATTGTGTAGCAGCCTACAGACATGTCTAGAACATCCAGTGCTTGTTCATACTACCAAACCCTTGTTGTACCATGAGGGAGCTCTTTAAGTGAGGTGCTCTTTGAATTAGGTGTTATTTGGAGGGGGGTGTTATATTAACATTCTAATTCCTCTTTATTAGTGATGGGCGAATCTATCCCGTTTCTCTTCGCCTAAAAAATTAGCAAATTTCCAGCGAAATTCTCAAATTGGCGAAACGATGAGAATATCGTTTTTGACACACGGCACGTAATTCTCAGCGCGCGTCTCTTTTTTTTATGCGTCGGCGGTGAATCGCAGGAGTTCACCAAAAATTTGCGCCTGGCAAATAAATTCGGCCATAACTATTTATTCATCAGCTTCTCTTCCTTTAGCAGCCATCAATAATGTCTTCAGCTCACAGATGTCTTCAGGTGAAACAGAGGAGAAGTAAACCCTAAACATTAAAATGGTTGAAAATTCCATATTTTATATACTATAGTATATATATTATAGTATAGCGCACCAGCCTAAAGTTTCAGCTTGTCAATAGCAGCAATGATCCAGGACTTCAAACTTGTCACAGGGGGTCACCATCTTGGTGGGCTCTGAGCAGCTGTTGAGAAGCTAAGCTTAGGGGTCGTCAGGCTACAGGGCTGATTATTAATGTTTTTTTTTTATAGGGTTGAACTCTCCTTTAAGTGCAGAGAAAAACTGGATTTTCGGATACAAATGAGGAACTGTGGCTTGAACTGTCAAAAGAGGGACTGTCTCTCTAAAAACGGGACAGTTGGGAGGTATGTCACTTATTGGTTACAGACTAGTGAGGGACAGGAGAAAGCTTGCAGACAGGAGAAAGCTGGAGTCATTTGTGCATGAGCTATCATTCAGAGTAGACAGCAAGGGCAGGAGACAGGTCAAAATCAGATCTGTCAGTAGGAAATGTCAGCAAAAAATACAGCTATTCTCAGAGGCAGTAATATACAGAAGCTTCAATACACTGATCAGACACACAGTGCCTGAAATTTGGCCTCTCATGTTTTGTCCCAAGTGCTCAGTGTTGTGAAGTCTGACTGGGTGGGACTGGAGAGCCTGACGGCTACTCTCTCCCCCCACCGCTTTGCCGCAAAGTCCACACCGCTAGGGGCAGGAACAACAAACTCGGGCAGGGAGCGGGTATAGGCCAGAGGAGCCTAGTTCTAGTTACACCACATTACACACGGGTCAATATTATACTGATAGAAAGAGTTACAAGAAACTTTTTATGCCTAATAAATAGTATTAATTAATCAGTATAAAAAAAACTAGATTTTTGTAAGAGCAATAAAACGGTAGCATTGATCCTTAAAGGAGAAGGAAAGGTTAGGAGAACTTGGGGGCAGGGCCGCCATCAGGGGGGGAACAAGTGTCCTGGGCCCAGGGCTGAAGAGGGGCCCGGCAGTGCTGCACTTTTCGAAGAGCAGGGCTCCCCTTGCAAGTGCCGAAGCCCTGCTGCCGTGCTGCCTGAATGCGGAAGTGCCGAACAGTCCTGAAGCTGACCACGAAAGCAGCTATAACTGAAGTCCTGAAGCCACGAATTCAATTCTACTGACACCAATGTCGGTTTTTTTTTCTAATCCCCTGGCCACCAATTTTTTATTTTAATACTTTATAGGCCCCAGCACCAAATTTTTAAAAAAAATATTTTTTGGGGCCCCGTTTTTTCTTTAACTTATAAGGGGGGCACTGGTGCCAATGTTGTTTTTTTAACCTATAAGGGAACCCTGACCATCAATATGTGTGTGGTCTTTTAACTTTGATATGTAGTGGGTGGGATCAGGGGTGGGGTTTGGGTGCCAGCGTGGCTCAGCCCCCCTGAAAATATTGTTGTGCGGGGCCCCGTGATTTCTAATGGCGGCCCTGCTTGGGGGTGCCAAATGTTGGGCACCCCCAAAAACAGCCTTAAAATGTAAAAGCGT
>CM044435.1:113981194-114029111 GCA_024363595.1 Xenopus borealis
CAAGATAACAGCTGCCTGGTAGATCTAAGAACAACACTCAATAGTAAAAACCCATGTCCATTGAGAAGGAGAAACAACAGCCTGCCAGAAAGCAGTTCCCTTCTACAGTGCAGGCACAAGTCACATGACCAAGGGCAGCTGGGAAATTGACAATATGTCTAGCTCCATGTCAGATTTCAAAATTAAATATAGAAAAATCTTTTTGCTCTTTTGAGAAATGGATTTCAATGCAGAATTCTGCTGGAGCAGCACTGTTAACTGATGCATTTTCGGAAAAAAACATTTTTTTCCCATGACAGCATCTTTAAGCCCAAAACGTTGCTTCACTTGTTGCAAAATAAATAGATTTTTCCACTATATTGGAGTGCTGCTGAAATATGTTTGGAAAGATGGATCGGACCAGAGCAGACAGAGTCACAGTCGGCACTCGAAGCTACAAAAGGCAGTGAGGATTGCGTAGCACTAGTTTGTGTGTTTAATCACTATCCCATAGGCTCTTTCTCTATAATTATTGGCACATCTCCTATAGATTCCCAAGACTCTCAGCACCTGCCCATATAATTCTCCAGAAATTGGGTAATCAATCAGAAAGTGCTCTGACGTTTCCTCCTCTGCACACCCCCATGGGCACTCCCTGCTGGTAATATTCAGGTGCTTCATGTTACCCCTTAGGCTTAGTCCAGACGGGGAGATTCGGGGGCGATCCGTCGCCTGGCGACTTTTTGCCGCGACAGATCGCCCCCGAATCTCCCCGAATAGCTAGGCACCGGCGAGGCTTAAAAGTGCCGGCGTGTGTTCACACGGAGCGGCGCGATTTTTTAAATCGCTCCAAATTGCCTGGCGAGGCAATTTGGAGCGATTTTAAAAATCGCGCCGCTCCGTGTGAATTAGCGCCAACGCTTTTAAGCCTCGCCGGTGCCTAGCTATTCGGGGAGATTCAGGGGCGATCTGTCGCGGCGAAAAGTCGCCCGGCGACGGATCACCCCCGAATCTCCCCGTCTGGACTAAGCCTTACAAAAAGTTTGACCTGCAAGGAGAGCCAAGCATTATCAAAGAATTTGGGGGCAGTCTAGGGCAGTTTAAGTATTTGATGCACTCCTCCACTAGGCTGCAAGGGGCAACAAAGAAGGTTTCCAAGATTTTCTCATACAACTGTTTCCTGGTCAAAGCAGAGATTTCTGGCGCCCTGATCTCCCATCTCTTTAGAAGAGCGGCTGGTGTGGGAAATACACCCGGGCAGCACAGACCCAGCAGGGCAATTATATATATATTTAAAAATGTAATAAACTTAATACAGGAAGGAATGTGCGACAAGAAAAAGGGGAGGGTGGGAAGATCCCATGATAGGACAGTGCTGACAGAAGACACATGCTTTCTGCCTTTGTTATCATTACGAAGAGGGAGGTCTAGTCAATGAACGAGATTTAGGGCTACAACTCGTGTACAACAAATGTAATCTCTACGGGTGCAACCGGTGCCCCCCTCCCACAGCTGTTGCTGGACTATAATTCTCTGCACTGGCTGAGATGCTGCTGAGCTAAAGCTTATGGACCACACGAAATGTGTCTATTTCTGCCCCTCCGACAGCCCTGCTGTCACTCAGCAATCTCTGCACAGGACAATGGTGATGCATTGTATCAGATCAGCGTGTAGCCGGGTGAGTATGCAATGCCAGTGAATCACAGCCTGTAGCTGAACCTGCTGTAAGTGGTAGGTGTTCAAACCTGGGGGGGGCTAATAAATAAAAAAAATTATTGTTTAACACCATTTATGCCAGCAGCAGGCACTAACACCCACGTGTTAGTACTTTGTTGCAAAATGTGTTTCTAGAATCTTTGGCATTTACGAGCAAGCCCTCACTAACCTGTGATAGCGTTTGTTTAGACAGCTAATAGGATTAGCGGGGCGATGGGCGCTTCTAAAACAGTAAAAACAAAATGTAAAAAAAATAAATAAATAAATAATAGCAGCAGGGATGGGGGGAAAAGAAATAACTCCTATTCCTTGTGCAGCCAATGCATCATGTGCTGTGCAGCAATGAAGTGGCTCTTAAAGAAAGAACAACCTTGGGAGAAGCAATGTCACTCACATCCCTGATTTCCACATGCCCCAAAAAAAAAAAAAAAAGTTAATTCTCTGTATATTTCTAGATGGAAGCTGGAGAATTTTTTTTAATGATTACATTTAAAACAAATACATAAACCCCTCAATAAAACGGAAACACATAGGACATTGGCAAGAAGAAGAGAATGGGGTGACACAGGCAGACTGGTAAAATGCAGCCCTTACCTTGTGCTTAAACTGGCAGTCAGCGCAAAAGTGACCTGTTGTGTTTCCAGGCTGGCATTCCATAGGCACCGAGTGTCGGGTCGGACACTGACTGATCCCCTCACATTCACACCCGCATTATGCGACTGCAACTTTACTCATCTGCACATGTACAGCAGCAGGGACAGCGAGCGACTCTGCCTGTTACCGTAATCTCCTGTGTACGGGAGCACTCTGAGCATCTTCTCAGGCTTCGCCTTTTCTTAGCGCTTGGAACAATCCCTGCTATTAAGTGTTGATATTGAATCAGCTGCCTTGTAAGGACTATAGTGATGAGTGTGGGTAGAAAGGGGGTGACCCCATTGGCTGCTTTACAGGCTACAAGTATATTTGCTCAGGACTGTCTGTATCTCCTATTGGGCAGCATGTTGCACATTGTTACAGCTTCTGTCCTGCTACTATTCTAGAACCCCAGTAGTGCAATGGCTTTCAGGTCTATGGGAGGATAGTAATTAAAGTCACAAAGAGAAAAACATTGCACACCAGTAAGAGTTAAAATCCACCTCTCGCAATGTAATATTGTTCCTTAAACGGTTATTGCACTGCGAGTCGTTATTGCGCATTGCGGATTATAATTGCGCCCTCTTAAGAAGTGCTTGAAGGTGTCGTAATCTTTTGGAGCAAACATTGAGACTTTTTCCGTAAGAGGTTTTATTACATTGACAGCTCATTAGCGCAAAGTATAAAATTTGCAAATGACCTTCCGCTGGCGGTCGCTAAACAGTTTCAGGGCTCGCAAAAGGTATATTGCATTCGCGCAAAGCAAAATTTGTCCGTGCAAAGGCTTAACTATTTCGCATTGCGAATAGTTTTTGCGTAACCGACATATATTACATTCCCCTATATGACTGTTTCTCTGGAAATCCCTTCATTACATTTTGTAAAAGAGATGTGTAAAATGTGCCTGTCCTTCTAAGCAACCTTCCTTAAATATATTGATTTCCATTGGTTTTTAAAGTTATTAGTAGGTATAACTGCCACTGGAGGCAGCATCCTGTCTGTCCATTGCACTGGTGGTTCTGACTTCTAGAAACAGTGAAGCAGAAGCCCAGCTGATGAACAGATCTGTGTAGAATCGTGCAGAGCCAGGATCATAAATACACTTCTTCCACTTGCAAATGTATTTACAAATAACATTTAAAGAGGTGGGTCACCTTTAAATTAACTGTTAGAATATTATAGAGCGGGCAATTCTAAAGGCCCCCATAAATGGGCCAATAAAAGCTGGCGACAGACCAAGCCGGCAGCAGGGGTGTAACTCCCAGGGGAGCAGGGGGTGCAACTGGGCCAGGGTCCGCACCCTCACAGGGCCCCCCCAGCAGTCTCGCGCCTGCTGCAGACGGCTGGAATCAGCTTCAGTGGCGTAGAAATTAGTCACAGACGAGGGGGGGCTGGCTGCACAGCCGCGCCAGGGCCTGTCCTAACCTAGTTCTTTTACTGGTCGGCAGATTATTGCCCAGTGTGTGAGACCATCCGACGGGCTTCCCCAGTCGAGATCAAGCAGGTTAAAAGATCCTGTTGGATCGTGGCCACATCTCCTCCACTCTGATCCAATCTGGTCCCACGATTGGATCAGCCCGATAACACCCACCTCAACGGAGGCATATCATTGAGATATCCATTCATTTGGCGACATCTCCAAACCAGTGGATCTCCCTGTGTATGGCCAGCTTTTCAACTGGTCTTCATAATTTTTTTATAGTTTTTTTTAATTATTTGCTTTTTTCTTCTGGCTCTTTCCAGCTTTCAAAGGGGGCGGGGGGGCACTGACCCCATCTAAAAAACAAATGCTCTGTAAGGCTACAAATGCATTGTTATTGGTACTTTTTATTACTCATCTTTCCATTCAGGCCTCTCCTATTCATTGACTAAGATGAAAAATACCTAATTAAGTTCAGGCAAGCTAAAATCGATATGGAAACGGATATAGCAGTAAGCAGTAAAAAGAATCCAAAATTATTTTTTAAATATATTAATAGTAGAAAAATGAAACAGGAAGGGGTAGGGTCAGTTGGTTGATGAGAACAAGCAAAAAGCTCAGATTCTGAATGAATACTCATCAGTATACACAAATGAGGAACCAGCTAATGAAGGTTTCCTTGTTAATAGCCCCAATTCTAATACATCCAATGATGTATGGTTCACACATGAGGAAATTCAAAAGAGACTAGAAAATGTTAAGATAAACAAAGGTCCAGGCCCAGATGGGAGTCACCCCAGGGTACTTAACGAACTTAGCTCTGTGATTGCCAAACCTCTATACTTAATTTTTCAGGATTCTTTGAGGTCTGGCGAATTGCTAATGTGGTGCCGCTATTCAATAAGGGATCCCATTCTCAGCCTCAAAATTATAGGCCAGTTAGTCTGACGTTGGTGGTAGGAAAGCTTTTTGAAGGATTAATTAAGGATAGGATACTGGACTTCATAGCAAATAACAATGATGTTGTGATGGCTCATTCTGTTGATGCTTTTAAGAGGGGTTTGGATGATTTTTTGGACATAATATCAAAGGCTATTTTGATACTAAACTCTACAGTTAGTATAGCTATGGGCATACAGGTATATGGTTTGTGTTTGAAAGAGTGGAGATGTGTGTGTGTGTGTGTGTGTGTGTGTGTATGTATGCTGGGTTTTTAATTTGGAGGGGTTGAACTTGATGGACTCGGTCTTTTTTCAACCCAATTTAACTATGTAACTATGTAACTATAAGTTATGTCTAGTGACTATGCCTTACCATGTGCACTTTTTCATCTCCAATTTGTACCTGTACGTTAGCCTGCCTTCCACTTATACTGTAAGCAATACAGGACAGGGACCTCCTTCCCACTATGTCTCTTACCCCACAGCACTTAAGCTCTTTGTCCTATGAGTCTTTATACATTTATTATGTTATTTGTCTACTTTTATGCACTGTACAGCGCTGTGGCTCCTTAACAGCGCTTTACAAATAAAATTATACATACATATTCCAGTCTCTTTTTCAAATCAGTGCATGGTTGCTATGGTAATTTGGTCCCTGTCAACCAGACTGCTGAAACTGCAAACTGGAGAGCTGCTAAAAAAAAAGCTAAATAACTACTGCTGAAACTGCAAATTAAAAAAAAAAGTGAAAACCAGTAGCAAATTGTCTCAAATCATCACTACATCATACTAGTATTTAACTTGAAGGTGAACAATCCCTTTCATAAAAAATGTTTTATTAATGTAAAGTGGAGAGTTGCCCAGAATGATATTCTCTCATTTTACTTTTTGTCACCGGATAACTGCTGTCTCTAAAGCACCAAGACGGTCATTCATTATATTTTTTTTAATTGAAATTTTTAAGGTTGTGTCAAAACCACTGGCTTAACTACCTATGCAGCAGACCCCTTGGCCGTGTGGGGGAACTTGAGCAACCATCATAGTCTCCCACCCTGAACAATCTTTTACCTTTAAAATAGCATTGCAGTTCCATCCTGGGAGGTGCGGAGCAAATGAGTCAGGTGGGGGCTAGGGGGAGAGGACTTGGTCCCCTCAGTAGATTTTTTGTCGAGGGGCCCGGTGCTGGCAAATGACGCTACTGGTTAAAACAACTTATTCCTATTGCTTGGAACTGAGAGAAGTGACAGGTGCCATTTGCCTTATTCACCCCTCCCCATTTTCCCCATGTTTCCCATTTTGATTTTCCTTCTTTGTATTGAGACATTAGTCAAGGTAAGGGCACATAAATATGTTTCAGGGGATTCATTAGCATCACATGAATCATGGAAGCAGCTTTGAAACCTTTCTTGTATAGAGCCCCAGAATGCTAATTGGGTGTTTGATAAAGGCATTGCTCAGAGGAACACCCTGAAATGACCTAGAAAAGGGAGCAGAGGCAAGACTTTAGCAGGGAGCATTGCCCAACATGTTGGTTAGACTAGAGCAGCAATCCCCAACCAGTGGCTCATCAGCAACATGTTGCTCACCAACCAAGTCAAGTCAATATCAAGTAGTTCTTTATTGCCATTTGTACCAGGAGTACATAGGGATTTCTTTTGCAGCACAGTGCAGTGAGACACATATTTTGCAATATATTGATATCTACAGAGATACAGAGTATAAGATTAATAAATAGTAAACGTAAAGTAAAGTGCAGGGAGGGCAAATTAGACCATTTCTTTGTTGGGACTAGATGATTGGTTGGGATGGGTGTTTCCAGAAGTTTTCTCCTATCTTATCCGTAGGACGCAATTTGCCTGGCAGCTGTTGCAAAGAAGCTATCAAATAGTCTTTTGCTTCTGGTTTTCATGCTTTCAGGCCTCCTGTGCCTCACTGAGTAGGTGGGCTTGTGCCAAATGCATATTTCATGACCTGGGTGACTCTAGTCATAGGAAATGGCTTTCATTTAGTTCTTGCATCTGGCTGTGTCTAGATTGGACCAGTATCAGCGGTGCATGAGCTGCCTGGGGGCCCTCAGGGGTTGCGGCCCCTGGACCAATTGCACCCCCTGCTCCCCTGGTAGTTACTGGATCGGACAGTGATGGAAGTGTGGTGGAGATGATTCGTTCAGCAATTTTTTCCCAGCCTCTCGAGTTTTTTCCAGCTGATGATGGTGATACCACCATGCCACACCGCTATGTTGCCAATTAGAATGCTTTCGGGCGTGGGTCTGTAGAAGGTGATTTGAGCAGACCTGTTGACTCCACACCTTTTCAGTTTTCTGAGGAAATGAAGACGTTGATGACCTTGGTGTTGTCAGTCCATTTTAAAGAATTTGCGATGTGTAGACCTAGAAATTTGATACTTTCAACCTGCTCTATTTTGATTTTTTTAATTTGTAAGGGTTTGTGTTGAGCTGGATGTTTTCTGAAATTTATGATCATCTCTTTTTGTTTTTGCTGTGTTAAGGAGCAGGTCATGCTCTTTGCTATATTTAGTGATGTTGTACACTAGCTGTCTGTATCCGGTTTCATCATTGTTTTGGATGAGGCCAAGCACAGTCGTGTCATCAGCAAACTTATAGACTTTGCAGTTGTTTATAGAAGATGAGCAGTCAAAAGTTTAGAGGGAGAAAAGCTTGGGGCTGAGACAGCATCCTTGTGGTGCACCTGTGTTGTTCCATGTGGCCTCAAAGCAGGTTCTTGTTTTTGAATTACTGGCATGGAGGCAAGTATTCATTGCATAAAAACCAGGTATACTGCCAAACAGAGTCTCCCGTAGGCTGTAAGTTCATATAGGTGCTACAAAATAGACAATCAAAGCCCTTTTTTGACACATCCAGGAACATTTTTCATGCTTGTGCTGTTCCTCAACTCTTATTATATTTTATTGTGGCTTACAGGTATAAAAGGTTGGGGACTCCTGCACCAGATGGCATCTTAGATATGCGGTCTGAGCTCTAGCATGTTCTCTGCTATTGATTTCTTTCAAGCTGTGATAAGAAGTGTTGTAGAGAAACCTGGTGATATGGAAGAGCCCGGACACTTCCTTCACCCAGTAAGATCTGGTGGATACACATGAAATACGTTGAGTTAGAAAGTAATATAACTTACACACAAACGAATATGAAAATAGACATACTTTAATAATTAGGCAATGGAATATGAATACAGACAAACTACACTACCAGTAAAATTGCCAATATTTTGTAACTGTACTGTAACACAGTTCCTATTTGGATTCATCCTCCCCTATTATCTCTCTTCTCCAGATAACAGCCTATTAATATAGCTTGAAATCTACCCCCACCCCAATCACTGTCATCTATGTATTCTAATGCTTATTGCAATGTCTCTCTCTTCTGTTAATGTATTGTTAAAAATGCACACTTCTGCTCATACAAGTAGTGTACATTATTGATGCATACAGTACATACTCTAATAATACTTACCAGCATATCCTCCAAACAATTTTCTGCCTACAATTGACTCCTGTGCAGTTACCTAGGAAATTTTCTTAAAGGGGTGGTTCACCTTTGTGATACAGAATGGTAAATTCATTATTATTATTTTTTTTCAAAAGTTTTATAATTATTTGCCCTTTTCTTATGACTCTTTTCAGCTTTCAAATGGGGGTTACTGACCCCATTTAAAAAACAAATGCTCTGTAAGGCTACACATTTATTGTTATTGCTACTTTTTATTACTTATCTTTCTATTCGGTCCTCTCCTTATTCATATTCCAGTCTCGTATTCATATCAGCGCATAGCTACTAGGGTAATTTGCACCCTAACAACCAGAACTGCTGAATTTGCAAACTGGAAAACTGCTGAATAAAAGGCTGGATAATTAAAAAAAATTGCCTCATAATATCACTCTATACATCATACAGTTAATTTAAAGGTTAGCAACACTTTTAGGACTGCAATAACTTGGGTCTGCAAGCAACAATACTACTCTTTCAATGGTGCAGTACCACCCAGCTGCTCTGGCCCTTTAATTTTTTTTGGGTAGGTTACTAAAGACAGAACCAAACTTAGTAGCTGCTCAAAGGTAGTTTTCTATATCAGGGTACCATACAGTTTAACGCAGAGTCTTCATGGGCTCTAGTGGTGTATTCTGGCTGTGCATGGGTGGCAGAAGGTTCTACCCCTTTATCTTCATTGCTCCAGTAGCTGACACTCTACAACCTACACTGATATAAGTTTTATTTGTGTCTACAGACATTCTGCTTCTTGGAGACTTGGTTATGGATGACGTTCCTGCTTCCATACCCAATAACTCCAACTGTATCCAAATATCTGAACGCCGCTGTTTGTCAAACTTCATTAAAAAGGCAGTATTGTAGGAAACGTGCAAAGAGTGGATAGAAGCTAAAATAAATGCAAAATGTTATTTTCATAGGGAATTTTTTTTTGGAAGGACCCATTTAAAGTATATTTCACTCACTCTAAATTTGTTTGGGTATAAAGGACTCTATGTATGTGAGCCTTGATCTCTCGGTGGGAGAAATTAATGATCATTGATTAATGCGCTCACTCATCATAGGAACGCCATGGAGTGAATAGCGCTAAAGAGTGACTTGTGAGTACACAGCTTGTCTATAGCAAGTGGTGGGAGGTATATAATGTTCTTTCATTTTATGGCTTTGTGGGGCAATGTTAGATGTAGTGTAGTAGTAGGAATGTGAATGCTTTCTTTTTTTTAAGGCTCTTACTGTAAATATGGCTGACAAACATTGGAATGATTCCTGGGACATTTTGTATACCTGGTGTCTGTGGAGCACATGATCCATGAATTATGGAGCTGCATGGAGCCACTGATTCATACCTATATAGGAGCAATTAGGGAAAAGCCATCTCCCATAGACACCATTAAAAATAAATAACTCGAATTTGGAAAAATTATTTCCTTTGTTTCTGTAATAATAAAAACAGTACTTGATGTTAACTAAGCTGCATGAATCCATATTGGTGGCAAACCAATTGTTCTATGTTTATTTAATCTTTTTTAGCATACTTAAAAGACCAGTAACAGCAAAAATGTGCTTTAAAAAAAATTAGTTAGTATGCAAATTCGATCAAATCGAATAGATCGAATAAAACTCTATTCAACTATTCGATCATTCGATGGTCGAAGAGCTTGCACTCTCAATTTAAATTCAACTGCCTAGTTCGCCAGATTAAAGCTACCGAATTGTAATAGAAGCCTATGGGAATCCCCCATAGGTTTTTTTTCTATTACCTGTTCGAATAGAAATCCTACGATCGAATGATTCGATCGGTCTAATCGTACGTTTTTTCGAACGATCGGACAAATATCACGACTTCACGAAAACAATCTTGAAATTTCGTTCGTTCGTTCAATCAAATAGCGCTCAAAACTAGTGAATATTTCATACGATTTTATCGAATTTACAATCTGCCCCTAAGTCTATTAAAGAACAAGTAAACATTTTTTTTTTCTATCTCTAAATTTGCTCTAAACAGCCCCTCAAATTAATGTACCTTAGTCCCTGCTGCAAGTCTGCTCTGGTTTCTGTGTTATCAGCAGCTTCTTTCACCTTCTTCCTGGTGCAGAGTGAAGCCCAGCCCCTTAGCTTACTGAGCTGACCTTATCTCTCAGACTAGTCTTGGAGATCATTTGCATAATGTGACATAGCAGAGAGCAGTGTGTGTAGCAGCTTTTGCTTGGGGAAACTAGCTTACTAATGAAACACTGGCTCCCTCTTCCTCTCTATTGTGGAACAGCAGCAAATGGACTGCTCAGTAAACTAAGGGGCTGGGCTTCACTCTGCACCAGGAAGAAGGGAAAGAAGCTGCTGATAACACAGAAACCAGAGCAGACTTGCAGCAGGGACTAAGGTACATTAATCTGGGGGGCTGTTTAGAGCAAATTTACAGAAAGAAAAAGAAAAACATTTACTTTTCCTTTAAGAAATAACTTAGCGAAACTCCGCTTCAAAAAAAGTGATTGGTGATCCATCATGTGGCGCTTGAATTTCTCCTTCCTGCCTTTCTAATAAGAGATAGCCAGGGAGGAGAAATCAAGACCCGCACGATAGAACAGTGCCCTGTCAAAGTTTCTGAAGAGGAGCGCAAGCGGAGTTTCGGCAAGTTATTTCTTAATAAAGACTTAGGGATTTTAAAGTTCAATGATTGTTGGCGTCTTTTTTTTCATACATTTTTAAAAATTATTTTTGCCGTTACTGGTCCTTTAAGGTATGGTGACCCCTCATCTGGAACACACCAGGTCCAGAGCATTCCTGAAAACAGATCTTATACCTGCAGATCTCTTATGTAACTCATTCATTTTAAGTGGGATGAGGTTGCTGGTAGTGATGGGCGAATTTATATGCCAGGCGTGAATTCGCCTGCGAAAAATTTGCTGGCGTAAAAAAAAAAAACGAGTTGCGCGCCGAAAATTACACAACGCACGTTGAAAGTGATGTGCCGCGCCAAAAACTACCCAATGTGTGTCAAAAACATGCCGCGACTCGTTTCGCAAATTTTTCGCCAATTCATGTATTTCGCTGGAAATTCACGAATTTTCAGGGAGGCAAAACGGGATAGATTCGCCCATCACTAGTTGCTGGGTATTTGGTAGTCTGCAGATTTCCAGTACTTACTATAAGTCTATTTTTCAATAGAATAGAAAATTGGACATAGAATTGATCACCTTTCTCTTACTTGCCCTTTTATACAAAACCAGTATGAAGAGGCAGAAGAAGTGGCTCTGTGGCTTTGTTATAATGCAGGAACTGTTGGATCATCCCTGCCTTAACATAAATGAAAGTTGTCCTCATAAATAATTGCAAGTACAGGTATTGAAACGGTATGCTCTGGATGTGGGCTTTTTTCTCGGTAAGGGATTTTTCCATAACTTGGATATATGTAGCGTAATTCTAAAAAATCGTTTAAACGTTTATTAAACACAATGATTGTTTTGTCTCCCATAAAGTATAATTATATCTTAGCTGGGAATCTATGGAAGATGGCCTTCCCAAACTTCAGAACTTTCTGGATTTTGGGCTTCCGGATAACAGATCCCATACCGACACTGTCCTCTGGTTTTTGTGTATCACACTCAAATACATATTTTATACTTCTCCGCTGACTATAAATCACCATGTCCAGTTCAAAGCTACTTCCACTTTTACAAATAATATTCCATGATGAATGTGCTCTGCTAAATCAGGATCCTCGTCATGGTGCTGACTCACAGTCTTTAACTCAATAGATGATTTCCTAAATAAGAAACTATGATCTCATTCTAAGAGATAGGCAATGAAACTGTGTTTGAAAGTTGTCTGACTCCCATAACAAAACTCTTTCTTAAGGGTTGGCTCAAGGGACCCACCGTATTCTTTATTCACTTTTTATGGTTTAACTGGTCCATTTACTTGTAACACTTCTAGTTAGGCTTAAATTAACAAAGGCAACTCTGACTGCTCTCAAGGTTATAAGAAAATAGTTGCTATAAAAATAAACAATGTTTGAAGGTTGTTACTCTTTCCTTTTCAGTAAGGATGGCAGTATATCTGTGTTCGGTTTATTATGCGCAAGAGCCTCTAGTCTGCATCAAGCGTAGTGAGTGTCTGGAAATTTCAAAGGAGATGTTTTTGCTGAGACCAGTCTTACACAAATGGCTTTGTATATAAGATTTATTTAAATGTCAACATTTAAATGTAAGTTTACAGGTTGAAATGAACATAACACGTGCGTTTTTTATGGTCTGAATTACAATCATTTCTCCGCTCTTCAACTTTCAATAGAGTCAACAGAAACGTTGATGCCATCCAGGAGTTGGTTATGAGATGGAGAAGTTGTTTTTCCTTTAAAACTGGGATCGCATCTGAGCTCACTTTAATTTTCAAGAGGGCCAAATGCAAATGGTCATGCTTCAGCCTCTCGTATCACATAGATATTGATTATTGGACACACCAAGAAGCAACTGGTAAAAACCTACATATTTTAGTAGAAGTGTGTACCGTGTAAAGAAACCCAGAAATGTTTACATACTGGAATAAAGAAGAGTTTTTCTGCCTGCTCTTTGGTGTGGCGAGTCGTCTATAGTAGTCATCATATGTAGAGACCTTGGACATTGCTAACTGCTGTAGCACACTTTTTTTTATCAGTTAAAGGAAAATAGCACTGTGAGTTGTGAGTTATTTTTTAATGGATTTTAATTAGTGTTCAAAGAGATGGTTCACCTTTAAATTAACTTTTAGGATGTTATAGAATGGCCATTTCTAAGCAACTATTCTATTGGACTTCATTATTTATTTATTTGTATAGGTTTTTAGCTACTTGTCTTCTTCATCTGACTCTTTCCAGCTTTCAAATGGGGGCCACTGACCCCATCTAAAAACAAATGCTACAAATGTATTGTTATCGCTACTTTTTATCCCCCAAATTTCTAGTCAGGCCCTCGTCCATTCATATTCCAGCCTCTTGTTTACACCAGTGCATAAAGAGCTGCTGAATAAATGGTAATTTGGACCCTAACAACCAGATGGCTGAAATTACAAACTGGAGATCTGCTGAATAAAAAGCTTAACAACTCAAAGGCCACAAATAATAAAAAATGAAAGCCAATTGCAAATGGTCTCATTTTTCTGCTTGAAAGACGAGTGCTAACAAAATTCCTACTCACTGCATGTTTCCCCCAACATTGCACTGTAATTTTATTCACAGCTTTGACAAATCCACTCTGTAAAATTCAAGAGTTACTACTTCTTCTTCTCCTTCTTGATCTTTATGATATCTTCAATAAACCTGACCATCCCCAACTGAATTCAGATTGAACCTACCGAATTGTAATAGAAACCTATGGGAAACACCCCATAGGCTTCTGAGACTAAGTCCTGCTCGAATACCATTCGTAAGATCGAAGCGTTCGATCGTTGCGAATCGTACGAATTTTTCGGATGCTCGAAGGAAATTTTACGATTTTTTCGTGAAATCGAACGATCCATTTCTGATTGTACGAATTCATCGAGAAATCGAATATCGAGCAAAATGATAGCCTAAAACAATTCGATAAGCATTCGATGGTTGAATGTTTATCAAATTTCGAGTAGGATCAAGTCAATTTTGGGGAATAATAGTAAATTTGCCCCTAACAGTTCGCAGCCTTACTGATTATGGATTAGTTTTTAATATTGTAGAACTCCCATCCAATCTCAATAACAATGCAAATCAATCCTTATTTAGATGAGAGCATAATTATTCACATTTGTCAATAAGACGGCAACTATCCCCCATTGACCAGCTACCCTACCCTAAATACCCTACTATATTGCTCTCAATAAATCCCTTTTGATTCTGTTCAATGATCATAATTAAATATGTTTTTATAATTGTCACCCAGCAGTTTTCTAATTTCGCCAGCTGTTATTGCTTTTTTTTCACAGAGAATACCATGACCTGATGAAACATCCCTTTCAGAGTCTTAACTGATTTACCTGTACTGTTCTAGAAAAAGGACATTTTGTTAGACAACAAATGGACATTGTTTCCCTGCATTCCTTCTAGGGTGCCTCTATTCTAAGGAACACACCACCCATTTCATTAACTTGGGTGTCAAACATGTCTGTCTTTTTTATTTTTTTATTTAAGGGTGTTCAATAAGGCGCTCAAAGTGTAATCTATTCAATAATCGGTATATACAATGAATTATGTTCGAATCCCTGGTATTTCATTTGGACAACTTGTATACTTGGCAAGTGGGGAATTCATGTCTGCCAGAGTGCTGAGCTAAAGGAAAGCCCTGGAAATGTAATTGACTATATATAACAGTCTTGAGGCAGCATATCAATAATGTCAATTTAACTCCCTGTTTCTCTGAAACCTTTATCCTACCTGTAGTAAGTTTCATCAAAATGTAAGAAGGGGTCGTGACATCTTTACTGTTCTCCAACGCTGTTTGTTGCCATACAGAAATCTTAATTGCAGAAATAATGGCTTTTCATCCATTCACACAATTATTCTTGTAAAAGCACTTGTGACAATGAATAATGTACCGGGAGATATGTTGCTATGAAGAACAAGAAGCTTCAGGTGTATAGACAAAGGTACATAGTGTATGCCAGCAACAAAAGATCTTACTTTGGTTGTTCTGTATCTTTGTCACGAGGCAGACATCTAGCTTCCCTTGCAAGTACGTGGGTGATTGTGATGTTCCAACTCACAGATCTGGAAATGGGCAGACAATGAAAGATCTAGAGCTGCATTATAAAGAGCAGTTTTGTCTTAAAGTGAAGAATGTTATATATATATATTTCTGTGTTGGGGTGTTTTTCTGAAGACGATAAACGTAAAAATGAACCAGATACTTTTTGGAGACCTTTTAACCTCACATTCAGATATCTATTGTAAATATACCATCCATTGCTTACCTGTTCCTATGCTCCTGTGCCAGTTACAGGAAGGGACATGCCTCCACATGAGACTGGTTTGTGGTTAAAAATGAAATGGTACCCCTCTCAACGCTGTATGTACACATATACTCAATTGAATATAGAATCGATGCTTTCACCTATTGTATATGGAATGGTTGCTTTCCTTTGTGCACACCGAAAATATGATTTTCTTTTTGTATATGGAACTGATGCTTTTCTTCATGTAAATGAAATTTACATGAAGATTATATAAAAAAAAAAAAATGAAATGGTACCATGAAAGGGTCAACGAAGTGGCCAGTGCCACAGAGCTAGAGGGGGAATAAACAATAGTATAAAGTTCATTCAGTGTAGTATGTTATCAAACAATTGCATCACCCCTTGTGACTAATCAGTTGCGTATGTCCTCGAAAGCTTTGCTCTACGTTACCCTTTAAACCCTTATAGAAGCTGACAGGAGTTGTAGTGTGAGGATTTCAGTGGTGCCAAATATTCCAGAATTTGCCCCAACATACAGCAACTAGTTCATGCAGCCGAATTTCTTACTCACAAGGTTACAACTTTTCCAATTAACAATACCAATTAACTTGGTTCCAAACTAAATCCTTAGCAGTGATCTATATATAGGTTAAAACAAAGGTGCATCGGGGTGGTCCTTAGCCATGGTGGAGACCAGTCACAGTAGGAGCTCCTTCCAACAGGTCCATAAAAGCCCGAATGTAAGCAAATTCAGGTGCCTTAAGTAATGCTCAGGACATTTGCCCACATTGCTATAACTTGGGGAGACAACGGACGATGTCACCATACCTGCACAGAACACCAAGCCACAACACCATGACAAACACCCAAGATGATGCCGGATCTGATGGCGCACTTTCAGAACTGCCTCATGTGGCCACTTCCCCTGCCGGATCCGTGAGTATCTCTCCGGCTTCAACGCCAATACATCAGTCCCCTCAGCACTCACCCCCTAAAGTCGCAAATATTGCCTGAACAACTTGCACAGCTACAGTCAGCGCTCACCTCTACTATTACACAAACACACTCTGTGGCCTGTAAATGCTGCAATTAAAGAGATTCAGAGAGAGGTCACAGGTCTGGGAGAGAGAACTGATGAATTAGAAACTTACACTGATGATTTGGCATAATGTTTCATTAATGTGGAGGAAGATAATGCTGCCCTTAAAGGGGAAGTACTCCAATTACGGGACATGTGTGAGGACCGAGAAAACAGATTGCGCAGACAAAACCTGAGATTCAGAGGGGGTCCTGGAAGAGATCGCACCGTTCGAAATCCCAAACTATCTCAAGGACTTAAGCACAAAGATCTGCCCAGATATTTCAGCAGACATGGAGATTTGATAGGGCTCATTGTTCTTTAGGCCTGAAAGCCAACCCCTCCGAAGCCACCAAGGGACATTATAGCTTGCTTTCATTATTATTAGGGCAGAGAGGCTATCTTAGCAAATCCAAGATCAACCAATACATTGGACTTCTGCAACCATAAAGTTCAGATTTTCACGGATCTTTCCCCAATCACCCTGGTTAAAAGGTGTGAATTGAGAATCCTCACTCAGAAACTCAGGGATCATGGCATACCCTACAGATGGGGGTTCCCATTTAAACTGGTCAACAGGGCAGGCCATACATACATACTGCATAATCCTCAAAACAGCACTTGGTTTACCCCTTAAAGAGTCAAGCACGCCAAACTGCAATACTTCGCAGTTGCGACCAACAACAACTCCCGGGCCTCAGTGGACTACAGTTCTGTGGTGTTTATACAAATGGCCTGCGGGTGTCACTGTGCATACACAGGACTTTCTGTACAGCTTGAAAGTGAAAGTAAGAAGTTGCTGTTGTTGTGTAAGTCCTGGATAATAGGGATGGACGAATTTATCCGCCAGCCGCAAACTTGCGGCGTATTCCCGCGTTTCGCCATCGCCGAATAAATTCGTGAAATGCCCACTTTATATACAATAGATCACCACTGTATCACTTTTGTTATTCTTTTTTGTTTAACTATGTGCTCAATGTTCTTATTACTTTACAATCTATGCAAACAAAATAATTTGGGAGGCTACAAAAAAACTGGTGCCCTGGGGAACTTCTGTGTTCAAAGGTGCCTGAAATATAGGTCCATGATATCACCTGTACAATGGGAGGCAAATGGAGGGACTGGACAACTGTACTCTATACTTCATTTTACACAAAGGTTACACATAGTTAAGCACTTCTTTTTTGTAGATTACCATGGCTAAGCTAATATCTATAAATGCCAAACGCCTTATCAGCATACATAAAAGATATCTCTTACTAAAAGAACTAAACAGCTTTCTAGTGGACATAGCTTTTATACAGGAAACACACTTTCCTAAAGAAGGCACAGGTAAAATCAATTCTAAACTGTATCCTAAAAGTTTCTATTCATCAGGCCCCCACAAGAAGGCAGGTGTCGCCATTCTTGTTCACAAAGACTGCCCACTTTCAGTCGACCAGGCTATCCATGACCCAAATGGTCATTGCTTGTTATTGGTGGGGACATATGCAGGGATACATCTCTATAACTTAAAATCAACTTAAGCAGAAAAAGGAACACATAAAGAGAGGATTGCAGACTTTCTAGAAAACTTCAATCTCCCCGATTCACAGAAGAAGACCTAATGTCATTAAATGCAACACTGCATAGGGAATAATTAGCCTACTTAAACAAATGCCCAATGATAAGTCACCTGGCCCAGATGGCCTACCCTACAAATATTACAAACTGTAGCAACATATACTAACATCCTATCTAGCAAAGCTTTTCAATCACTACCTACAAGGCAACCCTATCCCTTCGATGACGTTGACCTCATATCTGTCATTGATACCAAAAGAAGGGAAGGACCCTACTTTATGCTCAAATTATAGGCCCATAGCACTTTTAAACTCAGACTTAAAGTTGTTCTCTAAAATTTTACCTAATCGTTTATCCCCCATTCTGCCTAGGTATGTAGATAGGGATCAAGAAGGCTTCATTTTAGGCAGGCAAGCAGGTGACAACACCAGATGCACTATTGATCTGATTGAGATACTCCAAAGATGAGGTGAACGATCCTTGATTTTAAGCCTGGATGCCTATTTACTCTCTTTATTGGAACAGCTCAATCTCTCAGGCCCATACCTTGCCGCCATACACAATTTATACAGCAATCCCTTCACTCACCTTAAACTTCCAGGTCAGTCTCACAAACCTATTTCAATCTTTAATGGGACATGACAAGGCTGCCCCCTTTCCCCCTTGCTCTATGCACTCAGCATAGAGCCACTGGCAGCTCCCATTCACCTTCATCCGGACATAACAGGGGTACCCATAGGGAATGCACAATACAAAATAGCCCTATTTGCAGATGACTTTCTGTTAACAATATCAAATCCGAACCTGCACTAGCTGATAAATAAGTATAGTGCCATATCAGGGTACAAACTAAACGTGGACAAGACAGAGGCTCTCCCTTTGCACATCCCACAACAGCCCTTAGATGCCCTAAAGGCCACCTTCAAGTACAAATGGAAAGAAAAGTTCATAACCTACTTAGGCACCCAAATCCCAGCTTAACAAGGCCAGTTTTACAATCTAAATTTTAAACCTCTTATACAGCAAACAAAAACTACCTTGGAGAAATGGTCCAATTTACTATTTCATGGTTAGGTAGGGTAGTAGCCTTAAAGGCGACCATACTGCCTGCATATATATACTTGTTTGAAACCCTTTCAGTTGCAATCTCACCTGCAACGTTTAAGGAAATTCAAACTCAATTCCATAAATTTGTGTAGTCCCAGCATAGCCACAGAATAGCCAAGTCAGTACTGTTGACCCCACTTAAGTTAGGGTGTTTGGGAACTCCCAGCCTATAAAAATACTATGAGGCCACTCACCTGAGGCAATTAATGGCCTGGTCTTGCTGATCTTTACACAATGTTATATTACAGGACTTTCACCTTAATGCTTATGTTTGGGACTTTTCATGAATCATTCAAATTCCCACATCAGCCTTATCAGCAACCTGATTCACTTGTTCAATATGGTGCAAAGCCAAGTGCAAATAAAATTTAAGCTCAATTAAGCCAACCTTGACAACGTTCCTACATAATCCAGCATTCCTACTGGGAATGGTACCCTCACTATATACAAGATGGGCCAACTCCCAACTTTCTATGGTGCAGGACTTGCTAAACTGACTTACCAATGAGATCCTAACATTCCAGATGATTCAGGACAAATACCCACAAATCAATATCAGCTTTTTTTGGCACTTTTTGGAACCCTACACTATGCAGGCTAAATTGAATCAACCAACAGCTTTTGAGCTACTGGCTACTTGAGACCTCAGAAAGGTCTCATCACCAGAATCTACCAAATACTCACCCATCCTATGGAACGGTAATGTAATTGCCTGATGCGTTTCGCTGTCCATCAGCTTCCTGACAGTAAGGACTGGAAATTTGGCTGCATGAACTGGTTGCTGTCTGTTTGGATATTTAGGATTTTGCACTATTGAAATCCTTACACTACAACTCCCCTCAGCTTCTATAAGGATTTCAAAACTTCTCTAAAACACATGCAACTGATTAGTCACAATTAATGATTTCATTGTTTAATAACATACTACACTATATGCATGTTATATGTTGTTGTTTACTCCCCCACTAGCCGTGTGACACTGGCCATTTTGTTGGATATTGTATATTGATACGTGGAGAGACTGTATCGGGACCAGCAGGAGGAGGAAGACTGAAGGTTTAGCTAACCCAATCACATTTTTGTTTGTGACCATGAAATGGTCCCCAGAACAGGACTAAGCATATTTGATTTTATGTTTCTGGCTGTTGCTTAGCCAAACCAGAATACAAGGTGGCCTGTAGTTGTAGCACAGGGGACAAACATAAAGTGCAAAAATTCTGGGTGTCCCTTGTACCTTATACTTTGGGGCTGCCCCAAAGCACATCATAGGTGGGTCAACTTTTAAGCACTTAACTGGAAAGCTCAAATGGAGAGAAAGATTTATAATGGGCAAAAGTGGTTTGCACTTTGGCACCCCATTAAATGACTCTGTATGTATGTATGTATGCATTCTTACATTTGACATTACATTAACAAACTAAAGTTGAACAAACCTCGCTGACTCTTAAATACAAGAGTCCTGTAAGTAAGAGCATTGAATGCTTTTTTGCCTCTAACTAAAAGATGACTCCACTGTATTGTTGCCAGGGATGTGAGGCACATTCAGAGGAGGTGATTCATTCATGACTCTGCTGAGTGGAAGTTAATATAGGCAGGCACCTTGCACCATGGGATTTATGACTGATGTTAGTAGTGCTGACATAATAAAAGCAAATAACAGTAAGGACAGGAAGCTGTAAGTCTAAATCAGTCACAGCGCTGTTACAACTATGCACTAGAAAGAGAAAGGAGGAGGGGTGAATAATAAGAGCGTCAACCTCTCCAAAGAAAACTGCATAACAAGGCTGACATTTGTCAAGCTGGGTAAAGAATGATTGTTAAAATATACAGTAGCAATCAGCACCACTCTAAGGGGTCGTCTACTAACAACCAAATTTCAGTTTTTACAAGGAATCTCTAAATATCTTTGTTTAAAAAAAAAAGCTCTAAAAATTTGAGATTCATGCAGTGTAAAAACAACCAAAAAAAACCTAATAAAGAACTTTGCCCGGTAAAAGATGATGAGATTCTTTAGAAGTCATTGGGAGCTGCTCTGATCTTACTGGACGGCTCTAAATCCATGTGGAATTTTAGGGGTTTTTGTATTTTGTTTTTGCTAGGAATTGTCAGAAAAACTAAAATTTTTAGAGGTTGTTCGTAATTTAGTGCAGCGTTCAGCATAATTTTCCATTGTGTACTTTTTTATTCAGATTTTTTAATAAATTTCATGACATTTGTAGGTGTATGAGTTTTTGTGGTCAAGGTTTTTAGGGGAAAACTAAAATTTTTGTGGAAAAATAAAAACACAAATTTTTAGAGATAAATCAAACCCCAAAACTTCTAAAAATCCGAATCCGAAAATATGCCATCTTGGACCTGTTGAGGTCATGTAGAAGTCAATGGCAGATGTGTCACGGTCGGCACCCAATACCAGAACAAATGCCAAGTACCCTTGTCTCGGCTCGTGCTTCACCAGAAGTGTGACTGCCTTTGGCTTTGGGAGGAGCCCTCAGCTACTCAGATGCCACCTGGACTTAAACGAGAGGTGCAGGGCAGGAGTTCTGGCCAGCAATGGGGCACAACTGTAATAAGAAGTCTTTAAGGCCAAAGATCACAGTACAGAAAGGAGTTAGGCAGATACGTGGTTAAACAGGCTGGATCGAGGCAGGCAGACAGCAAGAAATGTCAGGCAGGCGAGGGTCAAAACCGGGTGATCAATCGGATAGGATGAGGCAGAATCAGAGTCAATAACAGGCAGGAGTCAAACCAGGGAGACAATCGAAGGGTTAATCAGAATCACAGTCGGTTTCAGGCAAGGGTCAGGTTCCAGAAGTCAGAATAGTCAAAACAGCCAGGCAGGGTCAAACACAGATAGTCAGGAACAGATAAGAGGCTTTGCAACACAGTACTAGGCACCAGGAAATTAAACCTATCACGGGCAACAAACAATTCCCAACAACCCCTTTAAATACCCCTTTAATTTTTTTAATTTGGCGCCATTG
Source organism: Xenopus borealis (assembly GCA_024363595.1). Classification (NCBI taxonomy): domain Eukaryota; kingdom Metazoa; phylum Chordata; class Amphibia; order Anura; family Pipidae; genus Xenopus; species Xenopus borealis. Next base: position 114,003,033 of record CM044435.1, read on the forward strand.
CTCGCTGATGTCATCACGTCAGCGCGCCTGCGCCTTTAAATAATTGCGGAAGTGCGCCGCGCGCGCCTAGAGGAAGCCGGCGCCAGAGGGGGAAGATGCGGCGGGCGTCCCCGCTGAGGGGGCGGCAGGCGTCCCTGCCGTTCCCCCCCCCTAGACCACCAGGGTAAGTTCCTCACAAGATGTCCCTGAAGTTATTTCTTGACATGGGGATCTGTGCTGGACAATCTAAAAAAGTCCGGGTTTTAGTCCAATAATATGAAAAACGTTGAGTTTGCTTTGTGAAAATTCGATAAAGTTGAGTTGTTTTTGCAGCGTCAGTCGTACTATACGAATTGTCAACTTTTTGCTGATCCGACTGATTTGAGAAAAATTATTGAAAAAGGAGTTTAGTCCATGAAGGGAGTTTGGTCGACTTTCATAGAGAACCGAGAAGTTGTGAGTTTAGTTGTGGTTTCAAATACCTCTAATACCACTCAAGTGAGACTGTTGATAAATAAGCCCCTAAAACTACATCCCATACAATAATGAGATCAAATAAACCCGTGTAAAGAAATTCATGTCACTGTTTGTTAAAGTCCAGCTCAGCAAGGATGTACACCTTTAGGGCTGGTGCAGACAGGGAGATTTTGGGAGATTCTGTCGCCTGCTATTAATTGAGGCGACAATCTCCCCGAACTTCCTTCTCCCTGTTTAAATAAAAAAGCGCCAGCGCCGATGCACATGCGGCGTGGTGATTTCCGGGATCGCACGAAGTTGCTTTGTGAGGAAACTTTGGAGATTCCGGAAATCGCCGCACCACGTGTGCATTGGAGCTGGAGCTTTTTGATTTAAATAGGTGACGAACAGGGAGAAGGCAGTTCATGGAGATTGTCGCCTCGATTAATCGCCAGGGGACAGAATCTCCCCAAATCTCCCTGTCTGCACCAGCCCTTACAAGTACCATGATAACATCCTGTACATAGGGAAAATATACTGCTCTATTTTTATCTATTTTACACACATTTTACATTGATTTTCAAGTGTGAATCAGTAGAACAACTTTTATAAATATGTCCCCAAATCTGCGCACCCAACGTTTTGTGTTTTATTTTATTACCATTTTATTTTCTAACATGAGTTTGTGCCTGTTTACTAAACTACTAAACAGAAACTGAGCACATCTTTGTGTTGGAGGATGTGCATAAAATCACTGAAATAAATCCAAAAAGCAATCTGCTCCCGTCTGAAAATAAAAATGCAATGTTCTGGGTTTGGGTGCCAAGCTCTGATCGTAGAGAATAAAGGGGGTTGTAACTGCCAGCAAGATGATGGTGCCGATTTATGAAAATGGCATAGGTGCTAACTTGTGCAGATGCAATAGCAACCAGCCTGCAATTAGGTTTGAACAGTCTACTATAAGTTGAAAAATAAAATCAAAGACCTTGCTCTTTGAGCATGTTATGTTCCTATTGTAGAACTATATAAATTGAGTGGCCCATTCTCTCACTATGCGCTTCACTCCCAATACGTTGCTCCAGATGAGACCTTAATTCTTAGGGGGTAATCCCTAGCAAAAGTTGTGGAGGCAGGCTATAGTACAACTGTAACTAGGTGCAGTTCACAATAACTGGAGAAGTGGAACCCAGGGGAATCCGAACATCCCTAAATCTATACACTTAGTCCCAACTCTGGGCAATTAGTACCCAGGATCTTAATCCCACTCACAATCCTCGGAGGAGCCTCAAGCTGCTCAGCTAATTAGCCTGACTATCTGGCACTCCTAGAGTGACCTCTTAAGAGATGTATTGGTTCTACTTTACCGTACCTGCCTGCTCAGGCCAGGGCTTTATATAACTGCTGACTGACCACATGGCTGCCCAAAATGTTATACTTAAGAACAGTGCCATCTACTGGGCACATGTCAAACTGCAGGGGGCATAGCTTTAAGCAGGATAAGGAAACAGGTCCCCCTCCTAACTGTAGTTTAGGAGCCAGTTAGGCGTCTATAACACTAGGGGACTGTCTGCTAAATAATACTGGGAGACCAATTTACCAGTCCCCTACAACATATTAATCATCTTGAAAGGTAACATCTCTACACAATTGCATGCTCAGGTCTACACTGCTGGGCAGGCAAGAAAGGCTCATAACTAGTGGGGGCCCCCAGAGCTGGGTCAAGATTTACTTGCACCCACAACCTGTTCCTGACCATCTCCTCACACACTGCTCAACCCCAATGTGTCTCTGCTGCCTGCCCCAAGCTACAACCCTATTCATTAGTAATAGAAAGATGAGAGCCACACTGGGGATTGGGTGGGATATATACATTTCCTGTCCACCCAATATCAATGCTGCTCCCATCCCTCTATTATTAGTATTACATTCTGGCAGGAGGAGAAGATGTTTGTAAAGTTCAAGCAGGTGAGTGGGTGGCCTTGTGCCAGTATATTATCTGACCACCTGATTTATGGCTCATATTTTATAGCCATGCATTATGGTTGGATTTGTATGCTATGATGAACAGACTTGCAAGTGGAGGAGTAGACACACTTTTCTATTGGTGTGCCTACAGATATTTTTCTGTGCCAAAAGTGCAACACATACAATAAAGGTCATAGTTGTAGACAGGGGAGTAAAGAATGTGTGGGTGAGGGGTGGGCATATTAACAGACGAACCTGAAGGAAATGAAGTCTGCCACAAATGACTAGTTTTTCATTGAAAGATCATTAAAAGAAAATAATTACAAGCCATGGAATATTTTTTTTTATACAACATACAAGCCTCCATTGATCCGCACCCATTGGAATAACAGACTCATGTTTCAGCTTTCATGTCATTTTCACATTTCCTGAACTATGAAATTGCTACAGCCAAGCATCCATATTTGTTGTAAAGTATGCAAGTTCCATCAAACACATTAGGGGCCCTTTTATAAAGGAGCAATGTTTACTACTCTGATGTACTTTGTGGATTTGCCTGGTTAAACACTTAACAGAAGTAGCACTGAAAGCCAGGCATCAGTTGTCCACGCAGAAATTGAAATTTAGAAGCAAAATGTCACAAGAAATCCCAATTATTTCAGTAGCATTTCAACAAGTTCAACAACAACAAAAAAATCAATCGCAAGTAAAATATCAATTTTTCCCAAAAGAAGTTCTTTACCTTCCCTTAGGAAATAATGGGGTTTTGCAAGGTCGGAATTTGCAGTCACATTTCCGTGATATTTTGGTGAAAAAGAAAGAACAAAAGGTCAAAGTTGAAATTGCGTCAAACTTCGGAATGAAACATATATGTTGAGGCTGGCATTTTCAAGTAGCCAAAGTTAATAAATTAGCTACATCTTCAAACATAAACGGTTTCCGAATCTATGATTTATATTTAAATGGCACTTTATATTTATGTACCATTATGCACCATAAATATTTGGCAGTGTGTTAAGAGTTTTAAATGCTAAATCATGTACTTGGTACTATAATAAATGTTGGACATGGTATTTGTTCCTATAAATGTTGGACATTGTGATTGTTCCTATAAATGTTGGACATTATGATTGTTCCTATAAATGTTGGGCTGTGTGTTTGGCACCATAAATATTGTAAATGTAGGGCATTAAGTTTGGAACTATAAATATTGGGTATGGTACTATAAATGTTGGACATTGGGCTTGGTATTATAATATTGGGCATTGGATTTGCTACTATAAATGTGGGTGTCACGAACGGCACCCTAAATCCAGAACCAGTGCAAGGCTCCCTGGTCTCAGCTCTTGCTTCTGCCTATAACAGCCGCCTTTCACCTCTGGAGGAGCCCACAGCTAATTTGATGCTGCCAGGTCATATTGAGAGGGGAGCAAAGCTAAAGGTTCTGGACAAGCAAAGGGGCACGATCGTCTCACCAAGGATACTAGATGGAAGAATGCCACTAGGAAGACAGGACAGACAACAGAGCATGGAACAGGCAGACCGGGCCAGCACAAGCAGAGTTCAGGAATAATCAGACAGGCCAGAATCAGGATTGAAGAATGTAGAATAGTCAGCAGACAGGCAAAGATCAGTTTGGAGAGTTCAGAATAGTCAGGCAGGCTAGGGTCAGGATACAGAGTACAGAATGGTCAGGCAAACAGGCAAGGGTCAAATACCAGAAGATCAAGCAAAATTCACATTGAATTAACACCCAGGAACAAGCTAAATAGAACCTAACAACGGGCAAAGTGCTAAACACTGGAATCCCTTTAAATATTATTTCAATTTCACGCCATTGCTCCGTGACGTCATCACGCCGACACGTGCCATAGGAGAACTGGTACTATAAGGAGCAACAACCATGTGGCTGGGGTCCCTGTTGGAGACATGGAGGGCATCCCTGCCGGCCACTAGACCACCAATGTAACTTATCGTTACAGTGGGTCATTGGGTTTAGTACTATAAATGTTGAGCATTGGGTTTGATACTATAAATATTCAGCAGTGTGTTTGGTACCTTAACTATTCGGCAGTGTGTTTGGTACTATAAATGTTGGGTGTTGGGTTTGGAACTATAAATGTTGGGCAGTGTGTTAGTTCGTGTAAATGTTGAGCATTGGATTTGGTACTATAAATGTTGGGCAGTGTGCTAGTTCCTGTAAATGGTGAGCCAAATTGACCTATGTTCTTCTCCAAGCCCCCATTCGGTTTGAAAAATTATTTATTCAGAAAAATGGACTCAACTTTCAGGCATATGATATGGGCTAACTCACGCCCCCTGTTTGAGTTTATGCACGTTAACCAGAGACAAATTTCAAGAGGGGGGTGTTCTTCACAAATATTTTCCTGTTCTATATGGCAGAGCAATTGAGTCACTTAACTGCTTGGTTAGAGTGATCGATGCAGCAGTCACTGTACCAACTACACAGGATACTGGTAGGAGGCGCAGTAACTCCATTTCAATGGCTTCTCATAAATAAACTGCAAGTTCCTACATACCATAACCAAATCTTGCTCTATATGAGACAAATCTGGGGGAAAGTCAAGCAACATGTAGCATTTAGTAAACTACTCCCCCAGACTCCCCTGTGGGATTAAATGCTTCCCAGGAATAGCTAAACTGGACAGAAAACAGATATGTGAGATTCTAGCAATTGGAGATGTGTGGCAGGAGGGCAAAATGGTCTTGTTTGTAACATTGCAAGATAACTTCCAACTGCCTTTGCATCAATGATTAAGGTATACCCCAAAAAAAAGTAACAATGCAAAAACCAATTCAGTTATTATTATTATTATCATGTATTTCTATAACGCAAACTTGTTTCGTAACGCTGTAAAGTGAATGTGATTATACAACTAAATCACATGAATTACATACATAGAACATAAGGAGTTACATGCGTCACAATAAATATGGAGTTACATACATCACAATAAATACTGGTACAGGAGGTGAGGAAGGCCCTGTACAGAAAAAAGCTAAAGGGAAGGGAATGATACACAGGGTTGAGTTAGCTCAATACAGCTTGGTTGACTGTCACAGGACTCTACAAAAGGCCTCATATCCAAATTATACTCAGGTCTTCCCACAACACTCTTCAAAAATCATTAGAGGCTCTCAAAAGAAAGTGAGAGAGAGAGATTGGTATACTAGAGGATGAGGCATGGGAGGAGTTGCTTGACTCTCCTGTATCAGTTTCCATAAATTGTAGAGACAGAATGATACAACTCTACCTCATACATAAAACTTATTATCACCCAGCGAAACTACATTGCATTTTCCCACATCCTCCTCTGAATGTCCCAGGTGTCACACCCAATAGGCTTCCGTTAGCCATATGGTATGGGATTGAACAGCCTTGGCACAATACTGGACAGAGGTTCTCAATAAGCTTGACATAATCTAAAAGCAGCAGCTCTTGAGAACCGCAAGGGTAAGTCTTTTTGGAATTGGCATCAATGACATTCTCACGCAGCCCAGTGCGCCAGTGCATGGGGATGGGGGGTCCGGAGGGGTGCCCCCAGTCTGACCCTGGCCTCAAATACCAAACCAGAGGCAGTATGAAGAAAATCTGGGGTAAAGGACTAGCATGGGTAGAGAATTAGTTGTACAGTAATAATGAATACTCCCTGACCATGGCCAGAGGGGAGGCACCAGGAAGAACAGTAGTTCAATATGTTTGGTACTGTAAATGTTGGGAATTGGGTTTGGTAATATAAATGTGGGGCATTGGGTTTGGTTCTAAAAATACTGGACATTGGGTTTGGTACTATAAATATTCAGCAGTGTGTTTGGTACTATAAATGTTTGACAGTGTGTTTGGTACTGTAAATGTTGGGCATGGGGTTTGGTACTATAAATATTGGACAGTGTGCTAGTTCTTGTAAATGTTGAGCATTGGATTTGGTACTATAAATGTTGGGCATTGGGTGCGGAACTATACATATTGGGCAGTGTGCTAGTTCTTGTAAAAGTTGAGCATTGGGTTTGGTACTATAAATATTGGGCAGTGTGTTTGGTACTATACATATTGGGCAATATGCTTGGTACTATAAATGTTGGGAATTGGGTTTGGTACTATAAATGTTGGGCATTGGGTTTGGTACTATAAATATTGGACACTGGGTATGGTACTATAATTATTGGGCATTGGGTTGGTATTATAAATATTGGGCATTGGGTTTAGTACTATAAATGTGGGGCATCTGGTTTAGTACTATAAATGTTGGGCAGTGGGTTTGGTATTATAAATGTGGGGCATTGGGATTAATTCTGTCAATGTTAGCTATTGGGTTTAGTACTATAAATGTTGGGCATTGGGTTTGGTACTATAAATATTCAGCAATGTGTTTGGTATTATAAATGTTCGGCAGTGTGTTTTTCATAAATGTTGGGCATTGGGTTTGGTACTATAAATGTTGGGCATTGGGTTTGGTACTATAAATATTGGACAGTGCTGGAACCTCAGGTGTATCACCCAGACAACAGAGCAGGGAAGTCTTTGGAAAGCTAAAAGAATAGCATGTGTCTGGCTTATTAGTATGCTAAGCAAACAGTGTTTCAAGTAAAAAACTGATTTCATGCTTTACAGACTGACACATTGACACGCACATTATCAGCACACTGACATGTACACACACACACACACACACACACACAGTCAGTGACATGCGATGTTTGCATAATAATTATCTTCATTGGCACTTGCTTTTACCACATACCATATGTGCTCACTTCTGATTACAAGGCATGCTGTGGCAGAAACAGATGTTGCTGCCCACCATGACAAAACCATTGCAAAGCTGCCCAAAATTCGGGCAGATAATAGGATGGTATTTCACAAACATATTCTGGGAATTGTTCATTAGTGAGGGACCCGCTTGCTCTCTATATTTCTAGTGTTCGCCAGCTGTCCTGCAGGCATTTTTGAATAGGGAGCAGTATGGCTGATGTGCAGCATCACACTAATGTGTTTTATATACAGTATGCAAGTATGGGACCTGTTCTCCAGAATGTTAGTGACCTGGGATTTCCAGATAATGGAACTTTCTGTAATTCGAATCTTCATACCTTAAGTCTACTAGAAAATCATTTAAACCCAAATAGGCTGGTTTTGCTTCCAATTAGGATTAACTATATCTCAGCTGTGCTCAAGTACGAGGTACTGGTTTCTTATTAGAGAGAAAAAATGGAAATCATTTTAAAAATGAGGATTATTTGGATAAATGTAGTCTATGGGATAAAGCCATCCCATAATTGGAGCTTTCTGGATAACTGATTTCTAGATAATGGATTTCATACCTGTATATAGTTACATAGTTAATTTGGATTGAAAAAGAAAAAAGTTCATCAACTCCAATCCAATCCCTCCAAATGACCCCCAGCCCAAATATACATATAAATATACATATAAAGACCTATCCATGCACTTACATGTACTTATATCTATAGTAACTGATTGTACATCTTATGAATAGCATTGAATAATATTCTTGGCCAAGAAGCCATCCAAGCCATTCTCACTGTGAGGAACCACTTACACTGCTTCAAATGAAAGTTATTTTTCTTTAAGTCTAAAAAAGGAAAAAGATCACCCACTTTCTGTCTATAATGCCCTCTAATATATTGCTTCCTCCAAAAACAACCCCAAACCTGACAGCCATAATTCCAAATCTTCTAACCAGTTTAGTTGTATGTCTCTGCACTCTCTCCAGCTCATTTATACCATTCTCTAGGACTGGAGGTCAAAATATACTGCATACTCAAGGTGACACCTAACCATGAATCTATAAAGAGCCACCCATGCACTGGACCAAATCTGGATGATTTAATCAGTGGCCTGCTCAATCACTGGCCATCAATCAGATCATACAGCGGTCCTATGGAGACCTGTCTCGCAAGGATGATATACATGCCTAATGGTACTACCAAACCTGATCATTTGCCTGTGATGTTATTTCTACTGATACAAAACTAATAATGCATAAAATAACAACACAACCTAAATCATACACACAGGACACTGTTCAGTTACCAGGTACACTGGCACACAGGACATTTGATTGCAGCTACCAGATCTAGATTGATTTGCACTGGTGTGAATGGAAACTGTAGGCCATCCCTTTCTTAAAAATTTACTGAAGGGGGCATTTTCCCAGTGAAACGTTGTATTAGGAGTGTTCCCTGCACTGCACCACCTGCCATCAATTTTTTACCATTCCGGCTGTACTTCGTCCTAGAAAAAACAACCCCAAACCTGACAGCCATAGTTCCAAATCTTCTAACCAGTTTAGCTGTACTATCTCCATCTCATTTATACCCCTCTCTAGGACTGGAGCCCAACAATATAATGCATACCCAAGGAGATGCCTAACCATGAATATATAAAGAGGAAAACCTATGTTTTATCCCTCAGGTTTTTATGCAAGACATAACTTTATTTGAAGTAGATACCTAGTGACTCTGCCTATAGTTATACAGGTTGTTATCCAAAAAAAAATCCACAAATTGTTCTCAATTCAAGGACCTTATGATCTTCAATTAGGTGCAACACAGTGGGAGATAACAGAGAGTAGATAGTCCACACCCTGGCCAGTGGCCTATCTAAGGCTCCAAAATTAAACTGTACCTGTTTAGGAAACTAATAGAAATGGATATTATGAAAGTCCAACCTGTGATCCACCAGGTTTGGATTTGGAAGCCAATATCAAGTTGGACATGCTTGGCAAATAATAAAATATTGTTAGATATTAATACAATGTAATTTTGATGTCACAGATTAAATGTTATGGAAAATAGGACATCTATCAGATTGGGGGTTCAGCACAAATACCTTTAAACTATATCAATGCTTTCACATTTATATAACACTAAAAGTAATTTAATGGGTATAATATTAAAAAAAGTTGTTATAGCATACAAATGCAAGATGTCTGTAGGGCTCATGAACACTATTAATCCTCAATTAATTACATTAATTAATTAATTCATCCACATCTGGCTGGTGGACCTCTGTATGTATGTCTTCTTCAAAAATAATTATTCTAAATAACAATACTATCCTGCATCCTACTTACTTTTAGCTTTTTTACAATTACAGGGGAAGAAGCAAAACAGCAGTCATCTTCAAGGCTGCCTGAGAATGGCATGGGTGTTGTGGGTGCAGCACAAGCATTTGAAGGTTACACATAACTATATATACACTTGTAAATAAAGCCTGGATACTCCATTATGACATGAGACAGGTTGAGGAGTAGTTAGACATGAAAGTGCAAAGGTACATTAAAGGAATAACTGAAAAGTCTGACATGAAAGAGGAATGCCAGTGTGGTGGCCAAACAATGCCAAAAGACTGTAGGGGCACCTCAGCAGAATTAGATCAAAAGGCAATGGATCAGGTTTTGGATAGGTGACAAAAGAAGCAGAAGGGATTGAAAGCTGAATACAGTTAATAGCTGCGCAAAGGTACAGAGGACAAGTGTCAACACTCACAGGGATGTGGAATACTAGGGAAAAAGGAGAGAGACCTCATTAGAAATGTCCTTGGCCCAATACTTGATTATTCAAAGATAGTTCAGAGCTGAGAACAAGAGTAATATAGGATTAATTCAATCCTCTTTTTCTAATCACCCAATTTACAAGCACAAGTTATTTTCCATTATCTTTTCACTGGATCTGTTGAAAAAAATGTTTTTGCACATTTATCTCCACAAGGTGATGAGGGATTGTCTTGAGTTTATGACTTCTTTTAGAGCAATGTTAAAATGTGCCATTTGTTATGTCTTTATGTTAGCATTCCTGGATACTCCAAGTCTGCTTTTTATTTTGGATTTAAATGTTTGTTCCTTTCATTGCCTTGCCTTGTTGTCTTCTGTGACCTTCAGGAGGCTTACAATCCTAGTTCAAACTTATATTCACCCTCCACCTGCCTGTATATTTTCTCTGGCTCTTGGTTACCTATTACTGAGACCTGATGATCCACTTACTCTATACAGCTATAAATTCTGGAAGGATCTCAGTGACTAATAGTCTTCTACAGCCAGCTTTAACTTCAGAGAGGTGAATGATGCTCAACTGAATGGCAAACAACAGATGCCAACAGGTACAACATGGCAGTGTAGTGCAGAGAATCACCCTAAATACAACATTTCACAGGGAAATGCCAACTTGGGTAAATTTGTAGGAAACGGGTGACCTACAGTTTCCATTCACCAGTGGGAAGCACTTGAGATCTAGAATCAAATGTCCTATGTGCCAGTGTCCCTGGTAACTGAACAGTGTCCCGTGTGTATGATTTAGGTTGTGTTGCTATTTTATGCATTATTAGTTCTGTATCAGTAGAAATGACACCACAGGCAAATAATCAGGTTTAGTTGTCACATTGGGCAACAATACAATCCTCGCCAGATGAATCTACATAGGCCCGTTGTATGATCTGATTTTTGGCCAGTGATCGATCAGGCCAATAAATTGATCAGCCAGGTTTGGCTCAGTGTATGGGTTGCTAAATTGTTCCCAACAAAACATACCTCCCAATTTCTTAAGAAAAGCTGACAATAACCCACTTGTAGGGGTTTGAAGAAGAGCCTTATCGGTTAGATACAGTTAGAAACTGGCTGCTTCATGGTGCTGTTTGCAAAAGTTTAACAAGGATATATGTAAGGTGGTATCCCACACATAGAGAAGGTCCACTGGCACAAGGTCATGTGCATCACAAGCTAGATGATGTAGTATTATATCCTTACGACTAGTACAAAGTTCTACAAAGGAGCACATCTTTACCACAGAACTGATTACATAACAAACATGCATATAATACATTGCCTGTGACTGAAGTCCCAAAAATCTTTGTGCACCACCTAAAGTTCCTTTGAAGACTTATTGGTTGCCTAAAGTCTGGCACCTCCAAAATGAAACAAGAGGTGCACTAATGGACTATTTTCTTTTATAGATAATTAATATTTCATCTGGATATTCTGGATGTTATGTCCATGTGCATGTTTTTCTGTATTTATTTATATTATATTATACTGTATGTACTGCATATACAGTTCATAATTGCTTCCATGTGTTTCCTGTATGTTATTCATTTCCAGTATATTTATTTAGCCCTGTTCTTCTCATGCTTGCTCAGTGCATATGATCCTCAGCCTGCTGTTTCCTCTGACTTTAAATGCCAGATCAGTTCCATTAATCAGTAAATTAAAACTTTTCAGAACTTCAGCTAATTGTTTGGAAATGGAACAGGCCACAGCTTGATAAATGCACAAGTACTATATTAAAAGATAATAACTGTAAAAAATTGTATTTCTGTAATGAGATGAAAGTAATATAACATTGCCAATATGTTAAACAACATCCAAATAGCAGAAGCTAAGAGGTAAAGTGATACTGACACTAAAAACTAATATGAATGTACATTAAAAGCTAATATACACTAAAAACTAATATGAATGTACATTGTGGGGCCGATTTACGAAATTCACGTGAAATGATCGAAGTTCGATTGAATTGGATCGAATACCGATCGTACAAATTTTTCGTGAAATCGGATATGCAAATTTGGCCTCTTCGATCATCGAATAGATCGAATAGATCGAATGATCTTATAATCGATCATTCGATCATTCGATGATCGAAGGAATCAAAATTTTAAAGTTATTTGACTGCCTACTTCACCAGATTGAACCTACGGAATTGTAATAGAAGCCTATGGGAAGCTCCCCATAGGCTTCTGAGGCTACGTCCTGCTTGAATACCATTCGTATGATCAGAGCCATCGATCGTTCGAATCGTATGAATTTTTCGGATGCTCGAAGGAAATTTCACGATTAACCGATCGTACGAATTATTTGAGAAATCGTATTGAGAGCAAAATGATAGCCTAAAACAATTCGATAATCATTCAATGGTCGAATGCTTATCGAATTACGAATTTGGTCAAGCTAATTTTGGGGAATAAAAGTAAATTTGCCCATAAAAGTTACCTATAGGTCATGTTAATTTTTTTGCTGAGAGGTTTTTGTATATAATTGTTAAGTTGAAGTTTCTAAACCTGACTGTGTTGCCAACCTGGCATCTCACCCTGTTGCTTACATTTTCTAATGCTAACGGACTCCTGCTGCACAAATATGGCAGCCCCCTCATACAGGAACATGGGATATCAGATTGGTAATGTAAAAGCATTGTGCAAATAGTTTATGGCAAATTTATAAGTTGCTTTCAAAGCCAATTCAGTAATAAAGTAATTAATAAAATGCATCCATGAAGCATTAAATAGACTCAACTGTGATTGAAGATGGTTGTTTAATCCTAGATCTTCAAAATCTTGTTCTTAACAATCAGGAGATAGACTTACTCAACCTATTGAAGCTGTGTAACCTGCTCTCACACATGGTATGCCTTGGCAGGCTTGTATACTATTTATCAGGTCTAAGAGGAGCTGCATGGCAGGCCTCTTTGTAAAGGTACAAACTGTATATTGTACTTGATCCCGGCTAATATATAATTAAGCCTTATTTGGGGCAAAACCAACTATTGGGTTTGTTTAACGTTTCCACAATTTTCGTGTAGACTTAAGGTATGAAGATCCAAATTATAAAAAGATCTTTTATCTGGAAAACCTCAAGTCCTGAGCATTCTGGATAACAGGTTCCCTACATGTACTTGAAATGTTAGGGCCTATTTTGAATCCCAATCTGGACCTGTGCCTTGGTGAATTCCACACATCTATATCTGAATGAAGGTAGTCTAAACAGAATAACTCCAATCATGCCCCTTTTGTATACTCTGGGTATCCTATGTAGCATTATTTATTGTATCATCATGTAGCGTTCTGGTGTTGGACACTGGCAGTGCAAGAAATGGCAGGACAACCACCAAAAATTGATGTAAAAAAATGATTATTCTAAGCTCTAAGCTCATTTAAATATCTTCCTTTTTTATTTGTTAGGCTCTTTGGTAAAATCTAGACTTACAGAAAAGGTGATTTCTGTTTGATGAGGTCAGTGACCCTAACAACCTGGCTGAAGAGTCAGAAATTTCCATTACAAGCTATTTTGGACATGACCCACTTTATCTCTTGTATTGATTATTTATTGGTTGTTTGTTCTTTGTCTGAATGTTTAATGTGTATACCTATTTAAACCTGTGGAATATGTTGGTTTTTCATGAAGACAAGTTAATAATAATTATAATATAATAATAAAAAAGGTATGGGACTTGTTATCCAGAATGCTCGGGACCTGATTGTTTTCTGGATAAAGTTTCTGTAATTTGGATCTCCATTAGTTTAGTCTGCTTAAAATCATATAAACTTGAATTAAACCCCTTAGGATTGTTTTTCCTCCGATAAGGATTAATAATATCTTAATTGGGATCAAGTACAAGGTATGGTTTAAATATTATGGAGAAAAATGAAATAACTTGAAATACAGTATTTTATTAAAATGGAGTCTATGGAAGATGGCTATCCTCTAATTCAGAGCTTCTGGATAATGGGTTTCCAGATAGGGGATCCCATATCTGTAATAACAATACAGTAATACAGTAACCAACATTCACATAATAAAAAAGAAAAGACCAAACTGGCCTCAGTTATATCAAGGAAAGTCTACCATATTCATTGGAAGTACAAGAATTCCTACCATGACCTGCAGCCATGACATTGTGTGTGTCAAAGAGTTGGTTTTGGGGTACGAGTCTCCCACCTGACCCACACGTCATCCCTAAAGGGAAAACAAGATACACACAAGGAAGCTGATAGAGTGGAGATTTGAGCAAACTTGAGGTCAAAGGTGCAAAGCAAGGAACAGAGGTACCGAAATAAAAGAATAGCAGAATAAGGAAAGTGCTGTTGCATAGCATTCTTCAGACATTCAAAGAGGGCATTGTTCTAGGTTTTATTATTTTACTCTTCTTTTAAATCAATTTCTAGTTGACTCTGCTGGTAACAAATAAGGTCCCCTACAGATCTGAGTGCACCCTAGCACATCCGCTAAAGTGTCTATTTATTAAACCTCGAATAACCTCCAAAAATACTCCAGCAAAAACCGAATTCATGTAGAGGTCATTGACAGATGTCTCTTTTACCATCTGATGATGTTTCTTGACTTGGTTTTAGTAAGATAATCTGAAGAAAGTTGAGTTTCTACCTGTAGTTCAAGTTGAGTGTCAAACTTGCAAAAGAGATACAATTTGAATTGCTGAACGATTTTGTCAAGACTTTTCCCGAACCGACTTTTTCTTGTTTTTTGATACATTAGGTAAATTCTACTTTGTTTCAATAAAAATTTTTTTTGGAGTTCTAGTAAATACCCCCCCCCCCCCACATGTGATTCCATCTTATTTTGCCTGGTTGTATCCAACAAGATACATATTTACATTTTTAATAGGTGTTCAAACACTAAGGGGCAGATTTACTAAGCCTTGAATTCGCCGAATAATTGTCGAAATCCAATAAAATATTTGCCGGTTTTGAGTGATCTTCGACTATTCGCCAGAATCGTACGATCGAATGATTCTACAAAAAGTCGCAGAAAAAACGTTTGAATATTTGCCAAAATCGTGTGAGTCGAACGTTCGAATCGTTCAATCGTACGATTGAAATTTGCCAAAAGACTTAGAAAAAAAAGCCTATGGGGGGGATTCCCATAAGCTTCTATTGCAATTCGGTTGGTTCAATCTGGCGAAGTAGGCAGTCGAATAAAATTTTAAAGGGCAAGTTCTTCGATTGGAAAATAGTCGAGCGATCGAATACATATTTATTCGATCTATTCGATGCGAAAGAATATTCCATATTCGATAGTCGAAAATACTTAATTTGCATATTCGAATAGTCGCACAGTCGAATAGAGACTATTCGAGCGAATATTCTAATCCTTCACGCAAACTGAATAAATTTGTTTTGAAAAATGACATAGTTTATTTAAAGTGTTCAGCATGCATGCAAATAAACACACATTAAAACACCTCTGTGTAAGGGCTGGCAACTAAGCACTCCCAAACGTCACACATTCATTCCAGCTGTAAGCACTGAAAAATGATAGATAATACAATTTCCAGAGATAACTGCCTGTACTATGAGTGCACCCATGGGTGCAGGCAATTATCGTAGAAGTCAATGGGAGCAGTTTCAAGCATTTTGTCGCTTGCCTGGTGATCTGCGAAGCAAAAAATGCACAAAATCACCCCATGGCTTTAAAACGAATATCAGGTACCAACATGGACAGATATGCTGTCTTGAAAGGGGTAGACAATGGATTGGAGAATGGGGGTTCCTTCTGTGTTTAAAGTGCATTTATTCATCAAAAAATGATATGGACTGGACCTCTGGCACATCTTAAAACTGCTTGTGGGAATGCAGCTGAAGCTGGTTTGTTTTATACACGTAGAAGACAAATTGTGCCTGTACATTTACAGACAAGAGAGAATAAATATTTAGGCACTGAGAAAATAAATATAAACACTTAGGGGCAGGGAAAATAAATACATAGTACAAACCATGAAATGAATAATATATAAGATCCCTGAGACAAACCAGAATTATCTGCTTCATTTTGAATTGTAAATAAAAGATGGAGTGAAAATATAAGCAGGATAGTGATTTTCTAAAGGAAACATTTTTGTCACTTAGGATAAAATGTTGGAAAGGTTACACATATTTATGTTTTTCGGTAGTAGACACATCAATAACACAGGCTTTTCTTGAAATCAGGCTTTCATGGAGCAATGCCTCTATTTATAATTTTTCATTTCTCCACTAAGCAGAACATAACATCTTTTAAGACTTGTCATTATGCAGGTATTATCAATTCTGTGTTGTGTTTTGTACCTGGCATAACCACACAAACACTATACATCAGGGGTCCCCATTTGCTGGGCCAGTCCTGAACTGAGCAGTGAGCCTAGCGGCGAATTAACGACGCGTGGCGAATTGGATGCTGGTGGAGGTGCGACATAATTGGACACTGGAGCACCAGAATTGGACGCCGACCCCTTCCGATCCCCTCCCAACCTCCCCCTCCTAACTTCCCTTACCCCCTCTCGAACCCCGTCCCAACCCCCCTCCCAACCTCCCTCCCAACCTCCCCCGACCCCCTCCCGACCTGCTGTACATAAATGTCTCCAAGTGTTTGGTCTGCACAATGACAGTGGTAAATAAATATAAGATATATGTAGTATAGGTATGGGACCTATTATCTAGAATGCTCGAGACCTGGGGTTTTTCTGGATAATGGGTCTTTCCGTAATTTCGATCTTCACAGCTTAAATCTACTAGAAAATCATGTAAACATTAAATAAACCCACTAGGCTGGTTCTGCTACTAATGAGGAATAATTATATCTTAGTTTGGACCAAGTAAAATGTATTGTTTTATTATTACAAAGGAAAAGGAAATACTTTTTTCTTTAATTTGAGTTATTTGATTATAATAGAGTCTATGGGAGATGGCCTTTCTGTAATTCAGAACTTGCTGGATAATGGGTTTCCACATAACGGATCCCATACCTATACTGTATATTATCAAATACTATGACATGCCAATATCTCTATACACTTTCTCATACAACATTGCATTTATCAACCAGCATCAAGAGGGGCTAATGCACTGCTTCTTGTGACTCATGGAAACACTAAATGGGACTCATATTAGAGGTCAGGTCAAGGGCAAACTATATGTGCCCCCCCCCCCCCGATCTCAGCCACAAGGGAGCAGTATAAGGTAGGGAGCATTACAGGCAGCATTGGGTAGGAAGCTCAAAACTGTAAAGGAACTCATATCTGGAGTGATGGCGTCCAGAGGGGTTCAGGGGTCCCTGAGATTACAGCCCCGATGGGACACTACCCAAATACATATGGGACCAATTTAATTGCCTCTACAGTTGTGGTAAAATAGCTCTGATTCACAGGTGGATAAAAAAAAATCAGCTGAAATCCACATTGAAAACAGCTACACGTCCACGTCCAGTCAGGGGACACCGCTGTGCAAGTCTGCCTATGAATAGCACAGGATTTATTCAATCTGGACAAGTCATCTCTCTAATGGTTCTCCTTGACAGTACACTCCACTGGGCTGTGTGTGTGGATATAATATTGTGGCAATAATATGGATATAATATATAAAGGTTGCCTGTATTTATTCCACTATCAATACGTCCTGATGTAAGACTGGAGCAACAAGGGGGGCTTAAGGGGTTGTTGACCTTTGAGTTAACTTTTAGTATGATGTAGAGACTGATATTCTGAGATAATTTGCAAAAATGGTTTTCATTTTTTATTTGTGGTTTTACTGTTATTTGGCTCTTTATACAGCAGCTCTCCAGTTTGCAATTCCAGCAGTCTGATTGCTACCGTCCAAATTTCCCTAGCAACCAAGCATTGATTTGAATAAGAGACTAGAATTTAAAAAGACTAGAGCAACAAGGGGAAGACAACCCCTCCAGCACTAAAACCCCTAGTAGTCCGGGGGTGAGGAGGGAGGGGGGCATACGGGGGGAAGGGGTTTTGCACCAGGAGGGTTGACTTCCCCTTTAAAGCAGAACCAAACCTTTAAGGAAACCCCCACTCTCCTGTGTAGACCACCTTCCCCCCCAGCCTACCTCCCCCTGGGCAATTGGGGGGTCTACCCAGAGGAGGGGGGGAGTGGTTTGTTTCTTTACAGGTTTGGTTCTCCTTTAAAGGGTTGTTCACCTTTGAGTTAACATTTAGTATGATGTAGAGACTGATATTCTGAGACTATTTGCAAAAATGGTTTTAATATTTTATTATTTGTGGTTTTTCAGTTTATTATTCAGCAGCTCTCCAGTTTGCAATTTCAGTAGTCTCTTTGCTACCGTCCAAATTTCCCTAGCAACCAAGCAATAATTTGAATAAGAGACTGGAATATAAATAGCAGAGGGTCTGAATAGAGAGATGAATAATAAAAAGTTGCAATAACTATATTTGTAACTTTACAGAGTACTTGTTTTTCGATGGGGTCAGTGACCCCCATTTGAAAGCTGGATAGAATCAGAAACATTTAAAAAAAAAATCTAAAAATTGAAATAATGAAGACCATTTGGAAAGTTTCTTAGAAATGTCCATTCTATAATGTGTTATATGTTAACTTTAAGGTGACGCTCTCCTTCAACTGGCTGATGTGTGTGTCTAAGAATGAGTCCCTGCAGTCACTTTAGCTGAAGCCACAGTACATTTAGGTTATAGACAGACTGGACAATATTTAATTGTATCCTACAGAAAAGTGTATTTACAGACATATGCAATATGTGGGATTTTCATCATAGCCCAAACGTAGGGTTGTTTTCAGAACTGACCACCTCATGTGTATGTTAATGTTGGACAGGGCAGTAACGCACAATCCATATTGCCATTTAGAGGACTAGTTCGGTTAGAATAACAAAAGCAAATGTCTGTCTGCTATAGGGAATATTATGGTATTTTTACACTGCACACCCGGATTTTTACTCACTTCACTGCTTCATTGGTGCTGGTAGTCCGTTGACCCTGGTTGAATAAAAGGAAAGGGGATTTCCCCCACTGCAGAAATAAGTGTGTGCGGATCCATTATTTGGAATTGCTGTCTGCTATAGGGAACCACCATTGTGATGATTTATGAAGGTAAGAATCTGGTTGTGGTACATTAATTTCACTAAATGGCAAAACTTGTCAGTTGATCTGACTTTGGCTTGTATCCACAGGAATAGAGATCACCAGTAAGCAAAGATAAAGTGGATCAGGACCTATTACTGGGACTCACCTTACTTGGTGTTTTTAAAGGGATACTGTCATGGGAAAAAATGTTTTTTTCAAAATGCATCAGTTAATAGTGCTGCTCCAGCAGAATTCTGCATTGAAATCCATTTTTCATAAGAGCAAACAGATTTTTTTACATTTCCTTTTGAAATCTGACATGGGGCTAGACATATTGTCAATTTTCCAGCTGCCCCACGTCATGTGACTTGTGCTCTGATAAACTTCAATCATTCTTTACTGCTGTACTGCAAGTTGGAGTGATATCACCCCCTCCCTTCCCCCCCCCAGCAGTCTAACAACAGAACAATGGGAAGGTAACCAGATAACAGCTCCCTAACAGAAGATAACAGCTGCCTGGTAGATCTAAGGGTTTGGTGCAGACAGGGAGATTCGGGGAGATTCTGTCTCCTGACGATTAATCGGCTCTTCTGCGAGGCGACAATCTCCCCGAACTGCCTTCTCCCTGTCTGCCGCCTGTTTAAATCAAAAAGCGCCAGTGCACAGCGATTTCCTCACGAATCAACTTTGTGCGATTCCGGAAATTGCTGCGCCGCGTGTGCATTGGCTCTGGCCGTTTTTTTACTTAAACAGGCGGCAGGCAGGGAGAAGGCAGTTCGGGGAGATTGTCGCATCGCAGAATCGCCAGGCGGCATAAACTCCCTGAATCTCCCTGTCTGCACCAGCCCTAAGAACAGCACATAATAGTAAAAACCCATGTCCCACTGCATTCCATTCAGTTACATTGAGAAGGTAAAACAAAACCTGCGAGAAAGCAGTTCCCTCCTAAAGTGCTGGTGCAAGTCACATGACCAGGGGCAGCTGGGAAAATGACATGTCTAGCCCCATGTCAGATTTCAAAACTGAATATAAAAAAAATCTGTTTGCTCTTTTGAGAAATGGATTTCAGTGCAGAAGTCTGCTGGAGCAGCACTATTAACTGATGTGTTTTGAAAAAAACATGTTTTCCCATGACATTATCCTTATAAGTATGTTGCTAGCAGGGGGCGCTTTGGCATCTGATGAAGTGATCAGTATAGTCACGAAATGCGTAGAGCCATGCACTCCCCTTGCCTTAATTATCCAATATGTTTGAAGTGTCATATTAATTGCATCTAATAAACGTGGATTAAAACTTACACATTTTTGTAAATTCACCCTGACTTTGAACGGTGACTTCTAAGTGAGCTTTCAAATGCTTTGTTTGCAACAGTCCACGTGACCAGAGTGGAATAGTCTAGCTCAATAATCCCCAACCAGTAGCTCGCGAGCAACATGTTGCTCTCCAACCCCTTGGAGGAGGGTAAGGATCCTCACCTCACATGTGGAGCTCGGTAAGCGCATGTATGTCCTCACTCACCTACGCTGCCAAGTTATCGGGTGATGCAGCTCGATCTGATGGAACCACGATGGATGAGTGATCATGTGGCCTATGTGGCATCAGTGGGATACAAGGCTGTAAATGATTAGATTGGCTTATTTATGGGCACTTCACCTCCAGTGTATAAGTCAGTATTAAACCTAAGGAAATGTGAAGATATACACTCTGAATAGGAAGTCAGGTTATCTGCATTTACCCTCTTTTGTTCATTTTGTTGGGTTACCACCAGGTCCAGGATTTCTTTACTATAAACTAGGAAATGATAATGCAAAATATGCAATACATTTTTATTTTATATATTAACTTATGTTAAAGTACAGGTATAGGACCTGTTATCCAGAATGCTCAGTATCTGTGGTTTCCCGGATAAGGGGTCTTTCTGTAATTTGGATCTCCCTGCCTTAGATCAGGGATCCCCAACCTTTTGAACTCATGAGCAACATTCAGAAGTAAAAGGAGTGGGGGAGCAACAAAAGAATGAAAAATGTTCTCGGGGTGCCAAATAAGTGCTATGATTGGCCATTTTGTAGCCCCTATTTGGATTGTAAACCTACATTGAGGTTCTGTTTGGCAGTACACCTGGTTTTTATACAACCAAAACTTGCTTTCAAGCCTGGAATTCAAAAACAAGCCCCTGCTTTGAGGCCACTGGGAGCAATATCCAAGTGGTTGGAGAGCAACATGATGCTCACAAGCTACTGGTTGGGGATCACTGCCTTAGATCTGCTACAAAATACAGTAGAACCTCCTAGAACTATGTAAAATCAGGGAAAATGTAAAATTAGGGAAATGTTTTAAAGTAAATTTTTCTTCAATTACTGAAAGGATATAAGTTCAGGGGCGCCATCTTGTCCCGCACCGTCTTCTTCCTTGATCCGGCGGCGTTTGGTGGTGCATGCGCATGCTCATGCGCTGCCGGATCAAGGAAGAAGCCCGTGATCCTGCCTGGAGGGGACCTGGACTTTGGGGTAATTAACAAGTTAGGGGCAATAACCCTGGGGGGAGGTAGGCCTGGGGGAGGAGGAAGGGGGGCATATGGGGGGGAGGGGTTTATGCTGGAGGGGTTGACTTCCTCTTTAATGTCACACTATGGGGGCATGTGTAAGACTCTCTGTCAGTCATAATAAGTGATTGGTGCAGGACTGTATAAGGACAGACTAATTGGAATGGACTATTTACAGACTGGACCGTTCCACAATATACATCTGGTTATTATAGTAAACCTCTGTTTCACTAATGATAACATTCATAGAGGAAGAAAAGCCGTTTTTTGGAACATCTGGACGACATTTTGATGTAAAATCCAGGAAAACATTGCTTAAAATCAGGGAAATGCACTCTTTGAAACGCATTATAAATTGGTGGGACCACAAATAAAAAATGTAAAATGCCAGAAAACAAAATCAGAGGACTTAAAATCGAGCTTTCACTGTAACTGAAACATCAATTTAACCCAATAGGAATGTTTTGCCTCAAATAAGGATGAATTATATCTTATTTGGGAGCCAGTAAAATGTATTGTTTTCATATTATAGAGAAAAAATTAATTATTTGAATGCAGTGTGTGAAGTCTATATTTTACTCTTCCTTTTATCTTTGTTTTTGTTTTCTTCACATTTAAATTAACGTTTAGTTTTATAGAGTAGAGCGTAGTAGACAGTGATATTTTGAGACAATTTGCAATTGGTTTTCATTTTTCATTATTTGTGGTTTTTGAGTTATTTAGCTTTTTATTCAGCAGCTCTCCAGTTTGTGATTTGTGCAATCTGTTTGCTAGGGTCAGAATTACCCTAGCAACCATGCATTGATCAGAATAAGAGAATGGAATATGAATAGGAGAGGACCTGAATAGAAAGATGAGTAATAAAACTTAGCAATAACAATAAATTTGTCACCTTAAGAGTACTGATGGGCGAATTTATTCGCCTGGAGTGAATTTGCAGCGAACTCCAGCGATTCGCCACCAGTGAATAAATTCACGAAGTGCCAGTAAAGTTTTGGACACTGGTGTCTGTTTTTTCAACGCCTGCAATGCGTGCCAAAAATGAGACGACTGTGGAGTTTTGTGAATTTCTTGCTGTTTCGAAAAAATTTGGAAAAGCGAAACGCTGAAGATTCTCTCATCACTACTTAAGAGCATTTATCCTTGACTTGTTTAGATATATGTTTGGTCTTCATGGTGCTGTTTGTTTAATGTTCCCACTGGGACCTTCCATAAACTGGTGTATTTTGATATAATACACAAGAGCCATGAGTACCCTGTAAATTATATCCTTATAAATGGTGCTCAGTGATGTCATTTCTGTCACACGAATCACTGAAACGTGTGTATTATAATAAATGAAGTACCCCCTGTTGCAAAATATGAGGATATACGAAGTCAACTTGGAGTGACTGTGACTGAGCAACAAAGTTCTATTATTTCATGGAGCATTACATGTAGGAGAGTCAATCATTTGCTGCTATACTGAGGTCTAGACGGGGATTTTGGATAACACAAAGAGGCACTGGAAAGCCCTGTACTTTTTACACCTGCCATTGAAGTGACCAATACAGGGCTCCCTTTGTGCTCTTGTTTGAACCTTTCTTTGAAAGCTATAAAAGTATACACCCATGCCTCTCCCGGGTTATGCCTTTGATGATGTGAGAGCAACTTGTTTTATATTACCAACTGAACAAGAAATGTGTTATTATAACATAATGGATCATCAAATAGCCTTGGTTTAAGATTATGCACTAAGGTTACCATCCTTCTACTTTACCAGGATTAGACTGGGGTGACTGGGGCCCACCAAGGCTACCACTTCAGAAGAGCCATGGGGCATAACTACAGAGGAAGCAGACCCTGTGGCTGCAGGGGGGGAGAGGTATAGGGGCACCTCAAGGCCCTAATTAATGTGCTATTTCAACATCTTTTTGTAAAAAAGAATAACCTTTGGGAGCCCTAAAACACCACTGGAAGGGCCCATGAGGGCTGGTGCCCATTGTGTTGTTTCCCAGTGTCTGGCATGCCCAATCTGACCCTTTACTTTGCCCAACTTTAGTTCTGGTTGCCTCTGTCCTGTTACACATATAATGCCTAGTGTATACAAAATGAATTCTTCAATCTACATGAAATAATAACAATCTATCACTTCACAGCTGGTTATACAGAGAAGACCTCTGCATTAATATATAGAAGGACTTAAGACCCTTATACATGAACTGTGTACAGTAAAAATGGCAGGCAACAAAAAAAACGTGGAAACTTGACACATTTTAGTGCTATCTGTCTTGACAATTATCTCTGTTATTCACAACAGCACCATGCCAACCCACGATTCAGTTCGGCATAGATTTCTAACATTCCCCAGAAAATTAAGCAAGCTAATGTAATAATTGTAATTACAACTCTGGCAACAGCACGTCTGCATTGAGTTCCACAAGTGATTTCAGCAGGTTATAAATCATTATAAGGCTGAAACAGTTTGCTTTTTGCTATGGATAAAGACTGTGAATGCACTGCCGCAGAGGGCTTCTCCCCAGTTCATTGTCTTTATTGTATATTTTTTAATCACAGCATTTCCATTTCATTGAAAACAATAAAGCCCGCCTGCCTGTGTATTTCCATGGCAAATTGAGCCGTGTAATTGAAAGCGCCCTCATCAATCAAAAAGCTCCATATCCTGTATCCGGCGTAGCAGAAAATGAACTTGTTATGAGAAGCTCAAAAATAACGTCTCCCTGTCAGCACCCCATAAAACACCATGGCTTGTGTAGAAGTCACTCATACAGCAGCCATTTCCCTGAACACTCAAAAACAGTGGACAAATCTTCATTTTTGAAGCAAGTTTTGCCACCGCAAAATAGTTGATAGATTGCTCTGTAGGACTTTTCTGAAAATGTGGCATGAAAACATGCATGGGAATTGAGGTGCCGATTTAAATTGCTACGGATATATCGGGCATCCAGAGAACTGTAAGGGGCAGATTTATCAAATTCACATGAAGTTTTCGATATTCAATGGAATTTTCAAAAAGATTTGAATCGAATTTTCGATTGTTTTTGAAGACCACTTCGGCCATCGAATTTCGAAAATGTAATCGAATGATTCGAATAAAAATCTATTCGAATATTCAAATATTCGACAGTCGAATAACTTGCCCTTTAAATTTTTATTCAACTGCCTAGTTCGCCAGATTCAACCTACCGAATTGGATTTAGCTATTTTTGATGGAATAAACAAAATTCGATCGAATGGTTAAAAACGTTCGAATCGAACGATTTTATCGACCGATCGTGGTAAAATCCTTCAAATTTGATATTCGAATTCGAAGGATTTCAATTTGACCACAATTCGATTGGTCGAATTCAAGGGTAAATTGACCCTCGAATTCGACCAATAGTAAATCTGTGCAGTCGACTGGTGCATTAATTGTCATTTCCATCTCCCCTGAGCACCCCCTGGCTATTACATCACTCCAGTC
Organism: Xenopus borealis; assembly: GCA_024363595.1. Classification (NCBI taxonomy): domain Eukaryota; kingdom Metazoa; phylum Chordata; class Amphibia; order Anura; family Pipidae; genus Xenopus; species Xenopus borealis. Next base: position 114,028,071 of record CM044435.1, read on the forward strand.
CATCAGCCCGTCAGAGCCTTCTCCATTTAACATACAAGAACATTCCCCAATGAGTATCCTGCTGCTCTGAGAGCTGCCAGGTTCCTGTCAAGTTTATTATATGTTTGGCTCCTTTTAGTGTAAGCATGTATACAAATCTCCATAGGCCTCCTGCTGTGTATTTACAATGTCAAGTCATCAAGAATATTAGAAACATCCCCAGAAGAGCATTTTGAGCATCTTGTCAAATAGTGTGTTGGGGGGAGTTTGTCCTCATCCAAACAGCATGGTATGAGCTTAGCAATCAAAGTGGATATTCATGATGCATAATGTAGCTTTTGTGTTGTCCTGTGCAAGATTTGCTCTAAAGACTTCACTGTCACTCTCAAATAAGCCCCTAAATGGAGTCATCTGACGTGTGGCAGAAGGTATGCGTTGGCGTGGTGCACTGTGGTCTCTGCATAATAAATGTAACGTAAACATAAAAACGACACAACTGTTTAGTGTTGTAGTCCATCACATCCATTCCACTGCTCGTACAGTATGTCTCGCCCAGTATGATTGCCCAACTAAGCTGGTCATTCGATATGGGAGTGTATTTTCCCTCGTGTTTTATAAACATTAGTGGCAGAATGAATGGTCCCCTCAATAAACTGCCGTTTTGGAACTGGATGAAACTAGCGCACGCAGGAACTAAAAAGCCTATAATATTCTGTACAAAACATCTAATAAACTTTAAGAAAGGAGGGTATCAGTCCTGGGTTACAAAATAAGAAAATGAGAGATCTTTGAGTGGCCATTGTTCCTGGACAATGTAATACAGGTATGAGACCTGTTATCCAGAATGCTTGGGACCTGGCCTTTTTCAGATACCTTAAAAGTCTACTAGAAAACAATTTAAACATTAATAATACCCAACAGGATTGTTTTGTCTCTTATAAGGATTAATTATATCTTAGTTGGGATCAAGGACAAAGAACTGTTTAATTATAACAAACATTTTTATAAATTTAAAGGGCAAGGAAAGGCAAAGAAATAAAATCCCATTTTTACTTTCTTTAA
>CM044435.1:114043721-114061553 GCA_024363595.1 Xenopus borealis
CCCCCCCCCCCCGTGTTTGCACCCTAGACAGGTGCCTCTTCTGCCTACCCCTTGTTCTAGCCCTGCAGCTGTAACTGCATTCCTATACAGTGAGATGTTATGGAAATGAACACATTTTCATATTTAATATGTAGGATTTAGTAAATGCCATTGTGCAGCTGACTGGTGCATTTTATGTGACTGCTCCACAAGCACACACACAACTGTCAGCTTTTGACTTTTTTTTCTAAACATGGGACACATCATAACCTCTTTATAAATATATGAAATAACTAATGTATGTAGTATATGTAATGTATAATAAATATATGAGACCTATCATCCAGAATTCTTGGGGTCTGGGGCTTTCTGGATAATGGATCTTTATGTAATTTGGATCTTCATACCTTTAATCTACTAGAAAATAATGCAACCATTAAATAAACACAATAGGCTGATTTTGCTTCCCATAAGGATTAATTATATCTTAGTTTGGATCAATTACAAGGTACTGTTTAATTATTAGAGAGAAACAGGAAATCATTTTGAAACATTTGGATTATTTGGATAAAATGGAGTCTATGGGATGCAGCCTTTATTTAGTTTGGAGCTTTCTGGATAATGGGTTTCCGGATAATGAATCCCATACTGTACTTGATGCAAACTAAGATATAATTAATCCTTATTGGAAGCAAAACCAGCCTATTGGGTTCATTTAATGTTTACATGATTTTCCAGTAGACTTAAGGTATGAAGAGCCAAATTGCAGAAATATCTGTTGAAAACCCAAGGTCCTGAGCATTCTTGATAACAGGTCCCATACCTGTTGCATATATTCTAGAGTGAGTAAGAATGACCCCATAGTTAAAGAATCCATAAAGAACCGATGACTTTTGCCCATGGGAACTAATGAAGTTAGTTGAGTCAGACACTGTGGCTTAATGAGGGATACTTATGGATCTTCCAATGGATCTTTCCATTTTTTTTGTCTCAAGCAACAAAATATATGGATCTATTTGTATGTCACCAGCAAATGGTTGGCTGTAATTTACATTTTAATAGTCACAGTGATTGTGGCTGTCTCTTCATATTAACCCAGTTCACCCTCTACTAAAACCTACTTCAAGTCAATACACTGGAATCAACACTTCTCTTAGAAGGGAGATGAAGCCATCAGATTACATGGACAGAATAGACCTTCTATAGAACAGAAGTAAATGGATAATGGTACAGACAGTATTTCCTCTCTTTTTTTTCTTTCAGAAAAAAATGCAGCCCCCTAAAAATGTGAGGAAATACCTCAAAGCAATTACAGGTATGTTACCCGTTATCCAGAATTCTCAGGAATCTGTCATTCATCAGCAACTGGGGAAACAGGCTGGTTATCTGTAAGGGAAACAACCATTAATATTTATAAGTTAATGGACTAGTTTGCCCCAGTGCAGTAACCCATATCTAATAGCTTTGATCACTATACTGCAGGTATTATAATGAAAACACATTTCTGATTAGTTGCTATGGGTTACAACACTGGTCAAGCTGCTAAGTGATTGGTAATTACATTGTAGCTTCACTGTGTGTGGGGGGCTCAATATTTTTAGTCAATTAGCCAAATCTGTCTCTACTTGAGGTCATGGATTTTAGTATGCGAGATCAGTCCTTCAACAACTGGTGGAAGATCAGAAAGCCTAGAAAAATAATTGCATCGACATCATGCCCATCAGCTTGCAAAGAGTTGAAAGAGCTAATTGACATGATCTTTGTTTTTCAGCTACTGTGCAAGTAGGAACCTTTACTTTCTTCTCACTCTCCATGAGCAACAGGATTCTCAAGCTCTCCTTATTGTTATTATCTGCATACCAAGGGTTGCATGTCTATGTACCAGGATCTTATTTTTCTTTAACATTATGCTTTCTGCATATAAATTGAATAGACAATAAGACATTATATGGCCTTAAGCTGACTAGATGCAAAGATTTTCCTGCACTCTCGGATGAACGATCGTACGTCCTCATCTCCTGACCTGCCACTCAAATAAAGTAGTAAAGAACAGATCATCCGATGTTCTGCCCCACAGCAATCGTAGGAAAGTTTTTGTCCGACAAAACTCAAGATCCACAATACATGCAGAGATATGATCGGCAGCCGACAGAAATATTTTAACCCGTCCGATCGGCATGGCAAGACAAATGGCGGGACACTCCACACACGATCCGAAAATCGCACGAATTGAGGATTCGTATGATCAGATCTTTGCGTCTATGGCCGGGTTTATTCATATAATGTGGAGCTACTTACCTTCTTATTAAGCTTTGAGGACAGTGGGTGCCTGTTCCCGTGCACTGAAAATCACAGGAAAATTTCATCTGACAGCACTCCATTTATTAAAGTGCCTTTATTGTAAACAGCATTGTTGGCTGGAAATGTGCTACTCTATGCCATGCAACCATTAAAATAAATGCATTTTTAGAATTGGAATGCTGTCATGTGGAATTGTCCTTAAATGTAGAGCAAGCACTCCTGCAGCATCAGGATAAAACGTTTAACATCAATATTTACTAAATGCGTTTACTTAGCACTTTCATATTCACAACATGTATCCATAGCCTTCAAGCATACATCCACCCCCCCGCCAGACTACCTGGTACCCTGGGCAAAAACAATTTTACTTACCCCTAAGTGCAGATTATGTCCTCGGGAGTTCACAGGCACCATCTTCTTTTCTTTGGTCTCCGTCGTGTAGTGAGCTGAGGTTTGGTGCATGGGCAGTTGGAGTAATCTTTGGTTCCTGAACAACTGCGCATGCGCCGAAAGTCACAAAAGTTTCCAAAAAAAGTCATGACTTTTGGCGCATGCACAGTTGTTCGAGGCAGATTGCTCCAACTGCTCATGCGCCGAAAACGCCACTCTGATTCCGAAGAAGATCGCGGAAAATAAGACGGCGCCCGTGAACGCCGGAGGACAGAATCTGCACTTCGGGGTAAGTAAAAAATTAGGGGCATTTTCCCAGGGTTCCAGGTAGGTTGGGGGGAGGAGGGAGGGAGGTCTATTTAAGGTATACCAGTAAAGGAAAACCCCCTCCCTACCCTGGGGAGACCCTCTTCCCCCCAGCCTACCTGACCCCCCATGGCAAATGCCCCTAATTTTTTACTTATGCTTCCATGCATATTATGTCCTCAGGAGTTCACAGGAGCCATCTTCTGTCTTCGCTCTTCTTCAGAATCAGAGCAGCATTTTCGGCACGTGCACAGTTGTAGGAAATTTACTGTCCTGAACGAATGCGCATGTGCTGAAAGTCACAAGAATTTCAGAAATTTTCCGGTAATTTTCATGACGGATCCCATACCTACTGTATATATTTTTGTAGGAAATATATATATATATATATACATTTATATATATATAAAACAGCAACAAAAAGGTCCGCACTCACAGGTCTTAAATAAAAATAAAAATTACATTTTCACCAATAAAACTTTTTTATTTTAAGACCTGTGAGTGCGGACCTTTTTGCTGCTGTTTTGTATTTATATTTTGGAACTGCACCCAGGCATATTTGATTATTTTTTTCGAGAGTGCCGACTTCTGTACCGATGGAGATTTATATATATATATATATATATATATATATATATGCAACTGAGCATTTGCTGCTGCTTTGTCCATTTTTGAAAATGTCCTTTGAAGCAAATGTAATTGTGAAGAGGTGAAGAATGATTGACGAATGACCGTTCTTTCCATCCCATAAAAAAAAAATCAGTGCCCATTATGAATACATTAAAGGAGATAAAAATACCTGTGTTCTCACAATATCCTATTTGACATTTGTACGTGCCCTTTAAAGTGGAATGAAGAATAGCAAACGGCACACACATACGCATACTGCACATGGTTTAAGCCCTGCGCTGACATGTTTCCTAGATGGAACTAATGTACTCAGCCTTAGAATTGCTTTCAGACATAGAATCCAGTCTCGGTTCCTGCACAGATAGTTCAAGAAAATTAATAAAATTCTAAATGTTTTTTTTTAGCACTTGCCTTAGGGACCACTCATAGTATCTTGATTACTTCTCCTCCAGGCGTGCGTTTAATGCCATAGCCAAATAATAACCATAACATCTCCTTTTACACATTCCTCATTTGCGGTTATTTTGCTTGGTTCTTGAGTCTAAAAATGTCATCTACGAATGTCATGGTGGTGGGCAACTCAGAACAGAGGCAATCTGGTTGCAGGTCAATCGGCACCGTGCGCCACATATGACATTTATAGCATGAAACTAATGGAGAGACCACACAGCGCCGCATGATCGTTACAAGGTACCTGCCTCGGTTACTGTCCATTGATGTGACTGATAGATGAGGAAAGTAGGAAGGACACAGCTTGTACCAACGCAGGATATTAATCCAGGAACCAGTTCTGCCTTTAGCAGTTATGTTTCATTGATTTCACTGCCTGGTGCGAGAACACCTGCCAGGCATCATGGAAATTCTGAGAGCAGGAAGATAATGAAAGAACAAAGGTCTTTATAATAAGAGAACAAATAGACATATCTATTATAAACTTGTCTTGCTTTGTTATTAGAGCAACAGTGTCTTTTTATATTTCTTCCTATTTAATGAAAAGTCCATGCAATGAATAATGCAGACAATATCAGAATGGGCAACTCCTTTACAGTTATAGATAATGAGCAATTCTAAGAATACATCTGACCCAGCAATAACAGGCTGTCATGTCACATCATGACTCTGGATTAGGTAAACTGGGAGTAGCATTTAAATAACCCAAGATGTGAAGGTGAATAAAGGTATTTCTGTCTACCTGAGAAACCTTTGTGATCATGCTCTGCTTGGGTTTGTTAAGTCCCATATGAGATATGAATTCTCTTCCAGAGTTGGAGTTGGGAACAGGGCTCAGTTTCTAAATTTAAAACAAGTCAGAAGCAATGAAAAAATGGAAAAACCAAGTGTCTGTTCTAGTCCCACAGTATGGGAACCTCTAGGTGCTGATGAGCAGAGAGTATACAGCATTTCCAGCATTTGAAATGTAAGAATGCCAGCAGAATTCTGAAAATGGAAAGCTGAAAAATAATTCAGAAAGACAAGTGAAGTGGATATAAAGTCACATTTCAGTAGCATACCCACACTCTTGCCTCAATTCCTCAAATCCAGGATTCTGTTCGGGATTCGGCCAGGATTCGGCCTTTTTCAGCAGGATGCAAATTAGGATTCGGATTCGTTTCGATATTCAGGCCGAATCTTTTGCAAAGGATTCGGGGGTTCAACCGAATCCAAAATAGTAGATTTGGTGCATTCCTATTACATTTATTAGAATAGTAGCCATTATTCTATACTAGAAGAGACATGCAAAAGAAATTATTGGACCACACAGAAAATTATTTTTCAGGCCCCCAAACAGTAACGTAACTAGTGGGTGCGAGGCCCTGATGTAGGCCATGCAGTTGGGACCCACAACCCCCTCCAGAAGAAATTTATTTCAGCGGATTCACATTCGCATGAACCACCAGCTGGCCTGAGGGGGATTTCACCCCCTGCACCCCGGTAGTTCCACCACTGTTCCTGAAATGTCTAGAGGTTGACTGGTTTTACCAATATTTATATGACATACCTCCCAACATTTGACACCTGCAAACAGGGACAAAAAGAAATTTTTTTGACCATTACTGATATATGAGTAATTAGAAACAATGTAAATGGATAGGGCAGCTTAACAGAGCACTTTATAGGTAGGCTCTTTTTCTGAGCAGTTCCTTCAGGTGTTCATCCTTTATTGTTTATGTAGATTGACTGTATCGTACCATTGGGAATTCCCTGGAACAAAATGCTAAATTGTTTTTATACAAGTTTGGCACAATGGATGGGGGCTATTATTCTGCTTGATCACCATAATTTGGACTTTTAATTACTTTTTATGGACTTTATTGTACTGTATTTTTTTACACTTTGTATTCCTTAAAAGGTTAATGGTGATTCTGTCAAGAGTCAATTATAACAATTCACAACTCTAAGGGATGAATATGATTCACAAGATTAACTAATTGAGAGGTGGGACTTCATGTGTGGATCTATAAAGCAAATCTTTTACTGTGACCTGTACACACTTGCTGCCTGAAACATGTCGCTTGGACGCACAATAAAGCACTGATTCGCAGGTACTCTGCTTTTTTGCCTATGATTTCTACATTCTACGATTGAGCTTCTTAGTTTTCAGCCAGTGGCTCTCACAATACCCACAGGGCAAATGTGACTTGATTCCTACTTTGAATGTATTTCTCTTTGTCTTCTGTATTTCTTCTTTCTCAATTTTATCCGTATGTCTGACTGAGATTCTAAGCAAATCTGACTCTATTTTAGTTATGTCCCTCTCTTCCTCATTTTTCTTCTCCTTCTCTGACCATTCAGCTATATCATCTTGCCTTGCCCAGTATGTTGTTTGTCCTATTCTTCTTGTTTTTCCTCTATAATAATTCTCTGCCACAGAACCTATTCAGTTTTGTAGTAGCAATTGAATCCCTTTCCAGCTATTGATGGTCACTTTGCTGTATTCCTGAAATGTATAATTGATGCAGTTCAAATGACACTTTGTACCCTATCATTAACACTAGCTGCACAAGCTTCCGAACTGAGACTAAACTGTGCTGTTGTTCAATAGCTGAAGATACCTTTTGTCAATCAGGTGTCCCTTTCTCTGTACTCCATTATGCTCCATACAATTTTAAATTACTATGCAAATCTCATAAATGTTATTATATTTCTAACTATTTCTATACTCTGGTGTAAGGGAAAAACACCAGAAAGAATCTGACATAACTGAAAATAAACATGTTTTCCCCTAACATATGATAATGTCTTATGTTACGACAAGAAACCTGAATGTGAACCACCCAATAAGTACGGGTATCGGACCTGCTATCCAGAATGCTTGGGGCCTGGGGTTTACCTGATAAAGAATTTCCATAATTTGGATCTTCATACCTGAAGACTACTAGAAAATCATTTAAACATTAAATAAACCCAATAGGCTGGTTTTACCTGTAATAAAGATCAATAATATCTTCCTTTGGATCATGAACAAGCTACTGCTTCATTATTATGGAAAAAAAGGAAATCATTTTGAAAAATATGGATTATTTGGATGAAATGGAGTCTACGGGAAATAGCATTTTGGTCATTTGGAGCTGTCTTGATAACGGATTTCCAAATAATGAATCCCATACCTGTATATTATACAAACCACAGCTCAAGTGTGTAGTGAGGGGTTCTAGCAATACACAAGAAGTTTACATGAAGAACACAACTAACAGTGTGTATGTTAAGACATCATTGTCGCTATAACATGAAATATTGAGACAAGATTAATATTCATGGATATTGTGCTCTTGGAAGAATGTTGGGCAGAACATGCTCTCCACTTCAGTGAGAAAGGCAATAACTTTTATAAATGGCTGTTTAATTTATTGATTAAAGAAAGCACATTCTCAGTACAGCAATTCAGAAGTTAGTGAATAGAATCACTGGGCAATGCCTAACAACTTGGCAGTCTTAAGTGATTTTACCTTTTCTACACTGGTCAAAACTCCATACCTGCCAAGTGTCACAGGACAGTCCTGATTTGTAGAAATAACCACAGTGGGTGGCATGGAAATTGGGACATGTCTGGGTATGAGTATGGTAATGAGTATGTCAGGTTGGATAAATCCATAGTTCTATCAGTTTACAGCTTTCCATTTTTTTGATAGGTATATATATACTAGATCCCCTAAGTTTTAGGATTTAAAGAAGTTCATTAGATTAAAAAGGCCATTTATCTATAGAGAATATCTACAGAAAACTCCATGTAAGGGCGAGAGTCTGTTAAGCTTCTACAGACCCATAGCTAGTGTCCAGTACAAAACAAAACCCAGATGCAGCATTATCCTTAAAATATAAATCATATTTCATGGTTAAAAAATCCTTAATTAGGATAAAAAAATGTTGCTGCAGTCTTATTTTAAAGCTTATCTGACATGTGGGACAATATTATAAATCCCAGAGGCATGTTAGAAAATTAAATTACATTTTTATCTAATTATTTTATGAGCTTTGTGCCTGAAGAACTGTATTACATAAGCCCAGCGCGCTAAATTCATTTCAGTATTTTAGAAGTTGAATGATTTTTTGCATATTTGCAAATAGTGAGTAGAGATTCATTTAGGAATCAGGAACTCTGAAAACAAAGGGGGGTGCAGAGCACTTATATATCTGGAGCTGCCAAATAATGATGGGATGTTTTAGGCCATTGCCTTACCTCCAAGCATCACTTGCCACAATTTAATAAAATATAGAAGCAAGTATCAAACCCTTGTAACTCCTGAAATGGACCTGCAGTTGTACACTTTGTTGAAGAGACACACAGGTTTCATATGTCAAAATTAAATAGAATTAATTTCTGCTCATCTTATTTTAGTTCTAGGACTAGGACTGTGAAATATGGCATAGCTAGGATGTAAACTATGTGGGTTATTTCTCAAAGGTCAAATGATAGAATATTTAATAAGTCAAAGGAATTCAACTCACAAAAAAACTTGAATGGAAACCAGAAGACACAAATTGATAGTTTTCAGGTAGTGATGGGCGAATCTCTCGAGATTCGCTTCGCCGAAAAATTAGCGAATTTCTAGAGAAATTCGTGAATTGTCGAAAAATTCACGAAACGAGTCACGTCATTTCTGGTGCGCGTCGCGTTTTTTCAGCGGATTTTTGCTAAGCAAAATTTCGCTGGCGATTCGCAAATTTATTCGCCAGCGGCAAATCGCGGGAATTCGCTGCAAATTCGCCCCTGGCGAATAAATTCGTCCATCACTATTTTCGGGAAAAAAAAACTTGAATTGCCAGAATCATTCAAGATTTTGGGCAAAAGCTACAAAAAAAACTAGATCCACATGCAGGCTATCAGCATCTTCAAATGGTTCAAGGGACCTCTGCAATTTGATTACTACATGCCCTTAACAGGTTTGAGATGGTGTATTTTCAGTTTCAAGTTATTTCCAGGGTTAGAGTATAACAAATTAAAAAAAAAACAACTTGAAAACTCGAATTTCGTGGAAAACACTACTTGAACCTTTATAAATCTGCCCCTATGTTTTACACAAAGCTTGGCCTGTTAATTTTCTGTTTTTTAGCCAGTTCTTGTCATCATTTTGAGTGTGCAGAGTGGAGAAAAAGCATTTAAAATAGGGTGCTTCCAAGTGTTCACTGGAATGGGGGGAGATGTGTTCAATTATGGGAGTTATTTAACAAAGGACGAATTTTAGAGGGTTTTTTTTTTAATACCTCAAATTTTTGTACGTACAATTCCTTGGTGACAACTTGTATGAGCTTTCCTTGCAAGGTCTCTGGTATCAATAAGCGGTGAGCTCCACGGGCAACATAGCCATCTACTAAGGTTGAAGATCAGGACTGAGTTTCTTCTCAGCATTTGGCCAAGACGTCCAGTAGTTTTACTTGAATTGGACATGTGAGGCAAGCTTGCTTAAAATCAGCGGCTGTAACTGATAGTAAATCAGTCAGTGCTATAACGTCTATGTTGTCATCTAGTGTATCAGAAGCTGCAGGTAAAGGTAAAGGTGACAAACAATCGGCAGTAACATTTTTCAAACCTGGTTTGTATTGCATTTTGTAGTTGAAATTCAATAGCCTTGCTGACCATCTAGCTATACGCATTCCAGCTCTTCCTAGTCCCTTTGGTGTAAGTAGTGTAGTTAAAGGGCTATGATCAGTGCATAAGGTAAATTCTCTACCCCATAGGTAGGTTCTCCATTTTTCTGTTGCCCAAACACACGCTAGAGCTTTTTTTTCAACAGTTGAATACTTACTCTCTGTAAGTGTTCTGGATGCAAATGCAACAGTTTCCTCTGATGGATTAGCATGGATCTGTGTGAGAACTGCACCAACACCATAGTCTGAATCATCTGTAGTAACCATAGTGGGTAGTGCCGGATCAAAAAAAAGCTATGTTGAGCAGTCTCTGACCAAACCAGACTTTAAGTTCCAAGGTTAATACCTTGTCCCTGCTCCCTGTGGACACGGATTTGCATCAGCCTGCAGCCTGCCCCCAACCTTTGGTTTGTTATATTGACATATCTTCACATTATACTACTCATTTGTAGTGATGGGCGAATTTATTCGCCAGGGGCGAACAAACCTTCCGTTCACCTCCTCGATAGTCTTTCATTTAATGCAGTACTCTGGTATCTTTTAGTGGTTCCTCTTTTAAGTATTGAAGATAAGGAACCAGGGTGTTTCTTTGATTAAGCATATGGGCTTGGATAGCAAGAGGGGTCATAGATGGGATTGTTTTTAACACCACATATTAAATGAGAATTCTTATGGACATTTGGCATTAAAAAGGATTTTCAGGAAAAGGGAGAATTTCAGGCCTGTTTCACAGCCTGCAATTCGCATTTATAAACCATTCTGCGCGGTACCATGAGGCTTATTTATATGTAGCAATTCTACCTAAATCATAAGATCCTTTTACACAACAAATTATTTGAGGTAACCCATGGGAGGGTTGTATTTGAAAACAAGCCTTTTAATTGCTTTTATACAAACAAATTCCTGCTTGTATTGAACTGACTCACTGAACAACAGCACTGCCAGATTAAAGGATAATTAAAACCCATCAAATAATTAGACTAAGATCTGCCTTCTGCTTACTGGAGCAGCCCAGAGGTACATGACTCAGTTAAAATCCATTCCTTCACAATTGTCCATTGTTGCTTCTTCAGTTTCTTTTGTTGTTTGTCTATCTACCTGGTTTTGGTATCACTGTTTATGTACTTGTGAGCACATTGTTCTGTGCTGGTCCAGTGATGGAATCCATGCTGGGCAGGAGAGTGAATTTATGAGGATTTGAAACGGCAAGGAACACATTTCCAAGTCACTGGGCTCCTGTATATCTTGAATCTGAAGTCATAAAAACGATGAATTCTCAGTCTGTTTAGGAATAATTTTAGGATAGAGTGGTGCTATTGTACAGTCATATGAAAATGTTTGGGAAACCCTCTCAGCTTGCCTGATAATTTACTCAACAAAAAAGATAACAGTGGTATGTTTTTCATTTCCCAGGATGGGGTGTGTTTTCTGAACAAAGATTTTTAGCAGTATTCAGTTGTTTGAAATTAAATCAAATGTGAAAAACTGGCCGTGCAAAAATGTGGGTACCCTTGTAATTTTAATTCATGTAATTGCTCAATACTGATTACTGGCAACACCAAATTGTTTGGATTTGCCTTAAACTTCATAGGCATTTGTGTCCAATCGTGAGAAAAGGGTCCAGTATTTAAGGTTGCCAATTGCAAGTTGTGCTTCTGTTTGACAGCATGGGATCCTCAAAGCAACTCTCAAAAGATTGTTCAGTATCATGGTTTAGGGGAAGGCTGCAAAAAGTTACAGTATCTCAGATGTTTAAACTGTCAATTTCAACTTTAAGGAATGTAATCAGGAAATGGAAGGCCACAGGCACAGTTGCTGTAAAGCCCAGGTCTGACAGGCAAAAATAAACAAAGGAGCGGCATATGTGGAGCTTACAGACAACCCAAAGATCACCTTCAAAGACCTGCAAGAATATCTTGCTGCAGATGGTGTATCTGTACATCATTCTGCAATTCAGCGCAATTTGCACAAAGAAAATCTGTATAGCAGGGTGATGAGAAAGAAGCCCTTTCTGCAGTCTTGCCACAATCAGAGTCGCCTGTATGCAAAAGCTCATTTAGACAAGCCATAGTCATTTTGGAACAAAGTGCTGTGGACTGATGAGACTAAATTAATTATTTGGTCATAACAAAAAGCTATTTGCACGATGGAAGAACACTGCATTCCAAGAAAAACACCTGCTACCTGCTGTCAAATTTGGTGGAGGCTGTGGGGCTGTGGGGCTAGTTCAGGGACTGGGACCCTTGTTAAAGTTGAGGGTTGGATGAATTCAACCCAATATCAACAAATTGGATCAATTCAACCCAATATCAACAAATTGGATAATGTTCAAGCATCAGTTACAAAGTTGAAGTTACACAGGGTTTGGATATTCCAACAAGACAGTGACCCTAAACACACTTCAAAATCTACAAAGGAATTTATGCAGAGGGAGAAGTAAAATATTCTGGAATGGTCGCCACAGTCCTCCGACTTCATCAAAAATCTATGGGATGATTTGAAGCAGGCTGCCCATGCTTGGCAGTCATCACATTTAACTGAACTGGAGACATTTTCTATGGATGAATGGTGGTCAAAAATACTGCCATCCAGAATCCAGACACTCATCAAAGGCTATATATTTGCAAAGGAGGCTCAAATATGTATTGATGTAATATCTCTGTTGGGGTGCCCAAATTTGTGCACCTTTATTATGATGTAGATTGCATATTTTTAGTGATGGGTAAATTTCCGTGTTTTCTTGGCGGAGAATATATTTGTGAATCACCAGTGAAAAATCCCAGGCACCGACGCCAAGACGCCGACGCCAAGACGCCGACGCCAAGACTTTTGCCGCCAGCAAATTTTTCGCTGTTGCGTGAATTTTGCTGGAAATCCCAGAAATCTCCCATCTCTACATATTTTCTGTTAATCCAATAAACTTTATGTGACTGCTGAAATACTACTGAAGCCCAGCAATTAAAGAAATCATTGCTAATGTGCTTATTTTTATGATTGCTTGAGGCTGCTCAGAATGTCACAAACTGTACTTAAAGGAAAAGTAAATGTTTTTCTTTTTCTTTCTGTAAATTTGCTCTAAACAGCCCCCCAGATTAATGTACCTTAGTCCCTGCTGCAAGTCTGCTCTGGTTTCTGTGTTATCAGCAGCTTGTTTCCCTTCTTCCTGGTGCAGAGTGAAGCCCAGCCGCTTAGCTTACTGAGCAGTCCATTTGCTGCTGTTCCACAATAGAGAGGAAGAGGGAGCCAGTGTTTCATTAGTAAGCTAGTTTCCCCAAGCAAAAGCTGCTACACACACTGCTCTCTGCTATGTCATAGTATGCAAATGATCTCCTGGACTAGTCCAAGATATAAGGTCAGCTCAGTAAACTAAGGGGCTGGGCTTCACTCTGCACCAGGAAGAAGGTGAAACAAGCTGCTGATAACACAGAAACCAGAGCAGACTTGCAGCAGGGACTAAGGTACATTAATTTGAGGGGCTGTTTAGAGCAAATTTAGAGATAGAAAAAAAAAAGTTTACTTGTTCTTTAACAGGAGCTGAACATGAACAGTGATCCATAATATACTCCTGTGCAGACTCCCCTTTGCTCCCCTGTCCCCTCATTGCCAACTTCTGAATGCCCACCCTTCCCAAACTTTGATTATGAAGTGAAAGAAGTGAGCAAGGTAGGGGATTCCAAACTCTGAAATCATTGTTACAGATTATTAGATGAACAATGTACAGGTATGGGACCTGTTATCCAGAATGTTATATCAAGATGCTGCAAAAAGACAGAATCTGAAAAACCACCATCTAAGACCTGTTGAGGTCCAGTATAAGTCAATGGGCACCAGTTTCAATTTGAAATTATAGTGGTTTGTGCTGGGTTTAGCCCAAATATCTGAGAAATTCAGGGATTTTTTGGCAAAAACCGGAAAAAAAATCTAGTGATTCGGGGAAAAAAGTCAGAAAAAATTGTACGATTTGGGTTTTTGTTCGATTTTATTGTTTTCCCCCCCCAATATAATTAATAAATAAGGTCAAATTTGGCATGGGAATTTGGCTGTACTTTTTAAATAAAATAATGAATTTAATTCAGAATTTTGTAAAAATCTTCCTTAATCTTCTAGAAAACCATGTAAAAATTAAATAAACCCAATATAAGTGTTTTACTTTCAATAAGGATTAATTATATCTTAGTTTGTATCAAATACAAGGTGTTGATTTATTATTACAGAGAGAAAGGAAATCATTTTTTAAAATTAGAATTATTTGCTTTGAGCCCACTTTCTATTCATTCTTATTGAATTTTTAGAAGAATAGTTATCAATGGTGAAAGTTAGAAAATATAAGTGGTATTAGAGCCGTTTGAAAAGATTAATTAATTAATTCATTTTCTTTAAAACCACAAATGAGATGAAAGTTATTAAAAGATCCAAAAATAAAATGTATGAATGGAAAAAAACGCTGAACAATGCACTAAGCATTCAAGTTTTTCTGTTCATTACTACAGAAAAAAAAAATCAGAAAACCTCTAAAAGTCCGAATGGCTAAAAAAGAAAAAGTTCAATAGGATCAGTGCAGCTTCCATTGACTTCTATGGGACCTCTACTGCTTTTACTTGCTGAAGGTTTGTATTAAACTTTTTCATGGTTTTTAAACTTAGGGAGTTATTTATCAAAGGTTGAGTTTCTGAGGTTTGTGAGGTTTATTTCTACCTCTAGTAAATTAACAACTTGAATGTGTGCTTATTTATGAAAAAACTCAAATGAATGCAATTGGGGGAAAAACTCGAATACATTAGCTTTCCTCATGACAAATAGTTTCCTCTTGAGGCGACTTCAGAAAATGAAGCGCTTCATGTGAATTGCCACAGGTGATTTTCGTTAGAGCCAGTGGAGGGCAGGGAGAAGGCAGTTCGGGGTGATTGTCGCCCCGAAGAAGAGGCAATTTGGGGTACTTGGGATACTTGGGGTAATGAAACAGTCAGTCCAAAGGACCAGAGTTAACAGGAACTGTGCTGGTTCCCAAGGCAAACATTACAAATATTTTTAAAAATTCCCATAACTCAACATTGTTAAAAATCCCCAACATATGAAAAGGACCTTGTAGCTGCTCCCATATTAAGTATCGGGTACTCGGTCCTCAGCTCCCCCCAATGCCAGCATGTAATCTCAAAAACAGAGGGACGGCACTCTGATAAAAAAGGTTTATTGTGGGTTCCTGCAGATGTACATCGCCTTATGTGTTTCGGGAACAAAATAGGCTTGTTAAAAATCCACAATTTATTAAAAAATGTATATTAAAGAAACAGTTCAGCATACTGACCCCATGAGCCTCCACCTTATGCGTTTTGTACCCTCCGGTACTTATTAGGTGATTAATCATCTGTGAGTGTGTACCAAAGGTTACGCAACGCGTAAGGTGGAGGATCATGGGGATAGTATATATTTTTTAATATACGTTTTTGAATAAATTGTGGAGTTGAGTTACAGGAATTTTTTGAAATTCCTTGAGAATTATGACCTGAATTAGGTCAAGAAACTCCCGTGAGACTATTATTCTTGTCAAATCAATGACAGTAGGAGGGACATTATCTGCTACCTGAGCAGGCACATACACTTTCTTGCATTCCCCTATACAGTCCACAGTAAAAACTAACACTGAAATTCTGCTTACATTCCCCAAAAGGTCCCTCCTTTCTGTACTGTTCATCAATCAGACTTCTTAACAGGAGCAGAAACTAATATGTTTTTAATGGTGGTTTTCTAAGCAGAGCACACTTGTTTCATTGCTCCCTGGGTGAGAAAGGCTTGTCAGGATTGTCTTCCATAACAAAGAGCCAGCAGGTAACCTCCACTGAGGACGGGGAATGAAGTGAGATTCATTTCCATCATGCCAACTGCTATTTTCCTGAGTGCATTGATTGGTGCTGAATATGTGCGCTCCGAGTCTGGGTTGAGCTTTGCGGATTCTACTGCTTTGAATATTTAAGTTAAGAGAGGACAGTCGGTTGGAAATAAAGAATGCCCTTTATACTCAGTTGTTAAAATGATTAACCCCTCACAGCCAGAAATATTTGCAATAATTTCATTGTATAGCAGTGCTCCATTTCTGTCACTTTGTAATGCCGGACTTGACTTATCTACTTTTAGGACAGGATTTCGATCGGTTATCCGGCAACACGTTATCCAGAAATCTCTGAATTATGGGAAGGCCATCTCCCATAAATTACATATTATCCAAATCAATTTGCAATCAATTAAACAGTAAAATTCAAGTTTTTCATCCCGAAAAATGTAAGGTTTTTATGAAACTACCCTTGAAAACCTTGAATTTTTGACAACACAACTCAACCTTTGTTAAATAACCCCCTTAATGTTTAAATGGTTTTCTAGTAGACAAGATATGAAGATCCAAATTAATAAAATCCATAATCTGGAAATCCCCAAGGTCCTGAGAATTCTGTATAATGTTTCCCTGCCATTGCAATTCCAGAAATTCTCGAGTGCATCTCTGCATATAGGGCTCCTAATTAGAATACTGATACCCCTCCATTCTGTTTTGATATTAAGTGGCTGATTTACTAAGGGTTGAATTTCGAAGCGGAGAAAACTTCGAGCATCAAATTTTTTTTTAGGGGGTAATTTTTGATCAAATATTGGCGTTTTCGAAAACGGCCGTATTCGATCGAATGAAAAATCATTTGAATCGTTCACTTCGATCATTCGATTCAAACTATTTTCACCAAAATCCTTCGATTTCTCAGAACTTAGAAAAATTTTCAGGACAAGTTCTGTGAGGTCCCCCTGAGGCTAAAATGGCAATTCGGCAGCTTTAAGTCGAAGTCGAAGGATTTTTAAAGGGCCAGTACTTCGAAATTCGAATATTCAAATTTTTTCAATTTGAATCGAATTTTGGGCTATTTGATAGTCGAAGTAGCCCAAAATTACTTTGAAATTTGAATTTTAAAAATTCTAATTTTATTCGAATATGCACTTCAACCCTTAGTAAATCAGCCCTGTTTAAAAAATGGAGGACATGTAAAATATCAGTACAACAGTATCATACACAGATACCTGTAATTTCTGTATCAGTGTTTTAAATGGGATTCTGTACTAGCGTTACTGCCAGCTGTGTAACTATAGGAGGTGCAGACCCTGACGCCTGGGGGGGGGGATGGGATAAATACACGTGCCCCTTCATTCCTCTCACTCCCAAATTTACGTGGATTGTTGATACACAGAGGGAGAGGGGACATGAAGCCAGCAGTTATGGGCGGTGGGGGCCACAGACTCTACATCAAATTTAGGATTACTGTCTTTCAGGGGTTCTAATGAAAGTGGTGAGTCCAGACTGCCAAGAAAGGGATTGGTCTTCCTGTGAAAAGGGCAGATCATCAGAATTAACAGGAGGGTATATGGGACCAGGACTGGACTGCGAATTAAAATAGGCCCTGGCATGTCAGGTACACAAGAGGCCCATCAGCCCACATAGAGGCCCAAACAGCCCCCACCAGCCCACTAAACACTGACTTTCTATGGGACCTTATAGCAGCCCATCTGGCATTTGCCCTAACCCACAAATGGCCAGTCCGGGCCTGTATGGGACCCTATCATTCCTTACAGCAAGAGAACAGCACTTTTAAGTAATATGCATCTAAGTAGCTTTTAGCATAGCAAACATTTCCAAGCCAGAGCCTCTCCAATACTGGGCTGTTCATGCTCATTAATGGATTGGAAGCCTAGAAAGTTTGCATGAATATTTTGTTCCACTAAGTGCGTGCCAAAGCCAAATAAATCCTGCAGTGTAATTACTGTAACACCACAGTCAATTACTCAACAGCTGTGGTAATCACAGAAAACTTGCTAGAAATGTCCCAAGCCTGTAACTGTATTTCACCGAGCCTTGGAAGCATAAATTCTATAGACATGGAGGCCTTAGTGATGGAGATTAAGAATATCCTACTGTATTTTGCCAAGCCTTGGAAGCATAAATTCGATAGATCTATTCTATAGGTATGGAGGCCTCAGTGATGGAGATTAAGAATATCCTATGTAAAGTAGGATTTTAATATATATATATATATATATATAATACACAACAAAAGCCGTAAATATCTTGTAAATTATATCCTTATAAATGGTGAGTTCTGATGTCAT
>CM044435.1:114064864-114127219 GCA_024363595.1 Xenopus borealis
TAATACCCCTTAAAAAAAGGCCCTTGCCTTGCCAAATCCTATGAAAACTTACCTTACTCGTCTTCAGCCGATCGCTCGCCGTGGCTCCGTCCCTTTTTGCATTGGTCCTTCCCCTTTTTGCGTCGATCTGGCCCCTTTTTGCGTCGATCCCACCCTTTTTGTGGCGGTCACGCCCATTTTGCGGTGGTCACGCCCCTTTTCAGCCCTGCCCCCCACCGGCTGGTAATATATTTGGCAAAAGGTGGCAACCCTAAGAGCAACATGTCGTTCACGAGCTACTGGTTAGGGATCACTGCCATAATGCATTCATCACTCCCCAGCCCTGTGCGAAAAATTACTTCCTGGAGGTCACATACAGTAAAAAGTGTCTCAAAAGTACAACCTTTATAGACTTCAAGTCTGTATGCCATACATTTAAGGCCTTATCTAGGTGGTAAAGCTACAGTAAATGGCAGTGATAAGTGCCGGATTATGAACTGCTGCTCATTTACAAGTGCAGTTTTAGTTTTGAACCATTACACAAATAACTTGTAAGCAAAACATTGCACACATAGGCAAGTCGCTTTAATGAATGGCATCAAGAAGTGCAAACTCTTGGTCCATTTTAACACTAGCACCTGTGTTAAATGAAACACCCTTGTCATGTGGATTATCTTCTAGAAGAATTCCCTGGATCTAGATTTTACAAAAGTGGCAAGCGTGGTGGTAATGCTAAAACATTATGTAATGCAGTCATCGATCATTGAAAGATCGCTGTAGAGAAAGGACATTCAGGAAGAAAACCTTGGGAGATGTTTTTAATAATACGCCCGTAATTGGATTTTCCGGGTTGAATACAGCAGTTCCATATGGTGTAAAGGAATAACTGATTTATATGAATGTTCTGTAACAGACTGCTAATTGATTTATTGATTGGGTCCAAGTATACCACATGTTGCTAGTAGTAATTAATGAAATTTATTTTCTTAGTCATACAGTATAATGCTTTCCTACTGGAAGAGATAGCTTGCATAGGTCTTGGTAAACCAATTTTTAAAAGGCATCTGATACACATCTGAAAAGCCAAGTCTCCACTAGAACACTACATGGACTGATTGTGTTTCCTCTGGAAATCTGGGAGCAGTTGCCCTTTGCTGTCTGTTAACAAAGACCAGGGTATGACTGCTATCATGTGACCCACCTCCCACTCCTTGTGGCTGGCAGTGCCTTCACTCTTTCCTGACCTCCCCCTACACCACATAAAGAAATAATAAAGTTGAAGAAGGTATGTGCTGGTGCTGGAGTGACGCTGACCCACATACTGAGTGGAAACTTCAGTGGTCGGATGCTCTTCTGCATCTGCTTTATATGAAGGGGCACAAAGGTGCACCCCATTCATTCAGACCCTTCTTTTATCCAGTATGAGGTGTGGCCTGCAGCTTAAGGGGTGCAAGCCAGTCTCTTGTTCTTAGCACTTGCCATAGGGTAAATGGTATCGACAGAGCCCCAGTGTGGCCTGCATCCTATGGTGCTTCCAAGCTTGCACAAGCTAGTGGACAAATAGTGATAGAAGGGTGATGCATTCTCCCAAAACTCGTGAATACAGTGCTGCGGAATGCAGGTAGTGTTGTATTCAAGGGGGTCGGCTCAGGTCTCTACAGCAATTTTATAGTTAACTGTTGGGCACTAAGCACATGCCTCTTCTGCTTGCCCTTCGTTCCAGCCCTGCTTGAATTCTACTGGTAATTATGAAGAATGTAGTATTTATTGAGTCAAAGGATGTACCTGGTAGGTAGCAATTTTCTTCCAGTTTTCAAAGCATACATGATGAGTTTTTCAGTGCCAATGACCACCATGACACTCATTAGGTTTATTTGAACCTGGGGCCTATTACCATCTTCCTTGTTCCTTCCAGTTTCAACAAATCTCTTATAGGCTTCTGCTAATAAGACTTCCATTGTCTCTGATTTAGCTGGAATTAGCAGAGCTTCATGCATTGAGAGGCCTTCAATTATAATTACATTACTAATGCTGTCTGATTTTTTATACATTGTGAATTGACATATTAATACCATGTAATGTAATGTGGCATTAATATTCAGTAGTTTAAATTATGCAGCAATGATTGTCTTTCATTCACTGGGATTACATCCACTAAAAATAATATTCGTAATGGTACTGTACAACTTTATTTTTATGTGGCAGTGTTTACAGATGAGCAAGGTCAGCCTTAGGGTGATAGTGGCCTGTGCAGTATAATATGTACATTTTAAACAGATATCTATTAGAATTTACATGCCCTTTAAGGGCAGATTTACTATTGGTCTAATTCGAGGGTGAATTTACCCTCAAATTCGACCAATTGAATTGTGGTTGAATTTGGAACCTTTAAATTCGAATATCGAATTTGAAGGTTTTTACCGCAATTCAATCGATTGAACGATCGAATAAAAAAAGTTTGATTGAACGCTTAAATCAAAAGTAGAAAAAAAACCCATGGGAACATCCCATAGGGTTTAATCTGGCGAACTAGGCAGTCGAATAAAAATTTAAAGGGCAAGTAACTCGACTGCTGAATATTCTAATAGAATTTTATTCAAATTATTCGAATCATTCGATTCTATCGAATTTTCAAAATTCTATGTTCAAAGTGGCCTTCAAAAATATTAAAAAATTAGAATCCAAATCTTTTTGAAAATTTGATCGAATTTCAAATCATTCATGTGAATTTAGTAAATCTGCCCCTTAGTGTTCATTCAACAAGCACAGATTTACACACCAGAGCTGATCGTGTAAGTCCTTACTGCCTGCCATACTGTATGTACAAGGCTAATTTGCACCCTCCCTTGTGTGTCTGAATGACAATTGTGCTGGGAAGGGGAAAGCTTTCCACCGCCTGCCCCTCATGAATGCAATGTTGTCGAACACAAGCAGTTCTGTATTGATCATGAATGAGGTCTGTTTTGGATTATAAGGGCTTTCGCCTATGGTTGTTTGCTGTGGGACAGGGTGCAAAACAAAAAACATGGCCCCACAATTAGTTATAAAATTTTTACCTTTTAATACACAGAGGGTTATTTAGTAAAATCTGAATTTATCTCATATTTAAGGTGGGCGATATCAGGCAGCATCTGTTTGTTGATGCAGTCCTGCGACCTGACCACCCATATCCGCATCATTCTGATCCGATTGTTGGGCCCTAGGATATGGGCGGTCAGATTGCGGGACTGCATCAGCGGGACTGCCAGCAGCTTTTATCGGCCCGTGTATGGCCACCTTTATACAGGACCACGACAGGTCTGAGATGACGGATTTTCTGACTTTTTTTTTTTTAACTTTAAGCATCGGGGTATAATAAAAAAAAAAATCAAGTTTTTTCCCTCTAAAAATCCAGATTTTCTAGTGAAAATTTTTTTTCCCGAGATTTTAACATTTGGATTTTAATAAATAACCCCCATTATGTAGCATTCACCCAGAATTCCTGTGCAATAGTGACAACTGCAAAGTAGCATACCCCTCAGCTTTCATGCAGTTTAGCCACAATTTAGCACTACTGTTGGTTATTCAAGCACACGTCTTTACGGTCCGTGACCCCACAATTGCGTTCATGCATATTTCCCCAAAGTCTGTTGTGAGTTAAACCCCATTCATTAAAGGTACTTGTGTCAGAGAGTATCCTTTGCACTATAGTTGTGCTTGGCCACACTCATTCCTTCCTGCCACCCGTTGCACCATTTGACGCAGAGAAAACCCTGGAGCTACCCCCACCTCCAGACCAGGCATTAGTTCAAGGATGCTTTGGAAAAATTCTCAGTGCAATTGTGTCCAATTTACGGCAAAGTGCAATTGCAGTAATTTTGAAACATCACGTCAGGTGCAACTCCCCCTTATGACTGCAACAACGTTGGAATTCTTGGAATATCTGCTGCATAATTGGAAAAAAAACATGGCAACTGGATATTGCTTATTGCAGATGTTAATAAGCCGTAAGTGTTTATGTAACTAAATCACTTGAAATAAAGGGATTTGGGTGCACTTTGTGTTGGATTATTTTATCCAGTGTGAGGTGTCGCTAGACCGTGGGCACGTCCTAGAAAAGCAGCCATTCATGAGATAATTGTGTTACAGTTTTTGTTTCAGTTTCATTAACCAATAAACTATTATTTTAATAACCCCCCTTTATTAGTGCTTCTCCCCGGGACTGGCCTTCAGTCTCCAGCTGATGTCTGCGGCAACATTACATAATCTCTCCAATCACATTGTCTTCCAACAGAGGAAACTTAATTAAAAGCAAATGTCACAAGAGCACTGTGAGAGAGAGATGGTATCTAGGGATACGAGTTACCTGGAGTGAAAGGAAAAGGTGATGGAAAATCCCTGTAACCTTTGTGTTGGGTAATTATTTCATTTCTCACAGTGAGTTTGGTTTTTTTTTCCCTTTCAGCGGTAATCGAGTATTTGAGAAAAAGAATTTTGTGAATAAACCTTTTTACCCCATCGTGCAGTCTCTGCTAAAGTAATATTCTTAATGCAATGCCATTTACTTACAGCGGTGGAACATAGATATGATTAAGCATTGTTATTGATAGAATTTACTGAATGGTCCCAGCATAATGAAATGCACCTACTGTAATGGAGCTGGCATCTTGGCTATCCTCTATAGATCTACAGCAATTTATCTGCCCTCTTATTCTTCCTCTACCCCCCCCCCCTCAGCCCAGTTTCCTTACAATGCTGGTTTATAATATTGATGGAAAGCATTTATGCAGTAATCCAAAAAAAACAAACTTAAGGGAGAAATAAAACTCGGGGGTGGTTCAGCTTTAAGTTAACTTTTATTATGTTATAGAATGGCTAATTCTAAGTAACGTTTCTCAGAATATCACTCTCATCATACTACAATCACTACATCATACTAAAAGTTAACAACCCCTTTAAGAAAGAATTAGGCAAGAAACACTTGACATTATTTTTGCCGATTAAAACTCACCACAACATCATCAATTTACTAAAAATGGGAGATAGAGACAGAAAGTAAACCTTAATGATCCAAAAAAATATCAATAACTCTAAGGGGCAGATTTATCATTGGTTGAATTTCTAATTTAAAAAAATCGAAATTCGACCATTTGAATAGAAGGGAAGTAAAATCCTTCAAATTCAAATATCAAATTCGAAGGATTTTACCGCTATTCGATTGGTCAATAGATCGAATAGCAAATATTCGATCGATCGATAAAATAGTTCGAATCGATTGATTCCATTTTAACCATTCAATCGAATATTTGCTATTCGATCAAAATTCCTCCAAAGCACTTCACGAGGTTGAGGGGAAGTAATTTGAAATTCGACTAATCCAATAGTCAAATAGATTTTTATTGGATCTATTCAATTTATTGATTTGATCGAATTTGCAAAGTCGATGGTTGAATTTGCCTAATTTGCATATCCTAGAATTCGACCAATGGAATTTTGCAAATTCAATCGAATTTCGAATTCTTCACACGAATTTAGTAAATCTGCCCCTAAGGGTAGAGACATATGGTGCTATTTGGGGAAGATTAGTCGCCTGGTGACAAATCATCTCTTCCTCGGGCGATTAATCTCCCCGAACTGCCTTCCGCCGGCTAGATTCGAAATCACCTGCGGGACAGCACTCGGATCGATTAGTTTCCGAAGTTGGCCAAAGTTTTCTCATTAGGCAATTAGGGAAATTAGTCACCCGAGGAAGAGGCAATGTGTCGCCAGGCGATTAATCTCCCCCAAATAGCACCGTGTGTGTCTACCCTAAAACATCTAATAATTGGGGTTTTTCAAATAATTCCTGGCAAAAAAATTCAAAAACCTCTAAAAGCCCAAAATTGTTTAAAATTATCCAATAGGATGAGTGCAGCTCCCATTGAATTTTATAGGACCTTGACAACTTTAACCTGGCAAAGTTTTGTATTAGAAGTTTTCATGGTTTTTACAATTAATTAAAAAAAATAGAAAACCATAAATTTTTGCAGATTCATAGATAAAATCTGAAATTAGTAAATCAGCTCAAAAGACAAGTTTTGGCATATTGAGTTCACATTGGCATCTTTTCACCAGTGCAATATTGATTTTTGTCAATTTTTCAAGAGCGCAAGAAAATATTTTAAGAAGAATTTCCCCAGATTCAGGCTGGCAAACCACCATTATAAGAGCAGCCATTGTTGCACCTCATTATCTAAACCATATCCTCCATGCTAATAGCACACATACATCATTTCTTCATGGTGTAAATTCTATGGTCAATTTCCACAATACAATGGTATGGGGAAAAAATACTCTGGTGAATGCTCGCAGGAAAAATTAACAACAGCAATATTTCTGCACATTTTTCTTGCAACTGTGTACTTATAATTTCAAATTGATATGTAATTTTGTTGTAGTAATAAGCTTTATGTATTGATGTGAACTTGGGTGAAGTTTGATGACAGACAGACAATGTCTGCATTATTAAATGTGTGAGTGGTATGGTAATTATATAGATACACTATAGGAAGTACAGATGGCCAGTCAAAAACAAAAGTATATCAAATATAAAAAAAAAAGTATCCCATAACACCCATAGTCCTGAAAAAGACAAAAGTTTATTCAAAATTCCATTAAAAAAGAAAAATACACTCAGACCCCATGGTATTATGTGCTTCATACCCTCCAAAACGTTAATCATAATCATTGTATATGGTTATGTACCGGAGGGTATGAAATGCATATCACTGGGCACAAATTCACGGAAAAAAATTGCTGTTGAAACCACTAATGTGAAAAAGTTGCTCATCCTTATTTGTAAGCAAATGGTTGGGTCCAAGGAATGATAACATGTGTTGGATATGTTTGTGGCTTGTTGCCACCAGCCTTTTTTTTTTAGCGAAGCCATAAGATGTGACCACTAACGGTTCCCTCTCAGCGGAGTTCATAAAGTCAGCAGAACTAAGGCTGAGCACTAAAATGATTTGGCACATTCTTATACTGTGATTATATAAGTTTATGTTCCTTTAAGACTGAAACACAAAAAGTGGTGTGTAGTATGCTCAAGCCAGAAAAACCTAAATTTGCAAGCCGTTGCATTATCAATATTACAGTGCAGTTAAAGGGGTTGTTCACCTTTAAGTTAACGTTTAGTGTAATGTAGAGAGTGACATTCTAAGACAATTTGCAATTGGTTTTTATTTTTTATTATTTGTGGTTTTTGATTTATTTAGCTTTTTAATCAGCAGCTCTCCAGTTTGCAGTGTCAGCAATTTGGTTTCTAGGGCACAGATTACCCTAGCAACCCTGCATTGATTTGAATAAGAGACTGGAATATGAATAGGAGAGGGGCTGAATAGAATGATAAGTAATAAAAAGTGGCAATAACAATACATTTGTAGCCTTACAGACCATTTATTTTTAGATGGTGTCAGTGACCCCCATTTGAAAGCTGCAAAGAAACAGAAGAAAATTGCAAATCATTAAAAAACTATGAAAAATAAATAATGAAGACCAATTGAAAAGTTTCTAAGATTTGGCCCTTCTACAATATACTAAAAGTTAACTTGAAGGTGAACCACCCCTTTAATGTAAACCTATTCCTGGAAAAAACAGATCACATACAGGTCCTAAATGGGACGTGATTTTAACTGTTGGTGTTTTTCTTTGCCAACTTTCTTGCTGCTCTGTCTGACGGCTGAATATTGCTTTTTCTTTTTTCTAAGAGAAAATGTAAATGACAAGCACCACAGCTATTCATTTTAAGAATTCCTCCATTATAAATCTTCATTTAGTAACCTCTATGAAGAATAATACCTAGATGGCTCTTCTCTAGACTAGAATAAATGAGTGGAAATATATATATATATATATATTTTTTTTATTATACCAGATACTAAAGCACTGAAAGTATATGGGCTACAGAGTGGATATATTCTTAAAGATGAATAGCGCTACGAAATAAGTTGGCGCTATAGAAATACATGTTAATAATGAATAACGAAGTTAGTCACGTATTTCCCGTTAAAGAACACAATGTGGGCATTTCAAGTGCAGTGCTTAAATATTCACAGCAGTCAAGTTAGAAGACAATGGACAATTTAAACAGCAACTTACAGCAACTTGTAATTTATGTTATAGCATAGATTTATCAGATTCTATCTGTCCAATGTAGACCCAATATAGAGTCCTGTAGTATATCTATGGCTAGGAGAACTCAGACATTAATTACAATACAACAAGGCAGGAACTTCTAGAAAAACATTTTCTATAATCAGTTGCTATCAATAAGCTGATGCCCCATTGGAGAATGAAGAAGAGCAATGGACATGCACTGTTGTGGTCTCAACTGCGAACCTCTAGTCTACACCTTTCAAACGAACACCCCATTTGGAGCTGAGCTACTATAGGCCATTATTATTATAAAGCAGAAGAAGAAGGAGAAAAAGATGTCAGCAATGTGCAATGTTCAGAATGAGATAGCTTGCCTGTGCCTCTCTAGATATACTGAAGTTCAAATCTACCAAGAATATAAATAGAAGCTTGATGTTTGCAGATTAAAGTCTACTTTACAATCTATGATTGTATGGGCACATTTTACCCATGGATTATTTCTAGAAACCACATTATTTTGTATTTATAAAACAAGCGTTTTATTTTTGCAGAGATTCATATTTTGTTTTGCTTTAATTGGTCCG
Organism: Xenopus borealis; assembly: GCA_024363595.1. Taxonomy (NCBI): domain Eukaryota; kingdom Metazoa; phylum Chordata; class Amphibia; order Anura; family Pipidae; genus Xenopus; species Xenopus borealis. The sequence continues at coordinate 114,073,540 of CM044435.1, forward strand.
TTAATACAGATGACCTCTGTTGTAGATGGGTCAGCTATTCCACATTGCATCAGCCTAGCCATTTAATATCACTACTATTTGATTCATGATCCCCACGACTTCCCTTGTTGCAAGTTTCAGGAAATTTATGTCCATCGTTAAATCTGATGAAGGGGAAATTTTCTAATCGTTGCTGTAATTCTTAAAAATGTCCTAGCAAAGTATCAAGTAATTGAGATAAAAAATGTAGGAAATCTGGCAGAAAGCACAGTGGGAGTGAGCAGGTTCAATTATAACATCAATTATGCTGACGCAATTTAAGCCACATGAAGGTAACAGTTGAGAACTATCTTTTTTCCATATGTGCACTAGGACAAAAGTATTATAAAAAAAAAAAAGTTTTTATGATAGAAAGAGATACATACAAAAGTGCATTGTCTGGGGTATTTTAAAAGAAAATACTATATTACAATGCATTCCTAATTGTTCTTGTGCTTTAAAGGATGAAAAGGAAATATCTGGTAATCTCTGGCAATGGGGAGCCGTTTATCTGTAAACCTAGCTGGTTTGAGACTTGCTGGTAAATAATAGGGATGCACCGAATCCAGGATTCGGTTCGGGATTCGGCCAGGATTCGGCCTTTATCAGCAGGATTCAGATTCGTCCGAATCCTTCTGCCTGCCCGAACCAAATCCGAATCCTAATTTGCATATGCAAATTAGGGCCAGGGAGCTAAATCACGTGACTTTTTGGCACAAAACAAGGAATTAAAAAATGTTTTCCCCTTCCCACCCATAATTTGCATATGCAAATTAGGGTTCGGATTCGGTTCGGTATTCGGCCAAATCTTTCGGGAAGGATTCGGGGGTTCGGCCGAATCCAAAATAATACAAGATTTAGTGGGATGTGAATAACTAATTTGGTTGAAAATATGTCCACTGACTTTTTATTGGAAATTCTTGATTGTGACTAGGGATGAACCCAGTACAATTTTGCAGCAACATTGGTTATATATGAACTATAATATTGTCCTGTGCTCTGTTTTGCCAAAAAAAAAAACCCCCAAAGAAAATAGGCAGAAGGCTATTATCTGCCGCTTGCCTTCTGTGCAGAGTAAAAATTTGCCAAAACCAATTAGTTGACATAAGAAAAAATGCCCATTGACTTTAATGCATTTGGACAAAAAAGTCACCATAAGAAAAATGCCCATTGACTTTAATGCTTTTGGTAAAAAGGCACAGAGATAAAAATAGTTGCCTCAAGAAAAAAAAACGTCCATTGACCAAGGGAATCACTACCCTTTAGCAGTAAAGATCTGTGCTTCCCATCTTCTTTTCTGCTGATTCCCTTCACATTGTTGCTGTCACTTACTGAACTTAGGGGCCGATGCAACAGACACTAAACAAAATCCAAGATGGATGAATGAGCTGAATATATATAATATGGAGTTTCTAGTCATATTAATTTTCAGGCTTTGTTCTCCTTTAAAGTGAACTGAACATAATCTTTTATACTACTATATAAATAAAGCATAAAAACATCAATAATATGAAAAATCTGCAAAATTTAGTGTAGCTTGCAGGACATATGCCAGAGAAGGTGATCACCCTAGTTTTGAATGGCACTCGTTGTTCTGTGCATACCATAGATGGATAGTTTGCCAATTTTCCATTTGCTTAAAAGGTTTAGAGAGAGGAAATGAGAGAAAAATATTTGGAAATCAAATGTACAATTAGTCTAATCTGATCCATCGGTCCAAATACTTCTGTTCTAAAAGCAACAAAGCTATATCCATCTATCCAAGTATCTTTGTGCCAACCTGGAACCTTTGACAAGTGGATGAATTAATCATGGTTTGGCCTGCCACCTGGCATTTCCCAATTATGGCCCAAAGCAGTTAGCGATCATATTGTGTCTATTAAACTACTTCTCTCTTCCTAAACAGAATTCAGTCTTTTATTTGATGTGAGTAACCTATGAGGGTCAGAAGAATTCTATACACGTTCGCCCTTGTAAGAGGGTTGCCGGGTGTTGTATGACAATGTAAGTGTGAATAGTGTGAAATAAAAAGTTTGTGAAATGTTGAACAATCGGAAATTGGTTGTAAATAAAGGTGTAATTGTAAGTGTCACCAAAAGGGGCTAGTAGAGGTTAATTTTGTGTTTAGATGCAGTTCTTTCCCCAGCCATTAGAGGGGGAGGGTATTTAAGGAGAAGACCCACCCAGGGTGGGGTTCTTTCCACTCTGGATGTAGACCAGTGGTCCCCAACCAGTAGCTCGTGAGCAACATGTTGCTCTCCAACCTCTTGGATGTTGCTCCCAATGGCTTCAAAACAGGTGCTTAATTTTTAATTCCAGGCTTGGAGGCAAGTTTTGGTTGTATAAAAACCAGGTGCATTGCCAAAGAGAGCCTCAATGTAGGTTGACAATATACATAGGGGCTACCTATTTTTCATTCTTGCGTTGCTCCCCAAAGCCTTTTTCTTCTGAATGTTGCTCACGGGTTCAAAAGGTTGGGGATCCCTGATGTAGACAGTGATAGGGCACTAAGGGGCAGATTTACTATTGGTCGAATTCGAGGGTTGGGGTGGGAAGTGGCAGGCAGGTTCAAGTACAAAGAACTAAGCAGAAACAAGGTCTTAATTTCCTACTATCATTTTAAACACTTTATTCGGAAACCTGAAAGCTCATAATTCTGGAAAGGCAGTCTCCCATAGACTCCCTTTTATTCAAATAATCCAGATTTAAAAAAAAAAAAAAAATGATTTCCTTTTTCTCTGTAGTAATAAAACAGTACCTTGTAGTTGATCCCAACTATGATATACTTAACCCTTACTGGAGGCAAAACCAGCCTTTTGGTTTTAATAAATGTTTACATGATTTTTTAGAGACCTAAATTATAAAGATCCAAATTAGGGAAAGATCCATTATCAGGAAAACCCCAGGTCCCATTCATGCATTAGTTAATCTGTTTACAAACAAAATAAATAGAGATCATAGTTATTGAGCATTAAACATACATTTATTATTATTATTATTATTATTATTATTATTATGTATATGTAATTTATTATTATTATTATTATTATTATTGAGCATATTTATACATTTGAACTTGCTGACCTTGGACCTTCACAATGACATCATTGACGTTTATTTTGGATCATTGTTTCTCTCCACTTCCGACTGACTTACTTTTTGCGCAGCGCTATACAGACAACATCACTCATCTGTCTCCAGGTAAAGAGAAAGCAGCTTGTGTAAAACACCTTTTTATGCCACTGTGTTATGCTAGACCAAGCAAGACATTCACACCTATTGATCTGCAAAACTAAAAAAAAAAAAAACAACCTTATTTTCCTTTCTGACTGCAGTAAGTGCACTCCAGGAATCAGTAATAATATTATCCAAGTACTGGATACTGCTTAGTAAATATAAAAGCACTGATTAGGTTAGATGAGCATGCTTGCCCCTGAGAGCTTTCAATCTAGATCATGTGCATGAATACATTCCGGGACACAGTGATAAAGTATTGCAATAATGATATGTAAAGTGCTAATCCTTATATGCATGGATTTACACACCTCATTTTTGCCATTATACTGCGAGCTTGGATATGAAAACAGAACACAGATGTTGTTCAGAAATATCATGATCTTTTATAGAAATCCTTTCGGACTTAAAGGGGTACTGTCATGGGAAAACATTTTTTTTTTTTCAAAATGCATCCGTTAATAGTGTTGATCCAGCAGAATTCTGCATTGAAATCCATTTCTCAAAAGAGCAAACAGATTTTTTTATATTTCATTTTGAAATCTGACATGGGGCTAGACATGTTGTCAATTTACCAGCTGCCCCAAGTCATGTGACTTGTGCTCTGATAAACTTCAATCACTCTTTACTGCTGTATTGTTTAGTGCCGGAGGGGTTGAATCCCCCCTTTAACTGTCTGATAGTTTATATCATATTAAGTGTGCTGTTAAAGAATATTGCCAAACTTTTTCCATCTTTTTTCCTTGAGCCCCCATTTTGTGATGGTCTATGTACTGTCTCAGAAATCACTTTACGAGAAATACTGCAGCTCTAACTGTAACAGGAAGAAGTTTGGAAGCAAAAGAGAGAACCTCGTCTGTTAATTGGCTCATGTGACCTAACATGTACTGTATGTGTCCTTGGTTTGGTTGTGTGCACCGTGAAGCATATGATCCCAGGAGGTCACCTTTAGTTCTTAAAATTAAAATTTTCTCTTTATGATTACCCAATGGCACATTCTACTAAAAAAGTATATTTTTATGAAAATTGTTTATTTAGATGAAGCAAAGTTTTACATATCAGCTGTTTTTTTCTGTCATATTTGGAAAGAGTCCAACATTGTTTGGGGGGTATAGTTATGAAAACTTAAATTATTTAATGAAATGATTAAATTAAATTAAATGTAGTGATGGGCGAATTCGCGCAATTCGCTGCTGGTGAAAAAATTCTGCTGCCGAAAATGACGCAAAAAAAATGTCAAAAAAACGTGCCGCGACTTGTTTCGCGAATTTTTCGCCAATTCGCGAATATGGCTGTAAATTCGTGAATTTTTGTTGAAGCGAAACGATTCTATCTATCTATCTATCTATCTATCCGATTCGCCGATCACTAATTAAATGATCTTAAAGGATATTAGAAGTCACCAAGAAGTTCTGCGGCTATATCAAGACACCATGCTTCAGGGTGAAGCAATTCATACTCGGTGGCTTCTAATATCCTCATAAAATTGATAAATGGCCCATAAGAACAGTGGTGAAAGCTGGAATTGTCAGTAAGCTCTAGCTGCGACCACCGTATGATTCATAATGCTCTACTCTGTTGTAGTGTTTCATCACTAGTATTGGCAGAAAGGCCACATTTACATGATTCACTGTGACGTCTGTACTTGCAATGGGGCAGCCATGAGATCCATTTATAAGAAGGTTGCATTGCATCTAAAAATAGCTTCCATAATTCTTCTTCATGGTGCTCCATTACAAGAGACAGAGAGCTATTATTGGTGTAACAATCATACTGAAAAGCTGTCACCTATATTATTAGTCAGGCATGTGAAGAAATGATGCAGTGAGAAATCCTCACTCATGGGAAGATTGCTGTACTCTCTCAATTCAACTCGGTATTAGATGCAGGGGCGATCCTGCCCATTTTTCCGCCTGAGGCGGCCTTCGTTTTGCCACCCCCCATGTCACTAGTGAAGAGCACGCAGCTGCATGCTTTCCACTAGATGAGCCAAATATCCAGCTTTAAAACTGGAAATTTGACTCTTAGGGGCAGATTTACAAAATTCACGTGAATAATTTGAAGTTCGATCGAATTCCGATCGTACGATTTTATCAGATATTCGAATATGCAAATTTGGCCACTTCGATCATCGAATATGCAAAATTCGAGCATATCGAATAGATCAAATAGATCGAATAATCGATAATTCAACCATTCGATGATCGAAGTACTTCAGCTTTAAAATTTTATTCGACTGCCTACTTCACCAGATTGAACCTACCCAATTGCAATAGAAGCCTATGGGAATCCCTCCCATAGGCTTTTTTTCTATTACTTGTTCGTATACCATTTGTACGATCGAACCCCTCGATCGTTCGAATCGTACAAATTTTTCGAACGATCGAAGGAAATTTCACGATTTTTTCGTGAAACCAAATGACCGATATTCGATCGTACGATTTTTTTTGAGAAATCGAATTGCAAAGAAAAAATAGCCTAAAACTATTTGATAAGCATTCGATAGTCGATTTACTATTGAACTTCGGATGAATTCGAAGGCTAAAAGCCCTCGAAAAAGTGAATAATGATAAATTTGCCCCTTAAAGTTACCAGGAGCTTCATTTTTGCCATCCCTGGCAACCAGGGGGGCTCTGCCGCCTGAGACAAGTGTCTCAACTCGCCTCTTATCAGATGGGATTTTGGGACAAATCTTTCCAAATCTTTCCAAAGAGTAAAAATTGTGTTCCAACTGGTTCCCTATAAATAAATAAGTGGGGGAATGTAATAAAAGTGGCAAAGAGAAAAACAATTTGCACCAAAAAAAATGAAAATGTAATAATATTCCTTAAACAGTTATTGCATTAATTGCGCGCTTGATTGTGATTGAAGGTGTTGTAATCTTTTGGAGAAAACATAACTTTTTCAGAAAGAAAACATACGCTGTGCATTGGCGCAAACTATAAAATTCGCAATTTTTCTGTCGTTAAACAGTTTCCAGGTTCGAAAAAGCTATATTAAATTTCACAAAGGAAAATGTGTTTGCGCAAAGATATAACTCTTCGGCTTATGAATAGTTTTTCATTACCGACTTTTATAACATCCCCCACTACTATAAATCAGCACGTAACATTTGTTATACGTTTACTTAAATACATTGGGTCTTATTCATTTGAAAGTTGAGTTTCTTAGGAAAAAAAGCACTGGCACAGAAAAAAAAAACTGCTGTCAGAAAAAGCTACAGATATTTCTCAGATGCTTGTTTCTGCAGAAAAAAAAATAAACATTGTTCCATTAATTTTCAATGAGGCTAAAAACATTGTTTAACTGGGAAAATAAATAAATTAATAAAATTAATAATAAAAAAATAAAAGTAAATAAATTAATAAAGTGGTTAGAAAATATTTCCATTGACTTCTATAAAACTTCGCCGAGTTTTTTCTGGTGACTTTTTCGCACGTCACAAGTCAATAGCTGGGGTGTCCGACACTGGATTATAAAGTTTAATAGACATGCTCTTCTAATTTATTAGCTCTAATACATCTTCTAGGCAAAAGGAGCCCCCCTATAAGATATATTGGATCATTCATCTGACCCCTATCTCCAGAATGATGACAGAATCAGCAGATGCTGAGAGAGGAATAGTGAAGATAAAATTCATTATTTCAGACATGGTACAAAATATTTAATTGATTGTATTTAGAAAGTTTCTTATTTCAGTATGCTGAAGCTAATATTACATTTTCGCAATAGTGCATTGCATTACATTTAATACATTTTTAGATGTAGGTAACATGTTGGATCACTACAGAAGACAACTTGTATTGAACAGAATCGAGGTCCATGACCTTCAGAGGGCAACAAATACATCTCAGAAAAATAAATGACTTCCTCCCATGTGATTATTTGGCCACCCCTAGTGACGGCCACTTCTGTAATTCACATGTGCTCCAGATCTTCTCTTTGGTGTCCCAATGGAAACGGTGAATTGGTTTCTATGAAGTAAAAATGTGCAGCTATTGTACAAGATCATTAGGAATGATTAGGGCTGATGCACTCAATTTTTCTTTTATTGGGCCATGCACTTCTCAGAAACAAACATTTGAATACTTGGTTTACTCCACTCCTAGAAGTGTGCTCCATTTATTGAGTGTTCCATTTGTTCCAGGCTCTGTGTTACACTGTTTTCATCACAACATGTTTGGAATACTGTACTTAAGATTGTGCTTTTTTGTAGATAGTTGTCGCTAGGGTGTTCTCTGAGTGCAATGCATTACTGGAGCCCCAGGCATTTAGAGTCAATAAACTGTGCCCAAATATGTGCAGCCTTTAATAACTTAAAGGAGTTGTTCACCTTTGAGTTAACTTTTATGGGCAAATTCACTAAGTGGCGAAAATGCGCTAGCATCGCCTTTGCTAACGTTGGCAGGCGAATTTTCACCAGCGCTACGCAAATTCACCAAAGTGCGAAGTTACGCTCAGTTTGGCGAATGGTAGCGTAGTTACCATTCGCCAGGCAAAGGGCATTTACGCTAGCGATGCCTAATCTGCATAATGGAACCAACATCCATCCAACTACAGGTAATAACTAATACTACTAATCTCCCTTTGTGACATAAAACGAATCTAAAAGTGAGCAAATATTTGTAGAGGCTCTAATAATTTTGTGTTTTCTACTCAGGCAGACCCCTGATATCTCGGATACCTTAAGTCAGGTGTCCCCAACCTTCTTTTGCTCGTGAGCCACATTTAAATTTAAAAAAGAGTTGGAGAGCAACACAAGCATGAAAAAGTCCATGGGGATGTCAAATAAGAGCTCTGATTGGCTTTTTGGTAGCCCCTATATGGACTGGCAGCCTACAGGAGAGAATGTTTGGCAGGACATCTGTTTTTTATGCAACCAAAACTTGCCTCTAAGCCATTAATTAAAAAATAAGCAGCTGCTTTGAGGCCACTGGGAGCAACATCCAAGGGGTTGGAGAGCAACATGTTGCTCGCGAGCTACTGGTTAGGGACTACTGCCTTAAGTGGTCCTTTGTCTCACCCTAGGCACATATTTCCCTTTCCTGGGGTTGAGTAATATAATACTTCTAAAGAAATACCCAATGGGTGGCAGTATATTTCAGTATAAAATGGAGAGCACCCATGTGTCCGTGGTCTTTCCTGGGACCTCCCTTTGATGGGGAGGTGGATAGAGGTGCAGAGCCTACACAGGTGGCTTGCCTGGTTAAGGTTTAGCTAGTGATAGGAAGTTCTGATTATAGCTGCTCTTGGGGGGAAATTCACTAAGCATCGAAGATTCGCTACCGTTGCCTTCGCTAACGTTTGCCGTACTTTGCCAGGTGAATTTTCGCCAGCACTACGCAAATTCACTAAAGTGCGAAGTTACGGTAAGGTCGGCGAACAGTAGCGTAGTTGTGCTAGTGTTACTTTGCCAGGAAAAGCACATTTATGTTAATGATGCCTAATTTGCATACGGTGTGCATTTCAAAGTATAATAGAAGTATATGTTACAGCCACTACATTACACTACACAATCCCAGGAAACCTTTAATAAATAAAATAAAGTTGTCCTATTGCCCTAAACATGTGCCCCCTGTATAGTTGTGTTGCCATATGTTAGGAAATGTAGGGGGGAAGGACTATCACCCTAGAAAGATAAAACACGCCAGCTTTTTGTTTGGGACCTCCTATCTATTGTATTGAACTTCACCTGGTCTGACCTGGCGAAGTAACGTCTAGCGTAAGTGGTTACGATCAGGAAAATGGTCATCTTAGTGAATTTGCGTAATTACGATCCTTCGTCAGTGCGCAACTTCGCCTGGCGTAAGGGTGAGAAGTTGAGCTAGTCTACTAGCTCTACTACTAAACTTTCAAAAATGGATTTCCATGGCTCGTTTTTCGTGATATAATAAAAGCTTCTTTATTTCATGTTATATTATTTGCATGTCAGCCTTGACGTGCACAATAACGTTACTACTGACCGGTTTCGTACCTCACGGTACTTCCTCAGAGTATACATTTTTTTCACACAATACACAACTTTATAGCTAACCTTGATTACAGACAAATATCACACTCATTATCTTAAAGGGATATACCCTAGTTCTTATACCAATTTTTTACAGTCTTTTAAAAACATTTAAGAGCAAAAGGATGCTAAAAACATTGTGGATCCATGTATGCAGTTCAGGGTAATATTTTGATTACAGGGATACTTTACATACACTCATACATAGAACTTCTCACTATTGCAAGTTACAAGTTATCCCATTTAGATTTAAATTTACTTATTTCTCTTATTCAATATAAAATTTAATTTCACAATCTTTATTGAGACCCAAAGGCTTTTCCGTTTCTAAAGTAAACATCCACCATGCTTCTCTCTTATTCATTAACTTTTCTAGATCACCTTTCCTCTTATCTAAACGGACATGCTCTATGCCTTGAAAGGATATACAGCTGTCATTTCCATTATGTACATTCAGAATGTGATCAGCTATAGAGGATGATATATCCTTTCTCCCTACACAGGCCAAATGTTCCAAAATTCTGTCTTTCATTTTCCTCATAGTTCTTCCAACATACTGGCATCCACAACTACATGTCGCTCTGTTGCCAGGGAGCTGGATTTTGGACACGTGATGGTCGGGAGCCAATTGGGGAGCTTCACACTGGTAAGAGAAGAGCTCTACTACTAGTAAAAATTTGCCAGAGTCTGCGTTAGTAAATTTGCGAAGTTACGAATTGACGTCACGCTGGCAAATTAGCATTAGCGTTAGACGCTTCGCGCTTTAGTGAATTTCCCCCTAGGAGTGAAAAGTGAGCTCAGGGAAAGTAGATGAGCAGCCCTTTGCTCTAACAAGGAGAGTAGTGGGATTAGGATCCAATGGTGATTCAGTTGCTATTATAGGAACTTGGTGAGTTAGGACAGTGTTTTTTTTTTTACAGACTCTTTTACCTTTTAGTCAAGTGAACTGCTACCGATCTTCTCAACTGTTAAATTATTCGGACTTTTATAAAGAAGTGTCTCTCAAGAAATAGCTGTGAACCTGATCATTTGTTAAAGTTACAGGATTGCAAAATGTAACTGGTGTTTCGTGATTGGCGGAAAAATTTGGCAGGCTTGAATTTGAGGAGAAATTCTGCGTTTTGTTGCCAGCAAATAATAATTTGTCGCACATCAGAATAGTTGTGCACATAAAATTGTCGAGTGTCAAAATTATTTGGATGCACATTGACTTTAATGCATTTGGACAAAATAGTTGAGCATATAAAAACTGTTGTTTACTCAAAATTTTGCGCTACAAAAATATTTTGATGCCTTTTTCCTGAAATTTTTCACAGTTTCGTGAATTTTGCAGCCCACATTCACCTATAACTACTGGTGTTACGTCTTTTAAAAAAGGGACTGGTGAATCGAACTAAAGGTAATGTACTGTAGGGGTTGGAAGTTGCTGGGAGTTGCAAGGAGTTGTCCAAGACAGCTGGGTTTTCACACGGCAAGCAGCATACCCCTGGTCACACGCACTAGACTCATACTTTTACTGCACACCCACGGGTGCACTACATATTTACAGTATATGATTTTCGAAGAGAGCTCAGGGCTTACAGAAACTGGTGCACATTTAGGGCTGGGACAGACAGGGAGATCGGGGAGATTCTGTCGCCTGCGATTAAACGCCAGGTGACAGAATCTCCCCGAATCTCCCTGTCTGTCCCAGCCCTTAGGGTGGCTATACACAGGCTGATAAAAACTGCCAACTCAGACCTTTCCAAACAGAGTCATCCTATAGATAACCTGCCAAAAGATTTGATCTCAAAGTGTATAGCCAGGTGGTAAGTACGGGGTTAACATATGGCACACAGTCAACCGAAAAGGCAGTTACAGGTATGGGACCTGTTATGCAGAATGCTTAGGACCTGAGGTTAATGTGGGTCTTCATACCTTACGTCTATTAGAAAATCATGTAAATGTGCATTAAACCCAACAGACTAGTTCTGCTTCCAAAAAGGAATAATTATGTCTTAGTTTGGATCAAGTACAAGGTTCTGATTTATTATTATAGAGAAAAAGGAAGTTAAAGTTATGGAACCTGTTATCCAGAATGCTTGGGACCTACAACTTTCCAGATAATGGATCTTTCCATAATTTGGATCTTCATACCTTAATTCTACTAGAAAAAACATTGAATAAACCCAATAGGCTGGTTCTGCTTCCAATAAGAAACAGACAAGGTGCTGATGTATTATTATAGAGAAAAAGGAAATATTTTTTTAAAATTTGGATTATTTGGAAAAAAATGAAGTCTATTGGACAGGTTTCTGTATAACTGATCCTATACCTGTTTTAACGTTTTATTTAGAGTAGGTCCTGGCAGGAGCAGCAAGCAGGAGGAAGGTACTTATATTATTCTTATCCTTACAGCTGACATGTTGAAAGATCTGTTGGAATGGTGTGACATCAAAAAGCAGTTTATCATGTTATACAGAAGCAGAAATACAAGAAAGTTACTAAGTTGTCTTAAACAGATCGTTTGAAAAAAAGGATATATGTATACATATTCAGATTCCTAAATACAAACCAAGATTAGCTGCATATTTAATAAATAATTACGCCACATATTGCTTTTTGACAGATTAACTAAATGAAAAAATCCATAGTATCGGAAACCATCAGGGCCGAAGAGATAAAATACTGCAGAGCAGACTCCATTCCAGCGATGGGCTTTCAGATGACCATTTAGAGAGGAGTAAATATTCATTGCACATCTAACATCCAACAAACATTAGATGTGCCGTACATGAATGAACACATGAAACACATATGTATCTTTAAGGCAAATTACATGCAGTATATGCTAAATGTCTAAGAAGAAAGATAATGGCCTTCTGAATTATTTTGAAAAATAAATAGGCTGTAAATTGAATGTGTCCTAAAACAAATACAAATCAACTGGGCTGGAAAGGACAGGCAACCTCAGGGCTGACGCTGCAAGGAAAAGATTGTTATTCCAGTAAAGGATTTTTACCATTTGCTCTATCTCTGTGATTGCACCTTATTATTATTGATAGAGAGTTATAGACTGCTGCATAATGATTGGAGGAAAATATCTCTTCTGCACACAGCTGGCACAGGATTAATTTCTACTTGTTGTTATCTATGGATTTATAGAGTAGGGATGTTTAGCAATACTTGCTTCCTCTGCAACAAATTATAGATCCAGGAATATATATATATATATATATATAGATTGACTGCTTCAGTGAATGCTGAGAAACTTCCAGATGTATATACTGTTTATATGGTATGGTAATGTTCTGCTTGTAGACTTAAAGGGATTCTATCATGGGAAAACGTGTTTTTTTCCTAAATCTATCAGTTAACAGTGCTGCTCCAGTAGACTTCTGCAATGAAATCCATTTCTCAAAAGAGCAAACATATTTTTTTATATTCAGTTTTGAAATCTGATATGGGGTTAGACATTTTGTCAATTTCCCAGCTGCACCGGTCATGTGACTTGTGCCAGCAGGAAACTGCTTTCTGGCAGGCTGTCGTTTTTCCTTCTCAATGTAACTGAATAGTACGCAGTGGGACATGGGTTTTTATTATTGAGTGCTGTTCTTAGATCTACCAGGCAGCTGTTATCTTGTGTTAGGGAGCTGTTATCTGGTTACCTTCTCATTGTTCTGTTGTTAGACTGCTGGGGGAGGGGGATGATATCACTCGAACTTGCAGTACAGCAGTAAAGACTGACTGAAGTTTACAAGAGCACAAGTCACATTATCAGGGGCAGATGGGAAATTGACAATATGTCGAGCCCCATATCAAATTTCAAAATGATATATAAAAAAATCTGTTTGCTCTTTAGAGAAATGGATTTCAATGCAGAATTCTGCTGGAGCAGCACTATTAACTGATGCATTTTGAAAAATGTTTCCCCTTTAAATAGTCCCAGGATGAGGTTTCTGTGTAAATTGGTTCTATATGACCATTAGTGTGACATATAAGGTATATATATAATTAAAGTGATATGGACTTAGGGGCATATAGAGGGGAGTAATAGAAGCAGAGGTGAGTGTTGGGGGTCCTCACAAGGGGTCCTCAGTGGAGTTTTCCATGAGATTAATAACTATGAAGATTTTAATTCAACTAAGTCATGGTATATCTAGTATAAGTAATTCTAGAGCAACTGGACTCAGGACCGGATTTGGGTCGTGGGTGCCCCTAGGCCGCGTGGTCCTAGCGCCCATTTTCTGGCCAACTTGGCAGTCCTACTGCCTGCCTTCCGCACCCCACCAAGCGCACACGCCAGAGCACTGATGTACCTCAGCAGGTGGCTAGGTGGCATGCCACCCCTAATAATTTGCCACCCTCTGCATGGGCCTTTGTTGCGTCACGACAAATCAGTGCCTGACTGGACTTGCTGAATAATTCATCAGCAAGTCCAATCACTCTAGCTTTACTGACGCTAAATATGATATCAATGATTCTACAGATTGTTTGTCTTCAGTGACATAACTACGGAGGAAGCCGATCCAGTGGTGGGGGGCCCAGACCATGGGGTCAACTTCCTCTATATTCAACCTACTTAGAGAAAATTTGTTCACCCACTTGAGTGGGCTAAGGGGTGGGGAAGCACCTTGAAGAGCACTAGTTGTTGCGCTGCTGTTTGTCTTTAATGAAAAACTCTGTGAAAGCAAAGATCAAAAACACAATTTTAAATTATAAATTAAAGGAGCAGTATACTCCTGTGTTCAACTTGAGTTAATGAATTAAGCATGTGCTTAACTTACTTTCACAAAAAATCTCTGTTGTTTGTTATTTCTTGAGCTAAACATGGAAAATCGCAGATACTTTGTGTTTGGTCCTTGCATGGTAGACAGTTAGATTACCAGTATACAGCCCCCTCCCTTTTCCCAAATTCTAAGCAGGACTTGTACTCTGATACAGAATACACATATAAATATATAAACATGTGGGACTCTGAGAAACGCCACTTATCAGAATGCATGGAAAGGTCCACAAATCTTCCACCAACACATTTTGCAGAGCAACTGGAATACATTATTTTATGCAAATAAAAAAGAAAGTGTAAAATGACTGCAACCTTCAGGCATGAGCGGTGCTAATTTCCCTTGGCATATATCCTGTAGAGCATTAAGTTAATTGAGTTATTTAAATCCGCATTCAGTTATAGCAACTTCCAGCATCTGTTCTAAAAAAATTGGTTGCTTAAGACGAAACTGCAGCAAAAAGAAGAAACAACATTTGTTTTTTTTTTTAGTATCGAGAGCTTTGAGGTTTTGTCTATGCATGCTAGGCAAGACATTACTGTTTGGGTTTCCTCCAGGTGATCATCATCATTTTTTTTATTTAGTGCCAGCAAGGGAAATAGGATTGGAAAACCCTATTCACAAGACCTCATTTATCATGCCCCTATTTTTGTGCACTGACTTCTTTTATTGCAGAATTGCTTTAGGTCTCTGTGCCCTATTTATGAATGCAGAAACTAGTGGCTGCATTGGGCAGTGATGTAGTCTAGAGGATACCTACATACCACCCTCCTCCTAGCTCTCCTAGCTTTCCTAGCTCTACTCATACCCTAACTTGCGTATCATTTAGAAACAGGCTTCAAAGAGCCCCTGTTGTTACCACCTGCCTTTGACCCAGATGTTGTGCACTTTACAACAGATTTTTCTTTCTTCATCGTAATTAAAGCTATTTCCTCAATGCACAAGTGGATGAACAGTATGGAGTCAGCTTTTGCTTTTCTGCCTGGCGATGCAAAATGAGAAATGACCTTCCAGTTGCTTTAGTTTTCTCCCACACTCCAAAAACATACAGGCGAGATAATGGCTCCTGATGAAACAGACCCCCCCTATGTGTTTGAATATGATATGGAATATAATTTTAAAAAAGTACAAAGCTGGCACCAGGTCTGGTTCTCCAGACCCTGGATAATGGGGATTTATTTTTCAGTCTAACAGCCAGTTCAAAGATATTGTGACATCTGCCGTGGCTCAAAAGAAGTTTGTTACTGAATAGAGTGACCAGTGATCCCCAACCAGTAGCTCGTGAGCCACATGTTGCTCTCCAACCCCTTGGATGTTGCTCTCAGTGGCCTCAAAGCAGGTTCTGATTTTTGAATTCCAGGCTAGGAAACATGTCTTAGTTGCATAAAAACTAAGTATACTGCCAAGCAGAGCCTCCTGTTGGCTGCCAGACCACATAGGGGCTACCGAATAGTCAATCACAGCCCTTAGTTGGCACCCCAAGAGAATTTTTCATGCTTGTGTTGCTCCCCAACTCTTTTTACATTTGAATGTGGCTCACGGGTAAAAAAGGTTGGGAATCCCTGGAATAGACCATAGATCATGGATTCCGGAGAATTACAATAAAATGTACATTAAGCTGAACTTATTGGAAACCAGTTGAAGCAACCTGACACACCAAAAATCAAATCCAAGGTGGTGACGGTAATGATTGGCAAATGAAGACAAAATGTTATCTTCATCGGGAACATAACTTATGAAAGACATAAAAAGGCCTTTATATCCTACACTTGGCTTATCTACACACTATGAAAGCACATTTAAATAATAAAATATGCAGGATGTTGCAAACTCAACTTGGCACATTCTTCAATTGAAAAGTTTTTTTTTGTAACCAGTTTTATTTATTGAAATGGATATAGAAAAATCCAGCATAGAGTTTCATCTTGTGCTTAATAACAGTATTTGTCATATCACAGTAATATGATCATTAATTATGTTACAGCTTTACTTACAAGTTTCAGCTAACCACTGGCTGGTCGCTATGGGTTACTGCCAAGGTGCAAATTTGCCCAGTGTATACCAGCGTATAGTCAATTTTTAGAAGAAATGGCTGGGAGGGGAATTTTGGTGAAATTTTTTAAGTGAAAAAAGATGTAAACTGTGTTGATTTTAGTCAAAATTTCAATGGTTTGAAGAGTCAAATGTAGTTCTATTTTAGAACATCAGAAGGAATCTTAGTGAAGAAGAAAAGCTATTTTTACAGTTTTTACATTGTAATTGTTTGTGTTGGGCAGCATTAGGCATAGAGGTATGGGACATGTAATCTAGAATGTTTGGGATCTAGGGTTTTCCGGTGAAGTGATCCTCTGTAATTTGAGTCTCCATACTTTAAGGGGCCGATTTACAAAAACTCGAATTTATCTATTTTTTTTTTTGTATGAAAACAAAGTCGACCTAACTCCCTTCCATGAACTGAACTCATGTATCAAATATTCTATAACAAATCAGAGCAACAAGCCGTTGAGACAAAATCAAGCATTGACGTATTATACAAAAATTTGAATTCATTGAATTTTCACTGCAAAAATTACTTTTTTGGATAATCAGATAAAAACCCTGATTATCCACTGCAGATCACGATGTCAAGAAACAACTTCAGGGACATCTGCTATTGACTTCCACACGATCTTGACAGGTTTGAGATGACGTATTTTCGGATTCAGATTTTTAGCAGCTTTGGTGTATAGTAAAAAATTCTATATTTTTCCCATGAAAAATTTAAGTTTTCCTCCCAAAAACCTTGACTAGCAAAATTTTGGTTTAATAAATGGGTCTTCTAAAAAATCATGTAAACATTAAATATACCTAATTGCCTGGTTTTACCTCCAATAAGGATTAATTATATCGTATTTTGGCTCCAGTACAAGGTACTGTTTTATTAGTACTGTATTGGATCCCTCATCCGGTAACCTGTTGTCCAGAAAGCTCTGAATTACAGAATAGACTCCATTATGATGAAATAATCAAACTTTTAAAAAATGATTTCCTTTTTCTCTGTAATAATAAAACAGTAGCTTGTACTTGATCCAAACTAAGATATAATGAATCCTTATTTGAAGCAATACCAGCCTATTGGGTTTTTTTAATGTTTACATGATTTTTTAGTAGATTTAAGAAGTGAAGATCCAAATTGCAGAAAGATCCATTATCCAGCAAACCCCAGGTCCCAAGCATTCTGCATCATAGGGCCCATACCTGTACAGAGAAAAAGGAAATCATTTTGAATGCTTATATTTAAAATTTTGATAGCAATTTTTAATATTTGCCAATCCCTGCACTGGCTTCTGCTACCTTTCAAAATAAAATTCAAATCAATGACTCTGACATTCAAAGCATTTCATAATGTTTCCCCACCTTACATCTCTGAACTCATCTCTTTATACTCAGATAGCCACTACACTCCTCTACTGACCTGCTGCTCAACACTTCTCTCATTACCTCCTCACATGCTCGCATTCAAGACTTTGCAAGAATTCTCTCCCACTGTCTGTCCGACTTTCTCCCAACTTTTCTGCTTTCAAGGAATCTCTTAAAACTCACTTATTTAGAGAAGCCTACCCTCACTCTTAACTACCAAATGTAATACCACTTACAGTACCACATCTCTCACCCACTTCATTCTGATCTTGCCCACTCCCACACCTTGTGAATCATTCCCTTCCCTTTAGATTGTAAGCGCTTTTGCCCTTTTAGCCCTTTTTGTATTGATTGTGATGTATGTTATTCCATATGTTCTATGTATGTAATTTTTGTTATTATTTAGTTGTATAAACACATTTACAGCACTGCAAAATATGTTGGCGCTATTTAAATAAATGTAAATAATAATAATAATAATATAATGGACTTAATGAATGATGCCTTTCCCATTCTGTGTAGCTGTAAAGTCGGTTTCTGGATAATAGATCCTATACTTGTATCTACTTAATGAAACCGGCATTAATATTAGCTAACGCCAAGTCATCGTCCTACACAACCATAAAGGCACAAATAAAAAAGTATAATATACTTTAAAATACAAATGCTCCCGCTTCTATTTGGTGTTAGGTGTGATTGTTATTCAAATAATTTAAGGTTTTTAGATGTTTGCTAAATCATTTGTTTCCCAACCCCATATTTTCCTCAGTGGCAGTTTTCTGCTCAGTGTGTGAATACTCTTACTCTTATAGACTACAGAAGAACTTTTAAGAAAAGCAAATAATGTTTCAAGTTATTTGTCGATTTACAGATTGCAGGTTTTGCTAAAAGGCAAAAGAGCTTATGTGATTTCTCCTACTCATCAGGTCTACTAAGTTATTTTACCAACGAATCAATAGAAGTGTCTGGACTCTTAAGACAGGATCTGCTATAACTCTTTCAGGCAGGGAGAGAACTTTTGGCAAGGTTTGGGAGCAGTAATTCTAAGTTAAATGGGATTGATCTGGATAAAGACGCCTAAAGGTGAGAGACTGCGAATTTAACATTACTAGAATTAACACCAGCCATCAAGGAGAATAATGACCACTTATTGAACTAATTAGGACCTTATTTGTTTGAAAATAGCTGGAGCAGGTTCAGATCCAAAATCCAGACATTTGTTTATTGTGAACTGCAGTGGGGTGAGATGTTACAGCACAGAGAGGGTGTATGAAAAGGTATTTTGAAAGGTTCAGCATCTGCACCAGGTGAGTAAGCAGGTAAGCCCAAGAGGTATAGGGGCCCCTTGAGTAGTGATGGGCGAATAAATCTGCAAAACGGCAGGCGAAAATTTGGTGGAGTGAAAAAAACGAGACGCACGCCCCGAAAACAGCGCGACGCACGCCAAAAATGAAGTGCCGCACACTGATAATGACGCAACGTGCCGAAAATTATGTGACACACGCCAAAAACGATACGTGCGTCGTTACGCGAATTTCGCTGGAAATATACAAATTTTTTGGCCAAGCAAAACGGGATAGATTCGCTCCATCACTACCCAAGAGTCAATAAATATTGGTAAAACAGAACATTTTTGGGCCCTAAAAATTGGGGGTCCCAACAATATCTAGTTACACCCCAGATCTGCACTTCCATGACTATGTCAGGGCCTGACCACCCTTACTGAAGTCAGGAACAAAGAGGAAGCTACAATGCAGACAAAGAATAACAGTCTAATTCATGGTACACAAGTGGTTCAGAGGCTTTAAGTCCAAGTCCAAGAAAAAGGTCCGAATAAGCAACCAGAAGTCAGTCAATATAGCAAATTAGCACTCCCAGGAACTCATAGAAGCAAGGTCCTCTATTCAGTATTGAACACGGGTCTTTGGTGTCAAACCATGACATGATGATGTCACATGCAGGTGCATCTTGGATGCCGCACCAAAGAGGATACGAGTGCCATTGGGTATTCCTCACAGCCAGGGTCGGACCGGGTTGGCACGACACCGAAAAATCCTGTGGACACTGCTGGCCCATATCCACTCACTGCTGCTTACTGACCTTCCCACCACTACATGAAGAAATAACACAAGTGGCAGGGGGACAGAGGGGACAGAGGGACAGAGGGTTCAGGGGGAATTGTGGCTGGGGCCCAGGAAGTGCAGGTCCCTCAAGTGGCAGCCCCGGTGGCCCACATGCTGCTCACAGCCCACCAGAAATAACTTATGATGAATGGAGCAGTATATGTGACTGACTGGGGCCTCTCTCAATGTGCACAGGCAAAATGTGTACAATGAATTGATAGACCAGTAGCTATTTCTCTAGGACCCAGGGCCTTAGCCCTATTTGCCTATAGCTAACACAGTCCAGGACTGAGATGAATTATTTTTATCAGTATATGCCCAACTACTCAACAAATTAAACATAGTCTGAAATTTGCTCTTATCCCAAAGGAAGGTTGGACTCCATCAGACCACTAGTAGCATCAGTTTAAAATAAACTTTTTTTGGAACATTGCTAAAAACTTGCTGAACACATTTAATTTCAAGCACCTATTCATAGAGGAAGCTCTACTGCAGTAATCTGCAGCAACCAGTCAGAAAACAGAAAAATGTTGACCCCATATTACTGAATTTTCCCAGGAGAGAGATAAACAGGCCCCACTCAAAGGTTTTTTTATAATAGTTTTTATTTTTTAGAGCCTAGACTGTTTGTCTACCCTCCTCTTGAGAATCATCTAGTGATATATTTGAGGTGCTGGATCCAGAAACCCATTATCCAGAAAGTTAAGGGGAAGCCATCTCCCATAGACTTTTACATTTAAATTTTTTTAAATGATTTCCTTTTCTCCTGTAATGATTAAACAGTAGCTTGTATTTGATCCAAACTAAAATATAATTCATCGTTATTCGAGGCAAAACAAACATATTTGCTTTATTTAATGTTTAAAATGATCTTCTTTTTCACATGAATGATCTTTCACTAGACTCTTTCAGCATGAAGATCCAAAATTAAAGAAAGAGCGCTTATCCAGAAAGTCTTAAGATGGCCATAGACGTAAAGATTTTTTAAAGATCCAATTGTTATCGTGCAGAGATTTGAAGCAGGTAAATACACCAAGTCAAAGAGACTAAGGCTGGGGACAGACAGGGAGATTCGGGGAGATTCTGACGCCTGGTGTTTTTAGCAGGCGACAGAATCTCCCCAAATCTCCCTGTCTGTCCCTACCCTAAGGGTAGTAATAAACCATAGGAACAGTGGCTTTACCAATCCAAGTAATCTGATAAAACAACCACTATACTTAGACCGTAAATATACTGAAGTTATTGTGTGAAAGAGGCCATAGACTTTGGTCCCATATGATCCCATAGTGCGGAACTTGATTTGAAATGATTTGACTTGCTTTGTCAGATCACAATCATAACCATTATACCTTAGAGGACCAGTCAGCTTCCTTCAAAACTGAATTGGATGGTTGTACGAAAAAGAGAAAGAGATTTAATACGTAATTAAGTAAATTTGAGATGGTATGATCCGCAATAAATCCGTGTCGTATCAATAAGCCGGGATGAAAGGGATCAGTTTTGAAATCTGGCAGCATAAGGTTTTACTCACAGCGAATTCAATACCCATATATTTTTTTTACTTGCAGATTCCTAGGGTATATGGAGAATGAAAGCACATATTATGGAGGATTATGTTCTTAAAAATAGTTTTCCACATGTTAAACTCTGCATGGCCATATTAGCGCCCTGCCAGTAAAATAAAATGCTCATGAGTCAGATTTAAAATGTCTTTTTAACCTATATTTTATTTGTGGTCATAAAACGTGCAATGCATACAACACATCCACAGAGCAAAACACAGTGTGCTATCACTTAATTTTATTTATAAAGGTGTGGGATCTGTTATCCAGAAAGCTCTGAATTACAGGAAAGCCATCTCCCATAGACTAAATTTTAATCAATTAATTAAAATAATAAAACAGTACCTTGTTGTCGATCCTAACTAAATTATAATTAATCCTTGGTGAAGGC
Organism: Xenopus borealis; assembly: GCA_024363595.1. Classification (NCBI taxonomy): domain Eukaryota; kingdom Metazoa; phylum Chordata; class Amphibia; order Anura; family Pipidae; genus Xenopus; species Xenopus borealis. The sequence continues at coordinate 114,095,043 of CM044435.1, forward strand.
AAAACAATCCTATTGGGTTTAATTATTGTTTATTGTTTATGTGTTTTTATTCATCCAGAAAATGGCAGGTCAATAGCATTCTGAATTCTCATCAGCCTTACAACCTAGAACCTAAGGTCCCTACCTCATTCACACATGGGTGATATTCATCAGAATCCAATTAACCTGAGTTCTTGAGGTCTCAATTTAGAAAGCTAAAGCACCTGCATTGGTTGCATCCTAAGACGTCGCTCTTTGCAATAAAACAATGAAGCTCAATAAAATGTGCCTTGCTCTGAATCCATGTTTTCCTGCATTTGGCAGCAGACGAGTAGGGTGGTAGGAGGGTGACATGCAGACATCCATTGGAATTCTTCCTATCTTTTGCATTATTCAGATATCCAAGCAATGGAAAGCCAGCGTTTGCAAGGTATTTACCACAAGGTACTTTTCACTAATACCCCCAGAGAGTTTTAGTGGCCTTTGAGTCAAGCAGTGATACCCAAGAAACAGCCACCTTTACTGGATTACCCCTAGTTTACTGGTTACCCCTGGTTAAAAAGAAGGGGCAGAGGAATCATACTTGAACTGAAGGAATTCCCTGTCTTTCTCTTATGCACCAATTTTCTTCTCCAAAAGAGTTTTTTTTTATGCAGATGTTTAGCCACAGGCAGCAAAATACAACTTTTTAGCATCCAGAATCTCCCTCATTTACACACCAACTGACAGAAGACAAAAGAGCGTAATTACCTTCTTGCAGTGTAACTGTAATTGCTTTAGTGGATTACCTTGTTTTCCAATAAACCATATGGCAATAAATGCAAGAGTGGAGGAGAGATATGTTCTGAGAGTATTTAAAATGCAGATTATACAATGCGGTGCTGTCAGCTTAGTACCAGCAGGTGGTGCGCTCAAGTTTGCTCTGTGCGTCTATCATAATCCCATTCCTGACATAGGAGCCGCCAATGTGATGTTCCGTCTATAAGGGAAAAGCTAATTTGCTATAACAATAGCTAACTCCTTGTGGCTAAAGGCATTTTATTTGTAACTATATTTCGTATTGCTATTTGCTACAGTATGTATTGGAAATAAAATCAAATTTATCACAGTTTAAAAAAATAATTCACATTGCTCTAAAATTCAACCTCTGATAAATAACCCCAGTATGCAGGAAAACCAGGAAATTTAATTATTTTGATAGTTACAAGGAATTGTCACAGGGAATTCAATCATGGTCTCTAGCAGGAGATCCCACATCAAAGTCTAGGCCAACTCCAACTCCAGTTGTAGAAAATGATTGATGATTGAATTTTTTTTTTTTTTTAAATAAGTGCCAATGTTGTGTTCTGTTTCTCATTCAAGACATATCCACATGCAGAAAAGCTAATTTCTGAATCAAAGAATGTTCATTGCAGCAGGAAGGCCTCCGGAAGGAATATTAATGATCGAAATGAATCATTAAGAGTTACAAAAATCACTCTATGTACTTTGCTGTTTTTGTATGAAAGAAATCAGTCATAGACTCTATTCTGTAATGTGTTTGTCATGGCGTAATTCTGCCTCTTTTCCTCCCACTCCCTCTTTGCATGAAAATGTTACCTGCCCCCAAGTGACTTATGTTCTAAATTTAATGGTAAAGCTGAAAAAAACATTCCCAGCTGATAGGGAGGCCTTGCGGCAATATGGGACATGCCACTAAATTATATTAATCTGGAAGTATTCGCAGCGTCAGGGATGAGTGGCAAATAACCAGTTTGCATTTTTATTAAGCGGACTCTCTTTATTCATGACATTCCTTCCGGGGTTTTGGAAATGCTCAGCAGACAATAATATTCTGACATTATTTGCAGATAAATGTCTCCACTCACTCCTGATTACAGCAGTTCTGAATCACCAAAGCCCCACTTGAACAGCAAAAACGCACAGTTTTATCTGTTTTTATCTGTACCAACTGGTACCAGCTGTACCCACACTTCTCAGTCTGCATCAAAGAAACTCCAGTGCTGGGATTTAAATCTATTTCCTACCGCTGCTCAATCTATGTCAGGAATGCTTAGTCAGTTAACAATATGGCACTCTGAGCAATCTCTCTCTCTCTTTTTCCTATGCAGTCTGATAATTTGGTTCCTAAATTGATGATGTTTTTATCATCTATAAATCATCTCATATATGCAGCAATGAACCTATATCAGGAACATGATGAGAACCAGAATCAGAAGACTTGACTATGTGCCTATATGGTGGAAAAATGCTTGAAAGTTACGTAGTTAAGTTGGGTTGAAAAAGGGTCACAGTCCATCAAGTTCAACCCCTTCAAATGGAACCCAGCGCCCATATATATATATATATATATATATATATATATATGACAACGGCTACATGTGAACCGAAACGCGTTGATGCACCATGCACAAATAAAGATACATTGAGCCATGCTTTGATGGCGACTGCCATTAGTGTTTCATGGACTGCTGCTATACATCCACACACTCACATAAACAATATATATACCAATATCTATACTAATTGTAGCTTTTTTTTTATCACTCTAGCCTTGGATATTATGCTTGTTCGGGAAAACATCAAAGCCACTCTTAAAGGCATTAACAGCAGTGCATTGCACAGAAAAACCCCAACCTTGACAGCGGCTTGAAGGGCTGGAGCCCAAAACTGCACTGCATACTCCAGTTGAGACCTTCCCAGGGACAAAATCATATTTTTATCCCTTAAGGGTACTTTATTCATACTACTATCACCTATTTATAAAAACTCAAATGAAAAGGTTCACGACTGATGACCTTGATGCAGAATTTACTTTTTACACTGGAATCCATTTTTAAAGATTGGTTCACCTTTAAACTTTTAATATGTTATACAATGGCTAATTCTAAGTGACATTTCAACTGGCCTTCTGCATTTGTTTTTTACAGTTTTTTAATTATTTACCTTTATCTTCAGACTCTTTCCAACTAGCTGTCCCTCAGTCTGGGCTTCCCAAGCACATAATTTAGACTGTAAGCTCTACGGGCCAGGGTCGTCAGTCTGGGCTTTCTAAGCACACTAATTAGACTGTAAGTTCTATGGGGCAGGGGCCTTCCCACTGTGCCTCTTACCACATAAAACTTAAACTCTTTGTTGTGATATGAGCTCTGTATAATTCATTTTGTGATTTCCCTATGTATATTTTTATATATATATTGAACTTTTATGCAGTGTAAAGCACTGCAGCTCCTTAACAGCTCTTTACAAATAACGTCATACAGACATATACCATATAAAATAAGAATCTCTTCAATTCTCATCTCTCAACGCTACCCCATTATCTTTTAGCAGCTGCTGAGAGTTGTAGTTCTGGAACAGCTGGAATGCCAAAGTTCAGCTCTTCTTATTTTATAGATTTGTACTTTGTGTTCAAGGGTTTGCTTCATAATAATCTGTTTATGTTGAAGGCTAAAAATAGGAAGTTCTTATACTACTAAAATCTCTATTTTTGGGCCAAGCCTTCATCATAATAAATCTCCTTTTGCTCTTTGGTCCCTGCTTCTCACAGGCTGTGCAAAACATTCCATAAAAACACTTTATTATATGAAATAAAGAAAAAAAGAGCATCACATATTGCCAGACTCTGTTTTGTTTTGCTTGGGTAAAGTGATGCAGCAATAAGCGGAGAATTCCATCTGGGTATATGTAAACATAGCTGAGAGTTCCAAGCATTCTATAGAGACGAACTGACTAAAAACAGAGAGAATGCAAGAATATGGGGAATGTGATTAAGTGGTGCCTCACTGTGGGAAGGGTCCCTTCTCCAGAATTGCAGCTTTTGCTCTGGGCTGAGATTTAGTATACCTGCATTGCTAGGCCTGCTCTAGGATAAGGCATTTAGGGTTATTGGATCTATATTGCTCTCTCTTGTATAGTTATAGGAAAAATTCCATTTCATCACATTTTATTAGTGGCGAGGCTTTGCATTTAAAAAAAAAAATGAAACAAATGGATTTAATTAGATTTTGTATACATGTTTTTATTCATATATTATCACTGATGAAGGAAAGCACGGATTAAGAATATACAGACAGTAGTTATGAAGAGAATAGGCCAGGATTCAGCTTTTTCAGGAGAGTTCGGATTGGGCCAGTGGAGTAGCTAAAGTGTGCTGGGCCCTCCTGAAAAAAATCTTTGTAGGGGCCTAGCACACTGCGATCCACAACAGCTCTACCACCCTCACACTCCCTGCCCCATGTCCACCTACCCACCCATCCTGTGCCGGAGTCTCCTCTATCCAATGTGAGCAGACAGCTAAGGTCTTGGCTATAAAAAACCCCTGCTTTGACTCACTGACCAATGTAGATTTCTTTCCTGGGTGTGAGTCATGTCTGATCATCTGTTCTTTGACCTGGCCTGTTCCTTACCGCTGCCTGTACCAACCTTTGCCTGTTCCTAAACATCCTGACTTTGTACTGCGTTCTGTTTGGTTTGACCCTTGCCTGTGTCCTAACTATGCTCCTGGTTCCGGATTCTGTACAGCACTGCCTGATTGCTATCGACTTTGGCCTGAGCTTCAACTATTCTCCCTGTTCCCTATTCTTCCTGCATATGTTACAGTACCCTTGTCTGCACAGAACTCCCCCCATGGTCCTCCATACCATGTCAAGGTAAACGCCTAACTTGTTTACATAGTATAAAAAGTCTTTTATTTCTCTGCATATTGTATTGTAGCCGGAAGCTGTGGCTTAGCTTCTGTGGTTATAAACTAATGGTGGTCCGATGCTTTTAAAAAATGGTTGTTGGTTTGGGAATCTCTCTCTCTCTTAAAAGCTGCATACTGGCAGGGGAGGATTTAACCCTCAAATTGAAACCAAGGCTCATCACACTGACTACAGGTAATGCTATTATGCAGAGAAATAAAATACTATGTAAACAAGTTAGGGACCACCATATGGGGTTTACCTTGACGTGGTATAGTGGCTTATCAACTTTATGATCATAACTTTGTACAAAACAACCCCTGCTTTTAAACATATGCACTTGCATTTATACTGAATTACTTGAGACAGGGGCCCAGGGAATGTGCTTTGTAAGTAGCACTTTCATTATACTTAAATATACTTTAACTTAGCCTTTAGAGTGCTCCCACAACCCCCCTTTTTTAACTAATCATAAAATGGGCAGATATTGAAATGTGCCTAAAACCAGCTGGAAGACTTTGAATAATGAGATTGGGATTTGTCTCATGGTCTTGGCTTGTAATAAAATTACAGACCTCGGAACTGCTGGGAATGTACAGATTGTGAATTCAAAACTGTGGCCTAATAATGAGCAGTAACAGGCAAAATACAGTGCTAAGGAAAGGGATTCACTGAAAACCGTGCAGCAACTACAAATAAAAAATACTGCTTTCGCTGTGGTTCAACACAACACCTTGCAAACTATTTTAAATGTCCTGCCAAAGCTATACAGTGCCGCAAATGTTTAAAACCAGGTCACTTTTCTGGGGTCTGCTGTAGTCCTGTTAAAGATGTTCATGAACTCACTACTACAAATGTTACAGTATTAAGTGTGGATAAAGCTGGTACATTTATTCCAGACAAGATTATGTGCACTGTCAATGTCAGTACTGCTTCTGCTGACAAGGGACACTCCATTAACCTGATGCTTGATACACGTTCAGCTGTTTCTATACTACCAAAGGATATTTTCTTGAAATACTTTGCAAAAGATACGCTTGGTGCACCTGCCCTGAGACTGGTCAGTTACTTAAAGGATCCAATCCCTGTGCTTGGTTGCTTGCCAGTGACTGTACAATTTAAATCAAATACTGCAAAATGTGACTTTTACATTGTAAATAAAGGTACTGCTATACTTGGAAGGGATCTCTTTGCTGCATTAAACCTACAATTAGTTGATGGTCTTATTAATACAGCACCAGTGCCGGCCACACAGCCTGTGTCTAAAATTTCACCTCAAAGCACCACTCCACTGGGCTGTGCAAAGAACTTTGTACACAAAGTTAAGTTGAGACCAGATGTAAAAGCAGTACGCCAGAAATTGAGGCGATGGCCCTACTCTATAAGGGAGACTGTATCACAGGAACTACATAACCACAGAACAGCATGCCATGCAACAACCCAAGCATCTCCAGCTGAATTATTACATACCAGACAGATGTGCACTAAGTTACATGTTGCAGACGTCAAACTTCCACCAAAGATTATTCCTACAAAATCATCTACTACTGACATTGTGAAACGTCACCAAGCCAAATGCAAGGCTTATACTGATAGAAAACGTAGCACAAGAGAAATGCACTTTCAGCCTGGATCTTTAGTCATAATTAAGAAACCAGGAATACTGAAACAAGGACACTCTAAATTTACTACACCACTTGAAGTGAGACGCCAGCGAGGACCATACACATATGAACTGTCTGATGGACGCATATGGAATGCAAGTCGTCTTGATCCTGTTAGATATGACTTTGGAGATGTTCCATTTGATGAAGGACATTTTACTACTCCTGATGCCAACTGCAATAGGGCAGAGGAAAGTAAACCTATAAGGCATACTGAGAGAATCAGGAAACTACCTGCATGGACCAAGGACTAGGTCATGTGAAGAATATATATTTTGTTTTAAGGTACATATGGTTTAATTGTTACTGTTTATATATTTGTCCATATTTCCTATTATAGGGGGGATATGTGGTGTTTATACAAATGGCCTGCAGGTGGCACTGTGCATACATAGGACTTTCTGTACAGCTTGAAAGTGAAATTAAGACTTACTGCTGTTATGTAATGGCTGCTTGAACCTGCTAATAAAGCATTGTTATACGCTCCTCATCCTCGGCTACCAAACACAACAGGGACATTGTCTGTGTTCTATTTAGCCTTAACCTTTACAATTGTCCCTCTTTGCCTAGACCTCTGGGAGTTCTGAGAATCTTGTGTAATTAGACCTGGCTGCAAAAGATGGAAGATGGTGCTAAGATGAAATTTCTTGTGCACCCCTGGGCTTGTGTAGTTTCCTATGACACAGAAAGAGGGTTGGATGACTTTGATGATTTAACCCTTTGGGGGTTATTCATTAAAGTCTGAATCTGAGTTTTTTTAACTATAAAATCCAAATTTGTAGTGGAGAAAAATCCAATTTTCCGAGATATATTATACCCCGAGGATGGAAAAAGTCTGAAAATACTCCATCTCAGACCTGTTGAGGTTGTACATAAGTCAATGTGAAAGGTCCCTATCCTATTTGGACGTTTCTGTGGAATTAGCCCAAAAAATCTGAGCCTTTTTCAGGCAAAAAAAGGAAAATTTTGACTTTTCGGGAGAAAGCCCAAAAAAATTTAGTGATTCGGCTTTTCACTCAATTTTTTTTGGAGTTTTTACCTGATCCAAAAAATCATGCTTTTAAAATAATAAATAACATCCAATCATGGATTCTAGTTTGGACAGAATTTTTTATTTTAAAGGCCCCCAATGTGCCTCCATAGCATCTAGGGCACCTGCATAAAAAGGGCTTTATTGCCTGCACTATAGATTTTACATTTCTGGTTGGCTTTTGCGGTACATGCTATGTGTTTATTGGCACTTTAGATCAAAAGGCTAAGCAACACAAAGTTGCACCCTGCACTTAAAAGGTTTTGTTAGAAATGGACAAATACTGGATTTAGCTATTGCTAAAATAGTAAAATACCAGCGTCTCGTTTTTGGCCATGGGCGTCCATTTTTGGATGGTGGCCTCGGTTTTTGGACGCCAGTGTGAATTCGTTGGTGAAAATGCGCTGGCTTTTAAAAAAACAGACACCGGCGCCTGATTTTCTTTGACGCTGGTAAAGTTTTGTGGGTGATGTGTGTGTGTGAATTTATTAAAATGCAGGAATTTGCTCTTGGCGAATAAATTCGCCCATCGCTAGCCACTCTTACTGCTTACCAGCTGGGTCTATGTGGAGCCAAAGGTTATTTGCCGAGCCTGGCCTTTCTAGGTACAACCTAACCCCCAGTACAGGAACAAATCCGTTCCCCAAAGAAATACTAAAACAGGTATTTATATAGAAATAGCATAAACATTTAGCTCTCTTCTGGAAGTAAATAAAGGCTTCATAATATTTTAACAAGTGCAGCAGCAGATTTCAGTAGACTAGAAGGACCCATGGTTTTCAATAGTTCTAAAGAGAATCTATTGTGCTGACAAGGTCCCTTATGCATTCATGAATAAGACATTCTCTGACGTCTTACAAAGTCTTCTAAAAGCTGCCCTTGAAAAAAGTTGGGAATTCAAATAATTGAAATCGTATTTTGCTCCACGAAAGGAAATCTAATTCTGAGCAACTTTCCAATACATGTTAATAACAAATGTTCTCCCGTCTTAAAGTTATTTGTAAAAGTAATTGTAGCTGAAATCTGTTTATCCCTTTCTGTGTTTGAATTCTAAAACCTAGGCGCAGCAGTGAGTTCTCCTTTCGGTCCGTTAATCCGTTGCTTGCTGCTACATTGTTTCAGAAGTCACAATATAATAACAGCAAGATACATTTACATATAAATTTTAAGAAGTTTTTCACCTTTAAATTAACTTTTAGTATGATCCAGACATTGACACTCTATTTGCAAGTGACTTTCTTTTAGCTTTTTGTTCAGCATTTCTCCAGTTTGCAATTTCAGCAGCTATCTGGTTGCTTGGGTCCTGTTTACCTTAGCAACCAGGCAGTGGTTTGAATGAGAGACCTAACTAGAACGAGAATAAGTAATACAAAGTAGCAATACTAATTAAATTAAAAAATTCACAAAGCAATAGATTTTAAAGGGATACTGTCATGGTAAAACATATTTTTATAAGTTAATAGTGCTGCTCCAGTAGACTTCTGCACTGAAATCCATTTCTCAAAAGAGCAAACCGATTTTTTTATATTCAGTTTTGAAATCTGACATGGGGCTAGCCATTTTGTCAATTTCCCAGCTGCCCCTGGTCGTGTGACTTGTGCCAGCACTTTAGGAGGGAACTGCTTTCTGGCAGGCTGTTGTTTTTCCTTCTCAGTGTAACTGAATGGAACGCAGTGGGACATGGGTTTTACTATTGAGTGTTGTTCTTAGATCTACCAGGCAGCTGTTATCTTGTGTTAGGGAGCTGTTATCTGGTTACCTTCCCATTGTTCTGTTGTTAGGCTGCTGGGTGGGGGAAAGGGAGGGGGGGGGGATATCACTCCAACCTGCAGTACAGCAGTAAAGAGTGATTGAAGTTTATCAGAGCACAAGTCACATGATTGGGGCAGCTGGGAAATTGAAAATATGTCTAGCCCCATGTCAGATTTCAAAATGAAATATAAAAAATGTGTTTGCTCTTTTGAGAAATGGATTTCAATGCAGAATTCTGCTGGAGCAGTACTATTAACTGATGCATTTTGAAAAAAGTTTTTTTCCCATGACAGCCACACCTTTAAAATCAGACTTTCTAAATCCAGACAGGCAATTTTGAACCTGATGGCCCTTGTAAAAACCTGACTGGCGGCACCCTAGATGTACCAAATCCATAACTTCTGAATATGGTCAAACACTGAATTCTCCAGAAAAGATTCAGAAAAACAACTCTGAATCAAGACCTCCTATGATCAGTTTCCCAGAGCTTTAATGTGGGCTCTGTTGAACAATCAGGATCTTGCTGATTCTGTATCCCACAAAAAGTACAGGCATGGGATCTGTTATCCAGAAACCCATTATCCAGAAAGCTCCGAATTATGGGAAGGCCATCTTTTCTCTGTAATAATAAATAATAGCACATACTGGAGACATCAGCCTATTTGGTTTATTAATTTTTAAATGGTTTTCTAGTAGACTTAAGTTATGAAGATCCAAAGTATGGAAGATCAATTATCCGTAAAAACCCCAGATCTCAAACATCCTGGATAACAGGTCCCTAACTCGTACTAGAATTTGGTTTAATCCCAAACTGTAACTTGATGGTAGGGTTGTTGTCCCATCTGAATCACAGCGCTGCGAAATAAGTTGGCGCTATAGAAATGCATGTTAATAATAATAATCTGATATTAGCCATTTACATCCAAATTTATTTGTTTTCCTCTAAGATCACTTATGATGTCATTCACTCTAAAAAATACTCAAATGTACTAGTAATCTGTTTTCTTGCCATAGTTTGCTATATAACCATTTTCAATCTCATACCATTTTTAAAAATACATAATACATAGTTGGAATAAAATGGTAAGACAATGATCAGGAAGCTAATAACCATTTTTTTTTTAAATTTTACATGCTAAATTATAAAATACCTCACATAAGAGTAAAATAAAGAAAATATAGCTACATATATCAAATATGATGTTCTTCATTTCAGCATTACAGGAATGCTGGAAATGTACCATTTTCCGTGCAAAAAAATGGAGAAGTCTGCCAAGCCATTAGCCCTGGTCATAAAGCCCATTTGATGGATGTGATCATGCAGGCAGCCTGGAGTCTCTAAATATATCACTAGGGATTCTGTAGAGCAAGAAGAAATTCAACCTTCCCTCATGGGGGACCCAAAAAACAGTAGGGAGGAGAGTTTTCAGAGAGGCCTTTGTCAAGAACCCCCCTCCCCAACCCAACACACACGTCAATATTTCCTATGGACGTTATGTACCTTTTCCTGTGGATAAAAGGAATATCTGAGCAGCTTAAGCAATCAAACTATTTCATGAGAACATCTGTGTCTTATTAATGAACCCGACCTGGATCAAGAAGTAGATTAAAAAGAAACTGTCAGGGGAAAACATGTTTTTTTTTAAAACTCATCACAGTTAATAGTGCTGCTCCAGTAGACTTCTGCACTGTAATCCATTTCTCAAAAGAGCAAACAGATTTTTTTTATATTCAGTTTTGAAATCTGACATCGGGCTAGCCATTTTGTCAATTTCCCAGCTGCCCCTGGTCATGTGACTTGTGCCAGCACTTTAGGAGGGAACTGCTTTCTGGCAGGCTGTTGTTTTTCCTTCTCAATTGAACTGAATGGAACACAGAGGGACATGGATTTTTGCTATTGAGTGTTGATCTTAGATCTATAAGGCAGCTGTTATCTTGTGTAGTTAGGTAGCTGCTATCTGGTTACCTTCCAATTGTTCTGTTGTTAGGCTGCTGGGTGGGGGAAAGGGAGGGGGGGATATCACTTTAACTTGCAGTACAGCAGTAAAGAGTGATTGAAGTTTATCAGAGCACAAGTCACATAACTTGGGGCAGCTGGGAAATTAACAATATGTCTAGCCCCATGTCAGATTTCAAAATGAAATATAAAAAAATCTGTTTGCTCTTTTGAGAAATGGATTTCAATGCAGAATTCTTCTGGAACAGATGCATTTTGACAGGATCCCTTTAACAATTTCACTGCTGCTGTACAGCCACTACTTACATGTTGTACATGAGTGTTTACCTAGTGGAAATATCTAGGAGTACATTGTATACTGGTGCTTTTTTCAGCGGAGATGTCAACTCACTCCATGTCATTCGGGTGATCAAAAAATGCCTATAGTTTACACCTCCCTAATGAAATGAGATTAGTTGACTTCCCTGTGATATCATAAATAGAAGTCGATGGAGACCATGAAACATAACCAATGATTTGAAAATATGCATCAAGCCCATGGCAGTTCTTCTGTGTGTTATACTTTATATCTCAGGTATTAAAAATAAAACCAATCCAATAATGAGGTATTTTGAATACTCTAGAGATGTACACAGTTCAAGGTCAATGCCCAAACCATAAAGACACCCTACTCACAGACACTGGCTGCCTTGTACCTATATCTTGATACCATAATGCTTCCAGTGATCTGACCTCCCTTCCTTGTGAGGTTTTACTTTACTTGGTTCTCGAACCCAATACCTGGAATAGCATTAGGGTTAGAATCAGAATAGGGAGCAGATAGGGGGCATTGTGCCACAGATAGAGAACATTTGGCCACATATAGTTCCTACTCAGGGTGTGCTCCTCTCTCTATATGGCCATTACTGATGGGTGAATTTATTCACCTAGTGCGAATTCGCAGCAAATTCCCGCGATTCGCTGCTGGCGAATAAATTCGCGGAACACCTGCAAAAATTCAGCATTGAGAAAATTTGTGTCTCGTCTTGGATGGGGGTGTTCATTTTTGGATGTTGGCGTCTGTTTTTTTTCGATGTCACGGAATGTGCACCAAGAACGGACACCCGAGTCCAAAAACGGTCGACCGTGTCCAAAACGAGATGCTGAATTTTTTTCTGTTTCGCTAAACTAATACTGTTGAGTAGACTGTTCCAAGAGATATTGAAATAGAATAATCTAGGTCACAACCTACAGCCTTACTAGGATAGTCAGGTGATCCAGTGCTGGAGATAAACCTGCTGAAATCAATATGGCTAATGCTTATGGGATAGTGACATCATTTAAATATGTTGCCTTTATTGTTACAAACAACTTTGAGAATATGTGTCTTGTTTTTTCCATATTTAGAGGGGCAAAGAAATATAAACCCCAAAAGATTCTATAGAAAAGAAATCAATGCACGTTGCACAATCCAGCACATTTTCCCCATGCTGTAGGAAGGAATTATATTAGAAAATGCAATAAGTACAGTTGTAAAACGTGGCTGTCGGTCTGTAGCTTTCTTCCCACGAGACCATGCACGTAATGGACTAATTAAAGAATAGTGTTTTACAGCCAAGAAACCCATGTATTCTTATGGCACAAATAAATAAATAAATTCAGTTGCATGCATACCCAGATGGCTGATAATGGGAACAGATAATAATAATCTTAATAATGGCATCAAAACGGACCCAGGTTCTGGCAGTTTCAGTTCAACAACAGCTGGAAGGCTACAGGGTTGACATCCTTGATGCATATACTTATATCAGAAAACAAATGTTTTACTATTATTACAGGTTTGAGATCAATTATCCAGAAAGCTCCAACTACAGGACGGGCATCCCGCATAGACTCCATTATAATAATAATAATAATAATAATAATAATAATAATAATAATAATAATAATAAAACTTGCATTTTTAAAAATGATTTCCTTTTTCGTTGCAATACTTAAAGGACAAGGAAAGTCTAAAAATAGAATAAGGCTAGAAATGCTTAGGGGCCAATTTACTAAATTCACATGAAGGATTTGAAATTCGATCGAATTAAAAAAAAAAAATTTGAATTCGAATTTCGAATATGCAAATGAGGTGACTTCAACCATCGAATTTTCCAAATTCAAATTTAATTGTATTCAAATATTCGAATATTCGATGGTTGAAGTACTTCCCCTTTAAACAAAAATTCGATAGGCCAGTTCACCAACTTGGACCTACCGAATTGATTTAAAACCCTATGGGAAGCTCCCATAGGTTTTTTAAAGTTCTTTGTGATCGAATATAAAAAATTCGATTGAAGGATTAAAATCGCTCGAATCGTTCGATTCGAACGATTTAATTGATCGATCGAATTTTTTATATTCGATCATTCTATTGGTTGAATTGGGTTAAAAAACATTCTACGTAATTCGAATGTTTTTGCAATTCGACCACTTCACCTTTAAATTTGAAATTCGAATTAGAGGGTTAATTACCCCTCAAATTCAAATTTTAGTAAATCTGCCCCTTAAATGTTGTATAATAACTTACTACGCCACAAGCCTAATCAAACAAATGATTTATGCTTTCAAAGTTGGCCACAGGGGGCTGTCATCTTGTAACTTTGTTATACATCTTTTAAAGACCAAGACTGTGCACATGCTCAGTGTGGTCAGGGCTAACTGCTCTACAGTTAAACAAAGCTACTTGAGTTCTGTATGGCTGGTAAGTAAGGCAGGGGCTCCCCCTGCTGTTCATAAGTATGATTGTTTCCCTGCAGAGCAGTTAGGGATCATCTGACAATTCCTGTCCACAGCAGTAAATGAAGGGAGAATTTCACTGCATACAGTCAGGTTTCTTATAAAAACAGTACATATTTTTTAATTAGTATATTGGAGATAGGTTTCTTTTTCATTAAAGAATTTAAAGAAAATAAAAATTGGATTTAATTTTTTTTTGCCTTTACACAGTGCCTTGTACTTGATCCCAACTAAGAGCAATAATTCCTTATTGGAGGCCACATCTTGGGTTTCTATAGTATTTAAATCATTTTTAAGTAGACTTAAGGTATAGCGATCAAATTTACGGAAAAGTTCCTTATCTATAAAACCCCAGGTCCTGACCATTCTGGATAACAGGTACTATACATGTCTATCTATCTATCTATCTATCAGTCTGTCTGTCTGTCTGTCTGTCTGTCTGTCTATCTAACCAACATCTGTCTATCTGATGTTTTATTTAGTGCTTTCCAGCTATTTTGGATCATTCACATTAGTTGCCAGTGGAGCTTGCAATTTAAAGTTGTCAAATTCACACACAACACTTGGGTACAATTCATCAGGACCCAGTAAACCTGAATTTATATTTTCGGAGTCCCTTAACATTTACAATTGACTTGCACCTAGTGGATGACACCCTAATGCCAGTATGGATCTTGTCCATTTAGGCAGTGATGCCATTAGCACACAAGGTAAGTAAAGCTAAAGTTGTGCTGCAGTTTGGGCACAGAGGAAGCTAATTTACATCCAATGCATTAATTTTCTACTAAACCCCGGGGAGCTACTATAACAATGTAACCAGCTAATTGTTCCTCAGCAGACTGAACCCTTCTGCTGTACATAAGGGAATATTAAAGGAACCTTGGTGAAATATCATTTCCTTAAAGCATTGTGTGCCACCTTCATGCTGGGGGCCCGGCTCCATATGTCCTGTCTACCCCATCATACAATCAATCCTGATTATGATATTAGCAAACTGAACAATACGCATGCTGCCATGGTTACCCAGGAGGCTGTAACTGTCATAGAGGCACAATGATGGATTGCAGCGTGCTCACCTTTGCACGTGTGGAGCTCAGTGTAATTAATCGTCAACCATTGCTTGAAGCCGGATGGGGCGAAATAGGGGCCACATACTGTTAAAATCCAAATCTTACTGGGATCAATCAAAACAGGAGGACAAGTAGGGCTTTGAAATCTAAGATGGTCACTATGCTGAATTCTGCAAAGTTGGATTTTATAAGGGGTTAACACGAGTGCAGCTTTGTGCCCACTCATCTGACAGATAGCCTTGGCAACGGGCACTGAGAAATTTCTCTTTTCAGACAGAAAAACACACAGGGCTTCAGGTGAGGGCAGGTACTGCTGTGTCAAGCCAAGCGACATAATTCAGCTTTGAAAAACTTTTATATATTTTTTCTACTTGTATGGTAATTATATAAATATTATTTCCTTCTTGTAGAATTGGAGAAATAACAGAAAGGAAACCAGCAGCCTTTTCTTACTGCATGGTTCTGGATCTATATCAGAGCATTGGTTTCCCAGCTCTTGTTAAATGATTTGGAAAGTTATCCCAGCGCATTTATGGATTGTGATTTGGATCATGCAACTCTGCAATATTGATCTCTTATTACAAGTTATAGCCTTTTGTCCCCCCCCCCTGCAGCTTCTCCTCTCTGCCCATCACAAAGGCAAATCTGTTTCTTGGAATTCAGAAATCCATGACTGTAGGTCATAAGTATTTGTGTGACATTTTTTAGATGGGAAATGATATAATGACAGTGTCCTGCCACTGCAGCATCTGAAATCAGTTTGGTTTGATTAATAACAGGGAAGGTGACCTCTCTTATTGCCATGGCACTACTGTATAAGGTTCAAGCACTACTTCCTGATCTTTCTATCAAAATAAAATGATTTATTTATGTAACCCCTTTTTAGCTGATATAGACCATAACCAACTAGTGATAATAGAGCATGGGCTACATGCGACCCTCTTTCACCATGTAGGGCTTTTGCTAAGGGGAAATACGCGTTTTCAGGTTTTTGAACTGCAACTCAATACTGACAGATATGTAAAATAACAGATGTTGGACGCCAGGGGTTCTTTGCATACAGGTAGAACAGGCTTTATTTACAATACAAAGCGCCACAGAGTTGGTCATACTCACAAATGAGGTACATATGTCACTTGCCAGGTACAGTCAGAGGTGTAGCAGATACAGCAAGGAAAGTAGTAACATAGTAGGAATAGTGATGGGGAGTTGATAGGATCACCTTCTAGGATTTCAGTACCTCATGTGGACCGGATCTCTACAGCAGATGTGGCTCGGGGTTAAGAACACTGCCTGAAGTCCCTTGTCAGTACTGTGGTCCCTGCCCTACAGGCAAAGTAGAGTCTGGGGGAGAGCTACTCCCTTCTATCCTCCTTTGTGGAGCTTGAGCTGCTCTTGCTAGCTATCCTCTCTGAGGAGTGCTAGAAAGAGAGATACACTGGCTTCACCTCATTCACAGGGTCCCTGTACCCCTACTTCTCTAAAGGGGAAGTCCAATTAGGGCCTAACACTTCTGTGGCCTTGTTGACTCCAGGCTCAGTGGAACAACTGCCCAGGTCAACTGCAGTAGGCCAAAGAGGACGTGTCCCTCCCTGCAAGGCACTTTGTTACAACACTGCAGTAAGTGGTCATAACCTAGAACCAATAGAAATGATATGCAAATGATACCAATATGTTACATGGGTTTAACCCAGCACCAGGCAAAGGAAAACACTAGGATGGGAATGAATCCCTAAGGGCCATTATACTCATGGGTCCCTACATTTATTATTATTATTATTTAGGTTTTTCTCTACATTCAAGCTACATTTATGGACCAGATTGCGTACAAACAGTATCATGAATCATGATCAAACACCGTAGAGCAAATGGACAAGCACACACCGCCACACTGATGTGTAAACGATAAAATAATTTATTCGATATCCATCCCCACTCCTGAATTTGCAGCACAATTGTGTTCAAATGCAAAAGTGTACTTGTCCTCGTTTAGACACATCAAGTACAAAAGCATCAGGCTCAACTCCCTCTTGTGGTCTCATATGGATTTGTGAAGGAAAAAACGCTGCATTCAGAGTAGAAAACTGTGAATTATGTCTGAAATTGCACTTAGCACACTGCACTTGCCTTTATAAATGACCCTTAGAATAATTACACTTAGGGGCAAATTTACAAAACTCGTGTGAAGGATTTTAAGTTCTTCAATCATCGAATACTCAATAATTCGATCATTCGATGATCGAAGGATTTAAAATTTTAAAATCCTTCAACTGCCTACTTCGCCAGATTGAACCTACCGAATACCAATAGAAGCCTATGGGAACCCCCCATAGGCTTCTTTTGCTAAGACTTGTTCTTTCCCATCATTTAAGAAATTTTTTTTTCTTTGAGCCACAGGCTTGTTTAGGCAGTAACCTATCTGTAAACAGAGGCCATACAGCTGATTTTCAAAGGAAAATGCACACAGTCGCCCAATCCTTTGGCACTAAGTTGCCTAAAATCATCTGCACTGACTTCTGTGGCTTTAAGGCAATTGTTCTGTGTGTTTTGGCAACGTAATGCAATGAAAGAAAGCCTCCAAATCGACCACAAAATCTCCCCACAGACATAGTTTTGGGACATGTGTGGAGGCTTTCTGCTCCAAGGTATTGTAGTTTTCCTAGAGAGGAGTTAAAAGAATGCTAAGAGGACAGCTATAGTAAGTCATGTACTGTATGGAGCATTTGTGGTAATGCAGTGCTCCAAGGATTTAGCTGAGTGTTCTTACTGTATGCTCTGCCTAGTAACAGAATGCTAATTCTATTAATAATCAGTATTTATATGATAGAAATTAAAATATGTACATTAATACATTTACTTTTAAATAGCATCAAGAAAAGTAATCAGTAACAAGAAGTAATTCTGTCCCTTTAAAATCCCCTGTGTCTACTCCACAGCAGAGAACTGCTTACCCTTGGACCCCTAACCTTCTCAATGAGCCCTCAGTTATATATGAAGACTGGCATAGTATGGAACTATGTAGTACTATTCACCTGGCGAATTGTGGCAAAGGCATTGCTAGCAAATTTTCACACTTTAGTGAATTTGCCCCTGAGCACACTTGAGGATGGCCTACAAGCAGATACACAGAGTGGATATAGCGAAAAAAAGTCATAATAAAGGTATGGGACTTGTTATACACAATGTTTGAGACCTGGGGGGGTTTCTGGATAATGGATCTTTCTGTAATTTGTATCTTCATACCATAAGTCTACTAGAAAATCATGTAAAAATTAAATAAACCCAAAAGGCTTAATTTGTCTCCAATAGTGATTGGTAAACATATCTTAGTTGGGAACAAGGTCCTGTCCTGTTTTATTATTACAGTTAAAAAAAGGACATTTGTTTTTAAATTTGGATTATTTTGATTAAATTGGGTCTATGGGAGGTGGGCTTTTTTTAATGTAGGGCTTTCAAGAAAATGGGTTTCTGGAAAACAGATTCCATACCATGTGTTTCCTGATGACGTTTGTTCTATGTAACTGCACACAGGCCTTTGCAGTGCCCGCAGAGCAGAGAAACAAAGGAAAGGAGAGGAGCATAACTGCTTTGCTCCACCTGCAGAGAAACAGCCAGCCATCCCCAAAACTTCTGTAGCAGGCCCCTACAGCGGGGGGCAGTGACCAGCAACACACACAAAAAAATCAGGTTTCCCGCAATTCCACATATGTTACAGGTTACTCAGGGCCCCCTGTATCATGTCTGGTGGATACCCCATTGTGGTACTAATTGTAACATATCTCTGTGGTAGAACATAAGACTACCATCTCTTCTCCAGTTTGTAATTTAGGAGGTTCCTTTCCATAAATTTGGACCTCGCTGGGGTCTTTCTACCACAGATTCTAGATACACTTACAACCTTCTTCAGAAAACCAAAGTAGAGCCTTCCCTTGCTAGACAGTGGGGACTAACCAATACTTGATCTTACATCACAGAATTTAATATACCTCATCACGGAAACCAAGGGTGTCACTGGAAGTAGAATGAAGATATTATAAAGAATCCAGGAATGAATACAGAGGAACTGAGGGAAGGTAATGTTCTTGGACAAGAAGCCTGATGGAATGTTTAAATAAACAACGGCCCAGGCTCAATTCTATGAGAAATATCATCTAATTCAGTTCCAGATTGACTTCACAGTTTTTCTCATCAAATTGAATCAGTAGCAGAAAACCAAGTATTAAAGGTCAGATACAGTGAAAGAAGATATCAATGCAGGGATTAACTAGAAGGGTGGGGGGTGCTGGGAACTGAAGTTTAACTAGGTTTCACATCCCAGATTTATCTAATTTTCCTTAAAAGGGGGGAGTCCCAGACCAACACAAATGCCAGGGGGCCCCACTTTTGTAACTCTGAATGTAGAGATAACTTCCTATAATCCTTTTGCACTCATTTTCAGATTATGTTGGTGGGTTTGTTTTTAAACAAAAAGGCTTCTGCGGTTAGTAACATTTTCCCAGGTTGGTTTTAGGTCTGAGAATATTTCAAACTAATGGTGTCCTTCCATTTTACCATTTCCTTTTGCTCTTAATGGAGCAAACAGGCCAAAAATAGCCTGGGGGTCATTAAACCACTAGAGCTGAGCGTGAGCATCAAAAGTGAAAAACTCACAACTCCAATAAATCATCGTATTCATGTAAAGGAATCCAGACGGGAGAAAGTTGACCAGATACAATACACTTCTCATTGTCATCCAGCTGAAAAACACCCCCTCCACCCCTCTGAAACTGTTATGGGAAGACCCTCTTGTACCATCTTCCCACAAGACACTTCCTGACATCTATTAACAGTTATTTCAGTTGGAGAGGAAAGAATCTGACAATCGCTCATTACTTGTTATTGTAGAACGTACTACAGCCTTAACAACGTTTGACACAAATCAATGTGCAGCGTGAGATGTATGGGTGGCTTCAGAGCTGAAGGATGAGTGAACACTGTTAGCACATTGTGGGAAAACCCAGCACATTCAGAAGTTGTGTTTTCTGAATGATATTTATATGTGAGAAAATCTTCCCTTCACCTTAAAAAAATTACCTCAGGTATCTGCACTCCAAACTTGTGTCTGTTTAACAAATGCAGCAGTTGCACTCAGAGCACAGACGCATTTATGCTGGAATTATGGGAAAAAGTTGCATCTGAAATTGCACTTTGCATACTGCATATGCATTCTTAAATGAACCTGAGCAGATAGTAGAGGGTAATATTCAGAGACAATTTGTAATAGGGGGTTTTCTTTTTTTTATTATATGTGGAGTAATTTAGCTTTTTATTCAGCAGCTCTCCAGTTTGCAATTTCAGCCATCTGGTTACAAGGATCCAAATTTCCCTAGCAACCATGCATTGATTTGAATAAGAGGCTGGAATATGAGAGGGCCTGGATAGAAAGATGAGTCATAAAAAGCAGTGATAACTATAAATTTGTAGCTTTACTGAGCATTTGTTTTTTTTTGTTTTTAAGATGGGGCCCCATTTGAAAACTGGAAAGAGAGAATAAAAAGGCAAATAATTCAAAAAATATAAAAAAATAATGAAGACAAATTGAAAAGTTGCTTATATATTATTTTATAACATACTAAAAGTTCTCTTAAAGGTGAATCACTCACTGATTCTCCTAAATCTGTCCACAATCAGCCCTGGAATCACCTGTGATGTCATAACCCCATTTCATCTTCGCTCTAACCCCTTGCATTATTGCCTCAAACTTTTTACTTCACAAAAGGTCACCTTTTTTTCACTGACCACTGAGTAATATATTTTAAAAAGGTTGCAACCCTACCTATAAAGAGTTGAGTAAATAGGAAAAAATTTGCTTGGTCTGCTCATTTTCCCATCAGCATCTATATATATTTCAGCTTCAACAGAACCGTTTTTTCTCCCATGCTTCCTCAACTCAAGTCTGATTCTGCTTACGTTATTGAAATAATGGGACTTCAGATGCTTTTGCTACTCCAGCTAAATTTTCATTATGGTGGCGACAATTGCTTCAGCATCCCACCGTCCTCAAGGGAAACTTTATGAAGCTTTATAATCCGGCCAGTCAACAGCTGACATAGAGCACCAAGGGAGCTGATGGAATAAACATGACTACTTTATAAATAGGGCCCCAAGTGTATGTTTCTGTATACTGAATCAACTCAAACAAAATTTTTTTCAGTGGTGCTTTTACATATATAATTATGATTTATCATACTACAAGATGCAATTCATCCAGGGAGCATTACAATTACTTAAACTGATGTCAAGAGGATTTTGTTCCCTCCATTAGCCTCTGAATTTCCCTCGCCTTCCTCTGGTTCAGCTTGTTGTGTGTTCAGGGAAAGCTGAACTTCATAGACCTGTTTCAACCTTAATAAAGTTTCATGGACTTTTTTTTAAGATTCAGCAACTGTGTGACTATAATATATGGATGATATTGTAATTAGGTTTAGTTTTACTCCATACAAAATAATGTAGCCATGTATTTTGTTCTCTACTCTATTTTATCTAGGGCATTAATGATTGCTCTGAATGTAAATTAAGAACTATGTTCTTTTCAATAACATGTAAGAGGCCATTATGGGGTACCAAGGGTCTCTTGTACTGATGTGCCTTGACCCAAACCTGACCCTAACCCAACGCATGTGGACTTGCATGTGATTTCCAGATATACCCAGGGCATTACAGTGAGCATCTATAAATAGAGGCAACAGGACAGGCAAGCGGGACACTGTTAGGGCGGGAAGGGCAGCAGGTAGAGCTCGGCCTGCACACACCTACAGCCCAAATATTTTGTGTATCATCAGAACCCGCCCAACCCGCAGGTCCTGCAGGATTTTGGCTAGCCCGCACATCACTAGCCCCTAGCTCTTTTTTACAGATTAAGCAAACAGTTCAATGTAAGAATAAAAACTGGGTAAATAGATAGGCAGTGCAAAATACAAAATGTTTCTAATATAGTTTGTTAGCCAAAAATGTAGTGATTCTTTGTACAGCACCACATAGTTTAAAAATGCCTTTATTCACACTTTCATGGCAGAACCTGGCCAACAACATTTCAGGCCTTAGCGCGGCCGTTTATCAAGCTACACTGGCCAATTTGGCCTTTTCATAGACAGCGTTTCGCCACCTACTGGCTACAGATTGACATAAAGTTACAAATTCGTTCATTTAAGACGTTATACGGGGAATGTATTCGCAATGCGATAAATGTATGCCTTTGTGCAAACAAATTATTTAGCTTTGTGTGAATTTAATATAGCTTTTGCGAACCTGGAAACTGTTTAGCAACCATTCCGACAGTGGAAGACCGTTTGCGAATTTTATAGTTTGCGCCAATGTGCAGTAAATGTACTAAAACGTCTTACTGAAAAAGTCATTATGTTTGCTCCAAAAGATTGCAACACCTTCAAGCACTTCTTAAGGGTGCGCAATTAAAATTTGCAATGCAATAACAGTTTAGGGAACAATAATACATGTGGATTTTTATTCTTATTAGTGTGAATAGTTTTTCTCATTGCGACTTTAATTACATTTCCCCCTATACGTGTTATTGATACAATAGTGTTACAATGTTCAGTAGAAACGTTTTGGCTCTGTGTAGGTTACAATCCAATCGCTTGTTCACATATCTCTGAAAGACATTATATTTAAAAACCAGTTAAGAACAATAATTAGCTTGGAGATTGTATTCTCCATTTAGCCCTTGTGGGGCAAGTGTCTCCAGTTTCCTTATCCTAATTGCCTCTTTCCTCAGTAGTGTTTTCACTCTTCCCCCCCTTGTCTGGGATTAGGCACGTGATTCACCACTTGATATTTGAGTTGATATATACCATGGCCGCTTCCAAAAAATGAGATGCAACTGCTTGTTCCTTTTTGCCAGTTCTAATTGCCAGTTTGTGCTCTCTCATGTGCTTTCTAATGGGACGTGAAGTCTTTCCACATATAATAAGCCACACAGGCATTTTATAGTGTATATGACAAAACTTGATGCACATGTATAACACCCCCGAATGTTTATAGGGGAGCATTTACATCCCCCTTCTGGCAATTGGAACAGCAGCTGCATTCCAAACATGGAAACGTCCCCTTCCTGGCAGGCCCCAATATACTCTGTCTCCCTCCTATCCCATATGTCAGATCTTACCAACATAGATGCCAGCATTCTATCCTTTTTATAGGACATAAGGGGTGGTTCAAGAAAATTTGTCCCCTTGGGGAGCCCCTCTTTGAGGATTTTCCAATGTTTCCTTACAATATCAGCCACCTGGTGGCTCAGATGTCTAATATAACAGAACAGAACACTACTTACTGCTTTTCAACTCTATAACTCTCAGTTACTCAGCGACTTTAATTGGGTTCACATGGGACATAACTGTTCAGTTAGTTTGCAATTGAGCCTTAGCATTCAGCTCAGATTCAAATCCACCTGAGGAAGTTCTAACACAGGATCCCCTCAGTGGCACTTGGAGTGGATGTCCCTAGAAAAAGCTTAAATAAGAGAGAACAGTGAGCCACTTCCAATTTGGCTGATGTGAGAAAGAGAGAGAGAGAGAGAGAGAGAGAGAGAGTGGATGATGTCAGTGAGGCTTGACACCTAAGGGGGAAATTTACTAAGGTGCTAATGTTAGTGACTAATGTTGGTGAAAATTCACCAGCGTGATGTCATTTTGCAACTTCGCCAATTTACTAACAATGTCCCTGGCGAAAATTTGCTAGCGAAGTAGCTAGACCAGCGCAACTTCACACCCTTACGCCAGGCGAAGTTGCACACTGACAAAGGGATGTAACTACACTTATTCACTAAGATGCCCATTTTACTGAACGTTACTTCTTGTGCTAGACTTTACTTCACCAGGTCAGACCTGGCAAAGTTCAATGCAATAGATATATTGTTTTAAAGTTTAAAGTTTAAAAAAAAAACTTGAAAACGCTGGCAACTTTTTTTATGGTGATAGTCTGAAAAATAGTGTAATTTTTTGGGGGTAACCCTCCTTCTCCCCTACATTTCCTAACATATGGCAACTGACCTATACAGGGGACACATGTTTAGGGCAACAGGACAACTTTATTTTATTAATTAAAGGTTTCCTGGGCTTGTGTAGTGGAATGTAGTGGATGTTACATACACCTCTATTATACTTCTAACTTCACACTGTATGCAAATTTGGCATCGCTACCGTAAATAAGCTTTGCCTGACGAAGTAATGGTGGCGCAAATTCACTACTTTTCGCCTCCCTGAACACAAATTCGCATTTTAGTGAACTAAGGGCTCCCTGGCAAAAATTCACCTGGTGAAATGCAGCGAATTGCAAAGAAGGTGACGCTAGTGCATTTTCGGCGCTTAGCGAATTTGCCCCTAAGTGAGTTACCATTGCAAATGAAGGGTTTGGGTAGATAGTGATAGGTTAGAATTGTGAAACTTACTGAAGGTGGTGAGAAAAATGTTAGGCTAGTTAGTCAAGCAGTTGAAGCTCCATCAAGGAGTAAGGAAGATGTCGGTGCCCTAGCAGTACCTTGCCCAGACAGGAACCTAGGGGTAGATGGTATGTGCCATGATATGTGCACTTTGCCCCTCTGAAAATTTCTTTGGTGAATGGGGCAGAGAAGAAGCACAAAAAAATTGCACTCTTCCAGCTACAAAAGACAGCAGTACCATATTCATCACCAAATCCCATGGATTCCAGTGTTAAGTGTATCTGGGGCAAAACATAATAACAGAAACAAAGGTTGCACAGAGTCTTGCAATCCATAACTACCAATCAGATATTTACTTTTACATAGGAAACCAATAAATGCTGCCTGCTGATTGATTCCAGTTGTTGGTACAATACAAGATGTACATTCTTGATCATAAACGCTATTTATTTACTACTGGGGGATCTATACCTTAACGGTACCCCTAGAAATCATTCTAAATAAGAATCTACACAGAATTACATCTTTAGAAAGGATAATGACTCACCCTTAACTCAATTATTGGCTACGGGAAGAAGAAGACAAGAATAAAACATTTCCTTACTACATAATGGATATGATATATCTATATACTGTATATATAGTATCATTAAGATGATGCATATAAAATCAATGAACTATGTAATCAAAAGCGTGGGATGAAGATAATAACAGTAGGTAGCAAGTTAAATGCATATCCGCAAATAGAGAAATGAATTCAACGGAATGTTAAAAGTATAAAGATATGGTAAATATAGCAAATACCAAGAGACTGAGTTCCAGAGACTGGTGTCTGCTCTCATTGTAATATTAGAGAGAGAGCCTTCATCTGTAACCAAATATAAAGGAACAACCATGAAAAGTGTGTTATACTCTTAAATATAAAAGGAGTGTGCTTAAAAAAGTGGTGTTTCTGGTTACTTTACTGACAATTTCTGCAAAAACCCTACTTGTCCCCCCATTTGTTCCACTTCTGGCTGCCTCCTTTTCCAAGCTGTGCAGGGAAGCTGGCGGCACTCAGCACACTGGACTGCAGGATAGGAACCAATCAAAAGCTAGGCTGACCTGACAGGGAACTGAAGTCTGTGTTTGCTTGTTTGACTGCAGGGTTGTGGTTGGATGTGTCCCTCCTACTGTCTATTTACTAAACTGATACAATGGAATGTTTTATATTCAGCTCAGATATACATTGGAGTGAGACTCTGGATAGGTACTTATAGCACCCAGGCACTGCCCACTACTGTCTGCTTTGGATTACAGGACAGGGTGAGACTTTTGTCCTTAGTACTGTGTAACCCCTTTAACACTGGAACTGTACATACCATGAGCATATGAGGGCTCATTTATGGATGCAGCTGCAAAGGAGGCCATGCAAAAATTCACTCAATCAATGCAAGTAGGAATACGTGGGATCTAGCTCTCTGGGGTCTGGAACGCACCGCCAAATCCTGGGATTTCAGGCAAATTCCGGACCGCAAAGATGTGTTGCCTGAAAATGCTGGCGAATGCTCCCCAAATTTTAACTGCTGTATAGAGAGCACATTTTGTTCAGCCAGGATTTCAACTGAATTCGGATTCATCCAAATCCTGAACTAAATCCAAGATTTGGTGCCTCCCTTATTGCAACAATAAGGGAGGCACCAAATCAGAATTATGCTAAAAACACCTCGGATTCATCTAAATTCTGAACTAAATCCAAGATTTGGTGCCTCCCTTATTGCAACAATTGGTGCAATTAATTCATTATAGGTATTTTTTTTACATTTCCTCACACTTGATTGTATCAAATGTGTAATTGTGCTTGCTGCACTAGCAGACCCTCTCTGACAAAAGATGAGATAAGGGGGGGAGCTTAGGGGCCCGAATCCCCCCTGTCGATGCTGAATCACACTCAAGTGCCCCTATTGATACATGAAAAGCTACACTGTAATCCTAGCGTTTCCATTAATGGCTGTACCAATACAAGAGTCTTAAGAATAATGTGAAAAATGATGAGATTCTCATCCTGAGCACATTTTAACCCAATAGCCTTCAAAACACAAGTGCCATTTAAAACATTGTATGCACTTGCCTTGGGTGCAAATTCATATGCGGAGACAATTATAACTGGAAATGTAAAAAAAAAAAAAACCCTGCATCACGGTTGAGAAACACATGGAACATTCCATCCAAAAACTGAAAAAGCACACTGCCCTTGTGTTCATAAATAAACCCTATGCTGTCACTCAAGGACTTAGCGGCTTTGCTTGAGGCCTTTCAGTGTGTTCTTTGTTTGTATAACGTCCCAGGTCAAATCTGTATAGCAATGGACTAAGTGCTCAACACAATCCTAAAATTTCAATATACAGTCTGACTAATGAGGAAATAAGCAGTAAAGCTTAAACACAATGAATGACGGATAGCTGGGGGGGGGGGACACGTTGCTTTTCATCCATACTTTCATCCATACTTTTCAAATGTTTTTCCATAGTATCCGGACATGTTGTTGATATTGTTGATGTCTTTATAAAACATCAATGAGCCGCTTTCCAGATCTTCATATAGCGAGCTTTTATAAAAAGGTTTCAGGACGCTATTGTGTCTGTCTGTCTGTCTATTTAAAAGGGCTTTCTTTAACTGCAGTGTCATGCAGGGGTTAAGCAGGACTGAGCTAGCCAATGTGAAAAAGAAAAGGCAGAGAGAAGCTTTAGAGGTTCTCAGGCTTGCTGTTTATGCGCAAATGTCTCTGCCTATGATGAAGTGCAATTTATTACTGACCTTGGGCAGAAGCCTCCTGAAAAGATCTATACTCAGCAAATAAGATGAACGTGGAACCATATGCACAGGACAAGACTAAGTCAACTTTTAGTAGGATATAGAGTGTGATATTCTGAGACAATGTGCAATGGCTTTTTATTTTTTATCATTTGTGGTCTTTGAGTTATTTTGCTTTGTTTATTCAGCAGCTCTCCAGTTTGCAATTTCACCAATCTGGTTGCTGAGGCCCAAATAACCCTGGCAACCATGCACTGATTTGAATAAGAGACTGGAATATGAATAGGAAAGGCCCTGAATAGAAAGAGGAGTAATAAAAAGTAACAATAACAGCCTAACAGAGCATTTGTTTTTTAGAAAATTTGAAAATTTGAAAAGCTGGAAAGAGTCAGCAGAAGAATTAAGAAAAATTGAAGGCCAGTTGAAAAGTTGCTTAGAATTAACCTAAAGGTGAACCACTCCTTTAATGGTTCTGTTAATTCTCTCAAGCCCCAAAGATATATGAAATCTGCTTAAACAAAAGTGGGGACTATATGACACACTTTCCACAGTGTTAAATAACATGACATTGGCACGGGGGTTCCCTGGTGACACACAACCACTTGCCTGCACAAGATACAATAGTATCTAAAGGACATATTTGCACATCTAAAGACTTTAAAGACAAAGACTTTGATTTTCCTTTAATCACACGCAGATACAAAAGCTGGACATTGTTACAAGCAGGGACGTTCTAGGGGCTGAGGCCGCCCCCTCCCACTCCGCGCTTCTAACTTTTAGCGTCGGAGAGGGTCGAGTAGGGGCTGCATCGCTAGTGCAGTGAGAGCTATTGTGCTCCTGCACTAGAAGAGCCAAATTTCCTTTTTAAAAAACAGAAATTCAGCTCTTAAAGGGGAATGAAACCCCTCGGCACTAACCCCCATGGCCCCCACCCCCCATAGGGCATCTCTGGAGCATCTCTGGAGTAGTGATGGGTGAAATGATTTGCTTGGGGCCAATTCCAGCAATTTGTAAAGCGGTAGGAAAAATTCCCCAGGCGAAAATTCACCGGCATCTCTTTTTCACTATAATTGTAGTGTAAAAACTGCTAACATTATGAAAACTAAAATAAAAAATTGTGAAAAGCACAAGTGATTTTATATTATATTATATAGATTGGTGTATCCTCCTTTATGACCTTTATTTTCCAATATCCTTAATAAAAATAATATTCTTATTCATAATTTACACTAGGTGGTACATTATTCCCTGTACAATGCTGAATGTTCAAACACAAAGAATGGTAAATAAAGGGTAGCGGGTGAAATGTGTTGTAGCTAGGACTGCAGATAACTAGTCTGTTGGTTTACTATTGAAAGCACATAAAATGGACATAATTGCCTAGAATTATATCTTTTATTTTCCCTGGCATGTAAGATAAAATTCCTGTAGCCTACAGTTTATGGAGGTAATGAATAGGATGATGCAGCTATATAATGGATATCTCATAAAATGAAATCCTACAGGGGATGCAATGAGGTTTTTTCAGCAAGTTGAAATGAGTGAATACGTACAAGTGTGTGAGCCAAGTGTCTGACTTATTTAGGGCATGGTTGGGCTTTTTCATGGTTTTTCAGTCTTTTTTAAAATTTTTGATTATTGAGTAGATTTTATTGAAAGAGGAAAATCATCTCTAGATTCGGTTTACAGACTGCTACAGCACATCAATACTAGTGATGGGTGAATTTATTCGCCTGTGGCGAATTTGCTGCGATTTCCCATGATTTGCCACAGGCAAATAAATTTGTGAAACACCAGAGAAATTTCGCCTGGGCAAAAATTCGCCAGAAATGGATGCCAGCGTCCAAAACGAGATGCAGCTGCGTTTCGTGAATTTTTCACCGTTTTGAGAATTTCTACTAGAAATTCACAAAATTTCGGTGAAGCAAAATGCCCCAGATTTGCCCATCACTAATCAATACCCCTTAGAATCTGGCTGGGACTTGACCTAATGGGTAGAGCAATCAGTTCCAAACTGCGTTGGCCTTTCTAGGGGGCTTTGAGTTCAGCCTGAAGGCCAGTGAAATCACGGGAGAAAGCCTAGTTCCTCTCCTTGATAGGCTGTCTAAAGGTCAGTTAAGGTGAGGTGTGTCCTAATATTTGTGAAAAGATCATTTTCTGATATCATTAACCTTTTAATGAACACAGGGGTGCCCCAACCATAGGCTGAACTCCCAAGAGGGGCCTAAACTCCAACAAACACTGCTGTTCAGTATAGTGTAATATGGTATAATGTTGTAACAGTACAACAGGATTATTTGGGCCCCAGTGATTCTAAACAAGCAGACATAATGTATAAACTCATTAAGTGCCTTAAAGTATAGAATATATGTGGCTTTAACATATTTCTGTCACTGCTGTCCTTATTTAACTTATTAGTATGGGGTCCCATGAGTACTGATGGCAGCCCTGACTCAGGTAGAAGGGCAAAGGGCTTCCATCAGGAACCACAGCCCCATACTACTAAGTTATCAGAGTCCCATACCACATAGGGCTGCAATTATTAGCACAGTAGTCACTGAATGTCCTTGTTGCTTCTTTTTGTTTTCATTTTATCAAACATTGTGTAACACTATAATAATAGTGTAAGGCCAGGAGGGGTTTAATGCTTAATATGCCAGGCCAGTGTAGAGCATGGGCCACACCAGGGACTTTCAGTGCAGAAATGATTGTGAAATAATGAGGCCCTAAAAAAGTTTAGAAAAGTAGGAATGAGATATTTCATGCTACACAACTAGACAAGGCACCATTTAAGCATGTATGAGGATTATGTGATGTGATGTGATATATATATAAATTCATTATGTATGTTGAAAAGAAATTCAATCTCAGGGTGTTTTTCCCTTGAGTAAAGAAGTGTTTGATCTCTCCTGCTGTTCTTTTCCTTATGTGGGGCCTAGTATACATGGATAGAGACCCACCCCATTCTATGTTTGCTTGATGATTACACAGCAGCCATTTTGACAGAATACAGAATTATTAATAATAAGTTGCGGACAATTTGCCTGATCTCGTGTCTTGAAAAACCCAAAAAGTTACAGTATAAACCTTTTGAGCATATTGCTTATATATGACTACTTTTCAGATGACCCTGTATTTTCTATATGGAGCTTTATCAGCAAAACCAGGAAATAAAATGATTGGAAACAATCCACGATAATGCTTTCCTACAAGAGATTTAGCTATTTTCCAATAAAGCAGCAGCGCTACTCACGACTCCTGGTGGTTGTTCGCTGCCCCCTTGTGGTAATGTTATGTAGTAGTGATACAGAATGTTCCTGTAGAAATGCTGAACATTTACTAACATAGGTCACAGGAACCCATGGAATCAGACTTAGAACAGGTTTGAAATCAGATAATAACAAAATTTAACACTCTAATAATCAACGGATTAAATACAAATATAGCATATAGAAAATGTACACTGTATCCTACAACATAATCATGATTAGGGATGAACAAAATATTCTATGGCCATAGATCAGTGTCGGACTGGCCCACAGGAATACCAGGAAAACTCCCGGTGGGCCTAGGTGTAAATGGGCCCTCATGCTGCTAAACTTTTGGCCTATTTCATGGCCAATCCCTATTTCTATGAGAACAAAGAGGCTAAATAGATGAAATAATAGATAATAGCATGTCAAGAAAAGAGACTGGGAGAATAGAGGATAAGGATTGAGGATAGGAAGAATAATAGTTCTAAGAGTGGGCCCCTGGTTTAAGGTTATTTGGTGGGGCCCTGGTCTAAGGTGTTTGGATGGGCCCCTGGTGTCCCAGTGATACTGCCATAGATATTTACTCAAAGAGTGGGTTCATATACTAACACCAGTGCAGTTATATAATTTATTAACATTCACTTATTAAATAATATGAACATTTTAAAATATTAAAAAACGTTTTCCTGGGCAACCATTAAATAATTCATCAAGTACAAATATTACAAAAACAGAATTATTTTTCATCCCTCTTTCTCTCTCTTTACGTATGTTAGGGATGCACTGAATCCAGGTTTCTGCCTGTTACAGGTTAATCCGAATTCTCATGCCTTGCTGAACTGAATCAGAATCCTGAAAGACAAGTCTAAAATAGAATAAGGCTAGAAATGCTGTATTTTCTATACTAAACATAAAAATGAACTTACTGCACCACAAGCCTAATCAAATGGTTTATGCTTTCAAAGTTGGCCACAGGGGGCTTTGCAAGACCAAGACTGTGCACATGCTCAGTGTGATCTGGGCTAAGCTTAGGGATTGTCATAAATGATCAAAACAATACAAGTCAAATAATATCTGCCAGAAGCTGATACAGCAAGTCTAATTAATAATCAGAATATACAGACTGTACTGGGTCCTGTGTTGTCATGTAATCTAATGTGGATTTTATAGTTTTTGTATTGTTTAATACAAACTTTCTCTAACTCTGCAGAACCAGTGGCTGCAGCAAAATAATCCTCCAAATAGAATCCCAATTTATCTGTTTAAATCTGGCTCCATGATCTTTGTCTCTGCAACTGGAGTTGGAAACAGTAAAGGGGATGTAAAGGTAAAAATAAAATCCAATACAAATCTCTACACAGTTGCAACTGCAAACTGCTAGACTGCTGCATGGCTGGGAAGTAAGGCGGGGCTCTCCCTGCTGTTCATAAGTATGATTGTTTCCCTGCCAAACAGTTAGGGACCATCTGGCAGTTCCTATAAACAGTAGTGATGGGCGAATCTCCCGCGTTTCGCTTCGCCGAAAAATTTGCGAATTTCCAGAGAAATTCTCGAATTGGTGAAAAATTTGCGAAACGAGTCGCGCGTTGTTTTTGACGTGCGTCGCGTCAAACGCGGTGCGTCGCGTCGTTTCCGACGCGTCATGGCGTTTTCGGCGCGCGTCGCATCGTTTTCGGCGCGTCGCGTCAAAAACGACGCGCAACTCGTTTTTTAGGCGAATTTTTTTTACGGCGAATTTTGGCTGCCGTTTCGCGAATTTATTCGCCAGCGCCGAATCGCGGGAATTCACCGCGAATTCGC
>CM044435.1:114133118-114151301 GCA_024363595.1 Xenopus borealis
AAAGGGTCATTCGACCCCCAAAGGGGTCCCGACCCCCAGGTTGAGAACCACTGTCCTAGAGCAACTCCTGACAGAGAGGTGAGGTCCCAGGATAGGCCTTGAGCACATGGGTCTCTACCCCTTTATACTTTCAAATGCTGCCACCTAGTGGGCAAACCACAACTAAACCTGAACCCAGGAAGGATCTGTCAATAAATAGCCCCTAAAAAAATCCAATAGAAATAAATAGAGAGCGGCAGGATTTGACTTTACCAAGCTTTAGTCCACTCTTTGAAAAATCTGTATCAGCCAGTATGTATTTAGGGGCATACCTACCAAAAAGTAAAAAAAGGGACAAATAGTTTTGCCGTGCGCAGTGCAGCAACATTTTTTGGCCCTGCCAATTTTATGGCCACGACCCCTAATTACCATGATTATTTTACAAAATTTGGCAGATTATGGAAAGCTTGAACACATTTCTGGGGGATTTTGTGTCAGGTTTTTTATGTGTTATTTCAGTTTTGCCAATGAAGCTGAAATTACCTTTAAAGCTGTGAGTCACAGTTTCCTCAAGATATCTGCTTATCTTAAATAGTTACAATTGTTTCTTTGCTTATCTTACATTTTAACAAATGTATCTAAGTGCACCTGCCACATAGTCTGGGATTTTGGGTCAGGTTTTTATATGTTATTACAGTTTTGCCAATGAAGCTGAAATTGCCTTTAAGGGTAAGGCCAGATGGGAAGATTCAAGCAGATTTGTCGCCTGGCGATTAGTCGCCAGGCGACAAATCTCCCCGAATCTTCCCGTCTGGCCTGAGCCTAAAGCCGTGAGCCAAGAGTCAAGAGACCTGCTTATCTTAAATAGTTACAATTGTTTCTTTGATTATCTTAAATTGTAACACATGTATCTAAGTGCACCTGCCACATAGTATGGGCTCTCTGCCCATTACGTTTCGGAAACATTCTATCTTTTTCAGGCTGTTCAGCGCCGGAGATCAAAGAGAAAGTTGTGACAAAATCGCTGTCCCATGAAAAAAGAGACAGTTGGGAGGTACAGAATTAAGTTATCAAGTAGGAATTGTTAAATACATGATCAATACACTCTTAAAATCCCATAGAACTGAATCAAGAGTGGAGGAATGTCACTTAAATTGTACCTTTGGGTAAATGTACCCCCTTACTGATATGCATGGCCTTTGTTTTTCCCAGTCAACAGTGAGCGTTGTCAGGTCTATTAGATCATATTCTTATACTCATCATTTGCTTTTTAGTTCATTTTAAATTCATATCTTCAGCATTTGCTTGTAAAAGAAGAAATGATCCCATGAAAAGCAAATTTCTAATAACAATGCTTGCATTACGAAGCAGACAGCAGGGACTGTAACAATGCAGCCCATCTGGATCATTTTTATCTCTCTCTCTTTGGAGCCCATTAGTAACAGACTGATAAGGAGCTTTTTGATGTTGAAAAGGAATAGTTCATTAAATGAGTGTATTTGAGATATCACTATATCAAACTATAAACCATTAAAATGATCTAAAGCAGAAAGGGAGATGAATGGTGTGCTTATTGTTAGTTGAATAATAGAATAAGTGATGATTTTTCTTTATACTATGTGGGGGGGGTAATAATAGGTGCAGAGTTCTAGTAACCCATAGCAACACATCAGCAGGGAACAGTGTCTTGTCTATGGGTCAAAAGCAAACATCTGATTGGCTTCCTGGACCCAATATCAGACCCATCTGGGCTGCCACCTCAGGGACCCCACCTCAGTCTGGAATCCCTCAAATCAGGCTCATTAGCCTCCCGCCCTATGCATGTGCTGTACCTTTTAATTCATATTTGGGGCTGAGACTGGAGGCAGAGAAGTTGATCGGCCAATGTTGCTGCCAGCCAGTGGGTAGAGATCAAGGTGTCTGGGTCAGTGGGGCCCACTGGGTAGTGATGGGCGAATCTGCATCATTTCGCTACACCAAATATTTTGTGAATTTCTCAGGAAGTTCACGAAATGGTAAAAAAAATTGAGAAATGCCCCCAGCGTTTTGGACATGGGCATCAGTTTTTGGATGCCAGCGCACATTTTTTCGCTGCTTTCGGGACTTCATATGTTCGGCACCTTGGTTGCAGAAAACGTGGCAGCAGGGTCGAACTGAGAGGAAAAAGCAGCCCTCACTAAAGTATCAAAGCAGCCCAGGTTTTCACACTGTATGATATACAGTATATTCTTAATTTTCCTTTGTGTACGCCCAGCTAGACCATGCCCCCTGGCAGATAAGAGAACTTTAATAACCAGGTGAAGTGATTGTTCTGAGCAGTGTAGTCTTATCACATTTGTGCCTGTTGAAGTGGTGCGATGTGTGCGAAGCTGAAGCTGGCACCAAACACAGGTGGGAGGCATCATGTTGCATGTGTTTGGCATGTACATGTGTTTGTGTGAGTGCAGCCCCTTTTACAATAATTGAGTGCTTCTACTCCAGCTGAACATAAGAAAGTGCAATGCAGGGGAGCACAAAAAAAAAACTTGTGTGCAAGAGACCTAAGGATGCTGCAAGTCAAATAGGGAGCCTGTAATTAACTCCAGGCTGTCAGAAATTCCAGGCTCCATTTGCATTAAAGGGATACTCTCATGGGAAAAAATTTTTTTTTTCAAAATGCATCAGTTAATAGTGCTGATCCAGTAGAATTCTGCACTGAAATCCATTTCTCAAAAGAGCAAACAGATATTTTTTATATTTCATTTTGAAATCTGACATGGGGCTAGACATATTGTCAATTTCCAAGCTGCCCCAAGTTATGTGACTTGTGCTCTGATAAACTTCAATCACTCTTTACTGCTGTACTGCAAGTTGGAGTGATATCACCCACTCTACCCCCCTTAGCAGCCTAACAACAGAACAATGGGAAGGTAACCAGATAACAGCTCTCTAACAGCTTCCCGGTAGATTTAGAGCAGCACTCAATAGTAAAACCCATGTCCTACTGCGTTCCATTCAATTACATTGAGAAGGAAAAACAACAGCCTGCCTTAAAGCAGTTCCCTTCTGAAGTGCTAGCACAAGTCACATGACATGGGGAAGCTGGGAAATTGACAAAATGTGTAGCCCCATGTCAGATTTCAAAACTGAATATAAAATAATCAGTTTGCTCTTTTGAGAAATGCAGAAGTCTGTTGGAGCAGCACTATTAACTGATGCGTTTTGAAAAAAACATCTTTTCTCATGACAGTATCCCTCTAATGCATGCACTTGTGCCTAATTTAGCAAAACAGTGATGCACTGGTGCCTGACATAAGCTGCTAATGAGCACGTGTGAAGGCATGCCATTTCCCACTAGATGGTGCTCCAGTATCAAAGTTATTTAGACTAAATCCATTCCTCAGTATAAAACATCAGTGGACATTTAAAAAGGAAAATAATTAAGGCAGGAATTTAAAACTAGGAATGCACCGAATCCCTTATTTTGGATCTTTTTAGAGAAAGATTTGCGTTGCGTTTTTACCTGCTCTCCCCTGAGTTCCGTTCAGCCACAGGGGAGCGCAGGAGAAGATGCACTTGATTCTTTTTAATGGTACTGTAGTCACACAGACGCATGTAGGCGCCGAACGCAGGTTGAAACGCTTTTACCTGCGTTTGGCGCTTACATGCGTCTGTGTGACTACAGTACCATTCAAAAGAATCAAGTACGTCTACTCCTGCGTTCCCCTGCGGCTGAATGGAACAAAACAGAACACAGGGGAGTGCAGGTAAAATGCCCATGTGTAAGAGTAAATAACATACATGGCCATTGCCCTTTGTACCTGTTTTCTTTTCTTACTTTTGAGTTAAACCATGCCCTTGTCTGTAGTTGTATTCATCTGATAAGTATCCCAGTTATAAAGTGTGATCCTAAAATACTGAGCTGGGGCTACATTTCCTGTACTGGATGTAGTAAATTATACAAACGGAAACAACATCACCACTACTATGCTGTAGGCTTTCTCCTGGCTAATTCCAAACAACTTTTCAATTGGCCTTCATTTTTTATAAAAAAAAAAAAAATCATATAAATAATTTATTTATGACTTCTGATGACTCTTTCCAGCTTTAAAATTGAAGTCACTGACCCCCATCTAAAAAAGAAATGCTCTGTTTGCTGAAACTGCAAAGAGCTGCTGAATAAAACTCAAAATAACTCAAACACCGCAAATAATAGAAATTGAAAATCAATTGCAAACTGCATCAGAATATTTCTCTCTACATCATACTTTAAACGTTAATTTACAGGTGGACACACCCTTTAAAGGAATTGTAACTAAAATTTAATTTCACAAGAAAAGGAAAGACTTGTGGTGTTGTTGTGCTTAGAACTCTCCAGAGAAACATTAGATGACTCTTCTCCACTCACTAATTTCATTTTCTATACAGTGTAACATCACAATAGGTTACTTTTCTCAGAAAATTTATTTTTTTAGCTGACTGTAGCTAGGAGATATTAACAGCAGGTGGTGCTGTTGTTTTAAATTACCTTTCTCTGAATAAAAATTGCAAAAGTGCTTATAAAAGCACTCTGAGCAATGCTTCTATCCATTTATTTCCAGGGATTACATGTATTGCTTTTTGAGATTACTAAATCTGAAAGAACCTAGTTTTGTGATTGGAGCTCCTCATCTTCTCCCCCCTTTCTCTCTGCAACAATATCTTCGACAACATTTCCCTTGCAGGTGTGACTGTATGTACCTCTACCTTCATTGCATCCTTCAGATGATCCCTAAATATTCTAGTCTTTAAAAGGACACTATAATACTAACTGCTTTGTTGAAACAACCTTCTATGCTAGGCAAAGCTCACAGTGGTTCATTACTCCTGGGCCATCTCTATTCCTGAGTCTGAATACTGGCAGAATTGAAACTGTAGGGTTACTAGTCTTGGTCTTGAACACTCTCAAGCTTTTAGACATCTTTAACTCTCACTTCACCTATTGGGCCTACCTACATCCCAGGCTCCTCAGCATGCCACCTCCTCCAGCAAAGTGAAGACCAAAGAGACAGAAAATGTTTTGGCTTCCCCTTTTATAGATAATAACAAAAAGTATGTTCAGCACAGGCCCTATTAATAGAATTGATGATGAAAAATTGAGAATATAAACGTTTTAATAATTCCCCAAAACGTTACAAGAACATTTACCCTGTTTCTGCCTTCAACTTTCTTTTTCTTTTGCAAGTCTCCTGTAACTAATACTGTTTAACAAAATGTATTTTTTATAGGTTTTGGAAACCACAAAAAAAAATTTTTTTTCTAAAATCATGAACGCCATGTAATTTATTAAAAGACATACAAATTAAGCTGGCCATAGACATAACAATTAGGGTCATTGTTCATTTCACTACACACGTCTAGACAGATGGAAACAATAGTGCTGCTCCAGTAGACTTCTTCACTGAAATCCATTTCTCAAAAGAGCAAACATATTTTTTTATATTCAGTTTTGAAATCTGACCATTTTGTCAATTTTCTAGTTGCCCCTGGTCATGTGACTTGTGCCAGCACTTTAGGAGGGGACTGCTTTCTGGTAGACTGTTGTTTTTCCTTCTCAATGTAACTAAATAGTACGAAGTGGGACATGGGTTTTTACTATTGAGCTTTGTTCTTAGATCTACCAGGCAGCTGTTATCTTGTGTTAGGGAGCTGTTATCTGGTTACCTTCCCATTGTTCTGTTGTTAGGCTGCTGGGTGGGGGAAAGGGATGGTGTGATATCACTCCAACTTGCAGTACAGCAGTAAAGAGTGATTGAAGTTTATCAGAGCACAAGTCACATGACTTGGGGCAGCTGGGAAATTGACAAAATGTCTAGCCCCATGTCAGATTTCAAAATGAAATATAAAAAAATCTGTTGGCTCTTTTGATAAATTGATTTCAGTGCAGAATTCTTATGGAACAGCCCTTTTAACTAATTTTTTTCCCATGACAGGATCCCTTTAATGGTGCCTTCAAAGGCATCCGATCAAAATTCTCCGTCCTGCCTGATCCATGAGCACTCAGCTCACTTCCCACCATACATGCACCGAATATCGTACGAAAGTGCATTTTGTACGATATTATCTATGCGTCTATGGCCGCCTTTATTTGTACATTTTATTATATATATAATTTAATTATATATGCTAAAAGTTACAAAAAGTTTTTTCTGGCAATTACTAGCGAGAACATAACTGAAATCCTCCAAAACTGTGAATGGCTAAAAAAGGTCCAATAGGATCATCGCAGCTCCCATTGACTTCTATGAGATTTTAAAAGCTTTTACTTGCCGAAGTTTTGTATCATAGTTTGTACACTTTATACATCTAAAAAAAAATTACGTTTTAGAGAAATAAAAAAAAATAACCATGAATTTCTAGAGAAAAAATTTGATTCATGAAAAAAAAAATACAAATTTGAATGTTAATAAACCGGCCCCCGCAGAATTCTCAAAGTTCAAAAACCAAAGAGGATTTTCCTCGCTGAAAGGAGAGTGTTTCTCATATTTATATTTGTCGGTCAAGCTAAGTTTTTAATAAAGCATGAGAAAAAATGTCATTACTTTTTCCATTGACTTTAATAGTTAGGAAAAAAATGAACTATTGAGAATTATCTGCTACATCTGGTGCAGGAAGAGTTTAAAAATTATGAATAATGTATGCAATCTGCAAGAAAATTAGTTTGTACTCAGCTAAGTAGGTAACGTGGAAAAATTTGGATATTACGTTAACACTTGGATATTTTTCAAAACTAGTAGATTTCTTAGTTCTGTCCCATCTGAGCATCTATGATTTACTTTTCTAATTGCAGTTTAAGTAATCTGTTTCCTAGGGTCCAAATTACCCTAGCAACCATGCACTGGTTTGAATAAGAGACAGGAATATGCATATGAGAGGGTCTGAATAGAAAGAAGAGTAGTAAAAAGTAGCGATAACAATATATTTGTAGCCTTACAGAGCATTTGTTTTTAGATGACCCCCATTTGAAAGCTGGAAAGCTTCAGATGAAAGCAAATAATTCAAAAACTATAACAAACTAATAATGAAGGCCAACTGAAAAGGATGCCTAGAATTGTCCATTCTCTAACATACTAAAGGTAAACTTAAAGGTGAACCGTTGAAACCCATTTTATCTAATGACCTGATTATTCAGTGTTTGTATAAGGTTCAAGTGTATAGCCTGCACACATGATGCAACTTATCCATCTGACGTGTATGACCAAACTGAACTATATCTGAGCAAACATGTGTACGTGGAAGAGATCACTGTTTATATTTGTGTCTTGGCCCCTTAGGGAGTAGTGGCTGGGCGATGCTCAACCTGAGGACCAGTTAGGATGAGATTTGGAACGATGTTTTATTTATTCACCTAGATACACATGAAATCCCAGCATTAAAGGAACAGTTCAGGGTAAAAATAAAAACTGGGTAAATAGATAGGCTGTGCAAAATAAAAAAATGTTTCTAATATAGTTAGTTAGCCACAAATGTAGTGTATAAAGGCTGGAGTTACTGAATATCTAACATAACAGAATACAACACAACCTCCTGCTTTTCAGCTCTCTAAATCTGAGTTAGTCAGCGACTTGAAGGGGGGCCACATGGGACATAATTGTTCGCAATTGATCCTCAGCATTCAGCTCAGATTCAAAAGCAACAGTTATGACCAATGTGGCCCTCCCTCAATTCACTGATTGGTTACTGCCTGGTAACCAGGGTAACTAGTCAGTGTAAACAAAAGAGAGCTGAAAAGCAGGAAGTAGTGTTCTGTTCTGTTATGTTAGACTTACAATCACTCCAGCCTTTATGCATTACATTTTTGCCTAATTAACTATATTGAAAACATGTTTTATTTTGCACTGCCTATCTATTTATCCAATTTTTACTTTTATACTGAACAATTCCTTTAAAGGTGAATTCAACTCTGTAATAAAAAAAACCCATACCCCCCACCTCATGTAGACCCTCTTCCCTCCAGCCTAACTGCCCCCCCTCCCAGGGTAAATGCCCTATACTTTATAGTTACCTCTAGGCACAGATTCGGGCAGCAGAGTTCCAGGCAGTAGGGATGGCGCGAACTGCCGCAAAAAAGTTCACGGACGCGTTCGCGAACTTGCGACAAACGCGCGAACGGTACGCGAACGTCGGGAACCCCATAGACTTCAATGGGAAGGCGAACTTTAAAAGCTAAAAAAGACATTTCTGGCCAGAAAAATTATTTTAAAGTTGTTTAAATGGTGCAACGACCTGGACAGTGGCATGCCAGAGGGGGGTCAAGGGGAAAGAACAATCCATTATTTTCTTATGTCAAAAGTGTTACAAAGTATCTTACCTGCACCTGTTAGCTGTTCTGGACTCTCTGCCAAAAGCCAAGTTCAAATCTTTGCTTCTTTTTCTGGCTGTTCAGTGAGGGTCTTTCCAGTGAAAGAGGGTCCTCCAAAAAGAGGGTCTTTCCAGTACAAATGAGGGACAGAGGGTTGAGCTCGCAAAAGAGGGACAGTTGGGACTCGGGAGGTATGCACATTTTTTTTTTTTTAGTCCAGGGGGTGTGTGGGGGTGGTCCAGGGAGATCTTCCTGATTGGCTGCCATGTATCTGCTGGTCTGGGGTGAGAGGGCAAAAAAATGCGGCAAAAAAAATGCGCCAAATTGACGCGAACCCAAAATGCGAACGTCGCGCGACGTTCGCGAACTTCCGGCGAGCGCGAACAGCGGATGTTCGCGCGAACAAGTTCGCCGGCGAACAGTTCGCGCCATCCCTACCAGGCAGCCATCTTGCGGGTCTTCAGTGATGCTGACTGGGAGATCAGAGTGGCAGTGAATGCGCAGTTGGAGCAATTTGCCGGTTTGCGTATGCACCGAAATGGACGGAAATTGCAGATCTCCCAGTCAGCTTACCAAAGACCCACAAAATGGCTGCGTGCAACTCCACCGCCTGAATCTGTGCCGAGAGGTAAGTATAAAGAAGAGGAGGGAGGGGGTCTACATGGGGTGTGGGGAGGGGGCCTACGGATTTGTTTTATTACAGGGTTGAATTCTACTTTAAGACCATTAGGATGAGATATGGGATGAAAACATATTTGCTGGATATTGTGGAACTATGGCTGAATGACTGATACATCCCTCGTCTCCTCTATCTTTCATCTTTTTATATAATAAGAGGGGCCCTGGCTGAAGGATGGACCCACAAGGGTGTTTGAGCTTGAAAAGTCAAAAAGGCAAATAGAGAGAGCGAGATTAATGGTTAGTTAACTGTAATCCATTAATTGTATCCCAACAACATATCTGTGCTTCATAACTTCCAATGTCCTCACACAAACCCAAAACTCCTTCATTACAACAAGTTGGACCACAAACTGTTTATGCAGCGTGAGAAATCAACGAGCAGCAAAACAAAACATTAAAAATAATTGAGACAGATTGTCAGGATTACTGTGATTTGTATCAAATTAGCCATTTATTAGCTGGCGGCACGCTGCAGGAAAGGTATAAAAATGTTTTTTCTGACTCATACAAAAGGCCAAGTAAGTTTTATAAATAATATATGTTTAACACATACAGACAAGCGCTATGTATATGCTTTAATATATTTTGTAAACACGACTACTAAAAGTGGAAAGACTGTTTTGGTGCAAATATCACTCTCAAAGCAAACACTGGAAAGTCAGGCAGTTACTGAAAATTTTCGGGCACAGCTATGCCAGAAATGAAGCGAGTGCAGTTCCTTCAATTTCCTTCAAAAACAATTGCGGTAGGTGCAGTGAATTTATATTTAAAGAGGTTGTTCACCTTTAAATTAACTTTTAGTATGACATAGAGAGTGATACTCTGAGACAATTTGCAGTTGGTTTTCATTTTTTATTATTTGTGGGTTTTTATTATTATTTAGCTTTTTATTCAGCAGCTCTCCAGTTTGCAGTTTCAGCTATCTGGTTGCTAGGGTTGCTATAGGAGAGGCCTGAATAGAAAAATGAGTAATAACAAGCAGCCAGAACAATACATTTGTAGCCTTAGAGAGCATTTGTTTTTAGATTCGGTCAGTGACCCCCTTTTTAAAGCTGGGACCAATCCGAAGAAGAACACAAACAGTTTACAAAAACTGTAAAAAAAAAATAATGAAATTGAATGGAAAAGTTGCTTAGAACTGGCCAATTTCATGCGTTCAGTCGCAGGGGAGCGCAGGAGTAGACGCACTGAATTCTTTTCAATGTGGCTGTACTCACATAAACGCATGTAAGCGCCGAATGCAGGTTGGGAAGCAGCATGTTGCATTTTACCTGCATTCAGTGCTTATATGCGTTTGCGTGAGTACAGCAACATTGAAAAGTATTCAGTGCATCTACTCCTGCGCCCACTGCATCTCTGTAAGTGAATGTGGCCTTATATAATGTGTAGCCCAGGCAGTGCCAAATCCTTTAAGGGACAGGACACCTTATACAGTATTTGTGTCAATTTGATATTCACTATATTTTTCTATAAATACTCATAGAAATGTGTTTGCTTACGATGT
Source organism: Xenopus borealis (assembly GCA_024363595.1). Lineage (NCBI taxonomy): Eukaryota > Metazoa > Chordata > Amphibia > Anura > Pipidae > Xenopus > Xenopus borealis. The sequence goes on from CM044435.1 coordinate 114,143,603, forward strand.
TCTATCAACTAAAGGGGGTATTTACTAAACTGTGACTTTTCCGGGTCAGGCTTTTTGTCGCCAAAAACCCGAAAAAGTAATGAAAATTTTTTTTGACTTTTCATGCGACAATGCCGAATTATCAATGGACAGTCTTTCCTTGCTTTGTGGTTTTTGGGTGTTTTCTATTCTATGAATTTTCCTGTTTGTTTCCTTTTTCAGTTCAAATCTTTTGATAAATGACTGACGTTGATTGAAATGAGTTTATTGATTTTAGAAAAATTGGAGTTTTAGGAAATTCACCACTTACCCCATATGTAATAAGAGCCAGCATTCCGGTTGGGAATAACAATATTTTTTTTTTTTTTAAATCCCCCTGCCAGCACTAGGCTTCCCGCACCGGCAGGGAGCTTCCAGTGTGAGCAGCTATGTTGTGTCATAACTCGCATGTGATGTCATGTGCATGCGCATAATGAGCAATTCGGGCCAGAATTTCATTATGCGCATGCAAGTGACATGGCTGCTTGTAGCAGGAGCTCCCTCCCAGTGCGGGTAGCCTAGCACTGGTGGGGGGTAATCTTTAAAAAAAAAAAAAAAAACTACTGTTATCCCCAACCGGAATGTGGGCTCTATTAGCCCACACCTTTGGTTGGGGATAACATTTTTTACACAACATTTTTGCCCTTTAACAGAGGAGAGAACTGAGAGTTTTTGCAGAGATGACCCACTTCTATGGTATGTAAGTCTGAAAGCAAACATTTTAATTAATAAAAATAAATAACAAAAATGTTTTTTTATGACATGGGCTGTTAAATTAGTGTCCAAAAGGTGAACCTAGAGCTGACTATTATAATACCAGTGCTGTTTCTGCCTTTTGTGTTTTCATCCAAATCTCCAAGGACTTTGGTGCAAGGGAATATTCTGTATTGCCCTATTTTGCTTACAAAATAGAAATTCCAGGAGGAAGGAATCAACATTTTAGAGTAATGCTAAAAAGCAGGGGAGTCCCTGACCACTGCAACCAGAAAGCAAATTAAACCAAATCTTATCCTATTCATCTTCCAGTCTCACTCTAAATTCACTAGTGTAAGCGGGACCATAGCAACCTGACAATTTAAAGCTAAAGAGTTACATAAAAAATGTAAATCATCAAAATATATACCAATGTAAAACATAGTTCCCAGCTGGAACAAACCAGCCTGTCTATAAAATGTAATTTCAAGGCATAGAATGAAATTACGTCCCCTGTTATTACACAACTATACACCACTGATTAAAAGGATTGTCGAAAGTCGCTTCCATATAGTTCCGATCAATGTTGATGGTTCTGCCCACCCTCTGGAATCTACCAGAAGATATTTCATACGCATCCATTTCACTCCAAAGTAAATGTGCAGTATATGTGTTTTAGGGGCCCATTTATTAAACCTCGAATCTATCCGCTCGAGGATTTAAAGGTGGAAAAATTTTTTTTGGAGTAAATAAAAAGAACTTTGAGAGATTTATTAAACTCCAAAAAGATGTTAAAAATCCAAATCCGAAAATACTCCACCTCAATGGCAGATGTCCCTGAAGATGTTTCTTGACACCATTTTCCACGCTGGTTTTGATACGATAATCCGATCACGTCACATTTTTGCGGTAACAGATAAAGTTGAATTTTCTGAGCAGCAATCATACGATTCGAATAGACGCAGAAATTTGCGGCAACATTTTTTTTGCACCAACCTTTTCAAGAACAATTATTGATAACAGTAAGTTAAATTCAGGGATGGGAGTTAGGTTAACTTTGTTTTAATAAAAAACTGAGATAAATACCCTCTTAATGTTCTCGCTACTTTGTATTACTCATCATTCTATTCAGGCCCTCTCCTACTCATATTCCAATCTCTTAAGGCCCCATACACGGAACAATAATAGCTGCCGACAGACCAAGACCGAGAAAGTCGGGCGGGTTAAAAAATCCTGTTGGATCGTGGACTCCTCTGTTCTTTGATGCAGTCCAGTGATCCGACCGCTCATATCGAATGCATTATGATCCGATCATTGGGCCCCATGTCAGATTTCAGAATTCTCTTTTGAGAAACTGAGAATTCGGCACATAATTCTCCTGGAGCAGCACTATTAACTGTTGTTACTGTTTTCCCATGACAGTATCCCTTTAAAGGACAAAAAGTAATCAATAAGCACAAATGTAATTGCAGAAATACAAGAGTGATTGCAGAGACCCAGGTGTACTGTGCTGCCTACAGTTCTAGACATACAGCAAATATAAGGGGGGTCATTTAATACTAAAGCAACACTCAATAGGGCTCCTGTCGCTCCACTATTGCAGATACAGTCCCCACAATTCACTTGTAGTCTGTTGTGTGTAAAACCACATTCACTGCGTCATAATGTGCTGTATAGTTGTGATCTGCACCACTCAGTCCTTGCTATCCTCTGTTACAAATTGAACGCTGTTGCACCTATTGAAACAGGTGAACCCCAGCTCTACTGCCACCTCCTCAGCAAACGGCAGCACCAGGGTTAGCTCAACGCTCTGCATCAATCACCGTAGCACACTTGCATCTAAATAATCAAACGCAGGCTTCATGCGCACAACAAATATCATGAGATGACACTAGTCGAACTTGTGATTGCATCTGATTTGTGTCAAAATTCAGGCACACTTGCTGTAATTTTGGTGAATAGAACACACTATGTGGTAGGGTTGTCACCTGTCCAAATTTCACCTAGATAGCCAGGTTTTTGGAAGGACTGCCTTCCAAATTAGGAAATCCGGACAGGACTCTAAAGTGAATGACATGACGATCAGCCAATTGCTGATCGCCACATCATCAGTCTCTCCCCTGACATCACCCAACCTCTATGTCACCTGCCTTACCCCCGAGACACTGGGCCACCCCATGCCTTTTTTCAACAAAAAAAAAGGTGGCAACCCTAGTGGTAGGCATACTGCAATTGCACCATGCCCTTTGGGACTGCAATGAAGCTGTCATTCTGGCAAAAGCACTGCACTGTGGGGGAAAAAAACATGGTGATGCTCTTAAAATTGCACTTTGCTCACTGCACTTAAAGATGTACATGTACCCGAATATATGCCCGCCCCGCATTATGCAATATCCTTTCCCTGAATTCAAGTGTAATTGTATTCCTTGATCAGGTGCAACATTTTTCAACAGATACTGGAACTGCAAAAATTCACACCTCATAGTAAATTGTGTGCAGATGGGAACTTATCACTACACATAAACCTAGCCTAGTGCACCTTTTACAGAAAAGTAGGGGTAACTGATAAATTGGTGAACAAAGTTAGTGTAGAAGAGTGCAAGTAGTAGCTTTGTGCAAGGCATTTTACTAAATACAATATTTTTAGTGATGGGCGAATTTGTCCCATTTCTCCGAAAAACTGGTGCAAAAAATGGCGAAAAGTTAGCAAATCGAAGCCGGCGTCCATTTTTGGACACCACTATCCATTTTTGCAGGTGAATGTTCCAGTAGTTTTGTGAATTTATTCACCAGCGCCGAAACGCGGGAATAAATTCGCCCATCACTAAATATTTATACTTGAGCTAATTCAGTTGGGTTTCAGTAAAATAAGAATAAACTCTATCTGAAATTCCAGAGTACTAAAATATTAAACACAGAAGTACCTGATTCCCTCACTTTCTAAAAAGCCATCCAACCCCTTCTTACAGCTATCTAATGTATCAGCCTGTACAACTGATTCAGGGAGAGAATCCCTCATCTTCACAGCTCTCATTGTTAAAAACCCTTTCCGAATATTTAGACGGAACCTCCTTTCTTCTAATCGGAATGGGTGCTCACTTGTCAGCTGAAAGGACCTGGTCGACAACCAAGGGTGCGGGCTGATAACAATTGGGGATAACAATAGGTTTTCTTTTAAAAAAAAATGGCCTTCACAAGCGCTAGGCTACCGGCACCAGAAGGGAGCTCCCAGTGCGAGCAGCCGTGTTCTGTCACTCGCATGCTCATAACTTGAGTGTGACGTCACGCTCATGCTCATACTGAGCAATTTGGGGCAGCTTTTCATTATGCACATGCGAGTGACCGGACATGGCTGCTCATATCTGGAGCTCCCTCCTGGTGGAGGTAGCCTAGCGCTGGCGGGGGGCATTTAAAAAAAACTGCTGTTATCCCCAACCAGAATGTGGGCTCTATCAACCCACACCTTTGGTTGGGGATAACATTTTTACCTCCAGAGTAAACATCCTCAATTTGTCCAGTCTTTCCTCATAGCTAAGATTTTCCATACCTTTTACCAGTTTAGTTGCCCTTCTCTGTACCCTCTCTAATACAATAATGTCCTGTTTGAGCACTGGAGACCAAAACTGTACGGTATATTCTAGATGTGGCCTTACCAGTGCTCTATAAAGTGGAAGAATGACCCCCTCCCACACTGAATCTATGCCCCTTTTAATACAGCTTGTTTGCCCTTGATGCTGCTGACTGGCACTGCTTGCTACAGCCAAGTTTATCATCTATAAGGACTCCAAGGCCCTTAATGGATTTGCCTAGTGCAGTCCCATTAAGGGTATAAGTGGCTTGAATATTTTTACATCCCAGGTGCATGACTTTACATTTATCAATATTGAATCTCATTTGCCACTTAGCTGCCCAGATTGCCAGTTTGTCAAGATCCTGTTGCAAGGATGCCACATCCTGGATGGAATTAATGGGGCTGGATAGTTTTGTGTCATCTGCAAACACTGATACCTTACTTATAAAACCCACCCTGAAAGTTAACAAATAGGGCAGTTCATCTGTTCATAATTCAGTTCAACATTTATTCATAATTACACAATGTTTTGCCAAAAGTTTCCTGTTGTTTAATGCATGCAGCTTGCTTAATAGTATTACTTGGCATAGGCTGTCGATTCATCTAATGCTCAAAAAGCGTGTGGGACAATCAACGCATGGGCTCAGTTGGCACCAGTCTGCCAATTGGATTTTAATCAATTAATTTGAGCAAAGGTTATTTTTTCAAGCTAATAACACTAATGCAAGTATATGTAATTGCTGCATAAAAAAACACATATTAGCCGCTGTGATTTCAGTGCCATCGAGGGTTGACGCAAAAAGTTGGTTGCCTAGGGATGTATTATTAGTAAAGAGTAAAAGCACAGGGATGTTATTATAGCATTAGTGAGTTCCCTTTACAGCCTCCGTAAAATCATAGAATTATTATATGAATAACCTCCTGTTCTATATGAATAAACCTGTACATACAGAGAGAAATCATCTAGAGCCTGAGCTATAACTCACAAGCAGATGTTTTCTTTGATCCACGTGTACATGAGTGCCCCCCATAGTGAGACGAAAATATGAAAAGTGCATCCATTAAAGCACAATTATGTATTTGTTCAAAGAATGTACAGGTATGGGATCCTTTATCCAGAAACCAATTAAGCAGAAAGCTCAGAATTATGCGATGGTCGTCATCCAAAGACTCAATTTTATTCTAAAAATCCAATTAGTTAAAAATGATTTCCTTTTTCTATGTTATAATAAAACAATACCTTGTACTTGATCCAAACCAAGAAATGATTAATCCTTATGAATCAGCCTATTGGGTTTATTTAATGTTTACATGAGTTTCTAGTAGACTTAAGGGATTAAGATCCAAATTAAAGAAAGATCTGTTCTCCAGAAACCCCCTAGGTCCTGAGCATTTTGGATAACATGTCCCATACCTGTATTAAGGCCTTTCATCTTCCAACAATGATTGGACCTCTTCGGATGTAGGCCAATAGCCGAAAGCTTCTACCCTGTATGGTGCAAATTTCTGCAAATTCATGGTGCTTGTCCTTCAAAATAGTATTCACTCTACATTAATTGAAGCTATAAGAGGACATTCAATCTGTGATTGTTGTTGAGATGTCATTTTGCATCTGTGAAGGGTATTTGTCAGTTTAACTGATGGAGCTGATGGAGAAATGGTCATGATCAATACAATATCTTTCCATCGTACAGGTGCAGACCAGTAATTCTAAATGAAAGACTACATATATTGCTTAAGTCAGTGGTAGATTATGCTATATTGTTTGATGGCCTCTCTAATTTAAATGGTAAAAAAGAAAATTAATTGGAATATGGGAAGGCATAAATTCTTCAAAAGTAGTGTAGTCATGCTAAGGTTTTCAGGGACAGGGTAAACATGTTTTGACCCACCCTCTTTAAGAAGCCTGCCCTCAATATGGGGAATAACTAGGCATCTATTTTAGGTTTTTTCTAAATTGCACATCTCATCTTTCTCCCACAAAACCCACTGATTCATTTTGGTCAGGTAGAACCCTTGCAGCAGCTGAAGTAGATGGTTAAGGTATGAGCCAGAGCACTTTACGCATGTATCACAAAATAATAAAAAATAGTATTTCTAGTACATTATTCAGTAAGAAGCATTGGATTAAGGTATAACAATAAGTGACACTGGGTTCTGACACCCCAAGCACCCCAAAGTACAAGTGGCACATTATATAATTTACAGTGAGGGGTAATAAGTAGCAACCAGCCAGGCACATGAAACACAATGCTAGACAATGGAAAACAAAGGTTACAATACATGCAGACTTGCCAATTTCATTTATAATGCCCACAAATCCCTTAGCAGGATGAACGCAATGGCAATTTACAATGCACACACATTTTGTGGAACATGTTTATACATCGGTAGATGTCAGTAACATGCATCAGGAGGAATGCCTTTTCCCAGTCTCGTACCATATATTGTACTGTATTTGGAAAACATATTTGTCTTAAGCGATATCTTGGTGTTGTAAATGTGTCATGTATGAGCTGTATACATTTTCTTTAGTTTGTTTTAAAAAAGCCAGGTACTAAAGAAAGACTGAAAAAATATGGAATTACGGATATCTGATGTCTTATTCTCTTGATAGCTCATTCCCCCAGAATAAATTGTCCTATTTTGTCCCATTCCTTCAGAACATTGTATTTTTCATGTATTTCCTCATTACGACATTTCTTTACTAAAACTTGAATCAATCAAATTTTTTTATGAAAACAAAGCCAACCAAAAATTAGTGAAACACCGTCAGCATCTCGTTTAGGACACGGGCGTCCATTTTTCGATATAGGCATCCGTTTTTGGATGATGGCTCACATTCGCACTGGTGTGCAAAAAAAAAATGCGCCGGTGTCGGAAAAACTGGTTTTTTTATGCTGGCGAATTTTCATCAGATGAATTTATTCAGCGGTGGCGACCCAGGTGAATAAATTCGCCCATCACTAGTCAATTTGTATCTTACAATTGACACTCTGAAAATGTGACTTCATCGAATTGTTGCTGTGAAAACTCAACTTTTTTAGATTAAAACCCAGACTGTATCGGGTTATCCACTGCAGATCACAATGTCAAGAAACAACTTCAGGGACGTCTGCCATTGCTTCTCAACAGGTCTGAGATAGAGTATATTTCGATTCAGATTTTTAGCAGCTCTGGGATATAATAGATCCCACAAAAAAAATCCAGTTTTCACCTTAAAAATCTCAACCAGAGAAATATGTGATTTCATAAATGAGCCCCTATGTGGGGCATTTGATTAGTCAATTCTTAACCAAGAAGCAAATTCTGCATGAGTCGTGGTTTTTTTATTCAAAATTCACAATTTTGAGTTTAAAACTGTTGTGTTTGGTAGCCGAGGATGAGGAGAGTATAACAGTGCTTTATTAGCAGGTT
>CM044435.1:114159644-114257384 GCA_024363595.1 Xenopus borealis
CGCGTTTGTCGCAAGTTCGCGAACGCGTCCGCAAACTTTTTTGCAGCGGTTCGCGCCATCACTATTCACAACTAGTTTAACCATACCTTGTTTGCTGTGTCAGCAAAAAACCAGGGCATCATCTGAGTAGGAGGAAGAATAGGAAGAGTCAGTTTATGCATTAACCATGCAGATCTTTGGACATTGCATTAGTTTGATATCTATTCCAAATAGCTGGATCACACATGATCTGCATGGAAAAATATTATCCATCTCACACAACTGGACTACTAGATAAATATAAGCTGTGATCATTCTGTCTCCTGCATTAGGAACGTGGGAGAACAGAACAGAAAGTGATTTAGCAATGTACTTGTCTGTTGAGGTCCATTAAATCACTTGGTGGATGCCAGGTTTAACGCTAACTTATAGGGGTTTTATGTTGTTTATTTAAAACTTTAAAAAATATGATTAAAAGAGCTCAAGACGACATGCTGACCAATGTTAGAAATATTACGGCCAATCTTGTAAAGACAGCAAAGCCTGTCACATTGCCATCAAGTTTTGTTCTACCAAGCTGAGCAGTTGCATGATTACAGCTATTAATAGAGACTAGGGATTCAGTTTTTCTCAAGAGTAGCAGAAATGTATCTATTAACATCATTTTTAAATTCCAGATCAGGCTCAATTGCCTGCTGGTGGTTTCTTTAATTTAATCTGGATCAAATTTGATATGCTGAATTTGATGGATGTGTCTGTTTAACTGGTTTATGGTAGTATCACTAGGAAATTATGTCGTAGCATTCACAAGTGCTGGTTCAGCTCACCAGACACCCAACCCTTTGTTGTTCACTTTTATTGTATGAAAGTTGTCCATCTGGCCTACGCTTTAATAGCAGAGCAAGATAAATAAAAAACTTTTAACAATGCCCAGTTTTGGCAATCTGTTGCATACGTTTTCTATTTAATTGTAGAGAAAGTTTTTAAGCATCAGCGTTCTAATGCACACAAATTGCTTATTTCCTGAGCACATGCAGCACGGCCTCTTTACAAGAGTATTTCCAGTTAATCACGGCTGCCACATTGTAGTTTCACTTAAAAGTAAGCATTGAGGTCAGCAGTGAATTGCCTGGAATACAGGCCAACTGCTTTTCGCTCTCATAATTGTATTTAATAAGGTTCCATTAAAGATTCTCGAGTGTATCTGAAGCGAGTTGAATGGAGGGTCAGATCTGACTTCTCTATGTTCTGTGTTCCGTAAAAGAACATATTATGCCCATTTACCTGCTGCTTTACTTCTGATCAAGCTTGGGGTCCTTTATCTGTTGAAACAGCTGAGGCTCCTCAGGAAATAAAAAAATATTCAAAAAGGTGGGCAACTTTGTTTGACCCTGATCTATCATTATTATCATTACGTAAATACTGGAAATGATTCAGAGACAGAGCAATGTGATTGATGAATGGTCTCTGTACAGCACTTCTGAATATGTGGCACTATATAAGTAAATAAAGGATCATTATCATTTGTAGGTGGAAGGTATAGCTACTTATATTATTGGAACATGATCCATTATTCAGAAACCCGTTATCTAGAAAGCTCTGAATTATGGGAAGGTCATCTCCCATGAAATAATTAAAATCTATAAAAATTATTTCCTTTTTACCCTGTAATAAAAACATGGTGCCTTGTATCTGAACCAAACTAAGGTATGCTTAAAGGGCAAGGGAAGTCTAAAATAGAATAAGGCTGTAAATGCTGTATTTTGTATACTAAACATAAACATGAACTTACTGCACCACAAGCCTAATCAAACAAATGATTTATGCTTTCAAAGTTGGCCACAGGGGGCTGTCATCTTGTAACTTTGTTATACATCTTTGCAAGACTAGACTACGTACACATGCTCAGTGTGATCTGGGCTTCTTAGGGATCGTCATAAATGATCAAAAAAACAAAGCTTCTTGAGTTCTGCATGGCTGGTAAGTAAGGCAGGGGCTCCCCCTGCTGTTCATAAGTACGGTTGTTCCCCTAGCAGAAGTTAGGGACTGTCTGACAATTCCTACCCACAGCAGTAAAGTAAAGTAAATTCACTGCATACAGTCAGGTTTCTTATAAAAACGGTACACATTTTTTAATCAAAGTGTATTGGAGATAGATTTCTTTATCATTAAAGAAAGTAAAAATGGGATTTTATTTGCCTTTCCTTGCCCTTTAATCCTTATTGGATGCAAAACTATTCTTTGGGGTTTGATTAAAGCTCACCTTCCAAACACTTTTTCAGTTGAGTTGTTTTAAGGTTGTTCTCCAGAAGTAAAGATGTTTTTCTATTACTTACCATTTTTTATTCTTTACTGTGTTTCCAAATTCTACTGTTTTGTCCCTGTCTCTGGTGTTTGAGTCTGGCAGCTCAGTGATTCAGGTGCAGACTCTAAACTGTTACAATTTTTCAACATTTAGTTGATACATTACTCAGCAGCATCTCTGGAATTTTGGCAATAATTGTATCAATTTTAACAGCTGCCTTTAAACACAGGGATTCTGCTCAGCAGGGACAAAGATATGAAATGTACCCACTAAGGGGCAGATTTACTAAATTCGTGTGAAGGATTCGAAATTCGATTGAATTGAAAATTTTCGATATGCAAATTAGCCCACTTCGACCATCGAATTAACAAAATTCGATCATATCGAATAGATCAAATAAAAATCTATTCGATCATTCGACCAATCAATGGTCGAAGTACTTCCCCTTTAAATTTTTATTCGACTGCCGACTTCGCCAGATTAAACCTACTGAATTGCAATAGAAGCCTATGGGGATCCCCCATAGGCTTTTTTTTTAAGTTTCATGTTCAAATAAAAATCGTACAATCGTAAGCTTTGATCGTTCAATTTGCACAATTTTTTTCGTGAAATCGAATAGTGCCAAAATCCAACAAATTAGATTTTGTCGGATTTTAATTAGAAAAATCGGAAAAGGGTTGAATTCGAGGGAAACAAGCCCTCAATATTTGACCCTTGATAAACCTGCCCCTAAATGTCTGAATTTAAAACAATTTACAGGATCAGAGATACTCCTCCCAGTGCTGCTTTATAGAAGGTGAAAAATTCCACTTTACACTTCAATATTAGAAAAACACACATAGAAGATATAAAGTAATTGGAAAAAGTCTTTATTTCTGGTAAACTATCTGAAACCGACTGAGCTAAAAAGTGTTGGAAGGTGAACAACCCCTTTAATGTTTAAATTTTTTTTTTTTTAAACAGCTGCAGATAGGATGTTTCAGACAGTCCCTAACTGCTCTGCAGAGAAACAATCATACTTTCATACTGCAGGGGGGAGTACCCAACCATACTTCCCTGACCTTCAAGCAACTTTGTTTATTTCCCTGTAGAGCAGCCGGCAATGGTCTAGAGATTCATATCCACAGACCCAGTAAAACTTGTATACTCTGATTATTAATCAGTCTTTCTGTATCAGCTATTATGGTTTTGATAATGAAAATCCCTAAGCTTAACCTCCCAACTGAAGGCCAGACCACACTGCTCATGTGCATAGTCTTGGTCTTTCAAAGATGTTTAGCAAAGTTACAAGATGGTGACATCTTGTGGCCAACTATGAAAAAATAAATAATTTGTTTAATTAGACTTCTAGTGCAGTAAGTTCATGATTATGTTTAGCATACAACATACAGCATTTCTAGCATTATTCTATTTAAGACTTTAGTTCCCTTTTAAGGTTTGGAGATCCAAATTATCCAGAAAACTTTTAGACTCAAGCATTCAGGCCCAAAAACCAATCAAGAGTTCTTAAACTCTTGTGTAGGTTTTCCTTCAAATCTCTTGGTTTTCTGCAGAGAAAGGTTTTTTCCCTGAATAGTTTTTCTTTTTTAAAAAATAAAAAGCTTGGCACTTAACCAGTCAATGTAGTCTAAGGAAGAAACCAGGCAAGAGTTTAGGAACTCGCAAAAAAAGAATTAGAAAATAAACTCACGTGGCATCAAAATAAATTCTTTACTGTTTTCAACAATTTGGTAATACACAATTGTGCAAATGTACAGTTGTATGCAACAATGATATACATAGTAATAGCTTACTGTACATACCACCCAAAGGTTTTTATGACGCAAAAAAAGGAGCAGCAAGGAGTGGATCCACCTGACACAAATGAAAATAGCCCCAATGTTTCGGCATAAAAGCCTTTGTCAGGGGGATTCTGATGTGCTGCCGGATCACCAAACATATAAATACCATATTCAATTAAGCGTCAATCAGTTGCTTTCGCATTCTCTGAGAATGAGGGCAGTTAGCAAATGTTCTCCTACTTTAAACTTGGTTCCACCCAGTTACACTGATAAAGCAGCAGCTCCAGCTCATTCTTGGGGTGAACCAATGTGTGCTGGTGGGTTCTCATACTTTGAAGACTTTACATAGGATTCCAAAGGCTAATGAGCAGTCACCCAATTATCGCTGTTGACATTATACTTTGGACTATGAAGATGTCTCTTAGTAAGATGATAAGCCTGTTGCTCTGTCTCTTATATTATCCAAACAAAAAGACTATAGACTATCACATGAATATGCCACAGACAGACATCAAGAAGCAATTAGCCGATTTTATCAAGGAAAGAATGTAAAGGTCATTTTAGACAACAATCATCTCATATTGTGTTCGTTTTTTCCAACATATTATTGTTCCTTGTGTCAGGTCTAAAGGTACTGGAACAAAGCAATATTCAAATATATCAATTAAGCATCTATGAAGGTCACTAAAGGGCATCTAAAGAATAACAATGTAACCTCCTCCAATCAAAAAAAAAAAAAAAATCGACCATTTAACACAAGAGGGAGAATAGGAACTGTTCTATATATCAGTCGCATGGATGTGATCCAGTAATGGAAAAATAGCCCTACAGTAGCTCTCCTATGCACTTGCTATGAAAAATTGCCCTGTGGCTTGACTACTTACTGAGCAATATCCATGTAGGTGATAATAAAGGGAGTAGTTTAAAAAGTCTGTTTTGGACTTCCGGGGGGCGTGCCCAGAGAAATGGCCACATCTTAAACAGAGCTCCAATCACCGGTCCATAAACTGGACTAATTAGGTGACTGCACAAACTAGCGGTAGACATTACCAGAATACCAGAGGGCAACAGGGGAAAACAATCTCCAGACTCTTCCTCACCTTGCAACCCCGGAAGCCAGCACGCAGTCCTCTAGGCTGCAAACTCCAGATCTCCCAGAAATACCCACACCGCTTGTGGATCTTGACCCGAACCTGCCCGAACTTACACCGAAACAGACGGCAAGAAAGTGGAAAAGACGCTGGATGATAAGTACCCCGGTCACTGGACAGTGCTTAGACACGCACCCAGGCCGGTTTTCCCCAATATACTCCTCCCAGCTCCCAAAGGGACAGAAAAGGGCAGAAATATACATAAAATATTAAATACAAGGGAGAATAAACTGAAAATACTATGAGAGATATGGCCTATACACAATACAGCTAAATAAGGGAACAGATACAAAATGTGACGCAGATACAAATTGGGAAAACCCCACCCAAACAAACGTGCTCATAAAAAGAACAAACAATTACAAAGGGGAAATACAGGCAGATTACACAGCCGGAGAACACATCCAAACTGCAGATCAACAAAAGAATTCTGGTGAGGAGATTACCCTACCAGAACAATAAACTGAAAAGTAAATGGCCATATAAGACCCAAAGGAAAAACCAGTGGCCCGTAAAGAGAAAAATGGCAAAAGCAGGATAAAGATTTCTACTTCCAATCACAACCCCACAAAAACTTACTGCAGATCTAAAACATAACTCTTACCTAGAAGACATAAATCAGGACTAACATGCTGAATCTACTATTTAGCACCTATCACGGAAAAGCTGAATGTCACAACTTCTTACACACTATAGGTAAACTCACAAGACAAACCTACTCAACAAAATAAAACACTCAAAAGATGGAGGAAAAGTAAAGAAAATACATTAAAATCAAAGGCTCTGAAACAACTTTGGCACCACTACATAATAATCAGGACTTCTGAAAATTGATGGACAAATTTTTGGGTTCAACAACCAACATGATGACAAAAGGACAAAGACCCAAATTGAAAGAAAAAAATCAGACATTGGAAGTAAACCAACCAGAAAGCGACTCAGAAACCACACTAAAAACACAAGAGATGGTCCAAATTCTAGGTCCCCTACTAGACCAAAAACTTGCTGTCATCAAGGAATCAATCGCAGAAATTCTGCAACAAATGACTACACAATCTCAGAGAATGTCACCGCATATCCACATTGGAAGATGACCTAACCACAGCACAATCCATAATTGATCTCCAACAAAAAGAAATTTCAATCTTGGCAGATAAAGTGGAAGACCTGGAGAATCACAGCAGGAGAAACAATCTGCGAATAGTAGGGATTCCTGAATCAGTTAAAACAAGAGAATTAGAACAACTCATCCATGAATGGCTACCCAAAGCCCTTAACATGGATACAAAACACTTACCCTTCTTTCACAGAATCGAACCTCCACCCTCTTCAACTAAAGAATCTCAATGACCCAGACAAATTATATTCAAGTTGCTAAACTTCACAGAAAAAAACTGAATATTAGATGCCTACAGAAAGAACAGAACACTGACATATGAGGACCATCCAGTTTTAATCTTCCAAGACTACACTGCTTCGGTGGCAGCCAAACGCAAATAATCTGCAAGATGCTCTACAAGACAGGCTACAAATTTTCACTACTTTTCCTAGCTAAATTGAAAAATCACAGACAAAGAAACTAACAAGATACACCTCTTTGAAGACCATAATCTGTCAACAAAATACCTAGAATCGTCCATTTGAACATGAAAAATCACTGCTTTCCTGAAAACACAACTACTACTATATATTTTACATATGGCGAAAGCCAAACTTTGACATTATACAGACATAGCTACTAGACTAACTTTTACGATACCCACCAAGCCTGGAAATACAAGAACATCATAAAGATTTCACTTAAATATTTAAACCACAACTAATTATAAAAGCATATGATAAACTACAGCGGAAACTACAATGCTAACACATTTCAATATTATTTTGCTTCTTCTTTTAGCTATGTAATAATGCTAATTTGGTAACTGTTTACAGTTGAAAGCCTAAAGTGTTAAGTTATTTCCTTTTACTGCATGCTAATGTGAGGATGTGATTTCATTTATGTATCATGACAATGCAAAATGAAATTTTTTTTAATTATACATAGTTAGTTTACTTTCGTACGGTCAATTAACTGAAACACACTATTACAAAAATAACTCCCAGCAACTCAAACACATAGAACACCAAAGGATGAATCCTGCTCGCTGGGACAGGATTTACATCCAAATACAATATAAATTCACCAATAATATCCCTAAATTGTATTTAGGGAATTGGATAAAGTAAATATAACATAGGTGAATCGATAACACCCATAACTCAAAATAATAACCTATACAATTCAAACTACTTTCCTGGAATGTAGGAGGTTTAAACACCCCAATAAAGAGACATAAAGTGCTAACCCTTTTAAAAAAGAAAACACACATATAGTTCTCCTACAGGAAACACACTGGTGAGATGTAGACAATGGAACTTTAAAGGATACTTGGATACAAGAAACTATAACTGCATCTTACACCACAAAAACCAGAGGTGTAGCAATCTTATTAAATAAATCATTGGTTGGATCAGTTACAAAAACATATAAAGATAACAAAGGCCGCTATTTGATTATTGATGTAGAAACACAAGACACTAAGGGGTCAGTTTACTAAAGTGCGGTAAAATTTTTCGCACAAAATACAGACAAATTTAACGCAGAATATGTTTTCGCGAGTTTATTAACCTGCGGTAAATATAAATTTGCGAATTTTCTTGCGCAAGAATATGTATTCGCCAGTTATCGCATCCGCTGAAAATAACGCTACGTAAATATTAACGCATGGTTTACTAAGCAGCGAAATGTGTGAAAGACAAAATTAACGCCAGAATATTCGCAACATTTTACCGCCATCTGTATAGTGGTGTTAACTTATTCTTTGGCCAGAAAATTCTCAATGGGAGTTTAATTCTCATTTCAACTGTACATTTAAATGCTACAAAGAGATAACTGATATGATTTCTTGTTCATAGGATTCTATTGGCAAAAGTGTGTGTGAGTGGATGGATGAAGTATGGGTTTATATGATACATACATGTTTGATTGGTGTCACTCTGTAATGCTTTTGGCTGGTATAATCATCAGTCAGTAAAGTTTATGAGTTTTGAAGATGCATTTCTGGCAATAAATGTCACAGTAAAAATTGCCATAATTAACGCCATTATTAACGCATAAAACAAGACTATTTTCTAGAATAAATATATGCAAATGTAAATTGTCGCCAGAAAATTCGCAACTCGCTAAAATTACCCCTAACGTAAGCTGGTTCGCTAACGTAGTTACCGCAAGTGATCGCAATAACTTCTGAGCACATCGCTGTTTAGTAAACTTAGTCGCTGCGAATATTCTGGCGGAAAAATATTCTCAGCGATAACATGCGGAAATTTAAGTTCACATTTACCGTACTTTAGTAAACGGACCCCTATATATACCGTAGTGAATGTCTATGCACCAAATGACGATAATTATATAGAGGCCAAAGGTCTAGTATTTTTTTCACTCAAAAACCTCAAAGTTTTCAAGATTTATTATTCCTCGAAGCTGGAAATAGCTTGAATCCAGTGGGTTTCACTCAAGCAATTTGAGTTTTTTCCAGCAAAAAACTCAATTAGTTCAAGTTTTCAGGTTGTTCACCCCAAATTCACTGATTCAAGTTTTTTCTTAAATCGGAAAATGTTCAAGGTAAAAAAACCTCACAAACCTCTAAAACTCAACATTTGATAAATAAACCCCTAAGTGTAAAAACCACAAAGACCACTAATATAAAACTTTGCCAGGTAAAAGTCACCGAGGTCCTATAGAAGTCAGTGGGGGGCTGCACAGATCCTATTGGACCATTTTAAATCAATTCAGACTTGTAGAGGTTTTTGGTGGATTTTTTTCCCGCTAGGAAAACCACGCAAATGAGACTGTTGAAAAATAGGCCTTCAGGTCTCATGAACAATGGGGAAGAAGTATGTATTGAATAAATAAGTATTGCCATCTGTGTGTCATTATCTATGCAACTCCTCAGATAAAGGGTTTCATATGCAGAAATGCTGAACTTGCCGTAATTTCTTTTAAAAATTGTACTACTGTGTGTGTACACTTATATTTGTTTTTTAATAACTTCTTGTTAGCCTTGTGTCTTCATTTTCGCTTTTTAGGTATTTATATATATTTTTCCAAAAACAGACATACTGTATTTATAAAGATTTTGCCAGCTTCACTAAATATGACTAATATAAACCACTATGTATAACAGTGCCCTGATGTCAATGCATTCATATTAAAAGCAACTAAGAAGTAAGTAATGATGGGCGAATCTCACCCGTTTCGCTTCGCCGGAAAAATTAGCGAATTTCCATCAAAATTCGCAAATTGGCAAAAAAATTATCGAAACGAGTCGCGCGCCGTTTTTGACGCGCGTTGCGTCAATCGCGGCGCGTCACGTCATTTCCGTCATGGCGCATCATTTTCAAAATTGAGAATTGAGAAAATGGAGAATTTTTGCTGGCGAATTTCTGCTGGCATTTCACCAATTTATTCGCCAGCGGCGAATCACGGGAATTCACCGCGAATTCGCCCCTGGCGAATAAATTCGCCCATCACTACTTGCAAATGGCAAAAGATACTTTCTTATATTTGCTCAAAGCCAATGTAAGTGTATGGAAGACATGGGCCACGCAGACAGGGAAATCAGTTATACAAGCCATGCATATTTAAATGTGTTTTTATCATCAGAATAATCCCTGAGGAATAAGCCTTGCATAGAGCTTTAAGATTCTTTTATTCGCTCCTTTGCAGAATCTGAATTGCTCATTTAGCTGGTATTGTAATTTGTTAAAGTGTTTCACACTTTGCAGTTTCTGCAATAAATCATGTTTATTTGTGACAAAGAGATAGAAAATGTCTGGCTTTCAAACTAAAATGTATTCCAGTGTGTGGCAGCTCACGGGGCGATATAGATCTCAGTTCAGTAACATTTTCCAAGTGTCCATCAAAATATTCTTTCAGTTAAAACACAGCAAAATTGTTTTCGTACTATATTTAGTCTCGATGTTACTGGGACCCACAGCAGATTAATTTACGGACCCCCATCATATCCAGAGGTTGTCTTTTTTTTACCAATATATGGTGAAATTTCTCATTAATTATGACCTCATGGGGCCCCTATACTTTCTAGGCCCCCCTGCAGCCGCAGGGTTTGCTTCCTCTGTAATTATGCCCTGTATTTAATTTATTCCTGTGACATTCTTGGGCTTCTATAGCATATTTTCATGGTTTTAGTAAGAAAAGATGGAGGCGTGGGTTGTATCACTTGCTTTTGAAATAAATAACATACATCCTTATTTATTGCGTGTATACCACAGGTATTAATGGAGAACTAAACCCACCCCGTACAAACTTTATATTATCCTTACACTATTCATAATGTGACGAAGTTTAGAAAACAATAGGCACATTCCTTCCAGATGACCCTCCATGTCAGGTGGAGGCTCAGCTCCTGCTATAATTGAACAACACAACGCAAGGAAGAAATGCCGCATCACAAGGGGTCCTCTGTAAAAAGGACAATTTTATTCAGTATTATCAATTCCGATGAACAGCAAAATTGAAAGCCTGATTCGTTTTGGACACATGCACCCTTAATCATAGGCTATGGGTGGTATCAGCTGCTTATTTAGTCAGTTAACTGTATAATGTAATATAACAGGTATCAAAGGAAAACTAAACCCTCCATCAGCCTCCCCCTCTGCTCCCTGGGGGGTGATAGTTATCTTTTAAGGCTGCTGAAGCAATGAGAAGAAGGTGGCATGTGAATCTTTCTTTCATTATGTGCCTTTGTTTCCATATTCATATGACACATCAATTCTAGGCAAAATTATTGTGGAATAAAAAACAGATACAAGAAGACAAAGGCATACACCCGTGCTCTTATCTGCTATACCTTAAAGCAGTGATCCACAACCAGTAGCTTGTGAGTAACATGTTTCTCTCCAACCCCTTGGATGTTGCTCCCAGTGGCCTCAAAGCAGGTGCTTATTTTTGAATTCCAGATTTGGAGGCAAGTTTTGGGTGTATAAAAACAGAGTCTCAATGTAGGTAGACAATCCACATGGGGCTACTAAATGGCCAATCACAGCCCTTTATTGGT
The DNA here is from genome assembly GCA_024363595.1 of Xenopus borealis. Lineage (NCBI taxonomy): Eukaryota > Metazoa > Chordata > Amphibia > Anura > Pipidae > Xenopus > Xenopus borealis. The sequence goes on from CM044435.1 coordinate 114,170,983, forward strand.
GCCCCAGGAACATTTGTCATGCTATTGTTGCTCCCCAACTCCTTTTACTACTGTATGAAGCTCATGGGTTCAAAAGGTTGGGGATCCCTGCCTTAAAGAGTGTGGGAGACGTGGCCTGTGTTTCCAACAAACACCTCACTATTCACTATACCCTTTCCATAAAATAACAATTTCCAGCTGTGTTCATATTCTATTTTTCAGATTCATAGCTGCCCTTTTATTTGAGCAATTCTGGCCAAACAATGAACTATTGATTTCCACATCATTTGTATTTATCATGTTAAAAATTTAGTTTTTTTAAGTAAAGCAAAACAATTGCTTTGCGATTTTCTAAACCCTAATAACTGTTTTGTAGTTTTGATTAAATAAACTCAACCCACGCCCAACCCTAACCTGCAAAACCTTAACCCGCACCCGTCCCATACTTATGTGCACTCCTCTGGTTCCAAGACACAGAATCAGCGGAGAAGAGTACTACCCCAGTCTGACTTACATCCAACCCTAAGAAGCAATGGTTGGTCAGATTCCAACCAGTGGTCAAACTGCTGGTTTTGAGTTAACCTGCACATCACTATCCCACACCTCTACACTACAGTCTGGCTTCAATAAACAGCCAAACAGTGCCGTGTATGACTCATTTCTATAATAATATCTATAATATATGTTGGTCAAGGTTCCAGTAGGGTCTTTTCATCTGTTGGTGTGTTTTGTTTCCACTTATTTAATTGTAGCACATATTCAGACAGAATGATCTCAGTAGGTGGAGACGAATGTAGTACATAGTGAAATGAAGAAAATGTCATTACTCTAAGCGATCTCCTTGGGAAATTACACCCACAATATGTTTTTACTCCAAAAGATTTCGTAAATGAATGTGTAGGAAGCCTTTATTGTCTTTCCACTTACTCTTTAATAAACAAACACGTGTAATATCAAATGCATTGTTCAGTGTTGTTAGAAGTAAAATGTATAATACTTTATAATGCCTTCCTCCAGTTTCTCTCCTGTTTTTAAAGGGGTTGTTCACCTTCAAGTTAACTTTTTAGTATAATGTAGAGAGTGATATTCTGAGACAATTTGCAATTGGTTTTAATTTTTTATTGTTTGTGGTTTTTGAGTTATTTTGCTTTTTATTCAGCAGCTCTCTAGTTTGCAGTGTCAGCAAACTGGTTTCTAGGGAACAAATTACCCTAGCAACCCTGCATTGATTTGAATAAGAGACTGGAATATAAATAGGAGAGGGACTAAATAGAATGATAAGTAATAAAAAGTGACAATAACAATACATTTGTAGCCTTACAGAGCATTTGTTTTTAGATGGTGTCAGTGACCCCCATTTGAAAGCTGCAAAGAAACAGAAGAAAATAGCAAATCATTAAAAAACGATGGAAAAAAAAATAATAGAGATCAATTGAAAATTTTCTTAGAATTGGCCCTTCTACAATATACTAAAAGTTAACTTGAAGGTGAACCACCCCTTTAATCACCAATGTCTTGTTTTTTTTTTCCTTTTATTTATTTATTTTCCTGTAAATCAAAAGTTTTTCACGTTACACTTTATAAATCTCAAATATATAGAGAAATAAAAACACAACATTTTAGAGTGAAAAAATTTAAATTATAATGTTAATAGGCCCCTTAGTGTTTTTCTGGATTTGGCTTGCAATCTTGAAGAAACTTCAGATTCCAAGTTATTTATATTTGTATTTGGTGCTTTTTATAATGATATGAGGAATGAGGAAATATTTTTGAAATGTTTTAATGCCAGTTTAGTTGTGGTAGAAAAACTGAAATGATAGAAATATGAATTTTGATAAATATGATTCAAGTTTTCAAAACAGGTTTTCTACTATTTTGGAACAGAAAACATGTTTTACAAGGGAAACCTTAAAATGTATAAGATTCAGTAGCCTCTGCAATATTGGCAACTTAGAAAACATCAAAAGGATTTGTTACCTATTAATTACTTTTATTTCTATAGAAAAACAGTACAGATATAGGATCCATTCTCTGGAAAACCGTTATCCAGAAAGCTCCAAATTACAGAAAGGCCGTCTCCCATAGACTCCATTATAATCAAATAATCCAAATTTTAAAATTTGATTTCCTTTTTCTCTGTAATTAGAAAACAGTATCTTGTACTTGATCCAAACTAAGATATAATTAATCCTTATTGGAGGCAAAACCAGCCTGTTGGGTTTATTTCACAGAGCTTATCTGCTGTGTAACTTTAGCCTTTTCTCCTTTGAATGGCTGCCCCCATTGCTACACAGCAGCTTATTTATATAAACAATAGTAGTGTTTCTGAAGCAAACACTGCAGTTTTACCAGTGCAGGGCAGCACTGCATTATATAGTTATTACTTTAAAACACTTTCATTTTTTTATGTTACTAGTCCTTTATGTCCCCACTGCCCCCCCCCCCCACTCTTTCTTCCCATCGGCAGTCTCCGACACTTTTGCACGTGCAAAACCCGTAAAATTGCTACAACTATGCACGTGCCAAAACACTGCTCCATTCACAAAGATTACCAAAGATAAGAAGATGATGGCTGTGAGCTCCGTTGTGCTCACTCTGCATTTGCAGTCACTGTTTCTAGAGGGAAAATAATTCAGGGGTAAGACTGTGCAGGGGGGAGGCAGGGAGGTGGGGTCAACGGAGGGTGCTAAAGGTAAAGTTAAAAAAGAAACGTTATTGGCTAAGCATTTTTTTACACAGGGACATCAGGTGTCACAAGTGAGATGGCAAATAATTGAAAAGGTATCTGTTACACAAGGGCAGGATATAAAAAGACATTTACACCAAAGGGAATGCTATTGGATTTGGCTTCTGCAGACTAGACACCCTAAGGGACTTAATGAGGAATATAATTTGTCTTGCTTTTTATAATCATTTTATGAATTTTATTATTTCTGTTTTTTTACAGATGAATACAGCACTTTTCAACATAAATTATTAATCAGGGTCAGATATATTCAGGTTCCTGTTTACCTACTTTAGGGTAAGAGTTATTTTTCACAGCTGGATTTTATGTCACTTGGTATATTATGGATATAGTAGAGTATTTTTGGACACTATTAACAATGTGATACAAGGGTATGTTAATGATTTATTTAAATTCTATTTTAGTGACTGTTTGGTCAAATTCGCTTAGTCTTTGTAAAAGGAATGGTTTTAAAATGGTTAATTGAATCTTTTATGTCTTACACTTTTTGATTGGCTCACTAATTATGACATGTAACTGATTGGCTAGTTGTTCTATTTATTCTTCACAATGTGTTAATTCTGTATGCTTGTCAAAAACGACGCGCGACTCGTTTTTTTGGGCGAATTTTTTGGCGCCGAATTTTTGCTGCCGTTTCGCGAATCGCGGGAATTCGCCGTGAATCCGCCCCTGGCGAATAAATTCGCCCATCACTAATTGGGAGTGTTGTATAAAGTTCAGAAATATCTGTAAAGTGTTGAGGGATATGTGAACTACTATATTAATAAAGGATAATTATAGTTTAGTCTAAACCTTAATACACATAAATTAATCCATGGTACAGTTAAACATTTCAATGGTCAAAATTCAAGAGTGCCATAAAGATGGTTGCCTTATGTTTACTATGCTTTTAGTCAGACATATCCCAGTGTTAGATCTTAAGCAGTACTGATTAGTTTTCCACGTCCATTTTGCTTAGCTACAGTGCCAGTTGATGTTAGAGAGTGAGAGATAAATCAAGGTAGGCATAATGACTTTCTTACTGTATGCTTTTTATTCTGCATAGCTCCATAGAACGCTGAATAGGATTTTAAATAAGAAAGATTCTTGTTACTAAGAGGCTACTCACTGTGCAGGTCTGTATGGTTTTGTCAAAGACATATTTTCTGATGAATAAATAACATTGTTCTCTTGAAAAGCAAAGAAAGCACATAGCTCAGAATGTGTGAATACATTGTGCTAAAACTGATTAATCTCATTCACACCTTCAGAAAAGATCTGGCTATTTCTGCTAAGGCACCGCTTTTATATTCTTTCTTCTTTCTCTGTATCAAAGCTGTACATTACACTGTAATGGAGAAAAGTTATTCCCAAATTTCATTAACAATATGTAAAGCCAATGTTCCTCACAGCCGTCGTTCTTCCTATTGCTGAAATGGTTGTATAGCATTCAGAAATTCACATTAACCAGACTACTTTTACCAAACACATAATATTCATAGAATTACTAACCAAACATTCTGAAGTTGTTCTTTTCTTAATGACAGGTATGGGTCCTATTATCTAGAAACCCTTTGTCCACAAAGCTCGAATTAGAATTAATTCTTCTGTTCATTCTTTAGAAATAGTGTAACTATTAATGGGTGAAAGCTAGAATTCCATATTTGGGAAATATGCTTTTAAAAATCCTTTAGGACTGAATCTAAAGAGGATGGGACTTTTTTTTCAATGAATCTAATCTCATCTCAACCCGGGAGGGTTATTTAATAAAATCTTTATCTCATTATTTTAATAAAATAAGCACAACCAAACTCCCATTCACCATTTGACCTTGTTTATTGTTTTAAAACACGCAAATGATTATAGTTTTTAGTAATTTTTTCAGAGTTTTTACCAAACTAAAAGTAGTGATTTTTACACCTCTTATCTTTTTTTTCTGTCTGAAAATCATAAATAAACTTACCTGAACAAAAAAAAAAGTAGTGATTTTTCAGGCTTTTCCTCTAATTGCATGATTTTTTCGGGTTTTTGCCTGAAATGATCGGATTTTCTGGCTAAACCCAGCAAAGGCCACAATAACTTCCAATTAGGAACAGGGACTTATGTAATTGACTTCTCTGAGATAGAAGATTTTGGTATTTGTGCTTTTAGCTGCATCCGGTTTTATTAAATCTTGAAAAATGGAAGTTTAAAAAAATAAACCCAGAAAAATTCGAGTTTTGCTCCAAAAAGCCTGACAGAAGTTTAGCAAATAACTCCCTAAATCTTCACTTAGCGTTCTTCTACAATATATTTGAACCACTGATTTTTCTGTTTTTGAGGCTGTTGGCTTGCTGCATGACCCACTTCTAGCAGAATTTACTGATACAATTCAAAATTCATAGTTCAATAAATGCAACATCTTGTTTTAAAAATAGGATAAGGTTCTGAAGCTACAATGCAGTGTTTACATTTTAACAAACAAAACACTTTTCATTCAAGCCACAGAACATACAGATGGGCAAATGGGTAGCAATTTGTTTTGGATAATAGTGGTTTTCTTTTTGCAATCCTGGCAGAAATGCCTTTGCTGTTCATGAATAGTGTTATTTGCCAAAGTAAGATAGGCCTTCAGTTCCTTAGATCTTAGTCTAGCATTCTTTGAGTATGATAGTATTATTCAAGTGGCTTTTGTTGCTATCTTTGTAGGTAAGCTACTCCTAGAAAGAGTAGCAGTGTTGTGTAATGGTGTTAAGTTGCCTCCATTTGTACATGATCTGCCTTACAATAAAGTGATGGGGCCCAATTACTAACAATCAAATTTTGATTTTTTTTTTCCCCATGGATCTCTAAAAATTTGTGTTTTCTAAAAAATGTTTTAATAAAAAGTTCTAAAAAATGAGATTATTAAAGGGATTCTGTTATGATTTATATGGTGTAGGTTTTATTTCTAAATTACTCACATACCATACCATATAAAATATAATTCCTGAACCAACAGGTGTGGTGTGTAGGCAGCCATCTTCAGTAGTTTTGCCTGGTCATAAGCTTTCAGAAAGAGCTAGCACTTCATGATGGATCTGCTTTCAGACAAGCTATTGCTTCTCCTATTCAATGTAACTGAAGGAGTCACAGTGGGACTTGAATTTTTACTATTGAGTGTTATTCCCGTATCTACCAGGGATGTGTTCTCTGGTTACCTTCCCATTGTTCTGCTGATGAGCTGCTGGGGGAAAGGGCGGGTGGAATGACATCACTCCTGCTTGCAGTGCAGTAGTAAAGAGTGACTGAAGTTTATGAGAGCGCAAGTCACATGAAATTTCACAAAAAAATTCACAAAATCCTCAAAACACATTGAAGTCAACTGGTGTCAAAATATTTTTGATGGCGAACGACTATTTTTATATGTGAGACTATTATTCCAAATGCATTCACATCATTTGGGGTCTGTATCATTTTTATGTACAGGATTATTCTGAAATGTGACAATTTTATGATTGTGACTATTCTGGAGTGCAACAAATTTTTTTTGTTGCAGAGGATTTTTCACAGGTGAATTTTCTCTACAAATTTTTGGCGGCGAAAATTCGCAGGTAATCTGTGCCTGCCAATTTATTCGCCCAATCGCTAGTCATATTCATGCAGATAGACTGAAAATGCAAAAGGCTTCTTAAATTCAGACACTGCTGTATCTAAGCATTGTATAAGCAGGATATGTTGCTTTTCTGTATACTTTTTTTTTAAATGGAAATTGCTGGGTGACTAGATAGAGGTGATACATTGCCCAATGTGATGAGTTGTTGCACCTGCTGACAGCACCACATTGCCCGGAACTGTCATATAAAATGGTTCATCATGGCAGTTTCATTGCGAAATTAATCTGGAAATTGAGTTTTTCAACTACAGCTTTGATCGTTATTCAGAAAACAGCAGTACACATATTGATTGCTCTTTTTTAAAAATGTAATTAAATACCTTTTAATCCAGCAAAAAAAAATAAACATAAAAGAAAGAACAGACAATACTGCTAAATGCCATCCTGACTGCTAAATGCCATCCAGATGCGCAATTACTTAAATGAATATTAGGGGATCATCATTAACGCAAGCAGCATTTACTTTGGTATTATTATGTTAATGTGTGTTAAAACATGTACAACTATTTTGAAATGATAATTCTGTTGCATTCGCCCTTGGTTATTAGATCAAATTTTAATAGATAGACCTTGATGAATCATATATTTAAAAAAGTATGATTATTTTTTGCTCCATCAAATGAATTCAAGAGATTAGAATGACAAACTTTCCCATAAGTAAACTTTAGAAACTAGTGATTTTTAGCAGAATGTGTTCCACTTATTTACCTGAATATATTAAAAGAATACAAAATGTTTGGGTAATGTTAAGCAATCCATGTTTTGCATCCTGCCCTGCAGTCAGCACCTTCCAGAGTGAAGTGAAAGGACCTGCACTTCCTTGGAGTAAAGCAACCTGTCTTCGCCAAACTCCCTAAAATGAATGTCATTCAGATGCCCAAGTTAGGAAGCTCCACTGGGAGCAAACTACAAAAGTCTTATACCCATGTACCCTATGATGTGCTGTAAAAACAGGGTGCCTTGCCCCAACCAGAACTCCTCTATACTGTCAGCATGATGTGAAGAGTGCGGCAAAGACGTGGATGCAAGTGCTTGAAGAATGACCACTAGAGGGTGTGATTTTGAGGCCCATGTTGCTTTAGCACTTTCAATCTGGTCCTTTCACATTCTGCAAGCACTTTATTCTTCAAACTGGAACACTTTGAAGAGTGCACTAAAGGCTAAAGTGCTTAGAGATTGAGTACTAAGGAGAGTGACCTCAAAGCAGGAACATATTTTTTAATAGGCACAAATAGCCAATCACTGTGCTTATTTGGCACCCACAGGAACTTTTTTTCATGCTTGTGTTGTTCCCCAACTTTTTTTCACATTTAAATGTGGGTCACAGGTAAAAAAGGATGGTTCAGTTTTGAAATCTGACATGTGGCTAGACATATTGTCAATTTCCTAGCTGCCCGGTCATGTGACTTGTGCTCTGATAAACTTCAATCACTCTTTACTGCTGTACTGCAAGTTGGAGTGATCTCACCCCCTCCATTTACCTCTCCCCCCAGCAGCCTAACAACAGAACAACAGGAAGGTAACCAGATAACAGCTCCCTAACACAAGATAACAGCTGCCTGGTAGATCTAAGAACAGCACTCAATAGTAAAAACCCATGTCCCAATGCTTTAAGTTACGTTGAGAAAGAAAAACCACAGCCTGCCAGAAAGCAGTTCCCTCCTAAAGTGCTGGCACAAGTCACATGACCAATTGACAAAATGGCTAGCCCCATGTCAGATTTCAAAACTGAATATAAATAAATCTATTTGCTCTTTTCAGAAATGGATTTCAGTGCAGAAATCTACTGGAGCAGTACTATGTCAACACAGCAGGAAATAAAAGAATAAATACATTTGAATATATTACAGATTTGGGCTGCCCTTCCTTTAGCTCTTTCATTCCTTACTTTTACTGGCCAAGACCTTGATTCTTATTCAAAAAACGCAAATGACATCAGATCCAACCAATATTACACAGCGGATTGCAGTTTCAGTTTGTTTTTGATCCTTTTAATTTAACGATAGATAGATATTGCCACATACATAGTTAAACTAGTACAAACTGTAGTGAAATGTGCTTTTTTTTACTAACGTTTTGATTTCTATTTTTTTTTTAAATAGGTGCTTATTTACTAAAACTTAATTAATCTAAAAAATGTTATGTATTATAATCAGAGAAATGTATTATAATCAGAGCAACAAAAGTGTCAAAAAAGCATCTAGCATCAATTTCTATCAATCAATCCATTTTATCCAATTTTTCTGCAAAAAACTTGACTTTTTTTGATTATCAAACGAAAACCCAGACTTTTTCAGATTATCCAGTGTAGATTACAATGTCAAGAAACAACTTCAATGACATCTGCCAGTGACTTCTGTTTTTTGCCTTCCTCTGGATCAACTAGTAGGCCGAATTATATAGACTAAAAAGTTTGAAGTTGATGGACGTAAGTCTTTTTTATACCTAACTAACTATGTTACTATGCAATTTACTATGTTACCTCTACAGGCTTGAATTCGGATTTTTAGCAGCATTTGGTTATGATAAATCTCAAAAAAAAGTTTTTTTCCACAAAAAAATTGAGATTTCCATCCAAAAACCTCAATCATAAAAAAGTGAAGGCTTAATAAATAGGCCCATAGTGTTTTTTAAATCTAAAAATGTATGTTCTCTTTTTATTTCTCTAAAACTCTAAAAAAAAAAAATCAACATTTATTAAGTGTAAAAACCACGGAAAACTCTTAACACAAAACTGCCCCAAGCAAAAGCTGTTGCGGTCCCATAGAAGTCATTGGGAGCTTCGCTTTTAGAGGAACCCAGTGTTTTCTACATTCGCATCTTTTATATTCGGGTCTTTTAATAATTTTCATGGCATTTGTAGTTTTGGAGAAATAGAGTTTAATTGTGGTTTCAAAAAGCTCAAATACCACTAAAATTTAGCCTTCAGTAAATGGGCCTCCCAAAATTGAGTAACTCTAATACAAAACTGCACCAAGTAAAAGCTGTTGAGGTCCCATAGAAGTCATTGGGAGTTTTTCTGATCCTATTGGTCTGGTTTAAATCAATTCCAACTTTTTTGAGGTTTTTGGATTTTCTTATTGTAATTGTGCAATACTCTTGAAGTTTTAGAGGTTTCTGTATCTTTTAGCGGATCATCCATTGTTTTCTGCATTTGTACCTTTTATATTTGGTCTTTTAATAACTTTCATGGCATTTGTGGTTTTACAGAAATAGAGTTTCATTGTGGCTTGAAACAGATCAAATACCACTAAAATTCAACCTTCAATAAATGGGCCTCCCAAAGTTGCGTCATATCCATGCAGATTGATGTTCTCTTTTTTCTAAAGTTTTACACGTGGAAACCTGTAGGTAATGTGTTTTTGCAATTTCCTACTCAATGTTTGAAACCTAAAAAGCCTCAAATTACCATAAAATGAAGAAAAGGGAGCTCTTCCAGCAGCTCAGTGTGTGCCTTGTTTACCGGGATTATTTAAGGAGGCTCTTTCGGCTTTTTTTTTTTTTTACACCTGCAGTGTTCTTATTTTATTCCACTACCCATAAATGATTTCCACTTATAATGCAAACCCTTTATGTGCTTTGCCTTCTCCAGCTTTCTAATGCGGCTTTGATCATTGGCAAATGTCAAGAGAGCAAAGTTGAGAAGGAATTGACAGGGGAAGGCTTTGAAAGTGGGCTGAAAGGATTAACAGCCCCCCTCACTAGTGCCTGAAGTGGGATTCAATTTGTTTTGTCTTATGTCATTTCTGTATGCCTTGATAATGAATTTTATTCAAAGAAATTTTTGGATGCCATTTTCTATTGCTTGCTAATGTAAGTGTTTTTAGCTTCCTTTGAACAGCTAAGTATATGTAGCACTGAAACAGCAGGTTTGCCCATCTTGGGCCATTCACCTTTTGACGTAATATCTACATTTTATTTATTCATTGACTTTTCTAAAATGCAGATTCTCAGAAATGTCCTCTTTATTTAACATATGGAAGCCAACACTGATTAAACTGCGTTTTTGTGTCCACTTTCCACATGCACTTTCTAGTACCTTAGTGCTTAGTAAAAGTTTTATATGAACAAGGAGTAGAAAGATTTTAATTAAATCTTTATATGCACAGAAACATGTAACGACTGCTATTTTATTCCTGTTGATTATGTTGATCAAAGCAAATGGGATCAATGCAGGACACAGTGTGCATTCTGCAATCAGCCATTTTCGTATGCACTTTATACACTGTGCTCTGCATTGGGTATAGGGCTGTCACCTCTCCCCACCGCTAGGTCTGGCAGGGGAAGGGCATGGGATTAGTGACGCGCGTCGCGTCAACTTTGGTGCGTCGCGTCGTTTCCGACGTGCGTCGTGTCGTTTTCTGGGCGCGTCGCGTCGTTTTCAGCGCAACTCGTTTTTCGGGCGAATTTTCGCAAAGCGAAATTTCGCTGGCGATTCGCGAATTTATTCGCCAGCGGCAATCGCGGGAGTTCGCTGCGAATTCGCCCCTGGCGAATAAATTCACCCATCACTACATGGGATCACTGGGACTGCCGATTGGCCGATTGCCACATCAATCATGGAAAATCCTATCCAGTTTTCCTAATCTTGCTGTCTGGCAACCCTCATTTGGAAACTTACCACAGGCCTCTGTGCTCCTTTTCAGAGAACAGAAACCTGGGCATGCCCCTTGAAATGTGTTTTGCCTGCGTTAGGCTTTACTCTATCCAAGAGAGGTGGGCACTGGGCAGTGAGATGAATTGAAAAATTATTTGAAAAATGACCCCTTATGTGCAAGGCACTGCCTTTCGAGAGAGGTACCACAATTCATACAGTTTAAATATAAATTTGTGAAATGCTTGCTGTTTTCTCATCTTATTATTAAAGTAGTTTAATACTAATATGAAACATCTGCACCTGAACTAATATAACTGAAAATCGTGGGGGTGTCAAATGGTCTCCTCATTACATGTGTGATAATTTTCAGCTGTTTCTGGACCTGCAAACATGAAGGAAGGATCTGCAAGGCAACTCAAGGCAGTATCAAGCCTTGATAATGGACCCAGAGGGGCCCAAAACATTGCCTTTTTTATAAGTCTATTGTGAGCCAATAAATCACTTCTTCAGCAAATTACCAGGTTTCCAGTGTGCTGCAGTAACTGTGTTCCTTGGATCTAAAATTTTGATCCTAGTCAGGTTTGGGTTGATATACTGCACTAGCACCTGGTACCTAACCGGTCTTATAGTGGATAGAACACTCTAATTTTGAGTAGTCTCCTAAGTGTGATGATTAGTTTTATAATTTTCATAATTCCTCCAATAATATTCTACAAAAGTAAATTAAATACAAAAAAGAAACGGCTTTAGAGAGCACATTCTGGGTAAAGGGGAGAGTAAAATGGCTGTTGGAAATGTTAGATTTGAGCTGTGATTGTGCTCTATTCTGAGCATCTGTACTGTAGCTTCTTTATAATTTACCTGGCAGTGGTAAAAGTTATTCTTTATTTTATAGTAAACTGCACCTTTATGTTATGGAACACACATTTTAGGAAATCTACCTAAGCCCTCCATATAGACAGTAGCCCAGTTGAGATCGACACTAGATAAACGATTGAGGGGCGCTCCTAGGTGCAAATTCACTAAAGCATGAGGCTTCTGACGCTGACGCTAATTCACCAGCGTGACGTCAATTCGCAACTTCGCCGATTTACTAACAGAGTCCCTGGCAAAAATTCACTAGCGAAGTAGATAGACTTGCGCAACTTCGCACCCTTATGCCAGACGAAGTTTCACACTGACGAAGGGGCGTAACTATGCTAATTCACTAAGTTGAAAATTTTACTGAACGTTACCTCTTGCGCTAGATGTTACTTCGCCAGGTCAGACCTGACGAAGTTCAATACATTTTGTAGGGTGATAGTCAGAAAAATAACTAATTTTTTTTTTTTAGGGTAACCCTCCTTCCCCCCTACATTTCCTAACATATGGCAACACAACTATACAGGGGGCACATGTAGGGCAATAGGAGAACTTTATTTTATTTATTAAAGGTTTCCTGGGCTTGTGTAGTGGAATGTAGTGGCTGTAACATATACTTCTATTATACATTTAAGTTCTCGCCGTATGCAAATTAGGCATCGCTAGCGTAAATGCGCTTTGCCTGGCGAAGTAATGGTAGTGCAACTTCGCTACCGTTCAATGCCCTGAGCGCAAATTCGCATTTTACTGAATTTGCATAGCACTGGTTAAAATGCGCCTAGCGAAGTGCGCGAACGCCGACAAAGCTGTCGCTACCGCATTTTCGTGCTTCAGTGAATTTGCCCCCTAGTATTCCAATTATTAGTGCAAATGTGTAAGGGTATTATTCATGGAAGATGTCTCAAAGCTGGGGAGATATTAAGAAAATGCCCCCCACCTTGTGGTTCCTGTAGTTCCCCAGCACATTGCCTCATATCTGGAGTCTTCTTCTGGATCAGGTAAGGCACTGGTGTGCAATGTTTGGTACTCCTTGTCTGCCTGTATTTCAGTTGCCTTCCTGTATTGCTGCCAGAACATGTGGTGGCAAGTGCTTGTCCAATTGAATCCACACGGGCTCCCGCACACATCCTACAGTCTGGCATAATGAGCAGCACGTAAGGTACTGTACATACTCATAGTCTGTTCTGAAGTGAGCCGAGTTAATCCTTTGCAGACCTGCATGAGGCAAGGTTCTGACTATTTGCTCACCTGAAATTAGCAGTGTATGCTGAGTTTGGCTAATTGCTCACACATACAAGTAGTCCTAGTTGATAACACAATCCAGACCTGCAGTGTGCAGAGTTCTGGCTATTTGCACACCTGAGATCAATAGCCCTAATGAATATGGTTAAGTGGGCTGGCAGGCAGTGTGCTCCTATTTGGCTCTGTAAGGTGATGTACTCTGGCTATTGCTCTCCTGGAACTAGTAGCCCTTATGAATATACATTGCTGGGTGGGCTGGCTGCTAGGCTCTGATATATGCTAGGTCTAAGCAGCAGCTAATCTAAACTATGTATTACGTGTTGCTGTGATTGAATTTTACTTTGCAGGATCTAATACACTTACATCTGAATGTCTTGTTATGCAAGTGTGATTTTCCTGTGTTAAGGTATGACTTAATCAATTAAACAAGGAATTGTATCTAGGTTACATGGTAATGTTCTCCCTGTGCTAGGTGAGTTTACATATTGTCTGATACACACAGCAGGAGTGTCTGAAGCCTGTCTGTTATATGGATTACTGGGTAAGAAATAAACAGCAGGCATTAATTATACAACACAATATTTGGGACCCTTGTCTACAAGTTTTCCCAGCCTTGTGTTGCAGTTCACTGTCGGCATGACTGTATGGCCAAAGCAGCTTGATTCTTATTCTTGTCAAATGGGCAGTATTATTCAATATCCACAGCTGGAGCTCTGAATGCTTAACCTATGATTAACTGTAATGTGTAAGTGTTCTGTGTAAGAGTCTTACACACAGACATGACCCCTCTGAGAGTTGTTTAGAGGTTGTCTTAAATAAGGCTAGTTGCATGCCTAGTGTCTATATCTCTGCCCACAGTTTCATGATAGAGGAGTCCCTCAATAAGCAGAGTGTCTGTTACACACTAGAGATGACATTTGTTCAGGCACTATGGAGGCATAACTTGAAGTTCAATTGGTTCCTATTGAATCTTATCTATGTAAGATCTCCTTGCCAGGTTATAAAATATGTTGGGTACAGGATGAACGCTGCTATTGGGATTGGAGGCTTTTAGTCATACTGCCGGCAAAGTGGAGCCAGGTTTCTGCTTTGTGTCTAGATGGCAGACCTATTGAGTCTGAAAAGTGAAAAGATCTAGCAGAGGTAAATCAGTTGAAAGAGAATCTGACTTCTGTCAGTCAATTACATGAGATTATTAGGAAAGAGACCCAAAAGAAATCCCTTAACAAATTATTTAAAATGTCTATATACGTAAATTAATTAAATCTTCAATAATACACAAAGTTGAATAAATAGAACTCTAGATTTTAGCATAGATTAAGAGCTTTGTTGGTAAGTTCCAAATGCTGTGAATTCCCTGAGAATTAATATAAATATAAAGTGCTAATTCGTAAGTGAAGATGAAATACAATAAAAAACGGGGGGGGGGGGAAGTGATCCTCAATACTTACCAATAAATTAGCTAAAAAAATAAAGCCAGTTCATCAACTAAGATATGATTTCTAGAGAATAAATAAAAGAAATCAAAGAAAACTAAAGAGAATAGTGCTGGTTTGCCAATACTCAGTTCATAATCAAATCTCAAGAATTGACATGAATCATTAATGTGAATTAATCAATTGGTTTGTTATAAATTCATTCAGTAAAGTAAATCAATTCTAATTAATCTGAAGAAATCCAATGTCCATTAAAAGTAGGAGAATGAAAATCATAAATTCGCCCATCACTATTAGATATGATTTCTAGAGAATAAATAAAAAGAAATTAAAGAAAACTAAAGAGAATAGTGCTGGTTTGCCAATACTCAGTTCATAATCAAATCTCAAGAATTTGCATGAATCATTAATGTGAATTCATAAATTGGTTTGTTATAAATTCATTCAGTAAAGTAAATCAATTCTAATTAATCTGAAGAAATCCAATGTCCATTAAAAGTAGGAGAATGAAAATCATAGAGGGTGGAGAAGTCCCATGAGCTTTCTTGTTGGTTTTGCTATCTTTGGGACCCCACAAGAGGGAGACGTCAGGGCTTCTAGATCTGTGGTCTCGATTATTAATCTCAGCTGTTTCTGGTAGGAGAGCTATCTAAACTGAAAAACCACAAATGCTAGAGCCCCTAGTACTGAAAACAGATTGCAGAGAGAAAGGATTAAAAGGCAGGCATGACAAATTCATTTGCAATAAAAAGAGAAAGGTTTTTCGCAGGGTTGTTTTCTAAAAAGCGGTATTAACCAATTAAACAAAAGTTGGTGATGCGCGTTTCGATTATCGCTTTTTCATAGGCAAGTTAAAAAAAAAAAAACCCTGTGAAAAAACACTTTTTATTGCAATTGAATTTGTAATGAATTACGTGTGGCAACACACGAAACGCGTCAGGTGTTATGTGTGTGGAATAAAGTATTTTAACTGAAGCATACCTTTGTCCGTTGGATCCTTGGAAGTGCGTGCCGAAAGTGGAAGTAATGTGAAGAAACCACTGACATGGAAGTGCAATGTTTCAGGTCCAAGCCCCTTTGTCAAGCAGTCCTAGGGTCAGCTTCATTGCGGGAGTTCACATGATCTAGGATGGTTGATCTTCCTACATATACATATACACAGGGTTGGACTGGGCCGGCTGGACACCAGGAGAAAACCCGGTAGGCCTCCAGCTCTTGTGGGCCCCGCTGGAACAGATCCGCACCCAGTACCTACTTTGTGCTGCAATCTCACTTTGTCGGGGGTCGCGGCAAAAACACTGCAGGAGTTCGCACATACGGTACACTGCGAGTCAGCACGCATGCAAATACATCGCATATCAGCAAAGGGAGCCTTGAAGATGGAGGGGGGCCCTGGGAGAGCAGCCCCAGTGGGCCCCAGTGGGCCCCAGTGGGCCCCAGGCCCCCCAGTCCGACCCTGCATATACATATTCCTTACATGCGGATGAAGTCAGACTGGTCTCAGGAGATTTGGAGCATCTCACTAGGTGACACTACAGCTTGCCTCCATGGCTCATGTGATTATGTTAGTATTGCTTGGGTTATTTTATTTTTTGATCTGAAAACCTTATGGGTAACCAGTTTAATCTGTCTCACAAGGCTATGTTCTGCCATGCAACAGGGGTTTTATTCTTTAAGTAATTGCCATGTCTCCACTGGTATTATCTTCTGGATTAGCAGGTAGGTACCAATGTTTTCCCTGAAGGATCATACACGGCGTAAGTAATTCTCACCCCAAGTAGGTCTTGGGTGCCCTTGTCCCTGCTAGACAATGAAATATTTAGGTTTTATGGTACATGCCTCAAGTGCAAATCATTGTGCATTTTATGCTCTGTACTTTTTGTAAATTTTAAACAGGCCACACATACAAAGGGTCTGTTTGGGGCTCTCACTCCTACCAAGTGTTTCTTACAGGCACCTTGCAATCTGCACTGAAGCTAGGCACACATGTGATGAATTCTTTCTGGTGAGTAGATGAGTAATGAGTATTTCAAACTGTTGAGTTTGACATGTGCAGGGATGTCTTCATCTCTTTCTCTGTCTCTTTCTTCTGGAAGTGTCAAACTGTTATTGGTTTCACCTTTCCTCAGTCTGACACTGGTCTAACATCTCCCTCTCTCTTTGGTTTAGAGACTATGCTATAGGATTATTCTTATCCCTAAACTTATTTATGAAGTTTCACCTGGAGTCTTATGTTCACTCATAGAAGTTGCAGGATTTTGGGCTCTTTCTTCATGTCATTCCTGGCTACAGATGATTAAGAGCCTATTACCCTCCCATTGGGAAAATACAGCTTGCTATGTTCCAATAAGTACTGGCATGGAGTTTGTTAAGGGAATAAGTATTATACTTACTGTGATCTTCCTTTCAGTACTTTTTCAGTACTCCATGTCAGTATGGCCTGCCCCTTTCAAGTAATTTTAGAAGCCTGTTACAAAGATGTCGGTAGGTGGGTGTGGCTGGTCTTTAAAGACTTGGGGAGGGACCTTCTGAGGGGAGCAGGAGAGGAGCTAACACAGTAAGTACTGACATGTAATTCGTATATCAAAGGAAGATCATGGTAGCTATGATACAGTTTTCCTTATTCCACTGCAGAGGTAAGCAGTGCACTGTGCAGTAGGATTATCTACACTCTGGTAAAGTAACTTTCCACCTTGCAAGGACCAAACATGGAGGAGCTTCAGTTTCCCTGTTTGCCCTGCTCTGAGTCCTCTGTCAAAAGACACATGGCATTTCTTTTTTGTATACATGTATCAGACTTCCTGTTTTCAGCATAAACCTCCAGGGCTAGGACTTAAGCATGTTCAGTTTACTCCTCTCTCCCTCTCCCCTTCTCCCCTCCCTCCTGTAATCTGAGCCCAGCGGTACGAGTGAACAGGAAGTGATGTCCTATCAAGCTAATATGGCAGCAGCAAAAAGAGAGAGCTTCTAGAGCTGTTTACTCCTGTATGGTAAAGCACTCTGCAGATTAAATATAGTGTTATTGCTTGCGCTATTGTGGCTGATCTATTGGCAATAAACTGCTTCTGTAGCTTTCCATCTTCTTTAATATGGCACTGGCCTGATACAGACACCAGGGAGCTGCTTCATCTAGAACTACAAACCCAAACATACAATGTTATGTACATTTAAAACTTACCTTTTGTCTTTATAAATAAAATCATTCAACTTCTGTTAACTTTTAGATATCTAGCCCCTCAACAGAAGAACAAGATGTGTATTAGCAATCTTCTAATATCTGCAACGAGAACAATCTCCTAATTGGCTCCTTCATTTGTACAAAGTGGAAACATAAATCAATAAACCTCTGCGCTGAAAGCTGTACAATTCAGTTTCCAAAAGAAATCCCTTTATGCAGTTGGAAGAGTGCTTTGGGATGGTGCTTGGTTAGGGATACCATTTGTTCTATTATGTTACAATAATTTTAATGAGCATTTTTGGATATGTCAAAAGTTAAATATTCCGGCATTAATAATACAAATGTTTCCTGATTTCGCTTTTTTTTTTTGGCTTTTGCTTTACATTGCACATTGCACTACAGTAGGATTTTTTAATTTGCTTGTTGTATTTCCTATATTCAGTAAATCATAAGTATATTAAGATGGTTATGCCAGTCATAGAGAATGACTTGATTCTTAACTCATCAGACAATTAAATTTTCAGTAATTTGTTTAATCAATGTAATTAACACATATTCCTTTTCGTAAAAATCTAAAATGGAAGTTAGCTATTTCTAGTGATGTGTGAAATTTTTCACTTCAATGTATTTTGCTTGAAACATACACCACAAAAACTTTCCATTGACTTCCAAGCATTTTGCTTAAAAAATGGTCATTGACTTTTTACAAATTTTCAGGAAAAGCAAAACAGGACAGATTCAATCATTTGGCATCACAAAGTATATTGTTATAATATTAAAGGGATCCTGTCATGGGAAAATTTTGAAATCTGACATGGGGCTAGACATACTGTCAATTTCCCAGCTGCCCCAAGTCATGTGACTTGTGCTCTGATAAACTTCAATCACTCTTTACTGCAAGTTGGAGTGATATCACCCCATCCCTTTCCCCCACCCAGCAGCCTAACAACAGAACAATGAGATGGTAACCAGATAACAGCTCCATAAGATGAGATAACAGCTCCCTGGTAGATCTAAGAACAGCACTCAATAGTAAAACCCATGTCCCACTGCGTACTATTCAGTTACATTCAGAAGAAAAAACAACAGCCTGCCAGAAAGCAATTCCCTCCTAAAGTGCTGGCACAAGTCACATGACCGGGGCAGCTGGGAAATTGACAAAATGGCTAGCCCCATGTCAGATTTCAAAAATGAAATTTAAAAAAATCTGTTTGCTCTTTTGAGAAATGGATTTCAGCGCAGAAGTCTACTGGAGAAGCACTATTAACTGATGCATTTAAAAAAAAAACATGTTTTCCCATGACAGTTTCCCTTTAAGGACCCATTAAGGTTACAGTGGCCCAGGTCACAGATCTCATGGGTGGTCTCCATAGCTAACCCAAGAAATTTGTTGTAGAACTATCCTCAAGTAGGTGGGACACTACGATAAAATGGTTACACTAAAGATTGTATTCTACTGTAATTGTGTAGGCACTTAATAAGAAAACTAGAATACATAAACTACTCTATGTATACTCATTTTCAATGGGTCTACCAATTCTCAAAGACACATTTTCCAGTGCCTGTCTTTTTGTTGTGCAAACCAATTTTTGTGGTTTTATAGTCAGCAATGCATGTTTATACTACATGGGTAATAGGTAATTCAGATGAAATACTCAGCAAAATTGAATATTCTCAAATAAATGACCAAGAAAAATTATCATCTGTGAGATTGAAATTGACTCTTTATATAGAGCACAGGAATGGGATCCCTGATACAGAAAACCCATCTCCCATAGTGTCCATCTTTTTTTTATATTGCTTCTAATGATGAACAAATTTATTCACCAGCCATGGATTCGTAGCGAAATTCCACATTTTGCCATGTGCACAATTTTTCGTGAAACTGCGCCAAAAAATTATCTGCAGAGAAATTTGCAGAGAAAAACGCCCATGAGAAAAAATGCCCATTGCCTTTAATGCATTATGACAAAAGTCCGCCATAGAAAAAAACACTAGTTGACTTTAATGCAATATAGCAAAAGTCTGCCAAAAGAAAAAAACACCCATCTGGAGTGAGAAAAGTGTAAAAAAAATTTGACACCCATTTATTTCTTTGTGTTTTGTGAATTTTTTTATTGTTTCACAATTTTTTTAGCAGATTCACTCATCACTTATTGCTTCCTTTTTCTCTGCAATAATAGAACAGTTCATTGTAGTCAGTGTTAGATAGTTCTTGACAACGTGATCTGCGCTAAATACCTGAAAAAGTCAGGGTTTTTGGACAACTCAAAAAAACTGTACGATTTTTGCGTCAAATTCGAAAAAGTCATACAATCTGAATTTTTGTAGGATTTTATTGAGCTTTTCTCAACTTTTTCTAGCTGATTATTTGACAAATGAGTTACTGTAAATTTGTGGATGGGAGTAAAGTCAGCTTTGTTTTAATTTTTTTAAAAATGTGATACATTTGAGATTTAGTAAATACCCCCCTTAATCTTCATGTTTTTTGGCAGACGTAAAGTATGGTGAACTAATATCACTTATCTGGAAAACCCCAGGCCCCAAGCTTTGCGGATAATGGATTCTATACCTGTACTACATGGTATATCTAAAGCATCACATATCCCACTGTAATTATATGACAGTAACGGTATGCTTTACATTTCAGCATTTCTGCTCTCCATTGCGCAGCTGTACAATTCATAAACAGAACACATCACAACTTTATGTATTATCTCCATCCAATAGCAATTAGAGTAAGAGCCTACTACCGGGGTGCCATTATTGCTAATGTATTCATCTGGTATTTTAGAATTATATGTCGCCATCGCAAGCACAACTCTTACAGTTGCCAAACAATTATCCTTTGAAACTAATGGGAAGTAATTGCTGCATTTATTTAATTGCTCTGTTTCATTTCCCTTTCAGGTGTGCATGTTCTCTTCACTTGGTACTTTGTTTTATCCAGCCGCGAATTTGTACAGGAACATGAAAAGCTCTTGAGAACAGAAAGCCTGTGCTTTTTTAGGATTTGTTAAGTTTCGCACTGATCCCATTTAGCGGGTTCAAAGGTATGTACTGTTATTTGGAAGTATTTCTGCCCAAAAATCTCAGGGGTTTCTGATATGTCACCGGAAGGCCTTGAGGAAAACAAAATGAGCTTAAAAGAAAAATAAAAAACATAGAATTCAATATTTCATGGTTAAGCTATGCTGAGAATCTTGGGATCTATTTTAAAAGCAACACTGCTTCAGGACCATTAGGAAGCGAGATAAGCTATACAGTATATCCATACAAATAGAATATTCACCAGAATGATCATCCTATGTTGCTCATTAATGTTTTAATATATTGGGAGAACTGTGCAAGGCAAGACTGTATATATTTATATAAGCATGTTTATTATTGAAACAAAACCTGGTATAAGATTATGCAGATCTGTAAAGACATTCTCCAAATAAATATTTTATTTACTTTACCCCAGGTACAACATGTTCATTTGGAATCCTGTGGAGTTTGGAATATTTTTTATGTAGGGGCAGGCAGTTTCCATAGAAACTCTAGGGGCAATGTCACATAGACAAACACAGAACAGAGGGGGCTGTCAACAACTGTGTATAGTAATGCATATTTTACAAACAAACAAGCTTTGATAAGAGTGGTACGAACCTTCATGCAGAAGCGGAATGTAGAGAAGTACATAAGTACAGTGAATGAAGAACAGCTGGAAAGACTGTTTTAACTACAATTGCAAGCCTTTTGCTTATTGATTTATAATTGCCATGGGGTGCCTGACTGTTGATACTCTGTATTGTCCAACAGGAGATTGGGAGAGACAATTGTGATGGGGGGTGGGTTGTTTTATAGGCCTGCTGTACCCAATCCACAGCTGGCTGCATGCTCTTAAGTGGGCAGTATCCCATTTAGTTATCTGTCATTATGGGTTCGGTACAGGTTTCAACATAGTCTTCTCTGCCATACTCGAATGTTCTACTTGGGTGCCCTGAAATATTGCACCCCTACTTAAGAAGTCACTAATATTGCTGATTCATTGATTGACTCACCAAGCTCTGCATAATCAGTCTACTGTTCATCTCAGTACACCCCAAACTGTCCAACCCGCCCAATCCCCACACCATTAATCAATGATTGTTTACTAAATCAATGTCTTTGATTTGGCATAAAGGGAATCCATCCTTGGCTTAGGACTGCATATATACTGTGTATTTATATATATATATATTTTTTTTTTCTTTCAGATATTTTCAGTAAAATTGGGAATTGGGAGGAGCCCTCAGCTACTCAGATGCTGCCAGGTCTTAACTTGAGAGGAGAAAAGCAGATGCTTTGAATGAGCAAAGGGGCATGTGTGTTACCTAGGTTTTGGATGTAAGGCAACAGTTCAAGAAGTAGACAAAAGAGTAGTCAGCTAGGCCAGGTTCAGTACAGGTGGAGTTCAACAATAGGCAAGCAAGGGTCAATATCAGCAGAGTTCAAGAACAGTCAGGCAGGCAAGGGTCAGAATTGGCAGAGTTCCGGATAGTCATACAGGCAGGCATCAAAACCGGAATTCAAACACACAGAAATCGCATCCAGAATACTAGCAAGTAGACCTAACAACGGGCAATGAGTTCTAGCCCAAAGCCCCTTAAAATACATCTGAGTTTTGCGCCATTTGCGATGATGTCACGCACCACCACCAGCCAGGAACTTGAAGAGAGAGGACTAGGGCTGCGGAAGTCCCCGCCGGGCCATAGTCCCTGCTAGACCACCAGGGTAAGCCCTTACATATATTTCTGGTAGCAGTAGTGCTTAAAATGTCTTTCAGTGAGAAAAATATTTTTATTCTTTAATGTCAATGTGTTTTTTCAGACATTGCTAACACAGAGTTTACAATCAAGGGTTGCAGTCCCTGAAGTTCAAGGGGAGTAAAGTGCCATTACCCCTTCAACTTTTATTTCTATTTCACATTAATTTTGAGACTGCTTCACATTGGGCATTGTCACTATAAGACTCCATATCAGTGAGGGTCTTACTTTTACATATTTAATCAGTCTGTATTTCTTCACTTATTTTTCTCTCTAGTTGTTCCCCAATTATTTTTCTTGAAAAATAATATTCTTTTCCATATAAACTGGTTGTTGATATGAGATGAATTCATAACTGCTCCAAATCATTTATTTATTTTCATAAAGAAGCAGTACCCGCAGACAGAAATGTCCATTTTAGTGATGCCAATAAGCAATGTACAGAAACAATCTGCCAAAGCTAACACACTTAGCAAAACAAAGGGCCTGACACATTAGTCTAATTACATTTGTGGAGAAATGGTACTTGTAAGGGCATGCTTAAATTATATTGTAACACATCTGTTGCAGACAAGCAAGTACAGACATCTCTACTGTTCAACCAATTAAAAGAGAAACATCAACCCAACTGTAATGCTGCGTGATTTTTAAAATCTGCTTCCTCTACTTCTCATGGAAATACAACAAGCAACAGATTAAACCTCTTTCTGTTTTCTTCATTCTTACTTCTCTTTTTGAGAAGGGGTTCCTCATGTAGCCTGGCGTGTCAAGCATTGATGATTTCAGATTTGTAAACTATATCAATGGACCCCACTCCTACATAACATGAACTAACCTTTTGTGTTGAAAACATATATACTGCCTGACCTATGAACCAGCAGCTCCTATGTGCAAGTAGTTAAAAGTGGGGATTTGTCTCCTAAGTTCTACAATCAAGGGTTGTGTTTGAGGTTGACATCAGTTCCCCATGACCATGCCATGCACTAGAGCTGGTGTGATGAAACCCTAGGTTAGGTGCCACCCATCATCAAGCTATGTCTTCCTAGCCTTGATAATAAATCTCCCAAAACTCCATTACTTTACCATTATTGTGGTGATTTGACATTTTTGATGGCATTACTTGTTTTGTTCCTGGAATTTCTTATCTTTCTTAGTTTAGACATTCTCACAGGGTACAGGAGGAGGCAGGCTTAAACTACCACTTAAATAGGCAATAGTCTACAACTAGATCATAGATGTCAGCCAGGGATTACATATGTAGAGGGAAACATAATGGTCATAGTCCACCAAATCAAAACCCCATTTCCCCCTGTGGCACAACAAATGAGCAGCAACAGCTAGTTAATAACTGGTTCTAAACTAAAAAGTTCCTGACAGATGCCAATTTAAAATTATTATTGTAAGATTCCATGTTGTGTTTGTTTTCCTACAAGCTGTCATCAAATGGGGTTGTGTAATCATTTATTTTCTCTGTTGTCAGAGATTATCAAGAAAATGCCAAATCAGATTAATTGTGTTACCCCCGTGATGTTACTGTAGAAGAAAATGCCATTCATCTTATAACTTGCAAATAACATACACATTATTTTAAATTACTTCATTCATCGCTCACTCTACTTGCTTGTTGAGTTTTAATGTTTACAATAACTTCACAAAGAGAATTTCACTAAGCATTTGGGGATTAATGACTGGTTTTATCTCAGTAAGTGGCAGTCAATTAATTATTTAAGAAAACCACTTATAGCATGCAAATCCATCATGGGGAAGGAGGAAGTTGAGATTTCCCACTAGGTAGGGGAGATTCCAGATTCCTTCTTACAATTTATATTAATCCATTGGGATTCAGACTGCATTTTCTAAGCCCTCAAATTGTTGTGGTTCTTGTAGGTCAGGGTTGTCCAACCTGCGGCCCACAATGGAAACACTTGGTTCCTGAGGAAGCATCATGTCGCAAAGGATATAGGAAGGGGGGAACTCTGCCCATTGCCCAGTTAGTAAAAATAATTCTATAATAAGTCTGTTTAATATCCAGGTGTCCCTTATTCCAGTGTATAGTTCTATCTGGTTATCCAAACTGGTATTGTAGTTCTTTTCTGTGTATTTTATTTAATTTTACAAATGAAAAGTGTTTGTGTATTTCATGTGTGGCCCCAGACATTTTTTCTTTTTCCAATGTGGCCCAGGGAAGCCAAACATTTGAACATCCCTGTTGTAGCTCGTGTAGGACATTATCAGGTTTATATCACTAGAAACACTTCCTACCTTCATTAATATTAGGGCTACCTCTCATATTAACCTAGATCATTTATTTGGGGCAAACCTCTGACAAAGTGTAGTGCTAGTAATCTATGCCCTTGCTTATCCCATCTGTGTAAAACACAATTCCGTTCCCCAAATGTATACTTAAACAAAATATATGGATGCAGTTGTCACTATAGAGCGAAAAACTTCAAATAAACATTAATTTGCACTTTTCACCCCAGACTGCTGGACTTTGTTGTTCATGTTTCTATCTGTATTAAATTCTTATGTGTAGTGTCAAGCCCAGCAGGGTCCTTTCTCTAGTCATGTGGACTTTGGCTCAGTAAACATTTATCAAGTCCTCCAAAAGAAGTGAAATGGTCCCTTGTTCTTTAAACATTGTGCACGGTCAATGTGATTAAACATTTAAAGACATTTACAACTGCAAGCTACTTTTCAATATGTATTCTTCACACTGTATAGTTGCGTTTGGTGCTCATGCCTTTTGCTTTGAGTCAGGTATGCTGCACCTATTAATGTGGGGGAACTCTGGAGCTACCACCATCTCCTGATCAGGCATTGCAGCAGGGTTCCCACAGCACCCTCAATCACCGTAGTGCAGTTGCACCAAAGCAAGAGAGTGAAATTGTTAATTGCACACAAACACCTGGAATGATGCCATACAGACTCTGAAAATACTGGAGCACAGTTGCATCATATTTAGTGCCCCTTTATGGCCATAATGATACTGGTGATACTGGATGTCTGGGAAAATTGGTGGAAAATTTACACTTTGCGCACTACACTTGCAGACATAGATGAGCCTTTTAGCCATCCATGAATATGGCACATAAAACATTCGTAGAAACATTAAAAATCATCATCCAAAACCGATCCATATGAGTCATCAAAAAACTTAATGCAAGGTCTGTCCTTCTTCAAGCTTTTGAACAAAGCTAAATTAATCTCTGTATCCACCTGGTCACCAAGAAATCCGCTTCAAACCAGCCACCAGCCAAGATCCATCTAAATGGATGAGAGACTTTACTCCCTTTATTGAAGTAGGAGTCTGTTGTGTAAAAGCTACAAATAAAATGAAAACACAATGTGAGCAGCTTTGTGGAATTGCTGAACATTCACAGGCATCAGCATCACTTAAATAAATGAGTTGGTTTATAATGACTGGCACCCATTGTAGTGTAAGTGAAACAGTATGCCAGCTACTCTGATATGCTGCCTTAATAATAGCCCATGTTCTACCAGAACGCCATACAATAGGAGCCTATTTATCAAAGGTTGGATTTCAGTGGTTTAGAGGTTTTTAAAACATGAATAAAATCATAAACTCTAATACTAGGAATGCCATGAGATTTATTTAAAAATCCAATTTAAAAAGTACAAATGGAAAATGATGCTGAACAATTTACAAATACCTCAAAAACCTCCTACAATTTGAGGTTTCTAGTGAAAACAAGAAATAAAAAAACCTCTAAAAGTCTGAATTGATTTAAAATAGTCCAATAGGATCGGCACAGCTCCCATTGTCTTCTGTAGGACCATAACAACTTTTATCTGGTATTGTTTTGTATTATTGGTTTTCGTGGTTGTTACATCTAGGGGTTATTTACTGAACTTCAAAATTTTCTGGTCGGGCTTTTTGGGGCAAAAACTCACATTTTTCTAGTCTGGCTTTTTAGGCAAAAAAATTTGAATGTGGCCGAATCTGAAAATTAGCCATCTCAGACCTGTTGGTGTTATATAGAAATCAATGGGCCCCTATCCCAATAAGAAGGTATCAGGATTTGCTCTGGGTTTAGCCTGATCATTTATAAATTCTGGATTCTTGGGCAAGAACCAGAAACATTTTTTTGTGTTTTATTGAGTTTTTTACTGATTCAATTTTTTTCGATTTATTTGAGTTATTGTATTAATAGATAAGGCAAATTTGGGGATGGGAGTATGGTCTAGTTTTTTTTTTACTGAAACAATGAGATAAAATTGAGTTTTATTAAAAACCTCCTTAATGAATCTTGAATTTGTAGAACTTTTTTTAAAAACAAATTAGAAAAGCACAAATTTTTTGAGATTTGTGAAAAAAAACCAAGATTCAGCTGTAAGTAAATGGGCCACCGTAGTGTTACAGTGAGCCTTACTCTTTTCATAAAAAAATAGTAAAATGTAATAAACACTTGTAAAAATAATCTCCGTCTGCCAAGCAAATTGACAGTGTCTGTTATACCTGTGCTTCTATTTATCTTCCTCTGCCTCCAGACATCTCACTGTTTAAGACATAAATAAGTCCATAATGTCTTGTGAATGTCTTTATTTACAATCTCACACATATTCCAAATGTAACAGACATAAACACTTGTTCCTTGTTCTTCCATAAGACAAATAGCCATGAAAGATTACACAAAGCGTTTCACTGATGTATGTTTCCAGCATGTACTTATTATTTTCATATTGTCATCAATGAGTAAATTGTACTGTATATTAAATAATGGGGTATATTTATAACAATGAAAAGAAAGCTGAATTCTGGTACTACACAATTACACATTTTTAGTAACAGAATGACTGTTTATAAGTTATTAGTAAGTTTTTAATCTGTGTCAATACAAAGGGAAATCATTTTCTACATCAGCATAAAGAACTGAGGAGTTTCTTGTAGCCAGTAGCACTTTCATTTTTAACTTGGCCTGTTAAGTGCAGTTCTGGTTACTATGATAGATTAGATGATAGATATATATCTAGAGATAGATAGAGAAAGAGAGAGAGGGTGTAGGCATTCATTGCTTCTCTGCCTAGCATTATATACAGAGATATAGGGGCAGTTATATCAAGGGTCGAATTGAAATCCAAATTTTGAGTTCTTTTTAATGTACTCCGACTATTAAATAGTCCAAAATTCGATTTGAAATTTAAAAAATTCAATATTCGAATCTCGAAATTTATCATGTACTGTCTTTTTAAAGTTTGAATTCGACCATTCGTCATCTAAAACATGCAGAATAGCTGTTTTAGCCTGTGGGAGTCATCTGGAGTTATTTGAAAAAGCTACATTTTTTGGAGGCCAATAGTTTGCTTCAAATTCAATCGAATGCACTAAACATTTGAATCGGCCAATTTAAATATGCCCAACTTCAAAATTCGAAATCTGCCCCTAAGGGGGTTAATTACTAAAATAGGAATTTATCTCATAATTTAAATTAAAAAAGCTCAATGTTTTTTTTAGGTTTTTGGCCGGGCTTAACCCAGCACAGACCATGATATCATCAAATTGGGATAAGGACATCTCCCATTGACTTTTACAGGACCTCGACAGCTGAGATGGTGGAAAAATGAAAAATTGTTTCACCGGGTAAAAGTTGTCAAGGTCCTATAGAAGTCTATGGGAGCTGCGCTCCTTCTATTGGACCATTTTAAATCAATTTGGACTTTTAGAGGTTTTCTCATTTTTTGTTTTTGCTAGCCATTTTCTAAAAACCCAAATTACCGGGCTAAACCCAGCACAGACCACAATATATTCAAATTAGTATAAGGGCATCTCCCATTTACTTTTACAGGCCTTGACAGCTGAGATGGTGAACTTTCGAATTTCGTTTTTTTGCAGCATGGGGGTATAATACATCTGGAAAAATTTAGATTTTTTACTTACAAGAAAAAAATAGGTTTTTGCCCCTAGAAGCCAACCAGAAAAATGTGTGAAAAACACTAGGTAAAAGTTGATGAGGTGCTATAGAAATCAATAGGAGTAGTGCCCATTCTATTAGACCATTTTAAATCAATTTGGACTTTTAGAGGTTTTCTAATTTTTTTGTTTTTGCTAGGCATTTTCCAAAAAATACTAAAATACAGACCAGTACACAATAACTTCCAACTGGGATAGGGCCATCTCCCATTTACTTGTACATGACCTCGACAGGTCTGAGATGGTGGATTTTTGAATTTTGGCCTTTTCCAGCATTGGGGTGAAATGAATCTCAAAAAAATGTTTTTTTCTCTCTAAACAATCTAGTTTTTGCCCTAAAAAACCCTGACCAGATAAATTTGTAGTTTTATAAATAACCCCCTTATACATGACCTCGACAGGTCCGAGATGGCAGATTTTCAGATTGTGGCATTTTTCAGCATCAGGGTTTATTAAATCTTGAAAATTCAAGTTTTTTTCACAAAAAAAATTTAAGAGTTTGACACAAAAAACCTGACAAGATAAATTTGAGGTACAGGGCACCCTTCAATCTGAAAGTCATGGATTGTTTGTTATGAGTTTTATTTTAATTATGCCACAAGGTACAGGCAACAGCTTGAACAGATCAGTGCCTATGTGCAAGTGGTCTGTTAATGGGCTCTATAGTATTAACTTGTTTTCCTACAGTCTAACACTCACGACAATGACAAATATTACCCCTCAAATCTAAATAAGTGCTTCTGTATGTTCAGGGCCAGAACTAGGGGCAGAGGCATGTGCCTAGGGCGCAAAGCCTAGGGAGCACCAGGCACTTACCATCCTTGTTGTCTACCCCTAGTCTGAGTGAGCGAGTTCTGCTCCTCAACCTCGAACACAGCTGCCTGGGTTGCCTTGGGTGTCTGACCCTGGAATTATAACTGGTGAGGCATAATATTTTGAATCCCTCAATGCTATAAAAGAAGAGATCAGATAGCATAGTTCTGAGCTACATGATAGTTGAAAACACTAATTCAGTTGCAAAAATCATGTACAGATCAGTCTGTGTAGTCATTAAGGACACTGGCACAGTTATTATTATTTCAACTTTTAATTCAGTTAAAACCAAACCTGATTTTTTAAATTTTAATATAAGTTGGGGACACCCATTTATCTCAATATTTTATGAAAACTACTCCAACCAAATCCGCAAATCTCCAAATCCGTCCTGAAGGACGATTGGCCCAGTATCCTTCTAATGAAGAATTCCTTCTTTATTCATAGCAAGTGGGTCCTGAGGTAGTTTAGCAATCTAATATATCAATACCTCCACCAAACTTGACATTTAGCATTTGATGCCTAGTGAACAACTCTCAAAACATATATGAAGCACTTATCTATATTAATGAGGTATCCTCATAATATTCTGAAAGGTTATAGAGATGCTTTACTAGCAAACAAGAAATGAAATTCCATTAGTTACCCATCTGATTTTCAATTGTCACATACATCATATTTAGGCAAACATTTTATTATATATGGAGTGACTTGAGTGAAGAACACTGGCTTCAATAGGACCTCAACTGCTTTTACTTTGCCTAGATTTTAGTAGTTTTAGAGGGTTCTGAAACAACGACTAAACTCATAAACTCTAAAACTATGAATGTCAAGAGATTTATTAAAAGATCCGAATAGAAAAAGTATGAATGGAAAAGTACGCAGAAAAATACACTAAAAAAAGAAAACCTTGAAAACACCTAAAATTTTAGTTTTTCTGACAATTCCTAGCTGAAAAAAAATCCAAAAAGTCTGAAGTGATTTAAAAAGATTAATTAGATTAAACTCCCATGAACATCTATAGGACCTCAACAATGTTTACCTGCTGAGGCTTTGCATTAGTGGTTTATGGGGTTTTAGCAATCAGGGGTTATTAAAGTCCGAATGCCAAAAACTCAAACAATTCCAATTTTTTTTAGATGAAGAAAAAAAAAACCTACAATTGTTCGACATTTATTATACCCCAAGAATGGAAAAAGTCAGAATTCAAAAATCCAGCACCTCAGACCTAACAAGGTGGTATATACAGATGAAGCCACTTTGTATTGTGTGTTTGACACAGAATAACAACTCAGATATCCCATTTTCCCCACTTAACACAGAATATTGTGTCACAGCATCCCATCCAATTAGAGAGTTCACCATTGAAAACAATGGTCCTTTGGTATGCTAATGAAAAGGTTAAATGCATTAAATGAGTTAAGATGACTTTAGATAACATACTTTCTTTAATTAACCCTGAGTCACGACGCATTTAACACACAAATCCAAGTGGCTGCATCTGTAAGTCGATGGGAATTATCCCTAATCTATTTGGAATTTTATGTGGTCTAAGCGGGAATTAGCCTGAAAATCCGACTATTTCAAATAAAAAACCATTAGGGACCCAAACCAGGGCATCAAACGCAGTACGGTAAGTCTGGAGGAATGCTTTAGCATCATAGGTCAATGGAGAATTCTTCTCCCAGAGGAGATGTTCCTTTTACAGATGCTCCTATAGACTACAGATTTTCTGTAACTCTGATAGACAATTACAGTAAATGGTCAGAAGTTCCATGTTTCTCATATAACATCAGCAACAATATTAACATTCTTCAGCAGAGAAGGAAATCCAAAGGAGTTAATATCAGACAATGGACCATAGTTTGTCTCATATGAGTTTGAATTCTTTCTGAGAGAGAGGAATATTGTGCATGGAAAATCTTCACTGTATTACGCACAAGCAAATGGAGAAATCAAGCGATTCAACAGAAGTCTGAAAGAAGCACTACAGACAGCAACCTTACTGGGAAATCATGGAAAGTATTTACAACAGAGTTCCTACATAAATACATAGCACCATACCAAGCAACATCCCAATCATCTCCAGTTGAATTATATACAGATGCACACTAAGTTACATGTTGCAGACATCAAATTTCCACAGAATAATGTGCCTACAAAATCATCTACTGCTGATATTGTCAAATGTAAACAAGCCAAATGCAAGACTTATACTGACAGAAAACATGGTTCAAGAGAAGTGCACTTTCAGCCTGGATCTTTAGTCAGAATTAAGAACCAAGAATACCGAAACAAGGACAATCTAAATTTACTATACCACTTGAAGTTAGACACCAGCGAGGACCATACACATACAGTATGAACATCGTCTTGCTCATGTTAAATATGACTTTGGAGAAGCTCCATTTGATGAAGGACCTTTTCCTACTCCTGATGCCAACTGCAATAGGCCTGAAGAAAGTGAACCTATAAGGCATACTGAGAGAATCAGAAAACTAACTGCATGGACCAAGGACTATGTCACGTGAAGAATGCATAAAATTGCTTTAAGATGCATATTGTTTCTTTATTGTTATTACATTTACTCAAATGCTTTCCTACTATAGTGTGCTTGTGCAAGGTGCCTGTAGGTGTCAGTATGCACAAGAGTTATACTGTGTATACATGGTACCTTCTGGATTGCTTATATTTCTGTTGTGTAATGTCTGCATGAGCCAGCTGCCAGCTAATAAAGCACTGTTATACTCTGTTCAAGACACAACACTTAGCTCCATTATTCTTTGCCACAACTGAAATACCACTTTTTATCCATTAAACACCCAAACCACTATCTTTCACACCATGAAACAGGATGAAAAATATGTATAAGAAGAGACCTGCATCCCTCTGGCCATTAAGAACTGTCTGCATTTACACAGAAAGACAAAATGATGACATTCCAAAATAAATTTGAAGGAAAAAGCACGCTTCATGAATTCTAAAATATCAGTATGTAAAAAATATTCAAGGTTTATAATTGGCATTTATGTCAATAAGTCGGTCTTCTTGTCCAGCACACAACAAATATCAACCAAAATAGATAGATTAGAGGTATTGATATATAAACCTTCTACTGAGATCATCATCTCTTTATATGCAATCAGTGGTGGCCATGTTCAAGCCATTACTGTTATATACAATACATGGACGAATAGATCTACAAAGATTGACCTTTAATAAGTTTCTAGCCAATATGTAGGACCAATATATATGTTTCTAGCCACACCACTTTCACAACTTTCTTTGTCCATGTATCATATATACCCCACCCCCCAAGTTTGCAGGAGAAAAGCACTAAAATGAACTCCATCCATTAAAAAAGGCTCAAAGCTTTGTTTGAACTGTAAATCATTCCTCTAATCTGACACATCTTGCACAAATAGTGCTGGGATGAAGACAAATGCGTTTCTTAGGAATCCTTTTTCTAAATCTCAAACACTTGCATTATCTGTCTGATAAGTTTGAAGTTGCTGAGAAAGAAAGAATATAAGATGTATTGGCCTACTAGAAAGTCAGCTTCTCAATCAGAGATTTTCATCTGAATTCTTTGTCCAAGTTCCATAGTCTTTCATCATTATCTTCCCTAGTTAGTCAGAGTTAGGAATATGTGAGCTTGCAGAGCAGCTTGTGCTCCACCTAAGTTTTCTCACTAGTGATGATCAAATCTGTCCCGTTTCACTTTGCCAAAAATCGAAAAAAACTGATAACCCTGATATCAAGTTGGTGGTGGGGAGATATCACATTGGCAAATAAAATGATGTGGGGAACCTGTTTATGAACATCAGAATTTTTGTGGTTTTAGAGTTTTTTTTAAACTACAATTAAAATCTATTCCTCTAAATCACAAATACCTTGCAATTTATTAAAATATCCAAATATAAAGAATTAACAAAATAAAAAACACTGAACAATGTGCTAAAAAACACAAATACAAAAAAAATCTGATTTTGGACGATCACAATTTCTTGTTGTAAATAAGCCCTCTAATCAGATATATGTTCAGAGCACTACTCAGTCTTTAGTTTTAAAGAACAATTTACCCATGTCCTGTATGATTATATGATATGACAAGCAATTGCAGATTGAGATATTAGTCATTTTCATTCTTAACATTTTTTTAAAGAAAAACTACACTGTTATAAACACGAATACAGAAAATGACATGGAGCTATTATTTTTCATTTTCAACAGTCAGGCAAACTCCTGTTATAGCTGAAGGTTTCACAAAGAATAAACAGAAGGAAAAATGTTCTGTCTATTCAAAGTGTGTCGTATTCAGAAATTTTAGACGATATTTTGTGTGCCTAGTCATAGTCTGGTACTTCAGTTATGATGAAATGGGGGAAAAGGGTAACTGCACATTATTTTCTTCAAATATTTCACATAATATATATGCAGCAATTACTTTAAAACCCGTTCTTTTATGCTGAGAAAAAAATTTATACTTTCGAGTGTTGTTACCTGGAAATGTTCTGGGCTGTCAAGATGATAGCACAAAGCCTAGGAACTGCCACTAATTAGCTATAAAATATCTAATGCACACAGCTCATTTATTCATTCTAAATATAACAACTTTAGGCATAGAGCCTGAAAAATAATTAAAATAACAGGGTCCTATAAAAGAACAAAAGAGCACTGAATACTGTGAAGTATAAAGTAAAAAGTCTTTAGAATTTTTATTCCTATGAGACTAAAGACATCATAAGTAGATCTTTAAACCTCAAAACTAATTGCTATAAATAAATCTTGTGTTCCCAACTTAACCCTATAGACCCGACAGTAGATTGTTTGGAGATAGACGCAAAGAATAGAATTAGGCCTCTTGATTAAGGCTTGCCTCTTCATTTTGTTGACTATTAACAGAGTGGTGTGTTGCCTGAAACCTGCCAGTTAGCTAAACTCACTTGCATCTGTGATAATGGAAATATAAGGAGATGTGTTAAAGGACTTTCATCTATTTCAGGGATCCCACAGCTGAGGAATATTGAATAAGGAAGCTTGAAAATAGGAAATAGCTCCAAAAAACTGCAGTTATACATTAGGTGAAAAGAGCCAAAACAATGACCTTTCTCAGTATTGTATTCTGTTATTGTCAGTTCATATTCCTGTATGTTTGAGTTGGTTAGAAGTCCCCCAATATAAAGGAAGTAATAGGGGCACATACCATCAGCGGTCCATCCTCTACCATAAATCCTGTCGAAAATTGGTTTGTACAGCACCAGTAGAATAAAATGCCTTTATTGAAGATTCACATGGCAAACAACCTGGTCCGAAACTTTCAGGCCCTTGAGGCCATTTATCAGTTCATATTCCTAATGCTTCATTGTGAATGTCAGATCCTCTGTCCCTTAAAAATAAAATGATAACCATCCTTTCCACAAATGAAATATTCTAAAGTTAATAAAAAAAACAACTACTCAAACTTTGATCTCTCTTACTTTCAAAGAACTCCCCATTGACTGATACGACAGAGCGAAAACCAACACCCGAGGTCTGGAGATATCTATTTGTTCTTTCTTGTGGGCTCTAGCCAAGGGGAAATCTATCTGCCTGAAACTCACAGGAACGCTGTAGGTGCTTCAAAGTTTAAGACAAATGCACATTTACATGATTACTTGATTAAAATGGATAGCAAGCCACGGGAGCAGATGATTAGTACAAGCAGTCTAGCGTGTGTCCAGCTGTTTCGGTGCCAGACTTTCCATTTGCAAATAACTTGGTGGGATTTCACTGAACACAAAGAAAAGCTCAGAGAAATGAGCATCTAGATTTCCCTTTGCCAGTGCTGTCTGATTGTTGAAGAAGTCTTTATGAATTATTCAAGGAGTCACAAAGCACATCTCTTTTGCAACCAACTCTAACCTTTAATTTCTTCTCTCCTAATTTCAAAATACACCTAAAAGGATTATTGTTTTGCATAAGCATTTACAGGAAAATGCACAAAAAAGTAAAGTAAACATATGTAACCCTTTCTTGGCTATAAATAACCAAACCAACTAGCATAGGTAGAGCATTGGTTACACGCGACTCTTTCACTCTCAGGTAGGGCTTTCGCTAAGTGGAAAATCACGTGTGAGGTAGTTGAACTACAGCTCGATACGGCATATAGTGTGTAATAAAGGTTGTTGGACGCCAGGGGTTCTTTGTGCAAACAAATAGAACAGTTTATTTACAATAGCAGCACAGGGTATCATATACTCACAGACAGTGGTATTAAATCATCAATGCTTAGCACAGGTACAGCGTAGCTTATGCCCTCAGGTAGGATATACGGATGGGAGTTGTAGTTGCACCAACCAGGTTATCAATGCCCATGTGGTCCGGATCCCACCAGCAGGTTCAGGTGATTCAGGGTTAAGTACTTTCCTGCAGTCCCTATGTCTGAGGTCCCTTCACTTCAGGCAAGGTAGAGCCTGGGGGAGAGCTACTCCCTACTATCCTCCTTGATGGGGCTTTGAGCTGCCCTTTCTCTCTTCCCTCTCTATCTCACCTCTCCTAGAGAGTGCTATGACAGGAATATCCTAACTCTGACTATTCCTCGTTCACGGGGCCCTGTTCCCCGACTTAATACTAGTAATCCCGCTAAAGGTGTGCTGTCCCTTTAGGGTAGAGCGCCTCTGGGGCCCGGTTGGCACCCAGGCTCAATGGAGCACTGCCCTCCTCCTCTGCTGCAGGCCAAAGAGGAAGTGCCACTCCCTGCAAGCACCTTTATTACTGCACTGCAGGGGTGTGTCACAACCTGTAGCCAATAATATGAAACAATCTAGCCACCTGGACTTTAGTCCAATAGAAGGCAGCTAGTGCAAGGGCAAGGGAAGAAGCCATAAGGGCCATGGTACTTATGGGTCCCTACACATAATTAATGTATTTTATATGTAACTAAGCATTGAAGAGATAGTAACCCTGTATTAAATGTTGCCAGGATAGAAACATTTAGCAATTCAGTCTTCACAAATACAAATCAATACATCCTAGCATTCTGAAGGACAGCCACCCTAGTGGTCACAGACAGACTGAATTGTTCTTTTGAGAATTTAGAGAATGCAGTTAAATCACATTGAACTCACATGTCCAGAAATCAATACCTGCAGTTCTGATTGGACAGTCAGCCTTAACACACAGAACAATGATTATGAAGAAAAGGTATGTTATTTGATTCAAATGTTTCACAGAACTTTTAAAATGCCCCTGTACACTTATCAATGAACATGTATCATTGTTAGATTTCATGCTTCCACAGATATAGATTTTCCATTGGCCATCGACATACACAATGCGAAAAATAATTAGAGGATAATAGAATTAACTTACGGTACCCCAGTAACATTTCCAGGGTGAATGAAAACATTGCTGAGCATTATTCTTGTTCTGACCAGCAGCAGGTTCATAAATGATAATCATCTCTCTTGTTTGATGCACTAAAAGGTTTTAATCTGATAATCATTGTTCATGTTAATGTGATAATGGGTTTAGTGCCGATAATAACTGCTTTTATTTTACAGTGTCAATGGGTTTATGGATGCGCATTTGTGCTCTTCTTTCATGTTGTGTTTTCTGTTTGTCTTTTGCCTTTCATAATTTTATCCTTCTCTAGAGTTTTGTGGCTTGAGCTTCTGCTCTTTAGATTTTTAGATGAACCCATTCCAAAGGAAATAACTCACAGAGCGACTCTGAGCACTTGCAATTGCCCTTCCATAAACTGTAATTGTAATCTCCCTGACCCACAATTACACCAGCAGGGTTGAGGGAATCACAGTTATGCTGTGTGGCATTGTCCCATGATGGGGAACCAAATCCTGGCAATAAATATTAAATTCATCCATGTACTGTAGGTTTTCCTGGAAGTAGTTTCTACAGGAAGCAGTTTCTACCCTGCACCCTAGTTTGTGTTTTAATTTACTACTTGATGCATTGTCCCCCCATACTATCATGAGGATGCTGAAGTAAACCTAAACTTATCTCAGTATAAAAAAAAAATTGACTTAATTGCTGCAAAAGTTATTGGAAATGTTTGTTCTTGAATGGAGAATCCATTACCTGGTGCTCCTTTCTGTTTGTCTTGCCTTATGTCCTAGATTATAGTTATAATCTGAGGAGTGTTCCAAAGACAAATTAGGTCAAATAACTTTGATAGGGCAGATGCATGTGCCTAGGATGCAATACAGAAGGGGCACTAGGCATATACCTCTGCTAGTTTCTCTAACTCAAATACTACATCCAATCCAAAATCAGTAGTGGACCAGTAAACGGGCAAGCTACGGAGCAAGGTGGTGGTGAACAGGGAGTGTAGGAGAAGTCAGTTGGAGGATGACGGCTGGAGGTTTGCTTTAACCATCCCAGTTCTGCTGCATGGAATTCCTTTAACCAGCCTGATAATGAGAGTGAAAGAGATAATATGGTTCATTAACTCATTGACCCAAATTCTGCAAGCACAAGAGTTTATTTGTAGGCTGCACAAGCAAATCAGGAGGCAATGTGCAAAATAAAACGTTTTGTTTCTGTCTTTTGTACTTTGATCCATGCCTCACAGCTGTAAACATGTTGTGTCAGGGCACAAATTAAATATTATATTTTGATGATAGTGTTTCCTTTTAGGCAGTTATAAGCCTTGCATTACTTTTGCAGCCTTTGCAGATGGTACATTGTCAGAATCCCAGAAGAGTTCTGCATCTTGATCTCTTATCAAAAGCTCAGTTAATTATAATCATCGCCAGCACATGGGCACACAAAAATGCACATTTTAAAACAAAATTTTGTGGGGATCTGATAAAGGGCAAGTACTTACGCACATTTACGTGATTGTGCTGTCAAAGACAGCAGTGATGAATCTATTTCTGGCTCTTCTCTGGCTGCCCCTAACAGCTACGACACAAAAATAAAATACGGAATTGGCTTATTATGGATGCATTCAGTTCAGGGTGTGAAATGGGTTTACTTTAGCCACTGCTTCTTTGAAGAACTAGGATTGAACCACTGCAATTTCTTCTGATTTAGTGCGTCGCACAAGTCACCATGAGAGACATACTTCCAAAGAAATTATTTCCATTCTTAAAAAGAAATTGTAGAAAAGTGGTACAGTCTGAAAAAAGTGCTGAGATGAATAGTAATCATAACAGATACAACCTAAAGGACCTCTAATCTCCACCATATAAAGAAAAATGGAGTAGCTGCATAATCTATACATTTGTGTGCTGGACCTGTGGATATCTGTCTTTTTTATCCTGAGCTCAGAGAAAAGTGGGTGATTGCTTATTCCTTATTGAACACAAGGTCTTAACTACTTATTTTTCTTTGAAAACTGTGTAGCTGAAAATAGGGTTGAGTGTGTTTAAAGAGTGTGACTTGCTAACAGTGCCCCCTGGCACCTATGGGCTATGTGCAACTTCCTGCAACTCCCAGCCATGTGCAATGGCTTTTTAAGCACTTTACCCTCAAGTGGATCCTGGCTTGATTCCTGGTACACAGATCAACCAGCTTGTGAGTTACAGCAGTTCAGGGGTTGCTTCAAAACAAACAACATTCAAGTTACTCAGTGGAAAACCTTACTTTACTATATATATATATATATATATATATATATATATATATATATATATATATATATATATATATATATATATATTCCCCAATATAATATTGGTACTTGCCAGCACCCAATATTGTAGTGAAGATATAGCCATGATGTGATCCATACGTGGGTGGTCAGAATGATACCAAACATGAGGGGTGTCTCATAGTTAAATAGTTAAATTGGGTTGAAAAAAGACAAAGTCCATCAAGTTCAACCCCTCCAAATTAAAATCCAGCATACACACACACCCCCCATCCACTCTTTCACACAAACCATATATGTCCATAGCTATACTAACTGTAGAGTTTAGTATCAAAATAGCCTTTGATATTATGTCTGTCCAAAACAATCATCCAAGCCCTTCTTAAAAGCATCAACAGAATCAGCCATCACAACATCAGCAGTGCATTCCACAACCTCACCGCCCTGACTGTGAAGAACCACCTACCCTGCTTCAAATGAAAGTCCTTTTCTTCTAGTCTGAAGGGGTGGCCTCTGGTGTGGTGATCCTCTTTATGGGTAAAAAGGTCCCCTGATATTTGTCTATAATGTCCTCTAATGTATTTGTAAAGTGTAATCGTGTCCCCTCGCAAGTGCCTTTTTTCCAGAGAAAACAACCCCAACCTGGACAGTCTGCCCTCATAATTTAAGTCTTCCATCCCCCTAACCAGTTTAGTTGTATGTCTCTGCACTCTCTCCAGCTTATTTACATCCCTCCTAAGGACTGGAGTCCAAAACTGCACTGTATATTTCAGATGAGGTCTTGCTAGGGATCTATAAAGAGGTATAATTATGTTTTCATCCCTTGTTTTTTTTTTATGCAAGACAGAACTTTATTTGCTTTAGTAGCTACAGAATGACACTGCCCAGAATTAGACAACTTGTTATCTATAAAAACCCCAAGATCCTTCTCACTAAAGGAAACTCCCAACACAAAGCCATTTAGTGTATAACTTGCATTTATCAACATTGAACCCCATTTTCCAGATTGCTGCCCAGTTCCCCAACTTAGACAAATCACTCTGCAAAGTGGCAGCATCCTGCATGGAACCTATAGTTCTGCACAATTTAGTATCATCTGCAAAAATAGAAACCGTACTTTCAATGCCCACATCCAGGTCAATAATAAACAAGTTGAAAAGCAGAGAACTGCGGTACCCCACTAACAACAATGGTCCAATTAGAAAATGTTCCATTTACCACCACTCTTTGGAGTCTATCTTTTAGCCAGTTCTCTATCCAGGTACAAATACTATGTTCCAGGCCAACATTCCATAATTTAACCAGTAACCTTCTGTGTGGCACTGTATCGAAATGCTTTAGCAAAGTCTAAGTAAATCACATCCACAGCCATCCCAGAATCGAGGTCCCTGCTTACCTTCTCATAAAAAGAAATTAAGTTAGTCTGGCAAGATCTATTATGCATAAAACCATGCTGGCACAAACTCATAGTATTGTTATTTGCTATGAAGTCCAGTATCTTATCCTTTATTAATACTTCAAAAAGTTTTCCTACCACTGACGTCAGACTAACTGGCTTATAGTTTTGAGGCTGAGAATGGGATTCCTTTTTGAATAGCGGTACCACATTAGCAATTCGCCAGTCTCTCAGCACCATGCCAGACCTCAATGAATCCTGAAAAATTAAGTATAGAGGTTGGGCAATCACAGAGCTAAGCTCGCTAAGTACTCATGTTTCAGTCTTAGGTATAGGCTGGACCTGTTTGGTATCATTAGGAAGCATGTAACCTCACGTTTTGAGGATGGGAATCCTATGACACAGGAGATAGAGATCATTTCCTATAATCCATATTTTTCTACTAACCTTTCCCCCTTGCAGCATAGGCTCCCAGCTACTTTATTTTTTTTCAACTGATCAAAGAGCTGACTGGCCCAGCTTCCTTGCCCAAATGGTGTGACTCGGAATTGTTTCAGAAAGATATGGATAACACCTTTTGCATAGCCCCTTGTAGAAATGTCTGGTTTTTGTGAGCCCAAAACCAAATGCCTCCAGTGTTAACCCTTTACAATGCCATCATAATACTCCTCTGGCGTGACGCCTCATAACTTCAATAAGATCCCCAAATAGCTCACACTGTCCCGTTTATATTTACATAATTTATGCAAAAAATTGGTTAGCAAATAATTTTGAGATTTCACTATACAACAGAGAGCCCCACGATATATTTGGGCTGTCAACAAGCAAAATATATTAGACTCAAAAGGTGTACAGTCCTAAGCCATTCCACTGATCTGTGCTTTGGTTTGTCACCAAATTAAGAAATGCTCTTATAGCCAAATAGGTGGCTCTGCCCTCAAGGCCAGGGTACAAGTGACCAAGGCTAGCTTGAGAACAGAATCCATCAAAGTCAGGGGGCTCCTGGGGGAAAACTGCACACACATATTTTTTTTCTCTCTCACTGCTGAGAAGCATATATCTTCTAAAGGGAATGCTGTAAATATTTTATGCATTTGAGCTGTGACCATTTACAGCCAATTCATAAGCACAGCTGCTGTTTCCCAAGCCAAGATCCATTATATTACATTGTGTTTATGTAACAGATCTTCTTGTTCTACTCCTAATTTCAATATTTGGCTAATAATGTTTCAGGGAACAACTAGCAAGAGTTATAATACAAATGCCCCATTTTGCTATTTTGTTTCATTCATGTCAAATTCAATAAAGAGGGTGAAAGAAACAGCAAAGAAATTCCTTAATAATTGGTGTATTAAGCCTGTCTTGCTAAGCCTTGTCCAAATTGTTCTGACTCCTACTGGTAGAGTTCTTGTCTGATATATTTATGTCATATATTATATATCTCACCTTGAACTTTTTGTCACAATGGACAGAAAGCATCCAGATTGAATATGATTCGGACAATATGCCCTTAAGCCGCAGAAATGTTTTACCGTGATATATTAATACATGTAAGTAACCTGTTGCCAAATCTTAATGCATCTAGTATCCAGCCTTCAGTTTTTCCATTATTCTTACAAACCATAAATTCCTTTGACGCAAGCAAGAAAGACAATAAGGCTTAATAATCCCTCATTCAAGCCTGTATTTTAACAGAATGGGTCATTTGAAACCCTTGAGGTAACCCAAAGCACGTGTTCTTTAAAATATATGCAACCAAAGAAACATCCGATCAATAATAAAGCAAAAACAGTAAATGAATTCAAAGTAAAGCTGCCTCTGGAACAGTCTTGTTACCATGGGCATTGCATAATGTTGTATGTATTACAATGATTATCGGCATTTGTACTTCATTGCGGTACAGGCTACATATAATTAGGTAATACAGAAAAATGGACATATTTTTACTTACATGGGATAAGGAGGTTTGCCTGTAGAAGGGTTTATTCTATATTGTAATGCTATGATTTCCTTTGAAACTGATGCCATAGCGAACACCTAAAGATGTTTGATGAACTTTGTAGAGAGATGTAGAGAGTAAAATTATGAGACAATTTGCATTTGGTTTTCATTTTTTATTATTTGTGGTTTTTTGAGTTGTTTAGCTTTTTATTCAGCAGCTCTCCAGTTTGCAGAGTCAGCCATGTGGTTGCAAGGGTCGATTCAGCAACCATTCACTGATTTGAATTAGAGACTGTGAACTTTCATGGCACTTGTGGTTTTAGAGAAATAGAGTTTAATTGTGGTTTTAAAAACCACTAAAATTCAACTTATAATAAATGGGCCTCCCAGACACGGAGAATGAAAAGAAAAATGCATTGTTAATTTGAAAAAATAAACCTATGACCCTGAGGTTTTACTTGATTTGTACTTCAAAATTGAAAATATATGCCAGAGCGTTAAACTCCCTCCCCTTCCGAGTGCTCCCACCCCCTCTCACGAGCGTGCATGCACAGTCTACCCCCTCGACACTGGCGGAATATGGCTGGGCGACCTCTAAGCCAGCACGAGCGCATGCATGCGTAATCTGCCTCCCAGACACTGGTGGATTGTGATCCCCAATGCGTCCTATAAAAAGAAATAAGAAAGCGGCTGGGGGGCATGCCGCCCCTAAAACATTGCCACCCTAGGCCCAGGCCTTTGTGGCCTCTCCACAAATCTGGGTCTGAACATTAATTT
Source organism: Xenopus borealis (assembly GCA_024363595.1). Classification (NCBI taxonomy): domain Eukaryota; kingdom Metazoa; phylum Chordata; class Amphibia; order Anura; family Pipidae; genus Xenopus; species Xenopus borealis. The sequence goes on from CM044435.1 coordinate 114,213,879, forward strand.
ATTGCACAAGCCACTTTTGAGGAGGATTTTGTTAACAACATTACAATAATATCCACTTCTAAGACTCACTATTGCGACCTTTGACTTGGTTTCAGTTAACTAAAATAACATATTAAAGGTGAATATTCACAGATTGTTGGCACTGGTCCCTTGAACAACCACAGGGGTGTATAATAATACAATATAGAAATAATCTTTACAGAAATTGTTAGATTTAACAAGAAATTTGAATATCGGTACAAGCCTACATGCAAGCATAAACAGTTTAAAGGGGGTTTCTTTCACTCTATCTTGTATACAAATAATTCTACTTTGTCCTGAAACCTTCGAACCAAAAATAGGATGACAATCTGTGATGATGCAATATATGTTACTTTAGTGATATTATTATTCCCATAATTCACAAATATCAATATAGACCGTGCTCAAAAGGCTAAAATAAACAATCTCTATGTGCCTTTGACTTGTGCTTCATAACAGGGATATTGACTATCTGTACAATTTGAAAACTAGCTATATAATATCCAATGCCATGTACAATTGTGTATACCCTTGTATAGGAATGTATTAATGGATTGTTCATTCAGTCAGTGATGCAGAAAACCGAAAGGGAAAATTAGACTGGAAGTATATCAGTTCAGTCCCGGCCCTTGGATTCCATTAATGAGAATTCAATCCTTGGCTATAATTGCGATGGTGTTTTTTTTTCATTGCCCTTGTATGATATATTTATAGAACATAATAATATGATAACTATTGGGGTTCGTTTACTAATAGTGTACACAGCACTAGGAGGAACAATTTTAAATATTTCTTTGTTTGTTTTATTTAGTTAATTTACAAACAATTTCAAGTGAGCACTTTTATTGCCCCCCCCCCATTTTTAAAAAGTATGGGGGGGGCAATAAAAGTGCTCACTTGAAATTGTTTGTAAATTAACTAAATAAAACAAACAAAGAAATGCACTATTTTTAAAAGTACTGTATGCAGTATGAATGAAACCACAATTCATGGATTTCATGGGTGATTGGTAATGGTACATTCTCTACTTGGAGTAAGGTTCTTAATGGGGTCCCTCAGGGTTTGGTATTGGGTCCACTTTTGTTTAACTTGTTCATTAATGACTTAGGGGAGGGTTTATAAGTAATGTATCAGTGTTTGCAGATGACACAAAACTATCCAGCCCAATGAATTCCATCCAGGATGTGGCTAAGTGGCACATGGGATTCAATATTGATAAATGTAAAGTCATGCACCTGGGATGCAAAAATATTCAAGCCACTGATACCCTTAATGGGACTGCACTAGGCAAATCCATTATGGAAAAAGACTTTGGAGTCGATGACCAACTTGGCTGTAGCAAGCAATGCCAATCAGCAGCTGTATTAAAAGGGACATTGATTCAAGGCAGGAAGGGGTTATTCTTCCACTTTATAGAGCACTGGTAATGCCCTATCTAGAATATGCCGCACAGTTTTGGTCTCATCACTCAAACAGGACATTATTGAATTAGAGAGGGCACAGAGAAGGGAAACTAAACTGGTAAAAGGTATGGGAAATCTTAGCTATGAGGAAAGACTGGCCAAATTGGGGATGTTCATGCTTAAGGGGTGATATAACTATTGTAGGGGACAAGAGGAATCCTTCCCCTGTTATTCTGCCTGTGACATCATCCAGCCCAGTTACAGGCTAGAGAGCAACTGCCTCTGATAGCACCCCTACCCCTGTGAGTGAGCCACCCAAGGCAGGATACTGGCAAGGATACAAGCGTCGGGCTCCAAACTGAAGACAGGTCTTGTGTATTTACCTGCTACATGGGAGAGCTGCTAAATTCCAAACACAGAGGTACTTTTGGTAGCGCTACCTGGTTAATAAGAGCTTTGGGGAAGGAACATTCTTTTTTCACTGTGAGGTTATTAACTCCTTCCAGAGGATTGGAACTTTGATAATAAAAAGGACTGTGTTGGAGAAACAAGGTACCTAATAGTGATTTAGGTAGTGTCCCACATGTCCCCAGTGCAGGAGTGAATTTTGTATTAGTTTGCCCAAGTTCTTTATTACTTTTTTATATAAAGTTCATATTTATTATTCTGAGTGGAAATACCCCCGGAGGTGTGTTCCTCTGTGTTCCCTTGGTGGAGGCACTTCTCTGTAATTTCCAGTTCCCAGTACTTTTCATACACAAAAGGGACTCGGGGCCCCTGGATTGCCAAGGGTAAGTTGCTATTTAAAGAGGAATAATTTGTGATTTAAGATAAGGTAATGTCTCATCAATAGAGGTACATTGAATATGTTTCCCTAAACAGATGGATCTATAGGGAGAGTATTAGGAAATGAAATAATTATTTATTTCATGTGTAAATTGTTTGAGTGCAATTTCCATTGAGTGTGTTGGGTGGAAGCTAGACTGCAGGCGATCAAGAGTGGAGTTATAAGTTAGATGCTGGCCATGTGATGTAAACTGACCTTCAGAACAATTTTGGCACAAATGGAACTAAGGAAAAAGGACTATAGGGATAGAAGTCTCCAAATGATCCTGTATTTTCTACTATTTTGCCTTTATTTTGTGATTTACAAAAACCCACTAAATTGTGTTGTAATGCTCAACATTATTAGACATGAGCTTGTTTAAATTTTTGCTTTTCTCTGCTTCCTATTGTGTGAAAAATCTGGCTGGGCCAAGGACCAATGTAGTCCCTTGGTATTTCCTTTAATTGATCAATCGGTTAATGCATCCCTATTAGATATTGGTTGAGAAGGTCAAGAGGCTTGTCACATGGTGCCCAATAACTTTTAGTGCAATCATTGGCAGAATTAACCCCTTAGGGAGTGCACTACCGTCACATACAAAAGGTAATAGACAAGAGGTTCATGCGGTCTTGCAGAAAAAGGAACAGCTTCTCCAGTAATAATTATCGTACAAGTCCCTCAAGTATTATCATTAATGCAAGCCCCTTCCTTACTCTTCATTGAAGACTCAACTGTTCATCAGGTAATTTATATTTGAACTTGACACTAATTAACAGTGTAATTAGTAAGACACATGCCCTCCTTTTTATTTGCATTAAGTGCTTTAGAATTCTTTTTTCAGTAAATAAGTACTAATAACCGTTTAAATAGATTGCTGTGTCACTCGTGATATCTTCATAAACCTGAAATTCTAAAGAGCAAATTATAACTAATCTGCTATTGTTTTTTTAAGATATTTTTGCAGTTAAACAATACATTTTAACAACAACCTGTTTATTGCGTATGAATTGCCTGTTTCATATCCCGTGTTGTTACTGTATGTATTATATTTCTAATGATGCTTCTCCCTGTCAACAGGTTTTCTATTCTACTGCTAATGGTGTCAAATGAGAATTCAAACCCAAAGAAGCTCCATTCTTCCATAAATTAATTTTTGTTCTCTCTTTGAATATATCGTTTATTTTTCCATCGAGGGAGCTATTTGTATTGTTATTTTTCATAGCATTCATTTTATAAACAAAACAGACTCATTATACACTTGTTTTTTTTTTTTTTTTTTTTTTTTTTTTTTTTTTAATCCCATCGGTTGGGTTCTAATGAACACGAGAAGTGAAAGAGCCATAAATAAGTTTTGGTATTGAAACTTGTATGTCATAAATGAGGATGTTAAAATGATTGTCATTCATTTTATCCTGAAAGACCAACATACAGTGTCACAATATCATGCCCTTTCCTGGTCTCAATGTTAATGAATGTGTAGTCAGAGTCCTTGCAAGTCGTCCATTCTATATGGCTAAGCATTGTCACAGCCGGTGCCTGGCTCAGCAGGTTCATTATCCGTTGATTGATTTTCCTGTGATTACCTAGACTATTGCTTTATGTCTAACATTCCATAATTAGCTTTTTAAAAAAGGAACGCATCGTCCATTAGACATTAACTTCCCAAACAAATATCTTGTAGACGTTTTCACTTTATTAAAGTGGCGGGTGTTTCATTTCTGACAGTTGCTCCATTCATAATCATCAGTTATTTATACAGTGCAAGCAAGATTTACAATAACTTATAATAAACATTGTTCTTACCATGGTTTAACAAAGAGGAGTTATTGAACAACAATAGGACCAGCTGGATATCTCTAGAGCTTACAACAAAAGATTTTCCAGGTACATGACAGCAGGGCCGGACTGGAAAGAAAAAGCAGCCATGGCAAAAGTATCGAAGCAGCCATGTATTCATGTGCATGCAAAGCATGATATATAGTGATGGCGAAACGGCGAAAAATGAGCAAAACGCCGCCACGTCTTGTTTTGGACGCAGGCGTCAGTTTTTGGAGATTTAGGAACAATATTACATTGTTATTCTTATTGATGCAAATTGTTTTTCTCTTTGCTGTTTTAATTACATTCCACCCTATGTGCTGGAACTGGCCCTTGCAACAAATATCCCAACTATTCTATCAGATGGATTAGTGGCCCTATACTTACGGTATATTCTAAATTTTCCTTTGTGTGCCCCCAGCTAGACCATGTACCCTGGCAGATAAAAGGACTTTAAATACCATGTGTGTCACAGGGCTAAAGTGTGGCATACTTGAGGAGACTAGACTGTCTCATACAATTAATGCTACATATCACAGTGTTCCATATACAGGCTGAAGTGACTGTTCTGAGCATGGATCCTCCTGTTGCCAACATACCTATCATAAACATAAGGGATTGGGTAAATAGCAAGCAATCTAATATTACTAACTGAAGTTGTTCAGAATTCCTGGTTCCTCCCATATGCCAGTACTGGAATGAGCACTAATAAATACAGGCATTGGCCTAGCTGTGGCTGGCTATTATGGACAGCTCATTTAAATTTCTAAAGTGATTGGTTAATTTACATATTAAAGGGCACCTATGACTTAAAAAAGTTACCCCCAACCAAAGGTGCGTGCTGATAGAGCTTGCATTCGGCTTGGGGGTACCAGTACGTTTTTTTCTTAATGTGCATGTGCGTGATGTCACACGCGCGCAAACGCGGCTACCGTCATGGCGGCTCGCACCGGTTCAGAGTAAAAATAAAAACTGGGTAAATAAGTAGGGATGCACTGAATCCAGGATTCGGTATTTGGCCAGGATTCGGCCATTTTCAGCCGGATTTGGCTGAATCCTTGTGCCTGGCCAAACCAAAACAAGGACATTTGGTGGTTGGCTTTTGCCCTTCCTCTCACTAATTTGCATATGCAAATTAGGGTTCAGGTTCGGTATTCAGCTAAATCTTTCTCAATGGATTTGGGGGTTCGTCTTTTCAAATTTACAGAGTGTTAGGCTGCAAAAGGCATACATTTTTTATTCGGGTAACCAGTTTTCCCCATACATTTTCTACCATATGGCACATTATTTAATTGTGGGCTTATGTGTAGGGCATTAAAACAAGTCTGTTGACTTTATAATGGTTCCCTTGGCATGTCTAGTTATCAGTGTAAATGTAATGTATTAGATGCACCATGTAACATTAGTAGCTCCATTCTACTTCAAATTTCCTGCCGTATGCAAACTAGCCTGAGCGCAAGAACTCTAGCGAAGTTGCGCTTGGCAGAATTGAATGTTTGCGCATCTTCGCTTTGATTTGCTGGCTCTGCCGAAGTAATGCTAGAGAAAATTCGCCAGCGTCCGTCGCCCAAGAAATAACTTTGCTACTTAGTAAATTAGCGTTCTCTGAGCGAATTTTTCGTCTGGGTGAAGTGTTGCCATGGCTGTGAAGCAGTCACTAGGGATGGCGCGAACTGTTCGCCGGCGAACTTGTTCGCGCGAACATCGGCTGTTCGCGCTCGCCGGAAGTTCGAGAACGTCGCGCGACATTCGCCAATTTGGGTTCGCCTTAGTTGGCGCATTTTTTTTGCCATTTCTCCCCCAGACCAGCAGATACATGGCAGCCAATCAGTAAGCTCTCCCTCCTGGACCACCCCCACACCCCCTGGACCACTCCCCTTCCCTATAAAAACCGAAGCCCTGCAGCGTTTTTTCATTCTGCCTGTGTGTGCTTGGAAGAGATAGTGTAAGGAGAGAGCTGTTAGTGATTTCAGGGACAGTGGATAGTAAGTTTGCTGGCTAGTAATCTACTGTTCTTCAAACAACTGCCATCTAGCTGTGTGAGCTTGTTCACATTCTGTCTAAATATCCATAATATTACCCTCTCCAGAAAAAGCACCTGAGTGACTTTTTTCAAGCAGCCATAATATATTTTACGTAATCCGTATCCACCGCTGTAGTAGTGTATACGTTGACCTTGTAGCCATTATTTGCCCTGTAGGCATTTTTTGCCCAGTGTGTTCTTCAAACAACTGCCATCTAGCTGTGTGAGCTTGTTCACATTCTGTCTAAATATCAATAATATTACAGTGTCCACAACCACCACCTGAGTGACTTTTTTCCCTTTACAGCACAAAACGCAGCGCTGTGTCAACAATGGATTTTTCAGATACATTTTTGCCCTTGATCCCCCTCTGGCATGCCACTGTCCAGGTCGTTGCACCCTTTAAACAACTTTAAAATCATTTTTCTGGCCAGAAATGTCTTTTTTAGCTGTTAAAGTTCGCCTTCCCATTGAAGTCTATGGGGTTCGCGAACCGTTCGCGAACCGTTCGCAATTTTCCGGAAGTTTGCGAACATGTTCGCGAACTTTTTTTCTGCGGTTCGCGCCATCCCTAGCAGTCACTGGTGAAATTGCACTCTTTTATAAATCTGCCCCATGTATTTCAAATTGTCAGCGGAATTTCTTATATTCACAGGAAATGGGATTAATGATCTAGAACAAATACTTTTTTTTAGATACAGCTAAGTGCAAGTTTGAATTTCTAGAAAGTGGCATTTCTAAAACATTCGAAGCCTATTTGCACACTCAAGACAAGTAAGATCGCAGGCATCACATAATTTGTTAATCTATAGGGCATGTTAGCCGAGAGAAAGCAGGGATCTATAAAACATCACATCTAAGATCTGTCTCCAGGGAGATACCGATGGTCACAAAATCCACTTGGAATAAACAATATATCTTCAGCCAAGCACTGTGAAATGCAATATAACAAGTCCCAGGAATCCAGCCGTGCAACAGCAGGGCATTCTGGTTCAGGCATTACATGAATGGAGCAGAAATTAACAGATCCAACACTTGCCTTTATGTGAGCTCTTGACCGCACAGGCCTTCCAGCACAGCTCATAGGGACATTACAGGCTGAAATGCACAAGAGGGGAAAAAAGTGAAATTTATTCAAACCTAACAGCCTGGAAATGACATTAAAATGTATGTGTATGATGCTCATACTGTACATAAGGCTGGGTTTATTTGTGTGAAGTGATTTGAGTGCATTGTTAACTATTTTCTCTTGTTATTTTGATGCAACTATTGAATGTATGGATGAAAAGTCAGCAGTTTTACTGGATTAATTGAATCTCAGAGAGTATACTGAGGGCCGCTCCAGCCATGAGGCAAGGTGAGAACCTTGCCTCAGGCGGCACGGAGCGGCCAGTTACTAGGGGCGGCAAAAAGCCCCCTCTGGTAACTTTAAGAGCCGAATTTCCATTCTTTAAAACTAGTGATGCGGTCCCTCCTCCACCCGCTCCGACGCTATAAATTCAAAGAGGGGGGCGGCAGCAGCCCCAGAAGCACCCCTGAGTATACTATATTTGCATATCAGCCATTAGGTATTTCCAGCATCAGTATAACTCACGTTGGGATATGTTTCATAGTGCCACTGCCCAGAGCTAAATAGGTGTATTATTTTCTAGTTATTTTTGATAAGTTTGAGTGTATAACATATGTAACTTCAGTTGTGTTAAACAATTCTTAGGTTCCCAACTACATTGATATAAAGTCCGTCTTGCCTTGTCACCATACTATATCTGCTATCCCACAGCCACAGTCCTTCCCAGAGACTATTATCCCCACTGTTACTATAGACACAACTCTCCCTACTATACCTGCTATTCCACAGTCACAGTCCCTTCCCAGAGACTGTTATCCCCAATGCTACTATAGACACCATCTCTCCATACTATACCTGCTATCACACAACCACAGTCCTTTCCCACAAACTATTATTCCCTCTGCTACTATAGACACCATATCTCCCTACTATACCTACTATCCCAAGCTGCAGTCCCTTCCCAGAGAGTATTATCCCACTACTACTAGAGGCACCATCTCTCCCTACTATATCTGTTATGCCACAGTCACTGTCTCTTCCCAGAGACTATTATCCTCACTGCTACTATAGGTATATCTCTCCCTACTATACCTGCTATCCCACAACCACTATCCCTTTGCCAGAGACTATTATCCTCACTGTTGCTATAGGCACCATCTCTCCCTACTATACCTACTATCCCACAGCCACGGTCCCTTCCCAGAGACTATTATCACACTGCTACTATAGTCACAATCTCTCACTACTATACCTGCTATCCTACAGTAGTAATCCCCTCCCTGAGACTATTATCCAATTGCTACCATGGGCACCATCTCTACCTAATATAAATGCTATCCCACAGCCACAGTCCCTTCCCAGAGGTTGTTATACTCACTGTTACTATAGGCACCCTCTCTCCCTACTTTATCTGCTATACCACAGTCACACTCCCTTCCCAGAAACTATTATCCCACTGCTACTTTAGGCACCATCTCTCCATACTAAACCTGTTATTCCACAGTCCCTTCCCAGAGACTATTATCATAATGCAACTACAGACACAATCACTCTTCTTCTTTATGTGCATACATTTCTCATTTCCACATAGTCAGAGAGGTAAGCAGGCAAAAATATATATCATAATTGGACTCATCCCCCTTGAAAACCCTAGATATATATATTATTTATATTTTGCAACAACAATGCACATACTGGGTAGTTCTCATATAATATAGAATGGTGCAGTCTGGTTGGCTAGATGGACAGGTTTGTTATTTATCATTTATTTTTATAATTCTTCATTTATATAGAACTAACAGATTTGGCTTTAGAGAGAATATACATTTTTTACTTTGGTCCCAACAGCTTATAGTCTAAGGCTCCTATCACATTCACATACACACTATGATCCGTTTAATCAGAGTAAACTGCCTGTACAGTATGTGATTGCAATACAGAAGGAAAACTGAGTGCCTGTAGGAGACCCACTCAGACACAGATAGAATTTACAAATTCATTTTATGAAGTAAACAGATAGCGGATTGAAGCTCAGTTTTTCATTATTATTGAATAGAACAATCTTATTGACAGATGTGAAGTAAGTAATTGCAGTGTAAACAATGGAAGACCAATCCTTAGCACATTTGAAAACCTTTCGTTTTGTGTTTGGTTGCATTTTGTCTTGCCTTACAGAATGCTGAAATGCAATTGGTCAAAGAGATAGATGACCTTCTTCCAGATGAGAGGAAGTTTTGTAACATTTCTTTCCCAAATTAATGATTTGGGGTACCTGGAAGTAACTCATAAGACAGGACCATGAGATATTTCAGGACCATTGCATGCAGGAACTGATGGCTCTTGAACCAAAAGATTATGTTGAAGTTGTATTAGATGCAGTGTCGGACTGAGTTACTAAGGGCCCACCAGAACACCTCAGTTCAAGAGTCCACCAAATGCTTAGCTCATCTAACCCACACCCAACCTGACCTAATGCAAAAGCATTTTTAAAGTTCTGACCCACTGCTTATGCCTGTGATCATTTCAAGTTTTCTTTTCCCTTTTTCTTTAGATTTTTTTCTTCTCTGTGTTCCTTATCCTTTTTCTTTTGAGATTGTCAGTGTCTCTCCTTGCCTCCTTTCTGTCCTTCCTTACTGTCACTTTGTTATTCCCTTTCTCTTATCCAGGCCATCATTATTTTTTCATGTAATGCTGTTTGTATCCCCACAGTTTCCCTTGTGGGATGCCTTTATTTTCCCATATACCCAATGTCTCCTATCCTATTCTTCTCAATATCTGCCATCCTTTTCTCGGTCTCTTCTCCCCATGTGCTGTCTTCCCTACCCTCCATGTACCAATCATTCACATTCCTCTTACCTATTTCCATTCTGCTCTTATTTTATTACTAGCTCCACCCCACTTGCCTATATTGTCTCTTCTCCTTTACCCATGCTAATTTCCTCTTGTCATTTAACTTCCCCTTTACAATTCCAGCGGTTACCCCACATTGTAGCTAGGGTTGCCTCCTGGCCGGTATTCTTGATGGCTGATCCCAATGTTATTAATAGGAAAAAAATATAAATATATAGGAAAGCTGGTATTTTTTTCAAGGAACGGTGGCAACCCTAATTGTAGCCCTAAAATTCAACAAGCTATTCAGAACCTGTAACTATTAAGATCATCCCTTCTCTAACTAGATGTGCAGCTAATTGATGTGTGACAAGACAAGCTCCATATCTAGTGGGGGAAGCAAGCACAAGCAGAGTTCTCTTTACAGGGAGCAAGAAGGGTGTAAGGGTTATGTCTGAGCACATACAGTACATTTTAAAAGAGTCTCTCACTATCTAACAATGTAGCTGACTTGAACCTCCTGTCTCTGTTTTCAGCTCTAGTTGCTACGACTAAGAGTGGGAACTGGAGGATGGCGGTTCAAGTTGTGGGATATTTAAATGGACCTGCCTCTGTGGCAGGGTCCATCAGATTCAGGGCCGACCTGTTTTTTTCCAGTATCCTGGTGGACCAGTCAGACCCTGGCTAGATAAGAGGATGGCCCCTGACAAGTGTTATTGAATTTGGTCCGGCTGTAACCCAACACAGCCACACATATATTTACCATTTTGTACATAAGGTTAAAAAATATGTTTTTCTCTTCTGTTTGACAATTTCTGTGCTTCTAAATGGAATATACATACTTGAATGCTATTAGAATCTCTGCTGAAGAACAATGGCAAGCATATGCAATCCTTTCAGACCCATGTGCCATTAAAAGACATAAAGAAATGAATCTCAATACAGCTATTTGTTGTATATATCCATCCATAGCCTTGCAAGAACAATCTTTCAAAGGCTTAACAAAAGCATCCGCTCACCAATGAGAATGTTTTTCAATGCTAGCAATTTCTAGTTTAATGCCATTCTCACAGATCTCCAGCTCCCAGCCGTATCTTGAGTTCCTGTTCAATAAATGCATTTTTCTTTTTTTTTCATCCTTGAGTTGTATTTGATACTTTCCCCAGAAATATTTTCATAAGCAAAGTTCCAGAGATCAAGCCCATCATCAGCAACTCCACTGAGGCCCATGTATCATGCAGTGAATCAGAAGTACAACCAGGAACCACATCAGTGGAAATTTATATTCTAGGTTTGGTTGCAATACTAAAAGAGATCTTTATTGTTGTGGGACATTTTTCAGTTTATTCCCTGAATAAATCATTTTATTATGATTATGATATTTTTTTTTTTCTTATCAATTTACTATAGGTAGAAGACTTTCATTATGGTTCCTGCAGTGAGTGCTCAAATGAGAGGTCTTAAAGTACCCTGCCATCTCCCTTATGCCTGCAGCAATGTAAGTTGAGTTACTGTTTACAGAACTACCCTTTCTTGTTCTTGGTGGAGCACTATGGGGTAAATTTATCAAAGAGTGAAGTTCCGCCACTAGAGGGAAATTCCGCCACTCTCCATTCATTTCTATGGTATTTTGAAAGTCGTATTCATCAATAGGTGAAGTGAAAGTTCACCCTTTGATAAATACGCCTTTAAAAATCCCATATAAATGAACGGAGAGTGGCGGAATTTCACTCTAGTGGCTGAACTTCACTCTTAACTTCACTCTTTGATAAATATACCCCTATGTTTCCAGTCTCCATTATGGGATTAGCCAGACAGCTTTTATGTCCCGGTTCCAAACCTGCTGGTGCTCTTCTAGTATACAGATGCAGCCACTTGGGTTTGTGAGTTAAATGCGTCATCACTCAGAATTAATTGAAAAACTGTGTTATCTAAAGTTATTTTAACTCATTTAATGCATTTAACCTTTTCATTAGCATACCAAAGCACCATTGTTTTCAATGATGAACACTTTAATTAGATGGAATGCTGTGACGCAATATTCTGTGTTAAATGAGACAAGTGTGAAGTCTGAGTTTAGTTATTCTGTGTCAAACACACAATCCAAAGTGGCTTCATCTGTAGGTCCAGGCATCTTGATGGAGCAACAAACTCCTGAGAAGTGTAGTTACATGTAATGGGACCAAGTTGGAGGCTTAAGTTGCTTTTATGGCCTTAAAGCCAGTCACACAATCACAGCTAAATCTTAATTTCCTTCTAAATATGGATACTGTTGAAGTGAAAATCCAAATGCCCGAGGAAAATCATTTAGGATCAGAATCTGCTCTACCAATGACCCTACACAGCCAGTAATCATCTGAGAGATCCTGTTTCCACCTTTGCTTTCTAGTAGCTGGACCAATTTAAGTTTTAGAAAAAGGAGTTAAACCACTCTCTTTTATTGTTGCACCTTCCTCTGTAGGGGGAGGCATGTAGGCATCATGCTGAGTTGCAAGGTAGGAGCTACATGGTGCAGAACCTGCACTGGGGGTCTGTCTTTATAACCTGCCCAGCTCAATGTCCAAGGTAGCACAACTGCTTACAAAATGAACACTAAGGGGTGTGCTCTTTTTCCCCTTAGTGCTCTTGTGCCTCCTGGGGTCAAGAACAACCCCTATAATAATTAATTAATTAATTAATTAATTGATCATACTGTATTTTTGCTGAAGAATATTACCTTCCTCCTTTCTTGTTACTATTATATAGAACAACTTCCCCCATTTAAAAATAAATAAAAAACTTTCATACCATTTCTACATCAGTAACAAGGGATGGGTGCCATTAATTGCACATACATAGAACAGTGCCGTTTATTAGTGTTCTGCAGCAAAAGTTTTTACTTGAAGGTCTCATAGTCAAGCCGTTTAAAACCCAAGGAGAGCACTCCTGATACTTTGAAGCCTTTTTATTCTTATGTCCCTATGTATCTAATGGATTTATAGATTTTTTTTTTCTCTCTACCACCTTTGTTTTGATAAATATAACTGTACACACATAGATTTTCCCTGCCATTTTGTGGGTGTGTGTATAGTGTGAAGTTTATCGGAAATAAAATATAGGTAATTTTTGTACAGACCAAGGCTTTTGAAGTGGAGGCTTGCAGGCTAAGGCATATCATAATATGTATTAAACAGCTGTGTTTTACAATAGCCATTTAATGGGATAAATATGGAGGAAAAAAGAACAGTCATGGAGAATAAATGAGAGTATAAGAAGAATGTCAATATCAGGAGAATGCTACCTGTCTGAATACATATCTGGAACACCTCACAGGTCTGAAAAAAATTGATTTGCTGAAATAAAAGGGCCAGAAATTGATTGACCTGCATAGAGCCCTGACCTTAAACCAATGAATTGTAACACTCTGCAAACCAGGCCTGCTTGGCCAACATCAGTGTCCAAACTTAATTAAAAAAAATACCCTTGGTATGTTAGACAGGCACTGCAAAACAACATGCAGTCCTGATGAAAATCACCATGCCACTACTGTTTGCCATTGCTATTGAGCTGTTGGCTCCCTATTTTAAACATGCCCCTACCATCACATGATTTAAAATCGCCCTTTAGGAGGACAAACTGGCACTATACGTCAATTATATCCTATTGCCATTGACTGATTATCAGACTTTTCTGGATGTAGCACCCAAGAGGGCTATTCTTTTGCTGTCATAATGCTGTCATAACTACTGTGCTCATATCTCTTATACCATTCATGCAGCTTTACAATCTCACATTTTATTTTTCCTTTGGTGACTGACTGTTCTGGCTTCAGAGCATGACCCTATGAAATGCAAAATGTAACCTCTGAGAGCGTGCAGAGCAACTGCCTCTGAATCAAACTGAAATTCTTTTGCCTGCCTAGTAAAAGCTCTTCATGTATGAAGGTCTATAAATTTATATTCTTGGAACTGCTAAAGCGAAGTATTATATCTTTCTTGACTGGCAACAGACACTATTACATTGAAAAGTTGTTCTATTGTTTTTTTTTAGCGGGCAGCAAAATACTTATCTGTATCCCTGATGTATATATATATATATATATATATATATATATATATATATATATATATATATATATATATATATATATATATATATATATATATATTCTTCATATATAATACATATATTCCTCATTAGTTCCAGCTAGAAGGTTACTAACACTGAAGCTCATGTTCAGCTAAGGGAATAATAACTTTCACGTTAGAGTCCTGCAGCGGCTCAGGTACCCGCTGGTACCCGTGGGTTACCCGCAAAATCCCGCGGAACCCTGCGGGTTGAATGTAGAAGTTACGGGTGCAGGTATAGAAGTGGGTAGGTGGTCCTGCGGGTTTGCGGGTTGAGGGTCGGGTCGCGGATCTTTGCCATAGCGATTTTTACACCTTTTTTCTGAGCATTTCTACTACCGATGATGTCACTTCTGGTTTACAATGACAGCACTTCCTGTTTTACTCCTTTTTTTCTGATCACGGCTACTTCCGATGATGTCACTTCTGGTTTACAATCACAGCACTTCCTGATTCTTGATGGTCAGGGGATCGCAGGTCCGGGTTGCGGATCGCGGGTATGGGTCGGGTCGCGGGTCCAAGCAGGTAAGAATGCTGGTCGTGGGTCCGGGTTGCGGATTGCAGTTTGCGGGTATGGGTCGGGTACGGGTCCCAAAAAATTGACCTGTGCAGGAGTCTATTTCATGTATGGCCATTTTTTCAATTATTATTATTTTTTTTACAAGAGCTTTACATTTTGTCATTGCAGCTTATTGGGGTTACACTCTGAACTCACAGAACATGCTTGACTGGAGGGGGTCTGAAGACTGCTACATTGTTTCAATGCCACAATGCTCATTTACAAGTGCAATATTTACTTTGATGTGAGATCTCATGCTAGAAACCCAGGTCCAATGCCCGGTGGCTTTGAGACTCAGGGTCAGACCGGAGCCTCAGGGGCCCACTGGGAGAAAAGTGTTATATAAATTATTCAATTTCTTTTAGTTAATGGTGTCAGTGACCCTGACAACCAGGTTGCAGATTTAAAATCCTAAAAAATGGAGAACATAGGCAAATCTGATTAGAAAGGCAATATACAAAAGGATCATTTAAAAAGAACATTGAATTAAAAGCACAGGACTTAACCTTGCCACCTTTGAGGCTTGTTCTGATGGCATAAGGGATATGGCTGTAATAGATACTAAAGGCACTGAAGCATAAACAACATTCATCCTTGCCCTGATAGTTGATCATTTGGAAAGCATTGAACAGAGTCTTTACAGAGCACCCTTGCTATGCTGCCTGACTGAAACAGAGACAATGGGGCAAATTCACTAAGATGCGCAAATTAGCTAGCGTTGGCTTCGCTAGCGTTCACATCACTTCGCCAGACGAATTTTCGCCAGCACTACGCAAATTCACTTAAGTGCGAATTTACGCTCAGGTCAGCGAACAGTAGCGTAGTTGCGCTAGTGTTACTTCATCAGGCAAAAGCACATTTACGCTAGCGATGCCTAATTTGCATAAGCCGCAAAATTAAATGTATAATAGAAATATATGTTACAGCCATTATATTAAATTACACAAGCCCAGGAAACCTTTAATAAATTAAATAAATTTGTCCTATTGCCCTACATGTGCCCCCTGTATAGTTGAGTTGCCATATGTTAGGAAATGTAGGGGGGAAGGAGGGTAACCCCCCCAAAAAATTATCGATCTTTTTCAGACTATCACCCTCCTATGCTTAAATATGCCAGCGTTTTTTTGGGACAGAAAAACATTTACATTTTTTTTCAACCTCCTATCTATTGTATTGAACTTCGCCTGGTCTGACCAGGCGAAGTAACGTCTAGCGTAAGTGCTAACGTTGAGGAAAATGTTCATCTTAGTGAATTTGCGTAATTACGATCCTTCGTTAGTGCAAGTCTATCTACTTCGCTAGCAAAAATTCGCCAGAGTCCGTGTTAGTGAAGTTGTGAAGTTGCGAAATGACGTCACGCTGGCGAATTAGCGCTAGCGTTAGACGCTTCGTGATTTAGTGAATTTGCCCCTATATCTTTTAGTGGCTTAAAGGGATACTGTCATGAGAAAAAATGTGTTTTGAAATGCATCAGTTAATAGTGCTGCTTCAGCAGAATTCTGCACTGAAATCTATTTCTCAAAAGAGCAAACATATTTTTTTTTGAAATCTGACATTGACATATTGTCAATTTCCCAGCTGCCCCAAGTCATGTGACTTGTTCTCTGATAAACTTCAATCACTCGTTACTGCTGTACTGCAAGTTGGAGTGATATCACATCCCTCCCTCCCACCCCCCCCAACACAAGATAACATCTGCCTGGTAGATCTAAGAACAGCACTCAATAGTAAAAACCCAAGTCCTACTGTGACTCCCTCAGTTACATTGAGAAGGAAAAACAACCGCCTGCCAGAAAGCAGTTCCCTCCTAACAAGTCACATGACCAGGGGCAGCTGGGAAATTACTAAATGTCTAGCCCCATGTCAGATTTCAAAATGAAATATAAAAACATCTGTTTGCTCTTTTGAGAAATGGATTTCAGTGCAGAAGTCTACTGAAAAAAAAAAAACACATTTTTCCCATGACAGTATCCCTTTTAGGATGTTATAGAATGGATGATTCTAAGAAACTTTTCAACTGGCATCACATTTTTTTTTTATATGTAGGGACCCTGAGATTTGTGTTAATGTACTCAGGCAGTTCCCCTTTAGTAATTGGGCACCTAGGTGGTATTCTCAGGCAGCTAGGTCTCACTTGGGATTATGCTAGACAGAGTTTGTCCATTAGGTGGAACTGTTCAACAAGATAAAAGGGGTCAGCCCCATGTGCTCAAGGTCTTACTCCTGGGACTGTGCCTCCCAGAAAGGTGTTACAGGACCAGGGCTCTGGTTCCTTGAAAGTTAGGTTTAGCCAGTGGTGGTAGTTACTGTGATAGTCACTCTAGGAGTGAAAGACAGCTCAGGGCAGCTAGAGAGCAGCTGTGGCTTCACCGAGGAGAAATAGTGGGGTTAGGACCCCGTGGTATGTAAACAAGGTCAGACTGGCCCGCTGGGCCCGCTGGGCCAGACCCCCACAATCCCCCCTCAAAGTAAAATATCTCCTTACGAGCGGCACGGGGCACGTATGCGCAATAGTGCTCGGCGCCTAGCAGCGACATCATCAGCGCTCGCACACCCGGCATCTCCAGACTTTGTAAGGAACTTAGGAAAGGGAAGCGAGGAGAAGCAGAGGCCCTGGATGGTCGGCGGGGGGTCCCGGTTGGTTGGTGGGGGGGCCCTGGATGGCAGTCCCTGTGGGCACCCCAGTCCGACCCTGTATGTAAACCATTAGATCAGGGACTACAGTGGGTGAGTTGAGGACCAGATAGGGTGCCAAGATCCCAGGCTGAGTACAGTGGGTGATGTGAGGACCAAATTTGGTACCTAGTGAGTGGGTAACAATCCTGTGAAGCGTGAATCATTGCTGCGGGCTATTTGATTGCATATTGTCTATATCATCCCACTGGAGGGGTTTACAAAGTATCCTACTACTCTGTTCAGTTCAATAAATCAGTTCAAGTTTGCTGCAAAGAATTGTGTCTGACTCCAGCTGCACTGAAAGACACCAGGTACCGGGAGTTGCAGGGAGTTGTACGGGTACACTGGGGGGTCCTGGGCACAAGTTAAGCAGTTAGCCTGGTCATACGCTTTCCACAAATCCGCAGCTAAAGTGCACTCAAGGGTGTGCTACATATCGTTTTTGAACAATTTATCGTCTTCTAACTTTTTTCAGCTCTCACTGACCCCATCTAAAAAAACAAATCCTTTGGAAGACTACAATGTTATTGTTATTGCTGTTTTTCACTAATATTTTTATTCAGGCCTCTCTTATTCATAGAACATGCAGATATTTATCCAGCACTTAAGTGGTAGGTATTAATCTTGGTTAAAGGGGTGCAAGCAAAAATAATGTGTTCACCTTCACATCTTGTTGCGAAAATCCAAAGAGAATTGCAGCACTCCCAGCTTATAATAAAACCGCCTTTATTGTACTTCACATTGGCACAGCAGCAACGTTTCGGACCTCCTGGTCCTTTTTCAAGCTGACAAAGTATATATACACAGAATCACAACTTCCTTAAATACCCATTAGTACAATGCCCTCTAGTGGTTACAACATACTCAATTAGTGCAAACCAATACAGTGTATATAATTTATCTCCATATTATACATTGTTGCAGTTTTAGCTGACATAGCTATTTACTATCATTTAATAGTGTTCACCACTAGGAAAGGGAATAAAAATTTAGTTAAAACTTTTTATGTTAAAAACTTCTAAAATGCCATTCTCATAGTAAGGGATTGAGCTCATATTCTTTATTTAGGCCTCCAGGTGTCAGGGTGCCTAGTCTTCTAATCCATCTAGCTTCACATTTTAATAGTAGCTGTAATCTGTCCCCTCCTCTCCTGGGTCTCGGGATTTGCTGTACAACTTGGAACCGTAGCTGGCTGACCGAATGGCCCGCATCTACAAAGTGATTGGCTACAGGGTTTTGTCTGATCTTTCTTTTTATATCGGACTTATGTTCTCCTATTCTCTCCTTTACCTGTCTGCTAGTCTGTCCTATATACATTAATCCGCATGGGCACTTTATAGCATATACCGCATGGGTGGACAGGCATGTATGGTAGCCCTTGATTTTTATCGCAGTACCCTTATGTGGATGATACACTGTATCACCTTTTATACAGCTGTTGCAATGAATACAAGATAAGCAGGGATATGTTCCATTTTTTATCTCACTCAATGTACTTTGTCTCAATATTTTACCCGAGCCCACATCAGCTCGTATCAACTTATCTTTTAGGGAATCAGCCCTCTTAAAAGATAATAAAGGGGGATTATGGAATGTAATTATCCCTGGACAGGCCACTTTCAAGATGTCCCAATGTTTATTTACAATTTTTCCAACCTCTTTAGATAGAGCGTTGTAACTACTAACAAAGGCCACTCGATCACTTTTGTTTGATTTTTTGCCCGTCTTAGACATTATTTCACCTTTATATTTCTTTAAGGCTTTCCTTGGATAGCCTCTATTAATCAGTTTATTCTCCATTTCATCCAGTTCATGTTAAGAAATCTGTTCCCAAATCTCAATTTGCACGTGTAAAGAGGATAGTATCTGAAAGCGATGTACTAACAAATAGACTGGATGAAATGGAGAATAAACTGATTAATAGAGGCTATCCAAGGAAAGCCTTAAAGAAATATAAAGGTGAAATAATGTCTAAGACGGGCAAAAAATCAAACAAAAGTGATCGAGTGGCCTTTGTTAGTAGTTACAACGCTCTATCTAAAGAGGTTGGAAAAATTGTAAATAAACATTGGGACATCTTGAAAGTGGCCTGTCCAGGGATAATTACATTCCATAATCCCCCTTTATTATCTTTTAAGAGGGCTGATTCCCTAAAAGATAAGTTGATACGAGCTGATGTGGGCTCGGGTAAAATATTGAGACAAAGTACATTGAGTGAGATAAAAAATGGAACATATCCCTGCTTATCTTGTATTCATTGCAACAGCTGTATAAAAGGTGATACAGTGTATCATCCACATAAGGGTACTGCGATAAAAATCAAGGGCTACCATACATGCCTGTCCACCCATGCGGTATATGCTATAAAGTGCCCATGCGGATTAATGTATATAGGACAGACTAGCAGACAGGTAAAGGAGAGAATAGGAGAACATAAGTCCGATATAAAAAGAAAGATCAGACAAAACCCTGTAGCCAATCACTTTGTAGATGCGGGCCATTCGGTCAGCCAGCTACGGTTCCAAGTTGTACAGCAAATCCCGAGACCCAGGAGAGGAGGGGACAGATTACAGCTACTATTAAAATGTGAAGCTAGATGGATTAGAAGACTAGGCACCCTGACACCTGGAGGCCTAAATAAAGAATATGAGCTCAATCCCTTACTATGAGAATGGCATTTTAGAAGTTTTTAACATAAAAAGTTTTAACTAAATTTTTATTCCCTTTCCTAGTGGTGAACACTATTAAAATAAATAATGATAGTAAATAGCTATGTCAGCTAAAACTGCAACAATGTATAATATGGAGATAAATTATATACACTGTATTGGTTTGCACTAATTGAGTATGTTGTAACCACTAGAGGGCATTGTACTAATGGGTATTTAAGGAAGTTGTGATTCTGTGTATATATACTTTGTCAGCTTGAAAAAGGACCAGGAGGTCCGAAACGTTGCTGCTGTGCCAATGTGAAGTACAATAAAGGCGGTTTTATTATAAGCTGGGAGTGCTGCAATTCTCTTTGGATTTTCTCTTATTCATAGTCCAGTCTTTACTCAAATCAATACATGGCTGCTTGGGTAATTTGGATCCTAGCTACCAGACTGCTGAAACTGCAAACTGAAGAGCTGCTGAATAAAAAGCTAAATAACTTAAATAATAAAAAATGAAAACCAATTGCAAATTGTCTCACAATACTCATACTAAAAGTTAAATTTAAAGTGAGTAAGTAACCCCTTTAAGGTATGGAGATCCAAATCACAGAAAGATCCCTTCTCTAGTAAACTCCAGGTCCCATATCACACTATGGGGGGAATGTAATTAAATTTGCAAAGAGCAAAAGAATGCGCATCAATAAGATTAAAAATCCACATCTCGCAATGTAATATTGTTCCTTAAACTGTTATTGCATTGCGCATTTTAATTGCTCATTGCGACTTTTAATTGCGCATTGCGAATTTTAATTGCGCACCCTTAAGAAGTGCTTGAAGGTGTCGTAATCTTTAGGAGCAAACATAACGACTTTTTCAGTAAGAAGTTTTATTGACTGCGCACTGGCGCAAGCTGTAAAATTCACAAACTCTCTTCCACTGTCAGAAGTGGTCGGTAAAACAGTTTCCGGTTTCGCAAAAGCTATATTAAATTCGCGCAGAGCAAAAATTGTTCGCACAGAGGCATAACTTTTCGCATTACGAATAGTTTTTGCCTTACCGACTTATATTACATTCCCCTGTATGTTTGTCATAATAAAAACAAATTATGGGGTATTAACCCCTTATCACAGTGACAGTGTATTTGATGTCTGCAAGGAAATAGTGGGGCATTTTGGTAACGTTAAAGCAAATGATATGATTCTATTGGACATATTCATAGTAGAGCTCTATTAGAGCTGAAGGGTCATATCATGGAAAAGAATTCCTAGTAGGCAACATTGTTCTGTTACGACCCATGGACAATCCTTTTATAAAGGGGGAACTGGTAATGGCAACTAACTACAGTTACAAAGTTATCAGCACTGTCTTTCAGCTACAATAGCCTTTGAATGGAACGTCTACTAGAGATGACAGAACCCTTGGTTTAATCAGCAGGAGGAACCACAATTGTCATTCCACCCATCTATCCACATTAAAGCACAAAAGCTCTGTAGAATAAGAATAAGGATCATTAATAAATAATCCATCCACATATAAAAAAAATAAGCTTCCCCTAATATATACTCAGCCCCACAATAGTAGATGGTGTGTCTACCTTCATAATGATTTGCTGCTGCCTATGGCTTCAACCAAGTACAGGTAAAGGACCTGTGATAAAGAATGCTCAGGACCTGAGGTTTTCCATATATGGGGCCTTTCCGTAATGCGGGTCTCCATACCTTAAGTCTACTAAAATATAATTTAAACATTAATTAAACCCAATAGGATTGGTTTGCCTTCAATAACAGATCCCATACATGTATATAGAAGCCCCTTGCCAGCATCTTAGTGGAGGAGATTATCGGGAATTCAACGAAACATATTAGCAAAACAAGTCTCTATTGAAATTAATTATTTACAGTTCAGGATTAACAATCTCTAAAAGCAATATATTATAATCTGATTGTTTTTCCAGCACACGGACTGCAGTACTTTTATTTATTGTTTTCTTGCACTGCCCATTAACCTGCAATCTCACTTGTTATCCAGACAGTTACACAATTAAGGGATGATTGCACAGCCATGCAGATGGAACCTGTTCTGGGAGCTACAAAATAACCTTCTCTGATCAAGGTACATAAAATAAAATGTCAATAGAGGCAATATTCCATGAACCTGTCACCTCCCCAGGCACGACAGCTGCAATCAGAAGCAATTGGAGGAATGGCTGTGATTGAAAATGGAGTGTCATCTCCCAAACTCACTGGCAAAGAATTATTATATTTAAAGAGCATGGGAGCAGTTGAACTCATTTTATCCTCCGTCGCCTTCATTGTAATGCTCCAACCAAGGCCACAAATGCTGCTGAGAGATCTAGAAAGGTTGCTTTGTTGGGTAATGTAATTAAAATTGCAATATTTCCACCAGGCCTAGGAACCCATGCAGCCAAGCAGCAGGAAGCATTTACTGCTTGCCAAAGTGAAACATGATTGGTTGCTAATGGATTACTAGACGAGATGCAATATGGCCACTTTTCCACCAAACAGCACCGTTCAATTAACTTTTAGTATGATTTATGGAGTGATATTTGTTTTTTAGATGGGGACAGTGACCCCCATTTGAAAGCTGGAAACAGTCGGAATATGAAGGCAAAAACTATAAAAAAAAGAAAAAAATGAAGGCCAATTGAAAGGTTTCTTAGAATTATCCATTCTTTAAAATACTAAAGTTAACTTAAAGGTTAACCACCCCTTTAAGCAACTTCCTTACTACTAGCCGGTATAAATAATTATTCATCATCATCATTATTGAATTATAGATTTATATTATATCATGTATTTATATATTTATATTATATCATTTATTTATATAGCATCAGCAAGTTATGCATTACATTCATTTCTGATGAGAGAACAAGTGTTGCAGAGTAAAAAGGGCCTTGCTCAGAAGAGCTTACAATCTAAAGCATTAGGGAATATTTGAAACATAAGGAAGAGTAGTGGCGTAACTACCAGGGGAGCAGGGGGTGCAATTGCACCAGGGTCTGCTCCTTCTCGGGCCCGCCGGAGAGTTTAGGAGAACTCCAATGTGCAATTCATAGGGGGAGAGCCTGATAGGGGGGGCCCGGGTGCCAATCCTGCACCAGGGCCCACCAGCGAGTAGTTACGCCACTGAGGAAGATGAAAACAATTGGCGATTTCTGATAAATCAAGATTCATTGTATATGCTTCCCTAAACAGATGGGTCTTTAGGAAGCAAAAGTTTGGAAGGAAGGGGACATTAGAAGCTGAAAAAGAGAGTAAAGGTATGTTTAATTGCATATCGTCTCATAATATCAATGTCTATATCATATTAAACCTAAAGTAAATAAAATATGCCCCTGTTTTTGACATGAACTCATTCAGTTGAGATCTGTGGTGTAACTATAGAGTAAGCAGACCCTGTAGTCATGAGGGGGGGAGCGGGGAACAGGGGGGTCCAGAAACGAGGTCCCACCAATGGGGTCTGCTTCCTTTAGAGCATTACACTCTACTTCTTTAAATTGTTATGTGACAGTTTCCTGGCATGCTGGGCTCCTCTGAAGATCTCTGTAGCAGGGGAGGGCCTGGTGTGCACTTGTTACTCTGCTGGTTTGGATTATGTAGAAATCGTGCATAAAATCTTAACTTTCAGAAATAAATTTTAAAAAAAATTTCTACACAAACATACTTGATACCACAGATTTAAGGAAACCCATGCTACTTGTACAAGTAATATCCCTTAGACACACAACATAATACAATAATACTGTACCTTGTTCCAATACAAAATCATGGATTCTAGCACTTGACGTCCCTCTGCTTTGCAGAGAATCAGTGTATCACCCACCATGGAAAGCAGTGGGACTTTAATTCCCAGAATCCAGCATTTCCCAATAATTATATTTGTATTCCCCTTTAGGCATAGAACGCAATTTGTTTTATTACTGGCCTCATCTGAGGCATTCTCCTTTAGATGGCTATAGGATAGCATTTTGATTATTAGCAGAAGTACTGTTTTATCCAGAAGTACCCTCAGCTTCAATAAGCAGAGAAGCAGCTTCTACTCTCATCTTCAGAACAAACATGCACCTGTTTTGTGCTGTTTCACAGTTTGTCTTTGGCTTCCAATTTCATGTATCCTTACTTGCAAACCTCTAGACAAAAAAAAGCAAATTATGCTTGATGTCAATAAGATAAAATAGTGGGAGATACATTTTTTTCAGAAAAGATGGCAAAGTACAAATGGCATATGCTTTATGTTGCTGATAATGCTGAGCACAATATTTTTTTTATGCAAACAGCCCCAAAATGTAATATTTTTTATGTTACATTTTATTTCAAAATCTGAAATAAACTTTTATACTCTCTTTTTTCACTAAATGACCTTACCCTTAACATCACTCTCCTATAGTTCAGAATGGTAAAGGTCAGGAAATCCCATTGGACGGCTAAAATATATAAAACAATGTAAAATCATTAGAACCAAGCTGCAACATGTATGAGATTGGACAGAGGTTTTCTATTTGTTTGCAAGTGAAGTGAGAATTGTGCAAATGTCTTATAGCACTACTCTTTATCCTATCTTTGGTTTGCATGTTCAGAATGCAGTGGTCTTCATATGATCAATACAATTTCTCAGCAAGCATTATAGTCCAATCCCATGCAGTTTGTCCACACATAACCCTTTCACTTCTTGCGCCACATGCATACATTTTAGGAAGTAGCAGACCAGATTTTAAATTGATTCTCTTATGATTTTTATAATGTAGTTTAATTTCGAAATTATACTGCAAAAAACTCGCTTTTCCATATAAAATTGTATTCCTGCTGTAATATTGGTGTATAGATGGCCATCTCAGGTGCTTGATTCTGTACTTTCAGAAAGAGCCAGCACTTCACAATGGAACTGATTTCAGATAAGCTGTTCTTTCTCCTTCTCAGTGTAACTGGAGTATTCATGCTGGTACTTGGCATTCTACTAGTGTTCTTCTCAAATCTACCAGGGCTTTTGGCCTTTCTTGGCTAAGTAGCTGGTGTTGAGCAACCAGGTGAGGTTCTCTGCCAGGTGGACACCAAGGAATTTGGTGCTTATGACGATCTCCACAATAGAGCCGCCGATCTACAGAGGCAGGTGGTCACTCCTAGTTCTCTTAAAGTCAACAACCATCTCCTTTGTTTTGTCTGCATTGAGAGACAGGTTGTTGGCTGTGTGCCAGTCTGTTAACCGCTGCACCTCCTCTCTGTATGGTGACTTGTCATTATTGATGATGAGAACCACCACGGTTGTGTCATCGGCGAACTTTATGATGTGATTTGTGCTGTGCGTGGCTGCACAGTCATGCGTCAGCATAGTCAACGATACAGGACTAAGCACACAGCCTTGAGAGGCTCCGGTGCTCAGTGTGGTGGTTCTGGAGATGATGTTTCCAACAGAGGTCTGTCGGTCAGGAAGTGCAGAACCAAACTGCAGAGGAAGGTGTTCAGTCCAAGCAGGCTCAGCTTTCCTATCAGACGGAAGGAATGATAGTGCTGAATGCAGAACTGAAGTCTATGAACAGCATTAGAATGTAGGTGTCTTTTTTGACCAGATGAGAGAGAGCCAGATGGAGGGTGGTGACTATTGCATCATCTGTTGAGTGATTTTGGAGGTATGCAAACTGTAGGGGGTCCAGTTGTGGTGGCAGCAGGGCTTTTATGTATTTCTTGACAAGCTTCTCAAAGCATTTCATGATGATGTGGGTGAGTGGCCCAGGACGGTAGTCTTTGAGGCAGGACACTGATGAGTTCTTTGGCACAGGGACAATGGTGGTGGTTTTGAAGCACTTTGGGACAGTAGAGGTGATCAGAGAGCTGTTAAAGATGTCGGTGAAAACATCTACCAGCTGATCTGTACATTCTCTTAGCACTCTGCCAGGAATATTGTCTGGTCTTGCAGCCTTCCATTGGTTTATTCTTTCCAGACTCATCTTCACGTCAGCCACCGTCAGACACAGAGCCTGGTCACTTGGTAGAGTGATGGCCACGTCTCTGTGAATATGAACATGCATCAGTCTTTGAATTCATGCTGGGTAGTTTGCTGGAGTTGAATGTAGTCCATTTTATTTTCTATGGAGCAGATGTTAGTAGTATGGACAGGAAAGTGGGTCAGCTGGGTTTAGTTCTTAGCCTAGCATGGACTTCCGCCCAGGGCTGCCATCAGGGGGGGACAGGGGGGACAAGTGTCCCAGGCCTGAAGGGGGGCCCGGCAGTGCCGCACTTTTCAAAGAGCCGGGCCCCCCTTACGAGCGCCAAAGCCGTGCCACCTCCTTCCGATGTCCTGAGCAGCTGAATGCGGAAGTGCCGAACAGACAGGGCCCCATGATTTCTAATGGCGTTTCTGAGTGCTTCTCCTCCCACCATTAGCCCCAGGCGAGTCCACAATCAGAAGATCTGCCTCCCAAAGTAGGCCGAGATCCTGTAGTGAGTGCAATATGCCATCCTTTATTGTAAGATATGCATGATTGCTGTACCGAAGGAGTGTCTGGCGATTATAGACTTGGACCTTTTTTCTGACGTCCATAGCTTCACAAAAAAACAAAAGTAAAAAATAAAAAAAAAGAACCATGTGATCCGGACAGACTGCTGCAATCTACTGTTGCGCCGCCATCTTATCCACCACATACCTCCCAAGTGTCCTCCTTTTGACAGCTCAACCCACTGCCCGGGGTTAGTACTGGAAAGTCCCGATCTCTCTGCACTGAACGGGGAAAGTCCCCAGAATACATACTTGATACATTTGTAACAGTTTTGTCCCTTGGGAGAATAAGATTCACAGCTTAAAAGGTAATTCACCTTCTTTAGTAAAACTGTAATAAAACATAAAAACTACTACAACGTTCAGAACCTGGTAAATTTTGTAAAATGAGCATGGTAATTAGGGGGTGTTGCCACAAAAAGGTGTGTGGTCAAATATTTTTGTCCCTTTTTCGGTTTCCAAAATGTTGGAAGGTATGCCACCACTAGGCCCACAGTCTCCTGCAGGAGGCCCCACATCAACAGGCCAGCAGCATCCCTGCAGCTCAGGCCCCCAGCTCGGTCCTGGTTACCTCTACTACTCCAGTCCCCGGTTCTGTCAAGGAGTTAGGCCCCGTTTTGTTCTCCGGCTCTGTGTGTGCTAGAGAGCCAGTTTTTCCTCCTTTAGGCAGCGGATGTCCCTTTTAGGCTGCTAGAGTGGGAGATGTTGGCAGAAGGGGACTTTTAAAGCACGGATGGGTGCAGATTTTAACAGTGCCCTTGGAGCCCTTGCAGTTGTGTCTTCCCTGGGGAGGGTGGGAGTAGACTGTTTATGTACAACATTCTATAAAAACTTTATCATAATGGGCTTCACATAGAGGAATAGTTGGACAACTAATGTATGTTATTCTATACAATCTGGGAGGCAGGTTTATCAAAATGGTTTTTTTTATAGAAAAAATTAAAAAACGGAAGTGCACTTGAAACTTGAAACGTGAAAGAAAAACCTCAAACACAGTGCAGTCATGTCCTACCCTTCATTTTCAACGAGTTTACCAAATTTAGGTATATATCAAAAAATCCTATTGAAAAATAACTTTCATTTTGAAAATACAACTTTTACTTGAACTTGCTATCTTTTATATTCGTGCCTTCAAGTTTTTCATTTTTGCTGTTGTAAAAATTCAAAATTAGTGATGGGCGAATTTCTAGAGAAATTTGCGAAAAATTTCGCAAAACGCCACCGTGTCTCATTTTGGATGCAGGTGTCCGTCGAAAACAGACGCCCGCGCATTTTCACCTGGTGAAATTTCGCAAATTTATCAAAATCACTATGTTGCTAAAGCTGCCCCACAGTCTACCATGTCTACAATTCTGTTGTGGTCTGGATATAGTTTGTTAGATTGTGACATTTCTATTTTGAATGTCCACTTTTAGTTCCAAATCTGCAGGGCGTGCAATGGGGCAGAATTTGGGGGGCTGGTCTCTTCACCATCAGGATACTAACAGTAATTTATAACCACATGATTAATTGGGGTTGAGGTTTTCCTTAGTAATTTAATTCCCCCATTTCATGCAGTCAAAGCTGAGCATTGAAGGCTCTTGCAACAGAAATTCCTTTTTCCAATGAATCTGAAGACGCATTTGTATGTACAGTAGGTAAAGTCCTGCGTGGGAGTGTATTTTTGAAAGGCTGCTTTAACTGAAGCTTGGTAGTAAACACTGTACTTGGTAGCACTTCATACCTTTACAATCATCAACAATTATATGCTCTGTGCAGAATGGTAGACTTTGGAAAGACAGTTATATAATGCTTCCATTATGTTACCAAGGCAAGAAAAATAGTCATTAAGAGATGAAAGATTATTTGAAACTGCTTTCTCAGAGGTGGATGTGGGCACATTTTGTTATTCATTTTTTCATCCGCGTGTGTATAGTGGACATTTAACCTTATTATGAGAGTAATAATGCTGTAGTGCTTCATCTGTAGTCAGTTATTCAGAAATATATGGTGTCATAGCTGCTTTATAGCTTAGTGGTCAGGTTTCCAGCAAGAGTTTACCATTCAGGGCTCACTTGGACTTCACAAGTTCTAAATCTCAGGTCTCGTCTTTGATTATAATCACAGGGCCCTGTAAAACTAAGCCAAATTTACTAAACAGAAACAAAGAGCTGAAATCTAACTTGATCCAAGCCTTTTTCTACATATTGGTTCACCCAAACCAGTACCAAATGGACTTAACCTTGAGACCTGGTGCAGCTGTCCAATGCTATTGCATTAGAGCAGGGATCCCCAACCTTTTGAACCTGTGAGCAACATTCAGAAGTAAAAGGAGTTGGGGAGCAACATTAGTATGAAAAATGTTCTTGGGGTGCCAAATAAGTGCTGTAATTGGCCACTTGGTAGCCCATATGTGGGTTCTCTACCTACATTGAAGTTCTGTTTGGCAGTGCACCTGGTTTTTATACAGCTAAAACTTGCCTCTAAGCCTGTAATTCAAAAATAAGCAGCTGCTTTGAGGCCACTGGAAGCAACATGGAAGGGGTTGGAGAGCAACATGTTGCTCGCGGGCTACTGGTTGGGGATCACTGCATTAGAGTATCCTACTCACATCTGAAGCATTAGTAGGCATGACTGTAGCCCAAAAACACAAGGGACATTTACTACAGGGAATGGTAACTCTCTTTTCAGGAATGCTCTTTGACACCCTACAGACAGGGACTTATCCTAATCGGTTTCCAATAAGCTGTTTCCAATCTAATGCTTTGAAGTATTCGCAATTTAAATATTGTTTGGTAGCCATAAATAAAGGCAAGTTCAATAAATCAACCTTGTCAATGCTGCTGGTTTGGCAACCTTGATACAGTGTGTATCTGAACAGACGCAATAAGGGGTTTACATTGTTTTGCAGTTTTTTTTTACTGGCTGGAAAATAATATAATAAAGCAACCCAAACAATGGATAGAACAGACAAAAGCTATGCACAGAAGCAAAGAAACAGTACCAGTAACAAGAATTCTATAGAAACTATAGAATTGATCACGTTGTGAGCTGTAAAGGAATCAAGAACATCACTTAAGCTGAAAGTGTATCATTCTCAAGCTTTTCGATACTTACACGAAACATTCCATTAAAAATAAATCATATGTATAGGTAATATAAAAATAATGCTGTTATGAAAGATGCTCATATTCCATTAAATATAGCTTCAAAATATTTAAAGTTATATTAGGATTTTCTTGGAAAATAAGTGTTTATATTGCTTCTATCATATACCTCTAGATTCTTCCTACATTGGGCAGCCTGGTGGGGAAAAGGGTTCTATGCCAAAAAAGAGTAATAATTGTTTACCAAAATTGTATTTGATGGGCAGGATTTAAACCTCATGGCAGCAAGTTACCAAATGAGCTCATTATGATTATTTGCAGGTAGGTTTAATATTTTAAAGGGATTTTTAAGGAACTTACAGACCCCCATGCTGTGTAAAATATAAAGTTTCTCCAAAGCTGTTTATTGATTGTAATTGTTTTGAAAAAGGAAGTCCTTTGTTGGGCATATAAGTAATTCCATTTTATTATGGTGGTACATAATAACTTTATACCTCTTCCACCTTACTTCTATTTTATTGTGTAAGTTGTACCACATTTGTTACCACAGATGAAAAAAAGTATTTTCTACTCATCTGCCCTTTGGGTTTTGTTTTTTTTGTTTTTTTTTTCTCAAAAATGGTGGCTTTGAAAATTCCAGATTTGGAACTGGTTCATCAGGTCCACTCCAGATCTGCCCTAGCCATACTCCCTTTCATTGCAGGAGTAATTGTCCCAAGAAAAGGACAGAACAGTGCAAGTTATTGCCATATAACACACAAGAGCCATGAATATCCTGTAAATGATATCCTTATAAACGGTGCTTAGTGATGTCATTGGTTCTAATCGGAACTTAGTGATGCCATTTCTGTCACATGACTCACTGAAACTTGTGTATTATAATAAATAAAGTACCACTTGTTGCAAAATTTGAGGATATTAGAAATCACCTTGGCGTTCTATGACCTCTATAAAACCTCGGCCTTCAGCTTTGTGCTTTTATATGGTCACAGAACTCATCGGTGACTTATAATCAGTGTCGGACTGGGGGGCCCAGGGCCCATCGGGCCTTCAGCCTCAGGAGCCCCCACACCATCCCCCAGGCCCCCCCAGCCACAAACAACACCATGCCGCCGTTGACACCACCCCCTCCCTGCGCAGATGCATGCACATAAGTTTTACCTGCACTGCAGAACACGTGCAAGTTTTATAGGAATGCCAGCACGACCGGAGAGGGAAAGCAGGAGCAGCTCTTGGCCTGGTGGGGCCCCAAAAGACCCAGGGCCTACCAGCTTTTTTCCCGGTAGCCCGCCAACCCAGTCCAACCTTGCTTTTAAAATCCTTATATTTTACAAGAGGGGTAACTTTATATAGTATAGTTATTATAACTAAATTACACTGTGTACATTGCAAACAATTTATTCTAGCATTCTTGATCCAATACATTTATTTTGTTGTTGTAATATTGGGGTGTAGCCATCTCAGGTCATTGTGTCTAATCATGAGCTCTTGGAAAGAGCCACAAATAAGCCACCGTTTCTTCTACTTATTCTTTAACTCATGACTTGGCTGGACTTTGGTGTTTTATTATTGAGTGCTATTCTCATTTCTACCACTGGAATGGAAGCATGTTTAGCAATGCAGGGGTCAGGGGAAAGATTCCCAGTAACATCATTGTATTCTGCCCAGAAACAATTACAGCAATAATATTGTTGACACCAATGTATTTTGTGTATTTATACACTACGTACTAATTTTGGTTAACTGAATGTATTTTGTGCGAAGAAAAGTCGCTGCAGAAAAATGCCCACTGACTTCAATGCGGTTTTTAGAACTTTCGTCGTTTCACAAAGGTTTGGAGAAACTGGACAAATTTGCTTTAACCATAAAATATGGCCTGTTAATGAGCAGGAATGTGTACTAGAGTAATAACAAATCTACTGGAGACTGGATTGGAGTATTAAAAAGATTCCAGCAAGTGTTGTAAGCCAGAACAACCGTCAGATGTTTGTTTTTAAACAAGGGACCAATAGATGCTGCCAGATCTTGTAGATCACTACATGGTCAAACAGCTTGTGGAAAGCAGCTGTGGTATAGCAAAATTCACTTTACATATAGAGAATATCTATTGCTCGTAAAATCTATTGATCTATATATATTTGCCTAAGTATATATATATGTTTATTAATATTGCATTGGTGGTTAACCTCCAGTCTATCAGTATAATGTAAGTAATCAGTATAATGTCTGACCTGCAGATCTTTGGTTCTTATTCACCTTCCTCCATGAGGGTAAAGTTAGAAAGGCAAAGTTTACTGTTGGTCCAGTGTACAAAGGGTTAATTGACTTTACTCTGGCCTGACGTGTTTCAAAGTACAAAATGTACAAAAAGTACAAAAGATATTGGCTTGCAATTAACCTTGTAGGCCAGTTGATCATTATAATCAGAGTGAGGGGCACAGAATCAATACATCAAGCAAATCAGGATGAGAGGCTCAGCAATTGATGGTCCTAGAGTTTCTTTTTCTATAATGCAGGCCAGACTGCCAGGAAGGCTAAGGAATTCTACATGGTTTCTCTTCGCTCCTTTGTTATTTTTATATACATTTGTCATTGTTAAATAGGAATATTAAGTATACAATTACCTTCCTTGCCCACCAGCTTCTAAAGTCTATGAAATGACTACCAAAGCCTGCAGTTCTAGTCTTCTCTAAAGGGGTATTTTAAGCTGGTTGGCCACAAGCTTGTTACCCCAACCCAAACACATCAATGGAAACCTTCAAGGAGCACAGCCTTGCACACCAGTGACCTGTGGAAACTTTCCGGTATTCTTTCCAGTATACAATAATTCATTTTCAGTTATTCTATTTTCTGCAGAGCTGGTGCTGACTATGGAAACAATGGAACAGAAGCCAGACCTCCTCCGGCCAAGACTCCAATTATGACAATGCCTTGCATGTTGTTATTAACAGATCTGTGTAGAAGCCAGAGGGTATTGGACATGGAGGATATTCAGGGGAGGCTTTTTTACTTTATGCAAATATCAATCTTGAAAACGTATATTTATATTAATATACATGGTTGTGGCGTGTGAAGCTCCCTTGGGCTGCTACCCCAGGGGCCTCCAGTAGAGCCTGGTTACTCCAGGCAACCTGGTCAGCTATGTCGCTACATGCTTTGACTTCAGAGAGCAGAACTCACTCAGCACTATTCAGTGAAATGAAACTTGAACTTGGGGTAGGCAACCTGGCGCCCCCCAAGCACGTTCCTCTTCTTCCTACCGCTAGTTCCATCCCTGGCCTCTGGGACCCCTGCTGCCTGCTCACCAAAACAACAATTTACTACATATTTGATAGAATATACAATCATTCATATGGCTTATCAATTAAAAAAATCTAATTTAAAAATGAAAAACACATTCTAAGCATCTACAGAGACTACAACATGACATTTTGTAACCACAAAACAAAACCCAAACTTGTGACATTTTCTTGCCAGGAGCTCATTGTAGTCATTGTCGTTTAGGTTTAGTGGTCCTTTAAAGCCTGAGATTCTCAGAGCACTTCAGCAGCTTCCAAACTTAACATATGATAGGGAGGGAGGGTTTTCAGATCGGATAAAGCCATGTACAACACACACAGCCCTGTATATTGTGCTGAATATTCTTGCTCACATAGACTGCTGAGAAAGGCTGAGCCAATGGGGAAAAGGGAGTGAAAGCATTCACTCAGCAATAGAGCAGTGCCAGCAATGGAATCAGGTTCCTCTATAGACCGACTGGATACTGTCATCACTCTCCCTGCTCTCTAACCCTGGGTTTAATCAAGTCTTACATGTCCTTTTAATGAAACGCTGCTGTATGGATCAGTGCTGATCCCTGCTCCACTCTAAAGGAAGAGAGACACTCAAGAAACTGCTGGAAACCTTTCAGGGTAGATTTGCCCCTGCTGCCCCTCCAGGGTATATACTGTGCATAGGATATCTACAGTTCTGATGGATGGACCAGGCAGCTTTGGGGTAACCATCCCTACATGTAAGTAACCCAAACATTTGCATGGGGACTTGTGGCTACAGAGCTTTGATACTTAGAGGAGAGAAGTGAACTGTGAATTGTGCCTTCATTTAATTACTTCTCCAAAATGTCCTGTGTTTCTCTAGGCAGAATTAAAGGTGAACTTTTCATTGAGGCTGCAATAGAAAAGTAAAGAAAAGACAATGCATTTAAATAAGCCAAAGCACCTGACTTTTTTCCCCCCAGCCAAATGTATTCATACTCTGCACCTGTGATCTGCTCTCGGAACAACATGTGACAATGATTCCTAAATTTTGGCTGCAGGTGGCTGATTCTGCCAAACACAGATACGAGACATAATTATTCATGCAATCAACCTGACAATGTATACTTCTATTCATCTCACCCTTTGTTCTGATTGCCACCCATCTAAGCCTATTAGTCCCCATTCCCATTAAGATACGGTGGAAAAGTGATGCAAACTCTGCAGAAGAGCTTGCAGGCTGTGTCAGGAGGCATCTGCATATTGTATGCACGGTAATGAAGGTAATGCTGAATCCCCAGCTGCTGCTAAAACTACAAATCCCAGAATTCCACTTGAAACTGTAGCTTATCAACAGCTAGGGAGCCAACTCTAAAAAAAAACAAAAAACCCTTTGCTCTATGGTAAAAATATAATCCTTGTGGAGTGAAACTGTTGTATATAATGATATCATGTTTTTTGCATGTGTGTTTCTATATGTACACGTGTGGTTATTTATGTATATGTGTGGGCATGAATGTGTAAAAAGAATGATGTCTGTTTATGCAATCTAAATAGTAGCATATATCTCTTATTATCAATTTGACACTGCTGTTATGCTATTACGAGCAAACTGTCTATATTTATCTGCATACATTCAGTGTAGAATTGAGAATAGATCTGAGGCAAGCACATCTCTCAGAGATTGATTATACCGTTGCCAGAAAGTTGTGTATTTCTGAAAATGGGAATACAGGTTCTGTGTGCCTAGTTTTCTGCTAGAAGTTTTTGATCTCAAGTACAGCTTTCTACTCAATGTAACCCTGGGGATTTGCTGCGTATATCCTTCCATTCTCTGTTTGGCAATGATTATTTTATGCATTTTGCTTATGGTGCGACTTCTTTCAAGCAGAAACAGGTGAGATAGAAAGTGAAGAAGCCTGAGCAAATGAATATAACTTCATATCAACTCAGGCACAAATAGTCCACCAGCAGCAGCCCAATTTCTTGCAAAAAATATAAATACGGTAGAATAGAAGTAACTGCTTGAAGTGATACTATAGACAACATGCTAAGAGCAATTAACAAACGAGCAATCATTTTGAAATTGGACTTATATGTTTTGCTTATTGACGCCATTTATTGAAGATATTTTTGCCCTGCCTCTTCCACTAAATCATAGGCAAATGCACCTGTTGAACCCTGAAGCTACCGCCACCCTTAGTTCTAGAGCTTCCACAGCAGGTGGGGTCCATAAGCAAAGGATATTTGCTCCAAAAGAATCACATGCTAAAGCTGCTCGCCAGAAGCGAATACCAACCCTGAAAATGTTAATTGCTACCTGCATGCATTTTGCAAGCACCTGCAAATTGTTTCAAAGCATAGGAGGAAATTGCAGCACATACAACGCAATTATGCTAAAATTCTTGGAAAAATTCTGCTTGTGAAGAGTGCACTTTGCACACTACACCGTGTTCATAAATGACCCTTCTTATCCTTTACTCGCATTAATGATATTACTGCCTCTCAGCCAATTTAGCAAATGAAAGGCAGTCATTCTGAACAGTGAAGGTTGTTATCACATGGTTCAGATACATACTTAAATATACTTTTAAAGGCATCAAAGTCATACTGCTTTTTCTGAAATAGTCAAGAATCCAGGCACAGTACAGATTTCCATGGAGTTAGAGCAGGGGTTCCCAACCTTTTTAACCCACAACCTATATTCAACTGTATAAAGAGTTGGGGAGCAACATAAGCATGAAAATAAATCCTGTGGGTTTCAAAAACAGATTGGCTATTGAAAACTCCTAAGTGGACTGGCAGCATATAGGAGGCTCTATTTGGCATTTTTTTTATGCAACCAAAACTTTACTCCAAGCCAGGAAATTAAAAATAAGCACCTGCTTTGAGGCCACTGTGATCAAAAGCCAAGGGGTTGGAGAGCAACATGTTGCTCATGGGCCACTGGTTGGGCATCACTGATCTAGAGGAATGAGTCAAAGATCTGGAATAGTTAGAGGTAGTGTAGGCCATAGAAGGGTTTAGGCTTGGAGCCTCAATGAGTGAGTAGCACAACCAAAAGTTTCCCAATTTTCTGAAAAGAAATATTAAATGATCGAAATAGGCTAGAAATGATATACCTTATGCATAGAACTAATGAACTATGGAGGCTGGAAGTACAGAAGGCCTCTGGTAATGCAGAAAAAGTGGTGATGAACGTATGGAGGAAGCTCACTAAGCTGAAATAGCAGACCAAAGTGAAGATCAGGTGCTGCTCTATGAACACAAGACACAGGGCTGAGCAACATCAGCATGGTTAGGTCCTACTCCAGAAAATGTTGATGTTAGAAACTTACTTTGCCCACTTACTAGACTGTATCCGCCAGATGACATGTATTCGTTTTATGGTTATACAATTCTCACTTTGTACAGAATAAGTACAGACACCATAAATAAAATATTTTGAACAACAAGCTTTATAGTTCTAAGAAATGTCAGTGAATTTAAAATAGCCTAGATTGTATATTGATCCCTTTGCCTTAGGCTAAGTGAGTACTGTTTTTTTGAATATGGGAATAGAGTTCCTGTGAATATTTAAATATCACACATCAGGAGTTTTTGACTCCTAGGGAAAACTCTTACTCTCAGATTTTCAGCAAAGCCAGACAACACTTGATGGCACTGATCTATTATCCAGCAATGGATGGACCAAGGCTATGTAGCCATCTCATCATGTGTCTAGGGAAGCAAGTCTTCAAAAAAAATATAAGACAATAAAAAGTCAAGGTTCCTATTTATTAAACAATTATATATTTCTAGTCGAGCTGCTAAAAATCCAAAAAAAAGTCTCAAACCTGTCGAGGTCATGTAAAAGTCAATGACAGATGTCCCTGAAGTTTTTTATTGACATCAGTATCTGCACCGGTAATCCAAAAAGTTAGGGTTTTGTCCAATAATCTGAAAAAGTCTAGTTTGTGCAGCAGAAATTCATTGAATTCAAGTTTTTGGAGCGTCAATAGGAATTGACACTCGATTTTGTTGAAACATTTTGCTGCTCCAATGTTTCAGAGAAAAGGGACTTTGATCGACTGTTTTCATTAAAAAAAAACTGATGATAATTCGAGTTTTAGTAAATCAGCCCCTTAGAGAAACTTTTTTTTAGATTTTTACTGCAGTGTAAAACAGGCAACAGGTGCCTTCATCAGGTTCACAAAAAAGGGCAGGGGGACTGCAAGGCTAAGTGATATACACAAGTATAATGAAAGTGCAACTGGTTGGATCAATGCACATTCCCTAGTCCTCTCTTTCACTATTCATTTCTCCACCAAACCACACGAAGTAAAAGCTCATATGGGGGTCCCTATCTAATTTCCTCTTGTATTTTTTCATATGTCCCTGCATAGGAGCATTTCTTGGGATAAGTGTTTCCTGACCAAGGGACTGATCTCCTCAGGTTTCCACCCATCCTTCCTCCATACTTGTGCTTTACAGTTAGACTAGATTAACCACTAATGCCTTATACTTTACTACCTAGAAGAAGATTCATGAGTTTGTAATAAGCACTGTGTCAGACACGACTTTTTCATGAACAATAAATCTCCAACCCATCAATTAAAGTCTATTATATGTCTATTCTACAATTAGTGGCTTTTTAAATCAAGCACACATTTTAAGTCTAGCAATAAAGTATCTAACATCAAGCACCCATTTCCAGTTTCTATATAACATGAATTTCTAACTTAGAAGAAAATAATGCAACAAACATTTTGGGTGTAGTATAGTCAAGCACAGACACAGTGATTCACTTGAATGCAAACACAAACCTGTGTCTCTTAGTTGAGTGCACACCAATTTATCTGAATTAATAACACATTTCATGCGTCGAGATTAAAACATTCACAGTGTTTGTTTATCGATGGAGGTCAAGCATACCCTTGTGGCCATTATAAAAGCAATTGAGAACATCCACACTGATTGGGTGGAAAGGTGTTAGAAGCTGCAGAAGTTTTACATTATGTTCTGGGCTTCTGTACCAGCCCAAGGCAACCACAGCCCTTTAGCAGTAAATATCTGTGTCTCCCCAGTAGATGCCCCAGTAGCTTCCCATCTTCTTTTCTGCTGATTCACATGCTCTGTGCTGCTGTCACTTACTGAGCTTAGGGACCCACTCACAAAATACAGTACACATAGAATAGAAATGTCACAATATAAGGCTGATTAGTCATTAATACAGATAATTACTACACGGCAGCACAAAAACCAGTGCAACTAGCATCAGAATTTAATACTCAGCCCTGTAGCATCAGCTTATATTACAGACCAACCTCATTTTCTGCTGGATAATTAGTGACGACCCCTAAGCTTAGCTTCTCAACAGCAGCTCAGAGCCCACTGAGCATGTGAGTGTCACAGACACTTTCCAAGATGGTGACCCCCTGTGACAAGTTTGAAGTCCTGGATCATTGCTGCTATTGACAAGCTGAAACTTTAGGCTGTTGCAATAAATTCAGTATATAAAACATGGCATTTTTAGCCCTATTCATTTTTAGGGTTTAGTTCTCCTGATGGATGCCTTTCCCTTGAGAGTGGGTCAGTGCATTGCACATGTCTAGCATGAAGGGCATTACATGCATGTAGTGTGTGTGTTTTGTAAAAACATAATAAATAAATGACATATCATGGCCCAGATTCAACTCTCCCCATGTGGTACATGTTTTTGTTTTTTGCACTGCTCCGTCTATACAATACATCCTGATAAACTTTTTTAAAGAAGCAGATTTTCATTTCTTTACTTGAGTTTTCATTTGCTAATTGCCCATTGGAACTGCTCGCAACACCCACTCAATTCAGCCCCAGTTCCTGTCGTGATTTTTACGGTGTAGTTTTTATTCCGAAATTACACTGTAAATAATTCACTGTACCATATAAATGTATAAACATTTGTGCACCTAAAAAATGATGTATCGTGATCAATATATGCAGCCAATTATCCACTATGTTTATCAAAAGAGCAATTACCTACTTTCTCTTATACTGTATGTTGTTATTTGGGTCTTGTTGCTGACCTGACTCATTCAGCTCTTAAAGTAAAGTTTTACTTGTGTGTGTGTGGATTATTTTTGCTTATTGTTCAATATAAAATCAATAAAATTAAGCCTTTTGTTATCCCTAGGGCAGTGCAGGTGGCAAAATATATTCACTGATACCCAGGCTTGGACTGGCAATCTGTGGATTTTGGCAAATGCCAGAGGGGCTGCTGTAAATTGCCATAGACACTTCATATTTCTGGGGTTGGTGGGGGCTGTTTGGACCTCTGTGTATTTGAATGGCAGCGCCTATTTTTGACTCCCAGCCTGGGGCCCAATGACCCATATAAGGAAACAGGGGCTTGACGGGGCGTAGGAGGGGACCTATCCCCGCCCACCCCTGGTTGGCCGTTTGCCGATTGGCTGGCAGGACTGGTGGGCGGTGCGCAAAAGGGAAGAGCTGCACTTACCGTCATTTGGCGCCGGGACGTGGAGGAGGAAGGACGCAGCATCCCACCCTCCCTCCCTGGGTATAGGTGTTAGTCGCAGTTGTGGGGGGTACCTTTGCAAGGAGCCCCAAGGGAAGTTAAAATGGGAAGTGGCTTGGCAGGCCTGGGTCCTCATGGGGAGATATGCAGCCCGATTTAGGGCTTGGTAATGGTAGGAATCAATCCTGGCAGTTGGGACACAGTTACCCCTCTTTTCCCCCGGGTGGGGGAATAATATTGTTTGAGGTTGTTATACAAAGGTTGGAAAAAGTTGAAATATTTTCATGTTAAAGTATCCTTGTTAATTATAGAATAAATAACTGCGGCCATCTCTCTCCAAACCAGTGGTGTGGTGTGTGTTATTGGGGATGGGCAAAAGGGGGAGGTACAGACTCGACGCTGCACCCGTCACGGACCTGCTGATACCAGAGGGTTTCACAGTTAGTAAAGAGCTGACAGGGTATAGAATTTCCTGCAGGGAACAGAGGTGGCGATTCATTATTTGTTTACGCTCAGCATTTGTTAGATGCCCTTTTAGCATGTTAAAGCCATGTAGCAACAGTATAATTATGCAAAAAGCAAGTGGATATTGATCCAAGGAGCTTATTGCCATTTAAGCCAGCTCCCCTGGGCTGATAAATTGGTAGCTGGCAGCATGTTTATTTGCTTTATTTAGTTTAGTATTTCTGTTTTGCAATATTTTTATTTCATACCAAAACCTATCACCCAGTTGTACTGGCTGACCCGTCGTGCTGAGATAACAATTACCGTTTTGTCTCTATACAAATCTGTGTAATTTTATTCCAACCGGTATTCCACTCCCTCCACCCCATTCAACGTTTAAGTTTTGGCCTTTGGACATACAGGTACTTCCCTATATATACGGGGGTTTATTTACTTTTTATTAATAGTAATTTAACAGTAATTTATCAGTAATTCGTTTTGGATTTGGCCGAACCCCCGAATCCTTTGCAAATGATTCAGCCGAATACCGAACCAAATCCAACTCCTCATTTGCATATGCAAATCAGGTGTGGGAAGGGGAAAACTTTTTTTACTTCCTTATTTAATAACAAAAAGTCATGCGATTTCCCCTCCCGCGTTTTGAATATGCAAATTAGGATTCGGTTCAGCCGGGAAGAAGGATTTGTCCGAATCTGAATCCTGCTGAAAAAGGCAGAATCCTGGCCGAATCCCAGACTGAATCCTAGATTCGGTACATCCCTAATTCATTGTACGAATAGCAGCACAGATCGAAATGTCAAGAAACATTCTTCAGGGACATGTGCTAATGACTTCTACATGACCTTGACAGATTGAGATGGAATATTTTCAGATTCGGATTTTTAGCAGCTTTGGAGGTATAATAAAACTAAAACTACGAGTTTTCCCCTTTAACAATTTGAGGTTCAACAAATGATCCCCTAAATGTTTACCATAGCCTGCCTATAACTACTACTATCTGTCTATTATATC
Organism: Xenopus borealis; assembly: GCA_024363595.1. Lineage (NCBI taxonomy): Eukaryota > Metazoa > Chordata > Amphibia > Anura > Pipidae > Xenopus > Xenopus borealis. The sequence continues at coordinate 114,254,688 of CM044435.1, forward strand.
TTCCCAGTCTTATCATCCTATTGTCTTTCAGTTTCACATTGTTCATAATGTTCATTGTCTCTAATTTGTCAGACAACATCTTAATATCATATTGCAGTCCATTATCCGGAAACCCATTATCCAGAAAGGTCCGTATTATGAAAGGTCTGTCTCCCATAGGGGCAAATTCACTAAAGCGCGGAGCGTCTAACGCTAGCGTTAATTCGCCAGCGTGACGTCAATGCGCAACTTCGTGAATTTACTAAGTTAGACTCTGGCGAAAATCAGCTAGCGAAGTAGATAGACTAGCGCAACTTCACACCCTTACGCCAGACGAAATTGCGCACTGACGAAGGGACGTAACTACGCTAATTCACTAAGATGACCATTTTAATGAACTTTACCTCTTGCACTAGACTTTACTTTGCCAGGTCAGACCTGGTGAAGTCCAATACAATAGATAGGAGTTTGAAAAAAAAATTTACATTTTTTCTAAGTCCCAAAAAAACGCTGGCGTCTTTTATCTTTTGTAGGGTGAAAAATAGCGAAATTTTTTTGGGGGGGTTACCATCCTTCCCCCCTACATTTCCTAACATATGGCAACTCAACTATACAGGGGGCACATGTAGGGCAATAGGACAACTTTATTTTATTTATTAAAGGTTTCCTGGGCTTGTGTAGTGGAATGTAGTGGCTGTAACATATACTATTATACGTTTAACTTTGCGCCATATGCAAATTAGGCAATGCACTTTGCCTGGCGAAGTGAGGCAAAGCTGTCGTTAGCGAATTTTCACGCTTTAGTGAATTTGCCCCATAGACTCCATTATATCCGAATAAACAAAACATTTAAAACAATTTCCCTTTCCTCTCTAATAATAAAACCGTACCTTGTATTTGATGCAAATAAATATATAATTAATCTTTAGTGATGGGCAAATTTATTCCTCTGGGGCGAATTCACTGTGAATTCCTGTGATTAGCTGCCGGCAAATGAATTTGTGAAACGCCAGGAAGAATTATCCTGGCGAAAATTCGCCAGTGTCTCGTTTTGGATGCGGGCATCTGTTTTTGGATGCCAGCATCCATTTTTTCGACACTGTCGCACATTTCCAAAAATGGACGCCCGCGTCCAAAAACGAGACGCTTACGTCCAAAACGAGATGCGTTTTGCAAATTTTTCGTCGTTTCATGAATTTCTCACGACATTCGCGAAAAATTTAGGCAAACGCCCCTGATTCGCCAATCACTATTAATCTTCATCGGAAGCACAACCAGGCTATTTGGTCTAATTAATGTTTACATGATTTAGTAGTCTAGTAGACTTTAGGAATGAAGATCGAAACTATGGAAGGATCTGTTCCTGAGCATTCTGGATAACGGGTCCCATACATGTATCTAAATATCTCAAAGGGACTTCAGACTTCAGACACTTTAAATACCATAAGATTTAATTAACTCTCATTGGAGGAAAAACAACCATATTACAGGTATGCAACCTGTTATCAAGAATGCTGAGGACCTGGGGTTTTCCAGATAACAGAACTTTCCATAATTTGGAACATCGGTCTACTAGAAAATCATGTAAATATTAAATAGACCCATTAGGCTTTCTTTAATTGCAATCTTCATACCTTGAGTCTACTAAAAAGTAATTTGAACATTAAATAAACCCAATAGGCTGGTTTTGCTTCCAACAAGGATTACTTATATTTTAGTTTTCATCAAGTACAAGGCGCTGTTTTATTATTACAGAGAAAAAGGAAATCATTTTAAAAAATGTGGAGACTGCCGTTAATATGGGTTTCCAGATAACAGATCCTATACCTGTTCTGAGTTTATTTAATGTTTAAATGATTTTTTAGTAGACAAAGTACAGTGATCCTACAGGACAACAACAGGCCTAGATCATTCTGGATAACAGGTCCCATACCTGTACTTAATGTATTCTATACCATCTGTACATAACAAGAAAGCAGTATACCTTCATCTGGCTGCACTGGTCTGGCTGTTATTATTCTAACAGGACTATGCATTTTGTACAATGTACCCTATTCTGATAAGCCGTTTTCATTTTGTATCATTTACATAGGGATAGATCCTATTACATGGTATAAATAATCACAGCACAGATGAATATACAGAAAAACAAGAAGGTGCTAATTACCATCTAATTATAACAAAACATTTGCTTGTCCTGTCTGCAAATGTCACATAAACAAATATTACAAAAAGCTTTATGAAGATCTATTATTATAGAGGTGAAATGATAATAACTGCAGGAAATAACATATATTGAAATATATTATGCAGCTGGAATGGGGAATGATGTATAGTGCGGATGAACAAACATCTCAAAGGCAGCTACAAATGCTGTGGAACTGTCTTCTATAGTGTGCAATAATAGTAACGCAAAAACATTATCATATACAGGCGTGGGATACGTTATCCACAAACCTGTTATTCTGAAAGCTCCAAATTACAGGAAGGCCATCTCCCATTGACTTCATTTGAACAAATTAATTCTAATTTTTTAAAAATATTTCCTTTATCGCTGTAACAAGAAAACGGTAACTAAGATCTAATTAATCCTTATTGGAGGCAAAATTGGGTTTAATTAATGTTCAACTTACTTTTTTCTATATTATATATCTATATATGTACATGTATATATACACACACATATATATATATATATGTATAGTTATGTATTTATAT